>CM051823.1:43466987-44666987 GCA_028451465.1 Erethizon dorsatum
TGCCACTGGAACACAGCAGCTCCATGTACAGAGCTATCTTAAGGAGCAGTCGCCTTGTACACAGGTGTACACAGGAGAGGCCAACTCAGAATTAGACAATAACTTGGGATGCATGAAATTAGAACCAAATCAAATGAATATAACACCATGCTTTCACTTTCACAGAGATCTTGCCCATTGGCCAGATTGTCCAAGTTCAGCCAGATGAGCTTTCCTTGTCCCTGGATAAGAATGGGCACTTGTTTTTGTATTTTTGGTTGAACCAACTCCCTTTTAGATTGACACATTTTTCTGGGGGGTGTAAATATATTCAGTAAGATCATGACTAGATCTCAGTGTCCTATGAATCATATTGTCCCTTTGAAATGACTTTGTACCACTCTCTCCATTTATTATGATTGAAGCTAAAATGTGAAAAAAAAAATCTTGCCTTTCTTAATTCCTCTGGCCTTCAAATTTAGACACCACCAAGTGGCTAGGTTTCTTGTTTTATTTATGTTTCTATTTTATTTCATTGCTTTGTGATGAGAGTGAGTAGCCTGCAAAATTTCTGCATTCAAAATTGGTATTGTCTTTATAGACTACAGCTAGTTTTTTGTAAGTTTTTCATGTAAATATTTAAAATATTTTATATAATCTATAAATGTCTAAATATAACCAATTATTCAACACTGTTGATTGTATTCTTTTGTCCTTATTCATATTTTATCATAATCTGATGGCTATGTGTTAAAATCTACTACTTCTAGTAAGTATCTGTTAGTCTCATATTTCTTTCTCTTTTTACTTTATCACTTTGATGCCATGTAAGTTGACATGCCCAAGGATATAAGTTTTTCATTTTAATTGTGTTAGTAATTGGCCGATAAATGATATCTAATTCATAGGTCATATTTTCATTCACGTTTCGTTTATTAGCTGGCTACTCTCATTGTACTGATTTGTCATCTATTTTTAAGATTTCTGTATCTTTCTGATGGTGTGTGGTAGCTGCTTTCAGAGGTACCCTATGGACACATATTTATTACTCTACATTAACCAAAAGGTGCAAAAATTGAAGTGATGCATCAGTTCCCTCGGTATTGATGTAAGTGAAGCTTTGTATAACCTTGGCACTATGGCTACCACTGTGCTTGCTACAAGGCATGATCTCCAGTGTGTCAATACATGTCTCAACTTTTGAAAGCACCCTCATATTAAGTGCCAGGAATTATCCAACTTGGCTCAAGGGGGAATACACGTCTTAATGCTCCATTAGTGAGTAATGAAGGAAGCAAACACAGCTTCCCTTATGGAAGGCCTGCCAAGGCTCTGTTTACCTCTGTGTGCCGTGCCATTAAAATGAATGCAACACTTGTTAGGAAGGAACAGATGTTTAGAACCAGGTAGATATATTAGAACACAAGCTCTTTTCAAACTACATTTAATGACAGCAAATCAAGACACATTCACTAGGAACTGTGGGAGAGATGTAGAAGTGAGAAATGCTCTCCTTTGCACTTTGGAATTTTATAGACAACTAAACATAGAGAAAATAATTTGAAAAGTATATAGTTGCATATCCAACCAAATACTAGTTATCTGGTTCATTATCACATTTAGATTATATTGATATATGAAGCCAAGTCAACCAAAACGTTATGATACTATTATGGGTGATAGATAGTTGGTCTATTTATCTCTGTCTCCTGCATTAAAAACCAAAACACAGGGCTGGTGAGATAGCTCAGCGGCGTAAGCGCCTGCCTGGCAAGCGCAAGGGCCCGAGTTCGACTCCCGGAACCCACATATGAAAAAAGGGCCGGTGATATCGCTTAGCGGCACGGGTGCCTGCTAGTGAGCGAGGTCCTGAGGTCGACCCCCGGTACCCACAAAATAAATAAATAAATAAATAAAAACCAAAACATGTTTTAAAATTATTATTCAATCAATTTAAAAATTATTTATTGAGCACAATCTATACACCAATACCTGGACCAAACACTAGCGACTAATGATAAACCATATTATGTGTGCCTTGCTTTCGCAGAGTTTACAGTATATAAGGATAAAAAAAAAAAAACAGATTTATAATCTAGTCACTTGTAATACACTTTGTCATATAACTGAGATACAGCAAGATGTCATAGTTGTGTAGAGAAAAATCGAGCCCAGGTATAGTACATGGAAGAACTTCCTGCAGGAAGTAACACATCAAAGATTTTGCTGGGCGCTACAGAAGATAAAAATGTGAAAGACATGGTTCTTGCTCTCTAGTAGCTTATTCAAGACTACTACAACAAGCAGTGATGCATAATAAAATTTACCCCCTCATGGAGTTCATTGTGGTGTAGACAATAGATGGTGGTATGGACAACACATCACCATACAAGTAGGTTGGAGGGAAGTTAAGGCTTGCTTCAAGACTGTTAATGAAACTCAAACATGAAATGACAAGGATTGGGATTAGGGTGACCATAGCATGAGTAGAAATGGACAATTCTAGTGATGCACATGGGAGAAATCTGTCAAAAGTCTATGAGGGTCCCAAAGTCTAGAGGTCTGATGATTTGAGAAGGTACCACTATCGGTAAAGATAGGATCTTTTATTTACAGCTTTGACAATTTTTCAGGGAATTACTTCCATCCTGTGATGATGCTTTATTTCTCTGTTTCCAGCACCTGCAAAACTCACTCACTCTCCATGGGCATCGCACTCTACAAATATCTCTAAAGAAAAGGGAGAATGTTCATCCCATCAAGTGAGCCTTAAGCCTGGTTAGGTTTACATAAGCTTTATGTAATAAAATTGGGACCACACGGCGGTTTATTTCCCAACTCTAGATACTGTTTAACTGATAGATTTTCTTTGTGTTCTTATGGCAAAAAAAAAAAAAAAATTGTTCTTAGTTGTAATGCTCAGGGTCAGTGGGGTTGGGGTGAGAAAGAAGGAAAGGATATTTGAGTTTAATCTGGATTAGGGCAATTAAATCTTTTTTTTTTTTTTTTTTTGTCCAGTTCTGGAGATGGAACATAGAGCCTTTGCATTGAGCTATGCCCCCAGCCCTTTCTTTTTCTTTTTTTTTGGGGGGGTTCCGGGGGGTCGACCTCAGGACCTCGCGTGCCAGCAGGCACCCGTGCCGCTGAGCGATATCACCGGCCCTTTTTTCATATGTGGGTTCTGGGAGTCGAACTCCGGCCCTCGCGCTTGCCAGGCAGGTGCTTACATAGCTGAGCCATCTCACCGGCCCCTCTTATCTTTTATTTTGAGACAGGCTCTCACTAAGTCTCTGGGCTTGAATTTGGGATCCCCCTGCCTCAGCCTCCCAGAATGCTGGCATTACAGACATGCATCACCATGCCTAATTTAAATCTTTTTGGCCTGTGCTAGAACCCTCCATAAAAACTTTCCTGGCTCCCACCCACATCCTAGCTGTCTTCTGTACGTATTCCAACCCTGTTTGGGGCCTGGACTCTCCATATCCTTCATATGCCTTTTAGCTTAGCCATTCAGCTGGGCAGCTGATCATGTTGGTTTTAGTCTCTCCTTAGCCTTGGCTATCAGATCAACCTCAGCCCTCTGCTTTGGCACTCATGGACGTGTCTGTTCTCAGGATGGCTCCCAGCAGCACTCCTGAGCTCAGCAGCCGGAGTCTAGCACTCCCAGCCCTGAAGTGTAAAGATCAGGACATGACTGTTTCTTGTTAAGGAAAACCCTTCAGTTTCAAATCCACTTTCCTGCTGTGGTGATTCTTATTAGTTGTCAGTATCTAGAAAATGAAAAATATGAAAAGTGAACACCACCTGGCCCCCCAAATTGTTTCTAGCTCTGAAGAGTCATGAATTTTCCACTGCACTAGTTGAGTTTTCAGTTGTCCCTTGGAATGTATCTCTGGTATCACACTTTATCTTGCTGTAATTTGATGCTCCTAAATTCAGTGCAAAATCTGAAGTGAGCTTTCCAATTACTGCACAGTAGTATTTTACCCTCCTTTTTCCTGGAGAATGTGGTCTTTCCCAGAGTATCCAGTTGATGGAAACTTATCCCTTTTAAGATTGATATTTTAAAAGAAAAACCACCATGAATTTATGTAAATACTTTAAGCAGCAGTGTGGGAACATGACTTTGCCTCTTCTTGATGACTGGGACTATCATCTGGAATATCAGTGACATGCTCTGAGTATTACAGGGTACAAGCAGTAAAACCATATTAATGGTGCATGGTACTATGAGTTTTTGGCTTTTGTTTCTGTTTTAGTTTTTGCAGTACTGGGGATTGAACCCAGGGTCCTCACGCTGAGCTACATTCTCAGCTGTTTTTTATTTTGACACAGGGTCTCGCTAAGCTGCCCAGGCTGGGCTTAAACTTGCATCCTCCTGCTTCAGAGTTGCTATGTCTCTTCTCTCCTTAGAAGCCATTAATCCTAGTGATACCACACTCTTTTTGTAATAATACACATTATATAAATAAGTAGAAAGTGGGCTTAGGCCAGTGATGGCGAGCCTTTTAGAGACGAGTACCCAAACTGCAACCCATCGCCAAGTGCCAACACAGCAATTAAGCCTGAATGCTGAGGCATTATTTTAGAAAAACAAATCACACATTAACATCTTTTGTCTTACAAGAAAAACAACACATATGCCGTGGTTCACCACCACTGGCCTAGGCCCTGTAAATCCTCTCCTTTGATTTGCTTTACCACAAACACATGAATCTTATAAAATGCAGATTTTGACCCAGTAAGTGAAGAGTGGAGCCTGAGCTTCTTTGTATCTAACAAACTCAGGTGATGCTGATGCCATTGGTCCATGGACCATACGTTCAGTAAACAGGGACCAAAAAATAAGAGCCAAGTTTATTTAAACCATATATAAAACAAGAGGAAGTCTCTCTGAGCACCCTAGGCTGTTGATCGTGCTTTCATGGAATTTGCATCAGCCGGTGTGGCTGTTTTTTAAAAGTCACTTGAGGTTTTAGATCAGGAACCCGTGGCTGCAGGGGAAGCCCTTTGGCTTAAGCTCTACTTGGATTAGAGAGGCACCCCTTCCATATCCCAAGGAAAGCACCTTGCGGCCCCATTTCTCATTCACACCCATCCTGTGGGAATTGGAAATAAAAGCCTCCCATGCAGGAAAGTTCTCAGGTACAAGCGTTGTCCTTCACAGAGCTGATGGCAAGCCACTGTCACATGCAAGCCCCTCCTAGTTGGGCTGGAGGGGACAGTTTCGATAGAAGTCCAGGTTGACCAGAAATAAGGAATATAAATGGGGCCTGGACCACTCCCCATCCCTTTTTTCTGTAATGTTATGGCTCCAGTAGTTTTAAAGTGCTTTTCTATCATTTAAAACGTTCTAGTGAGGTCAGTGGGACAAGAATCACCACTCAAAATTGTAAGTTAGAAAGTAAATCTGAGAGATGATCACTTCCTGAGAGTCACTCAGCAAGACGGTGGTATGTGGGAGTCTGGGGTTCCAAATGGCACCAGGAGAGTCCCCAGGGACCTTAGCAGCCTGTCCATACTCTCTCTAGGGGCTTCTCATCTTTCCAAGACTACTAGCTCAAGCTCCAGAGCTCCCTCTGACAGACTCTCCTGGCTGGATAGTAGGGGGCTCTCCATTCTTTCTAGCTCCTTCTGAGGACCTGAAGTGTCAGTGACCAGGGGTTCCACTTCCCCCTGCAAAGCCAGGCACCCACGCAGCCACTTGGAGATGCAAGCCAGCTGCGGCCCGTGCTAGCTGGGCTCCTTGGTGTCAGCATGCTGCCTCGCGCCAAGAGGCTTAGTGCTTCCAGACAGAGCCCCTGCCTGTCAGACTGCACCTCACAACACCCTGACACGCTCGCAGCCAGTGGAGTCTCATTGGTGCCCTCACCCCAAGCTGAGTCTGTCCATGGAGTCATGCAACTGGGCATCAGACCTGGGCAATAAAGGAGGATTGTGGTGGGGCAGTCTGGTGCCAAGGAGCCAGCCACCCACCCCATAAAATGGGAGTCTGTGAGGAGAGTCTGGCAGGGAGCGGGCACATGCTTCTCAATGCCAGCCATTCAGTGGGCAGGAATGGATCCAGCAGTGTGCACTTATGTTACCACAAATAGCAGACTTTAAAAATACACTGCAGTCTTGTCCCTGCTCCTGCAGTGACTATCCGCACATCATTTGTAAGGTGACAGCCAGCTTTTCTTTTGTTAGTGATCTGTAAGGCTGGAGCAGTCAGATAGGTTATTCCAAGGAATGCCTGTCCCCCTTGGTTCTTTCCCTCAGACCCGGCAGACAGAGCTGAATGTGCAAGGGAGATGACACCTGAAGCAACAAGGAAAGAAACTGGAGAGGCAAAAAGGTGCTTCAGCCTGCAGCTAGGAGGAGGGCAAAGGAAAGTGGGGCGGACAAGGCATCTGACCTCTCACTCTGGAGGCCACAGAGCAGCCATGGGGCAACAGAGGACACAGAACACAGCCAGCACTGGGGGACTCGGGGCCTAGAAGAGGGGTCCGGGTCCCAGGACACTGTGAAGGTGTGACTGAGGAAGGTCTCTCTGGCCCTGAAAGTTTGACTTTTTCCATGACTTGAGGTAAATACACTTTCAGAAAAAGTGCAATCACTTCTCCGTGATCAGAGGCCTTGTCAGTGTCTGAACAATCCCTGCCTCAGTTTCTCCTTCTCAGTATAGCATGCAAGCTGTGTTATCCACATTAGTGTCCCCACTGAAGCAAAGAAGATTGAAGTAGGGAGAGAGGGCTGGAAAAACACATTAGCCCTATCAATGGGGGAGAAACCTGAAAGCAGTGGCCACTGTAAGGGTGGGATTAAAAATTTAGATGTTTAATATCCAGGTTTCAGCTTCCTGCAATCTATTTGATTCAAGTGGGCTAACAGGAAGACATAAAAAGAACTGATTGATTTCTGTACATGTCTATCCTTCAAAATCAACTCTGTATATTAAAAATTTTCTTGCCTTAATACCTGCTGAGAAATGAGAGTTCTACAATTCAAATATTTATGAAAAGCAACTATTTTCATCTACTGAGGACCCACAGACAAGAAGCTCCTTTTGTATAAAAGAATCTGTATGGCTTCTTCCTATTAGGGCCCTGGGTTCAAGTCCCCTTCTGCCACACTACATGATTCTGATAACCTACCAATCTTGCCGAATCTCAGTTTCCTCCCTTTTAACCTGAGGATACTATTCTTATGGTAGAAACAAATCAGATATTGTATATAAAATGCTTGCATCTGTGCCTGGTAGGTAGTAAGCTCCTCAATAAATGTTAGTTACTTTTATAGTCCAGTCATTATTTCTTTTTCAAAAAATTATTGTTTATTGGTACCATTTAGATATACATAATAATCACATTCATCATAGAGAATTTGTACCTGTACATGATACATCTTGATTCCTCTTGTTTTTACTGTTCTCCTCCCCGCCCTTCAACCTCTCTTCCCAGTAGTTATTTCTTAACGACAATTCATAGAGCCCAAATTAACAATACTACATAATTTTCATTCTGAAGATCATAGTCTTGTATTTGGGGTCTTGAATGACAGCGACTCAAGACAGTTGAACTTTCTGCTAACATTAATGCCTCCTTATCAATACAAAACAAGTAATTAAATGAATACCTGAGCTCATTCTACACATTTTTTTGGGGGGTGATGGCCTCGCCTACTCCACCAAGTGGCATAATTTCTCAAGGAGTTCACCTTCCAGTTATAGGGGACAAAATATGTTCATATAAAACATATCTGATGTATTGGGTGGGAAAGACCATGAGCTCATAAGAGAAGACAAATATGTCTCCTACGATGAGAAAAATGTACCCTAATCCTTTATTCTCAACATGGATATTATCGCCTCCCCTTTCCTCCTCCCTATTCGTGTAAGCTATTTAGAATTGTGAGGGCTTATGTTGCAATTGCCACATTCTGTAAACTCATGACTTGTGACCCCAAAGCACACAGCACTCGGCAATTGAGAAAAACAAAGGCATGATTCGATCTATGCTGAATTGGCTTGATCATCGATTCGCCTCAGGGCAGGCCTGGCCTAGGCAGTTTGCTAGTGGGATCCTTATGCTCTGGGTTTGAGTGTGAGCCTTCACAAAAAGTGAAGACAAGTGTCCGAAGGGCAAGTCACCATACCCAGCATTGTTCTGAGCCTGGGTGGGCAGACAAAATGAGACCCCTGGTTCAGGTGCTTTCCTTTGAAAGCCATTTGTTTTCATTCCTTGTCACTTCTGCCTTTCTCCCTCATGCTAGATTGAAAAAAATTCAGGCTCCTTGGGGACCAAGGGCAACATGATCATCATCTACTCAAAGGCACGCAAAGCGTGAAGGCAGAAATGCAGTCTCACTGTACTGCGCTTGTAGCTTTCACATCTACATGTGGTCCCAATTTAGGATCACAAGCAGAGTTGTTTATTTTAGAAAAGCTTTTTAGTTCACTTTTAAGGTATTCTGCTTAGGCACTGCTTGCTTTTCAAAAGAAGAAAATGGGTATTTTTTCCAAAGTGTGTTTGTTTTGGCTGTTTACTCATTTGCAAAAGTTCACATTTTAGTCTATGAGTTCAATTAGTTTTCCTGCCACCACAAGCCCCACCCCTTCCCAATAAATGCACACAAAACCCAAAGAATAAACTACAATGATTTGGAAATGACATATTCTTAGGATAGCTGTAAATTTGGTAGCTTCTGAAAACATCCATTTTTGAACAGATGATTTGCAAAAGCACTCTCGGCTCCCTCATGTAACTTTTATTCATTGCCTGAAATGAAGTCTTAACTTGTCAATTTTTATAGAGGCCAAGTATGTCTTTATATTGAGGTGAAGGTCTATTTTTGGTCCTTTAAAAACTTTTTTCTATGACTCTTGTTGAAGTTATATGAGCTAGCTGGGAGTCAGAGTAGTGCTTAACTAGAGATATCAGTTATCACTGAAAAATAATGGGAAACGAAATTGTGGTGAAGGTTAGGATTAGGTGAGGACATAGACAAAACTGGGGAAAAGGTCAAATATGAATTTGGTTCCCCAGCCATCTGATTCCATGGACGGCCATACTAACTTGGATTATTTAAAGCCCCCGAATGCATCTCTAGCTCCCTTCCTGTAACTGCATTTAACTGATGACATCCTTTATCCAGAGCCCTCTGTTCTCAGTGACATGACAAATCCTGGATCACATTCTTTTGGGTAGGGTTGTCTACTAACATGATAATGAGTACTAGTTAACATGTGATGCTCTGCTCCTGTATAATATATTTGCACCAGGAAATATAAATTCTATTACACAGGTGCAGAGTAGCACATGTTATGATATATCATTGTGAGATAATGATTTTAAAGCAGAAAGGAATTCCTGAAAGGAATTCCAGGCCCCCTGGTTTACTAGCTAAAGAGACAAACAGAGCATGTCCAATGCTCAGGTGAGGAGTTGGCAACAGCAGTGATGGGCCTCGGAGAGGGGCAGAAGTCAAGGTAAGCAGGATATCAGAGGCCAACCCTGAGCCAAGGGAACATAAAGAAGTTCATAATTGGTGATTAACAATCCAAGGAAGTAGCTTCCAACAAAAATAAAGATCTGCAGAGGCTGAGGAGAAAGGAGAGCAATGCAGGGGTGAGCTAGCAGATGACATCAACACAAGGCCCCTGATAGTGGAGGTGACCTTCTGCCCCAGACACAAGGTTCTTTAATGGTTTCTGCCAAGGCTCAACTTTCCAGCCAGCCTAAGCTTTACAGGGAAAGCAGGCTGCTAGGAACACATGGCTGAAGAGCAGGTGTGGATGCAAGGTGACAAAGAATGTAATGTGTCCATTCTGGATGGGATCTAGATGGGAGGTGACAGGGCTTGGCAGTGATGTGCCAGCCCACACCACTTACATCAGCTGGCCTGGTGCTGAACATCCTTTCTGAGGCTCTGCACTGGTCAGATTAGTAGCACCCTCGGGGTAGTTTATTCTCACAGCATAATGCAATTCAAATCAGCCATAATTCAAGCGCTTAGTAGCCACATGGGGCTGGTGACAACCATGCTGGATACACAGGAAGTTAAGCTTCGTGATCCTAACTGCAGCCTCTGCAGTCCAGGTACCTGAGTTTGAATCTTGGTGCCATCACACTGGCTATATGACCACATCTGTAAAATGAGGGTACTAATAATACTGTCTTTTAAGAGTTGGCATGAAGATAACATACAATAAAATTGTCCTTGTAAGACTATTCGCATGAATTCAGGAAAATATTAAGGGTTTAATAAATGTTAGCTGTGGTCATCATTTTAAAACGCATGGGTGTTTCATCACACAACTTAAAACTTAGGTGATCCTGAACATGTTATCTTACATCTTTGAATATTAGTTTCCTTCTCTATAAAGCAGGGACAATAACAATACTTCATGGAGAAGATTAAATGGTACAAGCATAGTACTTAATAAATGTTCCTTTCTTCCCCCTTGGATTCAAGGGTCAATGAACAGAGAAACAGCCAAAGGCCAGCTGAAAAGGAATGGTGGTAAGTGGGCCTGAGTACCTGTCAGACTGGATAGTCACAAGGTAACTACGCAGAAGCCAAGCTCCCAGAGGGTCCCAACCTTCTGTCATGAGTTTCTTCTCTAGCCCCCTAACTAGGTTCACTGTTGCACAGGAGGAAAAACAGAGCATGCATTTACATATTACAATATATATTCCTATGCACTCATGTTTAGCATCTTAAAACTGTAGCTACGATTTAATTTCCTTGTGGTGGTAAGAAGTAAAACTTGGGAAAAAGAAGACCATTTTATTTTTTTAGAAGATTCAAAATTTCTTATGGTAATAGCCTTTATTATTTTCCCACTAGAAGTCTGTTTCTTCATATTTAATGAATTCATATTTAATAGATACGGGATTTTGAAAAAGAAAACTTAAAAATTTTAATTAAAACCATGTCCTAAACACTCTACTGCTTTTCTGCATATTTGTTTACTTTTTCTTAGGATTGATTTGTTAAGAGTTTTTAAATTACCGGAGAAGAGCTTTTGAGGATGTTTGAAATCCATGATTCAGAACAGGGAGGGACACCCAAGTGATGGGATTGGTTATGACATCAGAAACAACACTCCTCCAACTGTGGGCCCTGGGACCCTCTGCCCTGCACTTCAAGGAGCCGCAGTAAACTCGATAGGGTTTTAATGTCCCTAGGTGCTTTAAGGTTTCAGAAGGCTCATTTCCGAGTGACAGTAAAACTGCCACAAAAAAAAACAATGAGTCTAGGATGATACCGAGAGAGCGCGCTCATTTGTCCCAGCAATGGAAAGAGAGATTTTGATTCAAGGAGAACAGTGTTTGGCTTTATCTAAAGGGATTTAGGGCTTCGCAGCTTTGACTCCCCTCTTCTTCACAGGAATTCAATAAATCTAAATGTAACAATAAAAAATGAAATAGAGCAAACGTAACAAAAGCCCTTTCAAACCACTTCCTCTTTGGAGCCTAGATTTATCCTGTCTCCATGTTATATCTTTCACAAAGTGGCAGAAACTAAGCTTAAAAAAAGGACCTAACATTAATATGATTATATAAACAGAGTTGGATGAAGATATTGTTTTACCAAAATGGAAATAATGTTCTCGACAACAGACATAGATTATTCAGGATACCCGTGTTTTTCTAATTGTTTTAGTAGCATTAGATACTCTTTAGGGAAAAGTGACCCTGATATATTAACACACTTTTCATTCATTTCAAGGTGATGATCTGAGACTTAAAGGACTTTATTTAATACAATTACAAAAACGTCATGTAAATCTTGAAAAGTTTGTCTTCTAAACCCCAAAAGGGTTTTACCTATGTCACATCCACCTCACCATTAGATAGGCAGAGGAAAAATAACAATGAGAGGAAGATTCTCTGAGACCAAAACTGGAGACACAAACAGAAGCAAGGCTCCTTTAGCCATCCCCAGACCACAGTCAAGGAGGGCTGGCATCCGTCCCCACTTTCCTGGGTTTCTGCTGCATCTCCTGAGTTAGATGCAGCTTTCTGAACCCTCAGTTTCCTTTGTATTCCTTACACAAAACAGGTGCACAGTACAAATTTGTTGATGAAATGGTTTCCATTCTGTGACAGTCAGGTGACTAAATGGTTCCCAGCAGGACTAGTATTATTCATACAAATGAACTCACATGACCACGGATCTCCTCATTTTGATTCCCAGAGGTAGACTTAATCATGAAGTAAATGAGGGCCCCTCCCTCGCATAGTCCACTTTCAAGATCCGCATCCTGATTTTGTATTTGTAAGTTTATATCAACTTTCTTTTTTTTTTTTTTTTTTTTTTTTTTTTTTGTGGGTACCGGGGGGACGACCTCAGGACCTCGCGCGCCAACAGGCACCCGTGCCGCTGAGCGATATCACCGGCCCCTTTTTCGTATGTGGGATCCGGGAGTCGAACTCGGGCCTTCGCGCTTGCAAGGCAGGCGCTTAAGCCGCTGAGCCGTCTCACCGGCCCTATATCAACTTTCTTAAAGAGAGTTTCTAACTGCATGAGTTCTAGGTCTCATCAAGCTCGAATCTGCTCTGTGTCGTTATTAACAGCCATTTATGAATGCCATCTTGGATTCTTAAGCTTTCATTATTTTAACTCCTACTCATCTAAAGCAAATATAAATCAATTAGCTGTGTTGCTATGGACAAATGAGGCCTGGGTTTCCTCATTTCTGGAAAGTTATTAGATATCTAGGTACCCCAGATCCCCAAAGACAGTGAAGTAAGATATGGTAAGAAAAAGGGAGGCAGCAGTTGTGATTCCTGCCCCCACTGCTGGCTGCTTTAATAACAGGTAATGTATGACCTTTAGCAAAGATATTCCTGTGGCCTCAATTTAGTGTGAAATGAGGCAAGCGAATAAGGTACTCTTTTAAAGTCTTTTCTTGTCCTTTGCTTCTTATACACCGATGTGTGCAGTGTCACAGCTCACATTCACTGTCACTGCATGCTCTCAGCAGCCCCAGAGATTGGTCAGTGGAACGGTCTGCTGAGCTTCAAATTAAGTATTCCTGCTGCCATACCACACTGAGATACTTGCCAGCTGAATAGGAAATAAAGCTGATGTCACTGGGCTTGATGGCTTTCAAATATGCACTGTTGTCACGCTGAGTCAAAGGTGACAGTCTGACATGAACCAGCATCACAGCCTGCACAAGAAGCACTGGGTTTGGAGCTGTAGCTGGTACAACTGGCGTGCAGGGAAAGGCCACTCTCTTCTCATGCCTCCATTCACAACCAGCTTTCCTTTCCTCCACCCTTGACTCCCACTGTTGACAGCTAGGCAGTCATTTGAATCACCAAGTATATTGCAAAAATAAAATTTGAAGCAGCCTTAAATGTGCAGAACTACCAAATTTAAATTTCTGGAGAGACTGGGGGCCAGGAGTCTTTCATTTTAAAAGTATTAAAAGGGATTCTGATGATCCACCAAGTGGGAAAAGCACTGTTATAGACAGATATTTCTGTCCCAATAGCCTGAGAATGCTAGATCCCTTGAAATAATTAGTCTGTTTAGCTACGCTGATGCTTCTGACCCCCTATTATATGATTCCATGTATATGAAACATCCAGAGCAAGTAAATCTATAGATGCAAAAAGTAGACCAGTGGTTGCCAGGGTCTGTGAAAAGGGAACTGAGAGGAGGAGTAAAGGTTGCAGAGTTGGGGCGGGGGGGTGTAAGAAAATAGGGTTTCTTTTGGAGGTGATAAAAATATTTTAAAATTGATAGTTGTGATGTGAATACACTAAAAACCATGAAACAGTATATTTAAAATGGGTGAATTCTGCATTGTGTAAATTATATCACAATGAAACAAACCTATATAATTTTTTTCTGAAAAGCCCTAACCTCCTCTTCCCTCCTCTACATGCACACACAGGCGCACTGTTCCAACTCATGATTCTTGGCAAGTTAAATACAAATGTCCAACCAGTCAATGTCATATGCGTGTTAATGGCACTTGGACTCCTATGGACAAATGAACCTTTTATTCTGGTTTACTTATTAATTAATAGCCTCCTTTAGCCCTCCCATAGCAGAGAAAGAAAAGCATCTTGGGACAATGGTACCACCTGGTGGCCATCACAAGAAGTCCCTTACCAGATCCCTCTTCTACACTATCCCCTCTCTTGCCCACTATGGGATGGGCCTCACAAACAAGCCATTCTTCCCTCAATTTTCAATTTCACAGCCCCAGTTAGCTCTGTCCAGGTACTCTAATTCATGCAAAAGAATATCCCTCCATCTCTATGCCCAAGTCTTCCCCCAAGTCTGCCTCTGCTGCTGCTAAAAAAGCTTAGAGAATTTCAGTTCTAAGTCTGCATGTAAAAATTCAAAATAGAACATCTGAGAGTAGTTTGACACAATAAAGTTGAGAAATTACGCATCTTGTTAACAAATATTTAAGAGAGTAAGAAAAGTAAATAGCTATATAATAGGTGGCAAGATGAACAGTTTTGTTAGTAATCAA
Organism: Erethizon dorsatum; assembly: GCA_028451465.1. Lineage (NCBI taxonomy): Eukaryota > Metazoa > Chordata > Mammalia > Rodentia > Erethizontidae > Erethizon > Erethizon dorsatum. Next base: position 43,481,452 of record CM051823.1, read on the forward strand.
ATAAAAGTTAAGGGCCGGTGAGATGGCTCAGCGGCGTAAGCACCTGCCTGGCAAGCGCAAAGGTTCGAGTTCGACTCCCAGAACCCACGTACAAAAAAGGGGCCGGTGATATCGCTCAGCAGCACGGGCACCTGCTGGTGTGCAAGGTCCTGAGGTAGACCCCTGGTACCCACACACACACAAAAAAAATTGTTAAAACAATATTGCATTTGCCTATCAAACTAAAAGCTTTTAAAAGATAATATTCATAGATGATGAGTAAGACAAGATGCCCATGAACCAAATAAGAGAAAAAGCAGCTATATTAGTTCAACATTTATAAAGAGCAATTTGACAATAAGTGAGCTGAAAATCCCATATGCAAAGGCTAGACTCAGTTACTTCTTTTGTAGAAATAAATGCCCTAGACAAAGTACCAGGAGTCTACATGAATGTTTATGTGCACGTATGTTCATTAAAGCAATGCTTATGATGGGGATGAACTGGAAAAACTCTAAATGTTCAACATTTGAGGACCACTTAAGTAAACTGTGGTATACACATATAATAAGATATAGTGTAGTTACTAAAAGTAATTACATTAATTTGTTATGATATATGATATAATTTGTATACACATATAATAAGATATAGTGTAGTTACTAAAAGTAATTACATTAATTTGTTATAAGAAAAGAGTCTCGCTATAATATCAAGTATAAAATCCATATAAAAATATTTATAATATAATTTTTGAAACTACATTTTTACAATGAGAAACAAACAAAAAAACCTGCACATAAATGCATAGAAAAGGAGACAGGAATAAAATAGAACCAAACGTTAAAAGTGGGTACTTCTAGGTAGTAAAGTATAAACAATCTTTATTTTTTCCCTAAATGATTCACAATGGCTTTTATGAATTTTATAATGGGAAAAAATATTTAAACATAATTATCCCATAGTGTCCTTAAAAATACCCCCAAATTTCCTTTTGAATGTGACGTTGCATAAATAAAGCCCTCAGAGCAATGATTCTAAACAGAAAGTGGTTTTGACCACTTTTGCAGGGGAGATTTGAAAATATCTGGAGGCATTTTTGGTTGTCTCAGCTGGGGAAGTTGACTGGACTCTCAAAGACTGCAGCCCCCGCAACAGAGAACTATCCAGCCCAAATGTCCACAGTGCTGAGGGCATCAACCCGGTTCTGGAGTCCAACACACACTATGCAAATCCAGGTCCCATGCCCTTTAGCTGTCCATCTATGCAGGTTGTTCATCCTCTCTAAACCTCAACTTTTCATTATAAAGTGGAATCCTCCACATAGCATTTGTGGGGACAAAATAATAACATATTTTTTATCACATAATAGAGACAAAAGAAACATCAGTTCCCTTCCCCTAGAACACTGTTACACAAATTTGTATTTTATTTTGCAAGGTATGATAAAGAGTGCTTTTTAATCCTTTTCCTTACATCTCAATTATCCATTTTAAACATAATTTTGAAGTCAGATAAGCTTTGATGTACTCTCCCCAGATTCTAGATCTTTGATACTGGGTTGTTAGGATAAAACAAATTCTTGGTTCTACAATATTGATTATCAAAAGCTCACAGAGGCATATGTACTGGGAATAATATAAGTGAAAAGCTGATCTGCTTGGCAAGCTCTGCCCTATAAACAAAAGGCTGTCAGAGTAGCATCTGAGGGCATGCAGGGCATCAAAGGACACAAAGGGAGGTGTCTCGTGGGCACCTCTCATCCACGGCAGCTATCTGCCAAGGACCAGGGACTCATCCACCTACCTGGGTTACTTGCATTTCCCCCATCTCCTGAATGAGCTTTATTGATACATTTGGTCCCAGATATGAAGAATGGGCTAGCAAAAGCAGAATTTAAAACCCAAGAGACCCACATTCTTCCTGCTTCTCCATCACAGCAGCACTGTTGCTACCTGGTAGAATATTGAGACTTTCTGCTGGCTGCCTCTCATCCCCTAGGCTGGAGTAGAGAGGCTGGCGATCATATACACACACTCCTCAGTGCCCTCACTGAGGGTGAGGGAGGTGATGTGACCTGCCCTGCCTGGAGTGTGGACACACTGAGGAAGGGTCAGGAGAAGGCCTGCATGGGTAGGCAGGCTGCAGGAGGGTGTTGCATAGATATTGATACTTCCGCCTGTCAAACCCTTGGATCTAGCAAGCTGGGAGTGAGCTGAACACACCTGCCTACAGGCACGTTTTGCCTGTCCATGGCCCAGATCTCTAGGCACCAAAACTCTGACTGTTAAAAAAAAAAAAAAAAAGCCGGAGGTGCTTACTAGGCTCCAATGTGCTGTATACAGACATATTTAAATGAGAGCCAACTGCCAAGAATTCTACTCACTGACCGTGCATACAAAAAACAAAACCAAAAACCTTCCAGTATAGTATAATGTATCATTTACTGTCAGAATAACTGCTCTTTCTCCAGAAACATTTTCAGACAATAGCACCTGTGTTAATGCCATGTTTTTACACACTTCAGTGACCAAGGACTATTCAGAGTCTGGACAAACTCAGCAAATGGTCCCTCCCATCATCAGCAAGGATTAAAAAAAGGGGAGGGGGTAAGAGACAGACAAGATCCCCCTGGGCTCAATTCAGGAGACATGCATCCTCAGGAGCCTGCAGCAAAGGAATTCTTCCCAGCAGGCTCATCCATGCCTGCTGCCTGGGAGGAAAACATTAGTCACTCACATTTTATCCAAACTGTGCAGAGCTTGTTGACACAGGCCTGCTGAGCTGTCGTACCAGAAAGATGGCATGAGAAAGGTCCCCTGGGCCTCTGCAGGGCAGGCCAACAGCCTAGATTAGCCGTCCCCTCAGCCACAACCCCTGCCTCGTGCAAAGAAAAACTTGGCCTGGGTACTGAGGGAAATGAACAGTTGTCACATGAGTTCCCTCCTGGAAGGGCCCATTGCCATGGTCATTTCAGTTCCTGGCTAAGTATGGCTCTATCTTGGTTAAATCAAAAGCCAGTAGAGAACTTATTTTTCCCACTACGTGCAGGACCACTACCTGCTAGGTACTGAGGATACTCTGAAGTGCTGTGGAAGGTCTGCGTCTGACCCTCTGGGGGTTTTTCATCAAACATGTCCAAGGGAACTACCACTTGGAAGAGGGGCATCCCCCAGAGAAGATCCAGTTTACAGATGGCTTGGCACATGCTGAGTAATGGCTGTCAAGGCTGAGTGGTGAAGAAATCCCTACCACTCATTCACTGTGATCGCATGTTGCGGTGTGTATGTTGCTGCCAACTATGCACATATTTGACCAACACAGAAAGTAATACCCGACACAGTCTCCTACCCAGTACCACTACTACTGCCACCGCGCCATTGAGGGTACCCGGATTTGGGGCATCTTTCTAGTCTGTAAGAAGAGGTGCTAAAGGACACTCTGCAGGCAAGGGGCAGAAAGACTATGGGCTACAGGGGCTTTCCTGGGTGAGGTTAGGGCCATGAGTAACCCAGATCTTGTGCTCCTGTCCCCAGAACTTTTTAAGTGAAGCAACTTGGTAACAGCTTTAAATGTATCCAGACTTGCCTGCCATCTCCATCCCATAACCATCCTGCATTCAAAACATACGGAATGAAATAGTATGCTTTTATTTCATTTCCTCCTGCCTGAACCTGAACCCCCATGATATACATCTCCAAGGAAGCCCAGCTCAAGTACAAATGACCTGTGATATCTTCTTTGGGGCCGATGCTCTGTCCCACCAGAACTCTTTTGGGGGTGACCGTGTGACCCTTACACTGGGTTCTCACTGTCCAGGCATGGTGCATTAACACTCTTATGTCCCACCTAGACTTCAACTTCCTTCAAGTAGGATTTCAGGTCATAATAGGAGATGATGCATGGGCCCTGCTGTTCCCTGCTATCAGTGTGTGTCACACTCTTCTAGCTGGCCCACCTCATTGGAGTGAAGCACTGAGTGAAAACAAAGTCCACTGTCCTTGGTCTTTCTTGTGTTTTGTCACTCTTACTGCATGCCTCTGTCCTGAAATACCAATGGAAAATGCTGCCGGGGAATGGAAAGTAAGGGAATGGAAAGCAGCCTAATTCTGCTCCAGCCCTCACTTTTCTGCAGAGCTGCTCAATTCCTCTGGTCATAGCTCAATCTTCACTAAAAGTTTTAAAAAGACAATGCCTGATTCTTACTCATTTTATGAAAACCCTATGTAAACAATTAGATCATGTTTACTGGTTTTGAAACATAGCTAGGCCTACGTCCCTGGCAATAGTAGGCACTTGAAAATTACTTGAGTAAATAAAAGTAGAAATGTATTAGATGACATTTTAATAGGATGTTTGGTTCAAGGAAGCCTACACTGCCAGAGATGCCAGCAAGTGGACAGTCTACTCTCAAACCACTGGGAGCAAGCTTTACAACTCATCTGCACACGTTCCTTCCACTGCCATCGGTTATAGTCACATAGATAGGCTTCATCCTTGCTGGGGCATCTGATTACTTTTCTGGATATTAAAGTTCTTCCTATAATGTATGTCATGGGAAAATGTAGTATTTATAAAGTCACAGGGGCAAGAAATGGACCAAAACAAGTCTGAATAAGGAAAAGTCACTGTTTCCTAGGCTTGAGAACATCCTTACTATGGTTCCACATCCCTGACTTCTGAGGTAACACCATAGGAAGTAGGGCACTTGATGAGGCCAGGAGGCAAACTGATTCTTCTAAAGTTTAATATCTGTCTATTGGGAGTAGTTCTCCCAGGCCAAGTTTAGGAGGACACAAGAAACAGAAACATATAATGGAAAGAAAGGACCATTTCCCAACCCTGAAGCCATTTACAACTGGAAATAAATGTCATAGAAGGAAAGAAGCAATGGCCATGAGAATGATGCTTTGTATTTGTGTGACATTTAATATTTTCCCAAACATCTTAATATAAGCTATTTGATCTGGCTGCCATATCAACCCTATAGAATAGAGTGCATGACTTGTCTCCATTTTTGCATTTAAACTTCACATCAGTAAGAGACTCAGTGCTGTAGGACTGGATTGAGCCAAACTAGAACCCCTGGACTTTCTGCCTCATTGCTCTTCCTGCTCGCTACACAAACCACCCCTGTCCCCACCCCCACACCACATCGCACCACACCGCACCACATGTTCCTTCCTCTACTAAAACCACATGGCACACCAGTGGTCAAAAGTGCACATTCAATTTTATTGCATGCCAAGCTGTACTGCATGCTAAATCCTTCCAGCCTGCTTCAGTAACTTTCTTTATGAACTGTGGTGCCCAAGATATTTGTATCAATTTGTTCCAAGAGGGCAGTTTGTTAGAACATTCGCTTCCTGAAGCTCCATGTCCCTGAAATACCATCTGCTCAGATCCACATGTGGTTTACCATAGCTTGTAGGATCATTACAGATTCTCAGCTAAGTATCCCAGGATTAAACAAGTCTATGGGAATAGAAGACAGCTGGTTGGAGAGATGCATTCAAACCTAACACAGCTGGCTTGCCAACTAACTTGTACAGCTCAAACAACTGTGGGCAACTTTAAACATTTTAAATCTTTTTACATCAAATGAGATGGATATAGGAAAAGTATTTTTGCAAACCATAAAATATCACATAGAATTTAGTTACCGCTATTCCATTTCCTACATGTGCATGATCACTTTGTCAATTATCTGTGGAAAATTGTTCACGGTAGCTTCCCTTGGGATTCAGCTCACTTCTTGTTGCTCACTCTTTTTCCAGACAGCAGGTCTCAGGTGACATGAGGTAGGGTCCTAGCTTGAATACTCTGGGCTTTGGACAGATATGCCTGGGAGGAAACCTAACAGAAGCTGAGTGCACGAGGAACTGAGAAACCTCCTGGGGAAAGCTCACACTAAAGGAAGAAGGTCTGCCAACCTGGAGGTAGGGAGAATGCCTTAGGGATTTTTTTTAGTCCTCAGTGCTTAGATTTGTCAGCCTGTCCAACCTCTCTTGTGAATCCCATGAAGAGTGGGAAGGGAGAAAGCTGGAAAGTGGCTATGAAAAATATTATCTTTCTAGAAAATTTCACTAGAGTGTAAGGACCTCAAGATACCACTTGGGCTGTGGTAACAAAATACCATAGACTTGGTGTTGTGGATTGGATGTTGCTTGCCCCTCAAGGATTCATGGGTTGGGAGCTTGGTCCTACGTGGTAATGGTGGAAGGTGACCTTTAAAAGAGTCTAGTGGGAAGTCCTTAGGTCAATTGAGGTCATAATTTCAGAAGGGATTGTGGAACCCAGTCTCAATATCTCTCTCTCTGGCTTCCTGTTTAGTGATGTGATCCCTTCCTCACAGATATTTTCCCATCATTCTGTGACAAAGCTAAGAGAGCCCTTCCAAGAACCAAGCCTATGCCAGTGATTGTCCTTGAACTTCCAAAACAGTAAGCTACCTAAACCTCTTGCCTTTATAAATCTATCTTGCCTCAGCTATTTGGTTATAGCAATGCAAAATGGACTCATATACTGGATAATTTATAAACAATCAAAATTTGTTTCTCATAGTACTAGAGGCTGGAAAGTTCAAGATCAATGCATCTGGAGATGCTTTTCTCAGAGATGATGTCTTCTATGTGCCTTCACACGGTGGAAGGGGAAAACTAGCTTCTTTGAACCTCTTTTATAAGGGTACCAATCTCACCCATGAGGGTGGTGCCATCCAGACTTAATCATTTCTGGAAGTCGTCACTTCTTAATATTACTACCTTAGAGTTAGGCATCAGTGTATTAATTTGAGGGAACACAGACATTCAGTCCACAGTATACTCGAAGAGGATTTCCTGCTGCCTTCCCAACTCAGTGCTCACTACAGCAGAACATGCCGAGGCTGCCACAGCTCAGTGGCACCTGCCACCAGCTATGGTGGGAGGTGGTGATGGTGGAGACTTGGTGGTACCCAGCTGCAAGAGGCAAGAGGACAAAAAGGGGGAAATGAATTGTCTCATGGTCACAGACCAATTCATTATGCTCATGATCACACATGGGTATGCGCTACCATCTCCAGAAATATTTAGGGCTCTTTGCAAGGAGCTAAGGTCCTAAGTGAGCAAGTGTGAAAAAAGCCGGTGGACTTGGGATTATGACTGTTAAAACACTCTAAACATACTGTCCGGTTGTGACGACTGTGTTACCTTCACTGGAATAACACCAGGCTCACTTGCGGGCATCTCAAAGGTCAATGTTGTTTCAAAGGGGAAAATAAAGTAAGGTTAATTCAACAAACACTTAGCATCTACTATTTGCCTGGCTTTGTCTAGGCAAGTCAGACCTAGTCTCTTCTCTTCCAGGCCCTACAACCTAGTGAAGAAGGTGAGCAATGCCTCATAAATGCTGAGGCACAAAAATCTATAAGCAAAAACCTTTATCTCATCTACTTCGGGCTTTTTATGTTATCTAGAGCCAGCTGCTACAGAGATCTTTGGACCTACAAAGTAGAGGCCAAATCCCAGGTTCTAAACCCTGTAATAAGAGTTTTAATGGCCCAATGTTAACAAAAAACATAGATATCTTTATTTAGTTTATCCCTTGGATATTATTATAATTAAAATAAATACTAGATTTCTTATTAACAAAATAAGGAAGAGTTACATACTCTTACATTCTACTTGTTGTACTTGGATAAATATCTCAAGACAAGTGAAGATTAAAAATAAAAATAATTCATCATTATTCTACTTATAATTTTTGGCCCCTGTTTGTTTGAATGCTTATAAGATTTATAACTTCCAGGATTCTCCAGCTCCTAGTCAAGCTGATGCTCACCTGTACTATTATCAAAACAAAATGCTGTGCATATATTCCGGACAGCTCTGCAAATGTGTCTCTGTATTACAAGACCTACAGTATGTTCACAAATGAATACGATGTGAGATTTTGCCTTGAGCTTTAATGACATGCTGATAACAACCCTATCTTACTGTGTCTCCTTTGGGTCAGTCCGAATGACGCTTTTGCTCCCTTGCTAGGTAGGGTCAACAGACCTTCACAGCCTGAAGCAGCTCTGAGAAGATAGCTCTCTTGAAACCCTCAAGAATAAGGGATCTGAGGACGGGGATGTGGCTCAGTGGTAGAGCTCTTGCCTTGCATGCACAAGGCCCTGGGTTTAATCCCCAGCACCACAAAAATTAAAAAATAAAAGAAGGAAAGGGATCGAACTGTGAGTGTTGGAGGGGTGAGGTGGGATAGAAGAAATAGAAAAGGAGATGAGGAAAACTGTAATATTAAAATAGTACTTTTTAAGAAAAACTGTAGCCTCAGGACAAAAAAGTTATTCACACCCCCCTCACACACACACACACACACACACACACACACATACACCAGGAAAATTCCTACGGGCGGTAAAGATAGCAAGCATGTAAACTGGGCTCTGGGCCTATGCCTTTCACCTGTACATTGTGCTTCCTCCTACCAACCCCCCTCCTCAGGAAGGACACTATTAAAAGGACAGCGAATTTCAGCTTCAAGCACATGTAAATGGTTTGCATTTTAACACAGCCCACCAAATGGGCAAATCCTAGATAGCCCATCTTGGGAGTCCCCCCAATCCTCGTGAACACACTCAGCTCAAGGCCACAAGACATCTCTTTTCCTCTTGAGAGCCCACACTCTATTTCTTTCAGTGAATACTTTCAAAATTCTGTTTAATAAATCCCTTTATGCCTCTTTAAAAAATAATCTACAGTGAGCTCAGGAGTGAAGGTCATCCTTAAAGACAAACCCATTTCATACTCTGGTCTAAGTTTGGCTCTGTCTGAATCTGTACTATGATTAATTAACCTAAGACACAGTAGGATGTGTTGAGTAGAAGAGAAAGCAAAAACACTGGGTCTAGCTCAGGCTTTGAACCCACAGACAAACGCTAGCTGTGCTATGCACCGAATGTTTGCATCCTTTCCAAAATTGATAGATTGAAACCAATGTGATGGTAATAAGAGAGGCGCCAGAGAGCTCTCCCAGCCCGTCTTCATAATGTGGGTGGCTCATCTAATCAGTAGAAGGCCTGAAAAAAAACACTAAGGTTCTCTGAAGAGGAAGAAATTCTACCTCCAGACTTTTCAGACTCAAGATTATCAACTTTTCCTTTTGTCTCCAGCCTAAAGGTGTGCCCTGCAAATTTTCAGCCTGCCAGCCACAATTATGTAAGCCGATTCCCTAAAATAGATCTCTACTTTCCTATATATAGACAGCCCATTGGTTCTGTCTCTCAGAACACCAACTAATACGTCTGGGTTCTACTGGGTTCCATGAAAACACATGGAGTGTTTTCATAATCATTTCTTGAGCCAGAAAACTGGTATAGCAGTTAGCAGTTGTTATATAGTAAGCTTGATTTCAGTAGTTGAGTGGTTTTTCTGTGTCTCTCTTTGACATTTTAAGATAGACATATTTTATTTAAGGGATGAACTAAAGATCTCATATGATTCAATATTTACATAATTCAAGGACAATCCTTATCAAGAATGATAACAATTTCTGCTTATTAGCTAAAGTGCAACAGGCATTGTTAACTATTCTTAAGCCTAGTTCCTTGAATTTTGTGATTCTCGATAAACTGGTTTTTTTTTTTTTTTGAGGGAATTCAGATTTCTTCACTTTTTGTGCACACAGTAGGAGTTACTTATTAAGTTTTTATATTACACTGTCGAGAAGATACATAAAATGATCACACGAAATTCACCAATAGCCCTTTAAGATTATTTTCTATTTTTGTTCTGGGTTTATGCCTTTCTAAAACATTTATTTCTCTTAAACAAAACAGAAAATAGACAAAGATGACTCCCTTGGGTCTTTTAACTTTGAATTTATGTTACAGGATGCTGAGGAATTATAAATGTAAATATAAAAAACTTGTAATTAGTAAGTAACTAGTAGTTAGATGATATTGATAAAAAGTTAAAACCAGTCTCATCTGAAATTCTTTTTTTTTTTTTTTTTTTGTGGGTACCGGGGGTCGAACTCAGGACCTTGCATGCCAGCAGGTGCCCGTGCCGCTGAGTGATATCACCGGCCCTTTTTTCGTACTTGGGTACTGGTAGTCGAACTCAGGACCTTGTGCTTGCCAGGCAGGTGCTTATGCCACTGAGCCATCTCACCGGCCCCTCATCTGAAATTCTAAACTATCAAGAAGAATATGGGGAAGGTGTATGAGATGTATAACTTGCTCCCTCCCAAAATAAAATCAAAAGGTCTTGGAGAATTACTAATTTCATTTTTATATTCTTATTTTAATTGAATAGGCAGCTAGAAATAGTACTGAGTGTCTGCAAATGCCTGAAGCCAATACCTCCAAACGTTTCCGCCTCCTGCCACCCCTCCAGTTCTTATGCCCTTCCCCTCTTCAGGGGCCTGCTCTCCTTCCTGTATCTGTAGATTTTCCTCTGCATTGGCTCTTGGCAACTATACTTAAACAAGTTCAAATCTCTCATATCCTAAAGCAATGACCCTAATAAAAGCCTTTTTCAGATGCACATCATCTACTCTAATCCTTCCACAGCTATTACTCATTATCAGCCCTGACCTGACTTTCTGGGAACATAATTTTCAGCTGTATCTTTCTTTTTTTTTTCACATTACCCCTCAATCCACTGCAGTGTGCTTTTGGCCCCACTACTCCACAGAATTTGCTCTGTTCAATGCTCCCAGTAACTTCTGTGTTACTACTCTAGTAAATATTTTATATCCATGACCTTATGTCACGTGACCACTCTCTCCCATTTTGACAATGGTGACCACTGCCCCTTCTCAGACACTCTTTCCTGGTCTTTACGCTGTCTTTCCAGTTCTCCTTTCTTCTCAATTTCCCTGTTTCCTTTGCGGATTCTTTGACTAGTTGGTCATTAGGTGTTGAGTTTTCCTGGCCTTTCTCTTAGGTCCTGTGCTTTTCTTACTGGATAGGGCAACCTCATCCATTCCTATTGCACCAGCCACCACTAACCCAGGGGTGACTTGAAAATATCTCTCCTTTCTCCCAGACATCTCTCCTGTGTTATACACGTCTAACTTCTGGACATCTGTATGTAGGTGCTCTTAAACACAAATGAAATCAGTCATTATTTTCATCTTCCCTGTCTTGCTCCCCTCCAAGAAAAATACTGTTTCTTATTCTAGCCACACAACGACTCAACATGCAAAATGGAAAATCAACCAGAGACTTTTTGAAGGATTTAAATTTAGGGTGGGCTCAAGCTAAGCCCAAAGGACATGGGCTGAACTGAAGGCCCCATTCTACCCAAAGACAACCTGTACGCTAATGTTCTCATCACTTCCCCCAATGGGATTTACCTCAAGACAGATTTTAGTTGAGATATCTGAGTCAAGAGTCAGCCCTACTCCTTCCTCCAACGTCAGAAAGACTAGCCAGAAACCAGTGAGGCTCCAGTGTCGTGTTTCCTTGCATACTTTCCCTTGCCCCCGACCTTCAAATGGGAAGCAACTATTGCCACTCCGTGGTACAGTGGAGGTACTGCAGCCCCCTTAGGCAAGACAAAGGTTGGCCAAAGGGAGGCTCCTTGGGACTTCCTTGCCTCTTCAAGTAAGCCATCTTCTAAAGGACTCCCTTCACTTGACACTTAATAAGAAAATAATCTGGGTTCTCCTTATTTTGAAATTTTAAAAATTGGGAGTTTGAAAGTCAATGTTATAAAAAATATTTTTGGTATTTTTTTTTTTTTTGTGGGTACCGGGGGGTCGACCTCAGGACCTCGCGCGCCAACAGGCACCCGTGCCGCTGAGCGATATCACCGGCCCCTTTTTCGTATGTGGGTTCTGGGAGTCGAACTCGGGCCCTTGCGCTTGCAAGGCAGGCGCTTACGCCGCTGAGCCATCTCACCGGCCCCCTATTTTTGGTATTTTTATGTTTGTGGTATCAGTTTAAAATTATTTGGAACCATTCAATGCTAATATTTACAAATTTTTATTTTAATGGTTTGTTATCTGATGTTATCACAGTGCTAGGCAGCTGATGGCCTAGAATGTGGGGAAATAAATAGGTGGCACTTATGAGACCACTGATACCTGAGGCTGTTAATGTTCTGAAAACTGTAGCATTTTTTCTGGTGTGATTCATTCGTCTCCAACATCATTATCAGCTGGCAGAGCCAAGAGTCCCCAGTCATAGGAAATGGCCCTAGGATAGCTTTTCTTGTTTCTGGGGGATAAAATAACAACAGCAGCTACTGAGCTATGTCTTCAGGATCAACGTGCAACCCCTATGAGCACCGCCGAAGATGAGCACCTCAGGTGCACTGAAGCATAGCTAAACTGTATTGCTAACCAGATGAGCAGTCCAAAATAAGATTGGGACGAGCCTTTAAAGATTTAAAATGTGCTGTTGCTAATCCACACAGAGGAAGCAGGCCTCTACATCAGTTACTCACGGTTCCCCCCGATAGCACGTGAGAAAGTGGTCTGGAAGCTTCTTTTTATACATGAGAAAAACAAGTCTCAGCGAAGTTGCCAAGATCATGCTCAGCTAGTAAATAGTATGGCCATGACTCAAAGTCAGTTGTCCTTGTCATCAAAGCACATGCTGTTTTCTTTATCTAACATCAAATAGGTTACTACTTAATGCCTTTACTTTGTGTTTTTGCTCTGCTTTGGGCCAAGAATATATACATTTTCTTTCCTTGATGTTACATATTCATTCCTTGAATATTTACTGAGTGCCCACTATGTAGCTCAGTGCAAAGCCCTGGGTTCAATCTCTTGTACCAGAGAGAGACAGATGGAGACAGAGACACAGAGAGAGACAGAGACATAGAGACACAGAGAGAGACAGAGAGACAGTGCTTATATTCCGGTGGGGGAGACAGACAATAAGCAAGTAAATAAGCATTAATTTTAAGCAGAGAGTGGGTGGTACACAGATAAAGCAAGCAGGAAAGCCCCTTTAAGTGAGCGACTTTGAAAACTCAGACCAGAACAGAAGGGTACAGCTACAGCTCCACAGAGTGGGAGCAGCAGTCTGCGTGAAAGTCTTCAGGAAAAAGACACAGGTGCAGCCCAGGGACGCGACACTGGTGTGACTGAGGGCTGAAGTGAGGCCGGGTCAGGTGGAGCACAGTAAGGAGGCCGGGCCGTGCAGGAGATGAGGATCCTTACAGGTCGCAGCACGAAGGGTCAAGATCCAACAGAAATCCACGGGTGATTAATCTGATCTAAACTTCTAAAGTTTCACCATCCTTTTCCTGTGGAGAACAGCCAGAAGGGGACCAAGTGTAGAAGCAGGAAGACTAGTTGGAGCAGTTTCAGAAATCCATGCCAAATCCAGCAGTATCTTTGGACCACGGTGTTCAGAGTAGAGTGAGAAACAAGAGGACAGGCAAACTTCAGATGTATTTTAGAGACGGAAATGAAATAAATTGTTTATAATTTGGGCATGACATGTGATGGAGAAAATCAAGGATTCCTCCAGGCTTTTAGCTTGCATATATGGATAAGTAGCGGCACTATTTTTGTATATAGAAAAGACTGATATAAAAAGATTGGGAAAGGTGGTGGATAGAGACACAGTAATTTAATGAAAATAGAAGCCTATGGACATACAAGAAAGAGTCATCAGCAATGAAACAGATTTAGTCAAGAGAATGAATGAGATCATCTAGAGAACTGAGAACGAGAAAGTGGGTCCAGCATTGATTCCTGGACAATGTACCACTTAAAGGCTATAATAGAAGAGCAGGAGAAATATGCAAATAAAGCAAAAATGGTTGCAGTCATCCCCTGGCATTCACAGGTGACTGTTTCCAGGACCTGAATGGATACCAAAGTCTGAAGATGCTCAAATTCTTTATATAAAATGGCATGGTATTTCTGTATAACCTTCACATGCCCTTCCACACACTCTAAATCATCTCTAGGTTATCTTTAATACCAAATACACTGTAATTTTATGTCAATAGCTGTGATACTTTACTGTTTAGGTAATAATGACAAGGGGAGGAAGCCTATACTTCCCCAGGTGCAATTTTTTTCCTGCATATTTTCAATCCATAGTTTTAGCCCACAGATGTGGAACTCATGGGAACAGGAGGAAGGAACAAAGCCAACCATGGATCATCTTCACTTATCTTGACATCTTAGCACCAAAACCAAGCAAGAAAATGAGTTTTGAGAAGGGATAGTCAACTGTGCCAAATGCTGCTAAGAGGTTGCGTAGGACAGAGGTAGACAGTATAACTGAAGGACAGAGGTTGTTGGCTTTAAAATAATCAGTGTAAAGGCATCTCATAAGTAATACAGGAAACACGGAACTTTTCGACTTCCTCTGAAAACCCACTCCATTTGTGGAAAACTGCTCCTCTTCCAGGTCCTCAAGCCAAACATCTTCGTGTCACCCCTAACTCTTCTTTTTCAGCCCCTACCTCCAAACCACATCCAATCCTGTTGGCACTAATTTCAAACCGTGTCCATAATCTGACTTTGTCTCATCACACCTGTAGCCATCAAGCTAGTACATCTCTGTCCTGAATCGTTACAGTAGCCTCCTAACTAATCTCCTCCCTCTCTACCAGCATATTCTCCACACAGTACTCAGAGTAACTCTTCTCAAGGGAAGGCTGGCCGCAACACTTTGGCCAAAGCCAGTGACAGCTTCAGATCCACACTCAGAGGAAAAGCCAAAGTCCTCATAGGCTTTATGTAGCCTGTCCCCACACCCAGCCTCCTGCCTCTCTTTCCTGGCTTTGAAGAAGGAGATTTCCATGTTGTGGCTTACAGCCTAGGAGTATTTCTAGGAGCTGAGAGGGGCACTGACCCACAATCAGCAAGAAAAAGGGGACCTCAGCCCTACAAAATGAAGGGAACAGAATTCTTCCAACTATCTTAAAAGTTTAGAAGAAGACCCCCAAGCTCCAGCTGAGATTGTATCTCTGGTCAACGCCTGATTTCAAGCTGGTGAGACCAAGCAGAGGGTGCAAACTCCAGACCAGTGGAAATTATAAGATGATAAATGGATGTTTGGTTAAACTGCTAAATGTGTGGTAATTTGTTACACAGCAGTAGAGAACTGAAATGCAAGTCCATATTCACCCCTTACGCAGACAGGGATCAGGAAGACTTAAGTTTGCCAAGAAAGTACATCACCCTAAGGGTAATAATAGAAAGAGTTTTAAATTCTAAATTGTTTCAATCCATGCTTTTTCATACTTTCATGCCTTTTCAGTACAGTTCCTTGAGGATTTCCTACATGAACATCAAACCCAAGTCAAATGTTGCTTCTTTAAGGAACGTTTCCTTATAGCCATCCCATCCACTCCCGAGCAGTGTTGCTACTCTTTGCTTCCACAACTACAAAACACTTGCCGGGATGCATGCAGTAACTTTTTATATGTCTGTCCCCTACCACATCCAGATTGTATATATTTTAGGGTAGGCTGGTCTCAGTCTCCTGCAGAGTGTGCGTGCCAAATAGGTGGATACTGAGTGAATAAAATGGAAACCTGGATAAACGCAGGCCTTTGGTGTCCAGGGAGGAGCTGTTTCATTTCCAGCACAGCTGACCAAGCCTCAGGTATTAATGGAAATTCAGAGAGCCTTCTCTATGACAACATCAGGTGACTCACCAAGCACTTCCTGCAGTAAAAGGGCAGATATTTACTCTCTTAGAAAAAATGATCTGAAATGAATAAGTGTGCTTGAAACAACAGGTGGCAGAAGCTGAGAAGATTTTAGATTCTCCCCAAAAAGGATGGCAGGAAGCCCTGCCTGATTTGTTCTGATTCAAGCCCTATGTAAGGTGTACATGCTTGCTAATTTAAATTATTAGCGTTAATCCAGTCCCAAAATCAAATGTCAACCTAAATACAAAATAATCTCATAGAATTAGTTTTTCACAATGGCTTAAAACCAGGTAACAAAACAGAAATGAGTCATATAACAATAATATTCATGGCATGCACAGAACTCCAGGGCACACAGCACTTTTAGGAGATACAGACTCAAGCAAAATTATGCATAGTCAATTCACAGGGAATAGTATTTTCTGGGTGTTTTAAAAAAACTCAAAATTTACATTTTTCTTTAGAACCCATTCCTATGGGTAAGATTCTTTTTATATGTTCATCATTAAAAAACAAATAAATGAAGTATAGCTTTCTGATAAAAGTTTTACAATCACATTGCCAAAAGTTTAGAAGTGTAAAAATTCAGAAAGGAAATGATTTTGCTACTTTAAAACTATTTAATTATTTCTAATTTTTTATTCAATAAAATTGTATTTTTAAATATTTAAAAAAGTGTTTGAAGCTGGGCATGGTGGCACATGCCTGTAATCCCAGCACTTGGGAGGCTGAAGCAGGAGGATTGCTGCAAGTTCAAGGCCAGCCTGGGCTCCATAGTGAGTTAAAGAACAGCCTGAACTATCTAGCAAGACCCTGTCTCCAAAAAAATAAAAAATAAAAAAAGCGTTTGACATAGTTAAACTCTTAATATCAGTACCTCTTTTGGCTCTCTCTTGGGTGTCCTGGAGTCATCCTAGGAACCAAATCAAATTCTGTAGGTACCAGTTTGAGGACCTTTTACAAGTATTGGCTGGCATTGGCTCAGAGAGGCAGGTATCTGGGGACACAGTTTCCATAATCAGCAGCAGGGGTAAACATGAAGTCTGGCTTCTAACCTTTCTTTAGGGTAACACTAAGATACTCCTTCATTCACTCAACAAATATTACCCAAACACCTGTATCTTAGTCACTTTCCTATCACTGGGACATATTACCTGACACCCACAATGTAAAAGGAGGAGAGGTTTATTTTGGCTCAGGTTTTTAGTCCACAGTTGGCTGGTTCTGAGGCAGGATGGCAGAGGGAAGTAGGGGAGGAAAGGCTGCTCACATCTTGGCAGCCAGGAATAGGAGAAGAAAAGGACTAGCCTGGGAAGAAAATACATCCTACCAGGTCACACACCCCAAGAGACAAGCCCCTTCTGATCAGGCCCCCTCTCCTAAATCACATTTAGCTATAGTGTCCCCATGATTCAACCACCTTCCAAAAGCCTCACCAATGAGTGTGTGAAGCTCTTGGGAAAAATCTAGACATAAACCATAACAACCTGTTATGTAACAGGCTTTGTGCTAGGAGCTAAGGCTGTAGCTGTGAATTAGGTACAGAAGGTCACTGCTATCACAGCACTTATATTCTCACGTGGGTGGATGATGAGTGCATGTGTGCACTGTGTATAATAAGGAGAAAGGGAAAACAGAAAGTTTCAAGTACTAATTATGAGTATTTAAAATGCAAATGGAAACTTCACACTGTCAGAACACAGTAAATACCTTCGATACTCTGCGGGCCCACAAGATTCATGGCCTGGTGAGCTGGATATTCTACCCGTGGCCTGGCAATGCCCAATTGCTCCATAACACCATGAAGCAGCCTCTGGATATCTGTTTCTGAGACGTGGTCAGGAGTCCGTGGGCTATAAGCGAAAGTTGGAGTCCATCCAAATGCCAGCCAAAATAGTAGGCCAGAGAGCAGGGTACAGACCGTTCTGGAGACCATTTTTAACCTAGCGAGAAAGACCAAATTTACATCGATTGATCACAGTTGACAACTGTGATATACAACTGTGATGATGATGCAATCATGTAACCACCATAGGTTGTTGTCCAAGGGCCACCTGGTAGAGACAGCAGTGAAAAATCCCTGGAGGTTTGCTTTTGTCTCAAGTGTCCATGTAAGGTAGGACCTCAGAGTGGAAAGGCACGATAAAACCAAATGGTCTGAGAGGAGATTCTTTTCATACTCAAATTCTAGAGAAATCTGGGGTCCTGAAATGGCAGTTCTCACTCATAGGCTTTATGTTCCTTAGCACCCTGAAAGCTGTTTTATCTCTAACTTCACCACTCTCTCCTTTGCTTACCAAAACGAACAAAAACTTCCCCCAATTTTGAGAGAGGGTCAAATTTTGAGTTTGCCCAGTCTCAGGTCAGGAAAGAAAAGGCTAATGAGAAGCATTTAGGAAGACACAAACACTAAAGAAGCACAGAAAGTTTAGGTGGGCATGGTGGCAGAGAATGTTTTAACTTCACAACAAACACCACTGAGATCCTGAGGGCAATGAAAGGCCACACAGCTCAGGCCCTGACCTGCGATCCGGCAGGAACAAGTGAGCAGCTCAGCTGTCTTTTTTGCAAAACGCGGATAATACAAACATCTGGCTTACAGGGTTGTTGTGAGGATAAGTGTGCAAATACACCTAAAAGCTCAGGACTATGCCAGCACACAGTGAGGCCCTGGAACAGCTAGTATGGTGCTGGTAATATTGCCTTGAAGTTCTGGAGGGTAGGGTTTGGGGAGGCCGTAGTGGTGAGAGAGAAGACAGACCAAGGGAAGGAAGGGGAATAAACATCTGGGGTTCTATGTATGGGTGTCTATGGCTATGCCTGCAGAACAAGGGGATCATGTTCTTGCAGCTAACCCTGCAGCTGTTAACCTGCTTAGGAGGATGCGATGCTTCAGGCAGCAGCCAAGCAAAGCCTCCTTTTGAACGTTCTAGCCAGGGCTGGGAGATCAGAGCGGAATGAGGCAAACCCACGGATTTTCTTTCCTGAGACTGAAATATTCACACCACTCAATTTCCTCTGCAAAGCAAGCCTTTTCCCAGCTGCCCCAAGTTATAAAACCTTGCTCCTCAAAGAACTGGGAACAGCTCTTTGTTGCAACAGCAAAATCTGCAATTGTGAAGAAAAGGCCAGAGGCAGACAGCAGCCCCTCCACCCCATCTCATCTTTCCCTTACAGCTCAGAAAGCAGGAATGTTTCCTTTTCCCACAGCTGACGCGGATCTGATTAGACCCACTACCCAATTTCCTCCTCGAGACTTCTTTCCTCCTGTTTATAGCCAGACCCCTTAATCCCCCACCCCTCTTTTGTCTGACCCCAGCCTCAAGCTCTAGGATTTCGGCAGGGCACCTCCCCCACTCCCGAAGGCCTCGCTCCCTTCAGTGGGCGCAGGGGGCCAACCCACATCAGCACAGTACTCACCCGGGCTGCAGGGAGCCTAGTGCGGTCTGGGCCTGCTGTGGGTACGATGGGAGCTGGACAGCTCCTGCGTCGCCTCCCTCGGCAGGAGCCCCGCCCCGCCCCGCCTCCAGCAGGTGAAAGTGGCCTCCTCCGCAGCGCAGCAAACAGCATCCCAGCTGCGCCTGCGTTTCTCTGGGCAGGAGTCAGGCGACACTGCAACCCACGCATTCTGCGTGTAAACCTCTTGACTGTGAAACCTGGATACACTCTTCTATCGACCCGTGAAGCCGTCCATCTCCTTTCCATCTCAAGCAATTATCTAGACAATGTGCCCTACCGCCTTTAATGTCACCTCCCAGAACAGAACAGCTTGGCTTTTGCTTTTAAATCTTTTAGCTTAAAAAAGATGTTTAACGCAAGATTCTAGACTTTTGTTAAAGTGATAACTTGAAAAACTCGGACTATTAGCACGGGGTGTCGACTTATTGTTACGTTTTTACTAAAGCAACAAAAAAGTGCACATTTGTCCGTAAAGCTGTATGATCTTTTACATAAAAACACTATCGACCTTTGTCTCTTCTGTTACAGAAGCTTACAAACACACTATTTCTTGTTTTCTTAATAGGACAGGTGTGCTCAACAGTCCAGCTCTGGGAGTTTGCTGATTTTAAAGTGAACATCAAAGACTACGCAGGAGACCGTGGAATTGGTTCTTTAAAGGTTCGCAGGCAAGATGCAAGAACACAACTGCAGTAATTCACGCTTTATCTCAACCCTGAGGACAGAAAAGGGCCATGAGTGTCTGGGCCTTAACATCACAGCAGTAAGACGGGAAGCAGTGTCTGGGAAGGCAGCGTGAAAGATGGAGAGCTGAAGAGAGGGCAGAACTTGGTAGAAATGGAGTGGGAGAGTGTGGTATTGAGTAAAGAAATCCAGGAGAGGATACTGGCTGTAGAGTGGAACACAGGGTGGGGTGGGGGGTTCCTCACTAAGGGGGGATCCAGGTTGCCCAGGTGCTCTAGCTTCTGCTGTAGGGAAATTCTTTGGGAAATCTGAGGCCTCCTGAGAACCCCTCATGAATGTCACTGAGGAACGGAAGGAAATGAATTTCTTCCTGGTGTAGTTTCTATTTTTCCTCAATCTAGAACAGTGGATACGTCTACAGACAAGTTTGGATTATACTGAGCACAAGTGCTGAGCACCTAGGAGAAGGCACAATAGCAAAGGTTTGGCTTTTAGTGTCAGGCCTACAAGAACACCAAGCAGTCCCGCAGAAATGGGCGTCCTCCCCTTCAGCTCAGGAAGACCTGCAAAGTCCACTTGCCAGCAGCCATCCCAAGGAAAGCAGGAGATGGTTCCCTAAACCCAGGAGGGGACAGGAGATTCTGAGCGCTTGCTGTCTTCTGAGTTATTTCTAAACATCCACACCAACCATCAAGGAAGGTTCCACTTTGGCCTGAAGAGAAACCGTACTCCCAGGCAGATGCAGACTTTTTTTTTTTTAATTTTTTTAATGTGGGTACCGGTAGTCGAACTCAGGACCTTGCGCTTGCCAGGCAGGTGCTTATGCCACTGAGCCACCTCATTGGCCCCCAGACTGCTTTTTGACAGTGCTGGGGATATAGCCCAGGATCCGGTGGCTTCTCTAGTACTGAAAGAAATTTGTGAGTAGGGATACTTTATGTCCTTGTTACAATCTCTAGCATTATTTAAAAAAAAAAAAAAAAGGGATGAATAAAGTACCTGGGGAAACTGTCATAAACACCTGAAATGCATATCTAGTCTACATATTAAACTTGTTTTGATATCTGATAAAGAAAATTATAACTGCAGATTTTTAGTCTTTATATGTAAGTCAAATACAATGGCCCCTCAGTTCACAAAAGCTTTTGTTTGCAACCACTGCGTCAGGTGACAAACATGACTGTGGCCATCTTTCCCACACAAACATGGACATCTTTTCCAAAATCATAGAACAAATTAAGTTCATGAGCCAAGGTACCACTTTTGAGGAAGGGTTCTCAGGTAATAAATATAGAAAACAGCAAAAAGCTTTGAAATAAAATTGATACACTATCATCAAATAGAAGTCGGTAAAGCAAATGTCTGGTGAATTAAAATTCTTTCTATAAATGTACTGTACATTGTAAGTCTGGTTGCTCCAAGTATGTGCAATCCTACTCTATTTTGCTCCAACATCTAAAATGTGGCATTTAATACTTTAAAATATAAATTTAGACAGATTTGCTTGACCATTTGGTTCAAGTTACAAATGGCATTTTGAATTTCATTAGTCACAGGCAGGTCATTTTCCAGAAAGTTATCTTTAATGTCTTCACTAAATAAATAACATTTACACACAAGACCATCATAAGTTTTTATCCGAGTAAAATGTACAGAGGTGCATCAGCTATTCAAGTTCTAAAATCGAGCATCTGCATAGAAAAAAAAATCACCTTGATTAATTTTTTTCAAGTTTAACTAGTCCTTAAATAATTTCATTTCTATACTGGACAAAACACAAACATGTATTTGTGCAAATTACCTTTAAGAACATAGTATGGCTTAAAAGTAATCAATTACCTCTACATCATAAGAGCACATTTCCATGATCATTCTGCTTTAGCCAGTTTAGTTCAAGTGAACACAATGTATAGGTACAGGAGATACGAACCAAACTATTCTGCCTCAAATAGGAATAAAGTGTTAGACTATTAAAGCAATTTAGTTTCTAGGGATTTTGGTAAATACAATGAACATTAATATAATTCAAGACAAGACCTGCGGGGCTTACTCTTTCCCTTTACACACTAGGTTTTACAAGAAACCTTACGTGACTTGGAGAAATAACAATAGACAAAACTGGCTTCACTTCACTCACACATACAAAATGAAAAGCATGCAGCTTTAAAAAATTTTTTTACAAATCCAGCCAACTATTTCTGTAACCTCTGCTTTAAGCGATCACAAAAAAATTTGTTTAAATACTGCCATAATTAAGAAAAACAAAGTAATGATATGTGCAGAGAAATCAAGATGTTTCAGAGAAAACCCACTGCTTAGTAATCATCCTGCTCTACAAGCTAACATGTACATCATCCTGCAAGTTGTATCACCAATTGCTAATTTTATTTACATTCATGACAAGTATAACACTTGCCAATTACAAATCTATAGGTTTACTTGTTGGCAGTAGTTGAGTCTTTGCTATAGGATTTTTTGGAGAACCTTTGTACCAAGCCCTTTCCCTTTCTGATGGTTTCCTAAGGACCCTGTTTTTCATCCCAGGAGAAAAGTCCATATCATTCTTCACAACAGATGTTAATATATCGTGATTGGTCAGGTCCTCCAAGGGCACCTTAACTTGGCCATCAGATATCACCTCCTGCTTACAAACTTTAGAAGACCTAAGAGAAGCATTTACAGAATCTGGATGCCTCTTCATCTTTGTAGACTTCTGTTCTCTAGGACCTAATTTGGTACATGAAATAGAGGATTCTTTTGATGTATTTTCTGTACAAGAGGGAAGAGCACTGTCACAGCTCACTGATTTAACCAGAGGAGAAGCAGCATCACCAAGATAAGTCAACTTTTGCCTTACAGGTTGTCTGCTATACTCCAACAAAGAATTAATTCTTCTAACAGACTGACGGACAGGAGTACGATGAAACTTAAGGGGTGACTTTGCTTTTGTTTTATTTGATTCGTTTAATGAAAGCTGATTAAACCACTGTATGTGATCTGAAACCTTCCCATGCTCTGTCACATGTACACTTTCAGAAACCGTTTTATTGCATGTTTCCACCAGTGATTGCTGTTTAGCAATTCTCACAGGCCTCGGTTTTGACGGGTTTGTTATATTAAACATACTCTGCAGAGAGGAAGAGGATTTAGCCTCGTCCTCTCCAGGAGCTGCACATTTCACTGAGCTCTCTTCAAATCTATTCTCATTCTCCTTTGACTGAGTATTTGGTTTACCTTTTGGGGACTGCTCTTCCTTAATTTGTTCAGCAATAGGGAATTCCTGCTGTACTAAATTATCTTTTTGTATATCTGAGTGAATGTCTTTGTGATGTTCTACCTTCATCTGAGTTGAGTAACATTTTATAGTTGTTTCCCCACCAAACTTTTGAGTTTGATGTGGAGAGAAGTCTCTTTCTGATAAACAACTTTCATCTTTAACAGCATAGTTTTTGTAATTTTCCTCTGATTCTCTCACACTCAAATCATTAGTTTCAAGTAGATTTTCCTCTGACTTATATTCTCCATAAGATGTTTCATTTATTTTTTCTTTTTCCACATTAGTTATCGATGACTGCCTCTGACTTATCAGTGCATGAAGATTATTTCCAGACTCAGAAAAAGCTTTCTGAACCTTCACCAAAGTCTCTGAGGTCAGGTTATTTTCATCCCCACTAAGGGAGCTTTCCATGACGTTGCTATTAGTTTTGCTGTGGGAAGTGGAAGGGGTGAGTTCCCAGGACACACCAGGTGACTTTTCAGCTGTAATTTCAGGCTCCAAAGAAAAGTTTTGCACTTCGAGATTTCCCATTCTTGGGGAAGCTTCATTTGCATCCATTTCTTGAAAACTTGAATTGCTAAGTCCTGTCCAAGACATCCGGTAACTTCTTCCATCTAGTCGCTTTGGAGTTACTAAGTTTTCCTCAGACTTATTGATCTTTACTGAACCTAAAATGAAGCAGTTCAGTGCTTTTAATCCTTTATATCTGATCTCATTTTTGAAATATAATCCAAACACATGGCAAATAAAGGTACTAAGTACTTCCAAAAATTAAAGATTAGTGATAAAATAATTTTAATATAAAAAACCAAATATTTTCATATTTTCATGTATAAGTATCCTCCAATTGTTGACAGAAAAATACATTGCCAATTTAAATATTTCTATTATTCAAACATGAACTTTAAGTATCTAGAATAGCAAATTGCTTAATACATTTTATCATTAAAAAGCAACTAAAAGAAAGTAACTAAAGCAGGATTTTTTTTGTAAAACTAACAGTATTATGTACCTTTCTTTGGTAATCTTTCATCAATATCTGGGCTAAAAAGCAGGCCTGTTTTTACAGATTCAATCCTATTTTTTAAACTTTCTTGATTTGCAAGTCTCCGACCAACATTTTCACATCTATTGACACCAGAACACCCATTCTGTACAGAAAAGAATAATTAAAAAAACTTGGGTTAAGAAGTAAACTCAATTAATTTGAAATATTAAGATGGTCATTTTTTTGTAGGTATCAAAATCTATAGCTGAATAAAGAAGACATATATAACTGGGAAACAATTTTGTAACACAAATATTCTTGCCTGCTAAAGAGAATTATATATATATATTAGTTGATATTTTATGCTATAAAATAAAAGCAATTTTACATATTCATTATTTAAAAAAAATAAAATTTGTGCTATCTCTGTAAGGGCCTGTTCACAAATAACAGAAAAAAAGATCAAAATCCTATCTTCTTGGAATTTATAATCTAGATGAGATGTCGATCAAAACAAGATAAACAGTAAATTACAGTGTATGAACACAATATATAAGGTAAAAGCTGCTATAAGAAGGAGAACAGGGTAAGGAAGATATGGAGTGATGAAGAGTGGGAGTGTAATTTTAAATACAGTGATGAGAAGATGATTTCTGAGTAAAGAACAGTAAGGCAAGAGCTGTGAAGGGTTAAGGGGAAGAGCACTGCAGAGAAGAAGATGCCGGGGTAGGCTCCGTGGCTGGAGCAGAGTCGGCCACGTTCAACCCACAAAGAGATCAGTGAGTGGGGAACAGCGAGCCAGGAACAGGCAGTGCCAGGAGCAGAGCTCAGAGATGTGGGCTGGGACCAGATCGTGTGGAACCTTGCAGGCCATGTGTGAACTGGTTTTTATTTAGAATGAAATGAAGACTCATTGGAGGATTCTGAACAGAAGAGTGACATGACCTAACTTAGCTTCTGAAAGGACTGCAGCAAGGGTAGAAGCAGGGGGGCCTGTTAATCGGAGCTTGCTCTATAATCCAGCTGAGAAAAGACTGAACTTAGAAAAAATGGCAAAATGGTACTGGTGAGAACTGATCGGTCTGGAGAACAATCTAATAGATTAGATGTGGTGCATGAAAGAAAGCAGAATCAAGAATGTGCTGGAGTTTTAACCTAAGAAATTGAAAGAACGAGCTAAAGAACTTAAACTTGGAAGTCTTAAGTAAATATACTGAGTTTAAACCTAACTATTCCTTTGAGTAAACAGAAAGAGAAAAAGACAAGTCCAAGGACTAAGCTTTGGCCCCTCTGTTGCAAGGGAATTTGAAAAGTAACCAGCGAAGAGGCAAGAGAAGAAAGTATACCAAAGGGGAGCAAGCGATCCTCTGCATCAAATGCTGCTGACAGGACAAGCGCAATGAGAACTTATTTTTGACTGCTGGTTCGAGTGATGTTGAATTCATTGGTGACCAGTTTCAGTTTTTGTTGGGACAAAATTCTTAATACAAAGAGAACAGAATGGCACAGGAGCTGGAGAAGAAGCAGGACTAAAGGGGTCTTTAGTATTAAGTCTACAGCTTTATGCTAATGTAACCGATCAATGAAATGACAAAACACTTACTGCATCTCTATTTTTCCGCAGACTAAATTTCAAACGAAGAGATCTTCGAACCTTTTCTTTACGACTGATTTTAGGAGAGAAGCAGCCTGCTTTTCCTGATTCCACCCTATAAAGAATAGAATTTAAAAGATCAGTTTTAGTACAAATATAAGAAATTTAAACAAAATGAAACTTGAGAAAGTTCAAAGCAAATCATATTGCTAAAAACTGAACAGAGTAATAACTTTTTAAAGACTAAAGCTTTAAAATATCATATACGAACACACTGTGCTTGCATATTAAAATGATCTATTTATCATAAAAGTTCAGTCACTTATAAGTAAGAATCATTACACTAGACTAGATTTTAAAAAATGTTTTAATTTCTCAGTTATCTTTTAATTCCTTGGGTTAGTCTAAGGAGAAAAGCTTAAATTGAATTAATTTGTGTCTTTTTAAAAATTTTAAACAGAAAAAAGTACAAATAACTATAGAACAGAATTTCAAAACAGGCTAGGAGAGTAACAATAATTAATACATTGCATATTGTTATATTCATAGTAGTTATTCAGACTACAAGATACAGGCATGAAATATTGTCCAAAAAAGTATTAGCACAAAACTTTCTTTACAATGAACTAAGAGAAACTAGCTGTATAACTATCTTAACTATCTTGTGTGTGTATCTATATTTTTTTCCTTTTCCCTTCTTTCCTTTCCCCTTTCTCCTATCACAGTTTTTCTTTTCTTTCAAACGGTTTCTTCCTTATTCACAGGATCTATTGTACAGTTCGGATCTTATTTACTCTTTCAGTTTCTCACACTAATGAGACAATATGATGTTTGGCACAGGTGGGTCTGATTTATTTCACTTATGAGTATGGTCTCGAGTTGCATCCATTTACCTACAAAAGTCTCAAGTTTATCTTTCTTTATGGCTGAGTAGTATTCCATTATATTAAAAAAAAAAAAAAAACACATCTTTTTTATCCATTCCTCAGTTGATGGGCATTTGGGCAACAAAATGAAGACAACCCACAGAGTTGGAAAAAATTATAGCCAGTTGTCCCTCAGACAAAGGATGTATATCTAGAACATATAAAGAATTGAAAAAAATCAGGCCCCCAAAATTCAAAGACCCAATCCAAAAATGGGCATCTGAGATGAATACACACTTCTCAGATAAAGAAATACAAATGGTAAATAAATATATGAAAAAATGTCCAACATCATTGGTCATTCAAGAGATGCAAATTAAAACACTGAGATTCCATCTCACTCCCGAAAGAATGGCTGCCATCAAGAAATCAACCAATAACAAATGCTGGCGGGGCTGTGGGGAAAAAGGAACCCTTCTCCATCGTTGGTGGGAGTGTAGACTAGTGCAACCACTGTGGAAATCAGTGTGGAGATTTTTAAAAAAACTAGGATTAGAGGTCCCATTCAACCCAGCTATTCTCTTTCTGGCTATCTTCCCAGAAGAATTAAAAACAACATCATACCACAGCGATATATGTGCACCCATGTTTATAGCAGCACAATTTGTAATAGAATAACTTTTCAAACTAACGGGAAATTGTAAAATTACACACATCAACACAGGATTTTAAGCAAGCAAAGTGGACTCAAATTAGGAATTTTTTTCTGGTTGGTATATGAAGGGCACTTGATTAATGAGACACCAAAAGAGAGGTTAAAAGTTATTATTCAAATCTGGTTCTTGGTAGAATGACAAAATATTTTACCAAAAATCATATTTGAATCATATGATTATACACACACACACACACACACACACACACATTTCAAATATTAATCCAATGACCACAAAATGTCCTGGATAAATTACCTGCAAACTTTTTTGCCTGCAATTCTTTTACTTCGCCTTAGCACACCTGCATTGATCAAATGGTTTCCACTGATGGCGACAGGAGAGAGTGAACTCTGAGATGACCCATCTGGACTTGTATCACAATGAACTATAAAAAATAACCATGTATATCACACACACTTATTTTCTTTTTAAAGTATAAAACAGTAAAAACACAATTATATTTAAAGCTTTAATTTCCACTCCCAAGCAACAACAAAAAGCATATAATTTCTGCTTAGGAACTTTAGATATCAAATAACTGACTCAAATAAGAAGTACTGTACTTTTTATTTGCCCATTAAAGGTAAAATCAAACACTATTCTCATATATTTTCTGCTTTAAACTCTTAGTAATACAAAAAGGGACGACACACTGTCATTCAGTGGGGAAAGCTATGAAGTCAAGTTTGCTCAACTACTTGCAAAATGGCTTTAGACAATGAATATAAGTAATACTGTTATATATAACTTCCAATATAGTATCTAGTACAGAATATTAATTATACTGTCATAAAAAATTAACTTCAGAAACAAGTTGGAGCCTGACTATCCAGAATACAGCTCCCTTTCCAATTGCTATCCACCTGACTCTAGACTGAAACTTGTCCAAACTTTCTTCTCATAAACAAAATTTATCTGTAACAATGCCTAGCCACTCCGGCACTGCCATTTTCCATGCAAAAATTGTTTACAACAGAAATTTAATTTAATTAACTTATGTTTGACCTCTACCTAGTAGACACCCAACAAACATTAATTCTCTATCTTCATCATTGTTAGTGATAAAGACTTCAGGCTTTCCCAAACAGAGTTATTCATGTTTTTTGTTTTGTTTTGTTTTTGTCATGGAAATGGAAAAAGCACAACAATCACAATGACTTTTGGGTGCATCTGGCTAAAGAAAATGTTGTAGGCCAACATACAACACATTCAATGTGACACAGGTAGCTTTATCCCAGAGCTACAGTGCAGTCATACTGAAAGTGCATCAGTGGTCACACAGAGCAGCCAGAGTTACGTTGAATGATGTAAATTTATCACACATGTAAGAATCATGTGTGATAAATCATGGATCTACAATTCATAAAAATTAACCTAAGAGTTGTGGATTAATGCTGTTACCTTTATATATTAAAAAAAAAAAAGCATGGGATTTGTTATAATCCAAACTTAGAAATCAACTCATTTTCAATCTTACAGATGGAATTTATTAAATTGTAGCTGAGAAAGTACAATCCAAGAAAAATAGTGAACTAAAAATAATGGGATTACTGTTGAACTTTTTAACTTTTTTATAAAGAAAATACACTGATTATGCAGACTCAAACTAAGGTTAAAACAACACAAGAATGTTTGAACTTTTGGGGCAGCTTGGAGAAGGAATAAATAGATTCGTTTCTTGGGAAAGATGTTCTGATGCGACTAAGTAGAGGCAGGTGAAACTACAATTCCAATTTGCTATTTGGAAAAGTCTTCCAAAATGGAAAGGCTTTTGAATATTAAGAAAACACTAAGTTACTTGAGTTTAAGTCTCCAAACTCTAACTACGGAGAGAGCTGCAGAGACATCACAGTTCTTATTGTTAGATTTTAATGACTCAGTGTCTGTTCTAAAAGGCAGGAGACCTTATAAAACTCCAGACATCATAAAACATAAAGTTTTGGCTTCTAAGGATGGCATGAATCTGAAGCAGCTCTTTGCTAAGAATAGGTATTCGTGTTAACCACTTACCAGTTTAATTACTTAAATACAGGGAGGCAAAAAATTGCATGTTTTTTAAATTAATCTTTATAAGATAACAGGAAATATAAAACAACAATTTTATTAAATTTATTCAATAATTCTTCTGTGTATATCTTAAAACATTCAACACACAATGCAGTGCTACAATCTGGACAGTAGTGTAGTCGCTTTCCAAATTCTTTTTGCATTATTGTCTTTCTTCGAGTAACACGCTTCACACTGTCATGCTGGCCTTTCCCTTTTTTCTATGGGTGGTATAATTTCCTTTTTTCTATGGGTGGTATAATTTCCTATTTTTCTATGGGTGGTATAATTTCCTATTTTTCTATGGGTGGTATAATTTCCTTTTTTCTATAGGTGGTATAATTTCCTTTTTTTCTATGGGTGGTATAATTTCCTTTTTTTCTATGGGTGGTATAATTTCCTATTTTTCTATGGGTGGTATAATTTTCTTTTTTTTTTATAGGTGGTATAATTTCCTATTTTTCTTTTCTTTTTTTTTTTTGTGGGTACCGGGGGGTCGACCTCAGGACCTTGTGCGCCAGCAGGCACCCGTGCCACTGAGCGATATCACCGGCCCCTTTTTTGTATGTGGGTTCTGGGAGTCGAACTCGGGCCCTCGCGCTTGCAAGGCAGGCGCTTAAGCCGCTGAGCCATCTCACCGGCCCCTAATTTCCTATTTTTCTATGGGTGGTATAATTTCCTTTTTTTCTTTTTTTTTTTTTTGTGGATACCGGGGGTCGACCTCAGGACCTCGCGTGCCAGCAGGCGCCCCGTGCTGCTGAGCGATATCACCGGCCCCTTTTTCGTATGTGGGATCCGGGAGTCAAACTCGGGCCTTCACGCTTGCCAGGCAGGCGCTTAGGCTGCTGAGCCATCTCACCAGCCCTCCTTTTTTCCTATGGGTGGTATAATTTCAATAAAATGTCTACCCATTAAACATAATGGTGCAGATGGTGCAGATGGAGGTCCTAGTTGCTGTTTCATTATCCCATATTTTTTAATTGTATGGTCTATTAGACCTAATCTAAATTGTAAATGGCTTTTTGAACCCCCTTGTTTTGAAGAAATAACAAACGAGTTCCATATTTTTTGGCACAGAGGTGCTTAAATATTTTAGAATAATATTTTTTCTCTCGCGTTTTTTTGATTACAGAATAGCTTGTTAGACGCTGGTCAACTCTGTCAGTGCCGTGCATAGAATTATTATAATCATGGACCACTACTGGAATTGTTTTAGCTTCCTCTCTTCTTTCAAGTTCTATCATTTCTGTATTATGAATAGTTGACAATAAGGAGACGTCTTTTTTGTCTTTCCATTTCATAACACAGATTTTTCCTCTCTGCTAACATTTCTCTTCTTTTCAGTTTCTCTTTTGTAGATCTTTTGGCACTTCCTTCCTATTCAGTCTCAGTGTCCCAAAAGTGTCCATTTTGTACTGTAAAAGAATACCATTCAGTTTTGGAGAGATACAAAAATTCTATCTAATACACTTACGATAAGAGTTTTTATAGATTGTAGCACAAAATTATGGGTTATTTTTCACAAATAAACACAAATTAGTAAAAGAAAATAACCAGAACTTATTAGATTTCACTAGAAACAAACGCCAAAGACAAATACAATGTTCTAAATAAGGATGCAAAAATAGTCAATATAAAACAAATAAACAGACCTACAGTGTCGTGGAAACAAGAATCAACCGGTTGAAATGACACCGCCCGAGGTAAACTGTTAAATGCTTAATGTTTACAACCCAGTTACAGAAACTGTATTTGCTACCTGAAACTGGTGTAGAACTGCTGCTGAAGAGATTACTTGGCAACAGCTCAAAGTTAAAATTGTGCTTGATGGACTTCCTTTTCTTACTTGAGAGACCATGAGAAGAATCTACTGGCAGTTTACGCTTAGCATTTGGTGTAAGAATCACTGGGGATACAGGCAGCTGGGCTGAAAATAAGACAAAATAAAACCAGTTTGTTGTTTCTCCCACAAAATAGATACAACACAAAAGCTGTATATAATTTCTTCTTAGAAAGCTACTACTTAGAGCTAAAAATGTGGGTGATATATTTATCAAATGTGTTATATAACTAAAACAGCAAAAACTTAAGACTCAAAGTGGCAAGACTTCAGAAGCAGCAAAAACTTAAAACTCAAAAGAATAAAAGATGCAGGTAATATAGATGAAAGAATATTAATATAGGGAAAGAAATTATAGTCAACCCGTGATCTTAGCACTCTGGAGGCTGAGGCAGGAGGATCATCAAGAGTTTGAGGCAAGCCTGTAGATACATAGTGAGTTCAAGGCCAGCCTGACCGATATAGCAAGACCCTGTCCCAAGAAAACAACAACAAACAAAAAATAAAATGAAAATAACCCACCCCCACCAAAAGAAAAGTCAAAACAAAAAACTAATTTAAATACTATATTTGCTTTTCATAACCTAGTATTAACCAGTTTATTTCATCACTGGAAAACAAAAGATCATGTGGTCTGTTATTGGCTGGATATTTGAACAAGCAAATTAGGTTAAAATATTGGAAGATATAATAATAAATTTCTGGTTCTAAAACAAAAATCAAGTTGAGCTAATTCCCCATGTTCAGTAGAATCCAAATTACAAGCAACAAAAAATCCTGATTAAGAAAAATGAAAATATAACAGACTAGAAGAAATTTTTAACTATTTTTGAGTTCATTATATCCAATGTAATCAACAATGTCACAAAATCATATAAATACAGTATCTCCACTGAAAATAATATTTATATTTAATTAAACTAAATTTGACTATTAACTAAAATAACTAATTTTTACTGTAATTATTTTTTGTAAACTACTACAAAAATTTTCACTTAAGTAGTTAATAAACACCTACCAGTCCCATCCTGTTGAGGTGTAACAGAGGGTGTTCTGTTAGATTTAAGTTTATTTAGTGCTCCGTTAACAAAATCTGAAATTCAAGGCATATATAATTATACAATCAGTAAAAACACCTATTTCTCTTTTACCAGTAATGCATATTGCTATCGGTGGTCTTGTAATACCTAACTTTGTATCAGGTTATACACTTTAACATTATTTAAGGTTATTTTAAAATAATTATTTCAACACAGAAAAACACAAAAGGATCTATTTCTATTCCATTCCCACTTGTAATCCCATATTCCTAAAAATATACAATGAAATGATAAATATGTATAATGAGAGTGCAAAAGAGGGCATCATTTCTTGTTGGTCCCAGAGACACAGTCTGAGCTGAGGCAGGAGCAATGGAAATGAAGGCAGAAAGGGAGGTGTTTAAGAAAGAGATCAAAGTGACAAGACATGGTGACCACAGAACGTGAGAACCATGAGAGAGGACATACAAAACTTAGATTTCTGATTTTGATGATGAGACAATGGTGTCACCAAATGAAAAGGGAAACTTGGAGAAGAAGAATTAGGCACAACTCTGAGACACTGAAATGGATATAAATCCATTTTTGGGGGAAGATCAGAGCTAGAAAAGTCAATTTGCAATTTATTAGTCCAGAAATGGTAGTTTTTACAAATGTTGTTACAAATGAAGGAGGTCATTTAATAGGAATGAGAAGTATGAGAATATGAAGTTTAAGAAAGAAAGAAAAATTTACAAGGCATAAGCCAGGTGTTGTGGTGGTGCACACACCTGTAATCCTAGCATTCAGGAAGCTGAGGCAGGAGAACTCCTGTGAGTGAGTTCAAGGTCAGCCTGAACTACACAGTGAGACCTTACCTCTGAATGAATGAATGAAAGAATGAATGTGAGAAAATCAAGGATAGAAAAATGGAATATTTAAGAGGTGTTCAGAAAAAGGAAATCCTAAAAATCAGACAAAACAAAAGGCCAAAGAGATGGGGAAAGAAAGACAGTATAATATTACAAGAAACAAGGAAAAGAAACCAAAATATCAAATAGGAAACAGTCAAGTAGTCAGAGAGATACTGAATATTACAAGCCTAAAACATATACTTTACATTTAGCTATTACTGTGACTTCAAAAGGAACAGCTTCATGCAAAAATGTCCCTAATTTTCAGCCACACTAAAACACAAAAGTCCTTTAAATATGTTCATTTACCTAACTAATCACCAAATGTCACTCCAAATATTCATTTAAGTTCAGAAACAGCCCAATAATATACAAGGAGTGATCAAAACATACAGTAAGGAGGGCTGCAAGTTCCAGTCTCTCCTGGGCAATTAAGCCTGTCACAAAAAAAAAAAAAAAACCAAAAACCAAAAAACAAATAAATATAAAGGGCCAGGATTACAGAGCTCAGTGAGAAGGCCCTGCCTGGATCCAGTCCGCAATACCAAAAAAATAAAACACTGGTAAATCTATATTAATGTTACATGGGAGTTTCCTGTATTTTTCTTAGAATTTTCCTGTTAGTGGAAATTCTTTCCAAACTAACCAGGCATGGTTAGTGATCCCAGCACTCAGGAGGCTAAGGCAGGAGGATGAAAAAAAAAAAAAAAATACAGTAAATGTTTAAATTTTTTTTAAAAGAACCTTTATTACAGTAAAAGACACACTGCCAAGAATGAAGGGATAAGTGTGTTTGAAGCAGGTGTTTTCAGGGGGGTCAGCAGCAATGTGTCTTTGGCAATGATGAACCTTTCACTGTAATAAATTTTAAAGTTTATACATTCACTGTAGTTTTGATCTCTTCTCATACTACTGACAAATCTTACATCTGCAAGTGAAGCAAGTACAAATTAGAGAAGAAGACTGAAACCTCACAAGGAGTCAAAAATGGGCAGTGCTCTGTCAGTCAGTGGATAATAAAGCCAACCTTCATGGCACTGATGCAGGAAAACAAGGTCACTGTCAGAGGACAAAAGAAACAAGTGAAACGAGAGCAAAAAAATGAAGAACAAGCAACAAACAGATTCAGCCACAGCAGAAAGCACACACTTAGGACAGCATGGGAAAATCAGGAGTATGGGAAAGCAAAATGTCCCTCCAAACCCTCAAACTGTCCTGGCAGCATCACAGACCACACTAACGCATTTCGAGGCTCTCTAGAGCAACGGTGGCCAAGCTATAGGATGTGTATTATTTGTGACAAAAGATGTTAATGCATGATTTGTCCTTTCTAAACTAAAACAGTATTCAGGTTTAATTGCAGTGTTGGCACTTTGTGATAAATAAGTTTGTTTTGGGTTGCAGTTTGGGTGCTCGTCTCTAAAAGTTTCACCAATACTGATCTAGAGTATACACAGAAATGGAAAAACTAAGTCTCAATCTCTATAATAGTCTCATCATTTTATTCTACATTTCATTTCAGGAAATACAACATCAATAAGGGCATCCTATTAATCAGCTCGGCACTATATCTATGAAAGATATTTGTGAGCTCAATGAAAATACTGAGTAGTACGCACGCATGCTCACATTGCAGAGAAGAGGAAAATTTTAAGATTAAATCAGTCTGTTTATAGTGTAAGAACTTATTCATGGGATCCTGTGTGATTCTGAGGCAAGACAATTGAACACTTATATGTAGCATAAAACTAAGCTAGAGTAATTCATATAATTTATTTATCAAAGCAAAAGGTCTAGAGAGTTGCACAATAATGAGAATGTACTTATCACTTCTGAAGTGTACTTAAAAATGGTTAAGATGAGCTGGCCATGGGAGCTCACACCTGTAATCCCGGCTACTCAGGAGGCTGAGGCAGGAGGATCGTGAGTTCAAGTCTAGCCTGGGCAATTCAGCAAGACCCTCCCTGTTTC
The DNA here is from genome assembly GCA_028451465.1 of Erethizon dorsatum. Lineage (NCBI taxonomy): Eukaryota > Metazoa > Chordata > Mammalia > Rodentia > Erethizontidae > Erethizon > Erethizon dorsatum. Next base: position 43,516,425 of record CM051823.1, read on the forward strand.
AAAATATAGAAGGCTAAACATCATATTGAAAGAGGAGAAGCTGAAAGTTTTCCCTGTAAAATCAGGAACAAGACAAGGATGTCTGTCACCACTACTGCTCAGTCTAGTTTTGGAAACATTAGCCAGAGCTATCAGGCAAGAGAAAGAAAAGGTGTATGGATAGGAAACGAAGTGAAATTATTTGCTGATGACATGATTCTCTACATAGAAGATCCAAAAAATTCCACCAAAAGAATCCTAGAATAACCAAATTCAGTAGCATAATAGGACACAAATTCAACATATAAAAATCAATAATGTTCCTGTATACCAATAATAAACTCACTGAAAAAGAAATTAGGGAAATATCTTTCACAATAACATCAAGAAAAATTAAATACTTAGGAGGAATTAACCTAACCAAGGAAATGAAAGACCCCCTACAATGAAAACTACAGAACTCTGAAAAAGAAGATTGAAGAGGGCATGAGAAAATGGTTCTTGTTTCCAGACAGGCAGAACCAATATTGTCAAAATGGCCATACTTCCAAAACTGATATACAGTTATAACATGACCCCAATCAAATATCAATAGCATTCCTCACAGAACTAGAGAAAACAATCTTAAAATTCATATGGAACCAGAAGATACCTAGAATAGCAAAAGCAATCCTGGGCAATAAGCACAAGGCAGGAGGCATCACAATCTTGGTCTCCAAGTTATACCACAAAGCTACAGTACTAAAAACAGCATGGTATTTACAAAAAAACCAAACATGTGAATTAACAGACTAGAATAGAGGATGCAAAAACAATCCCAGGCACATTCAGCTACTTGATCTTTGACAAAGGAGTCAAAAACTTATGCTTAAGGGAAGATAGTTTCTTTAACAAATGACCTCACACTTAATACTACTGCCATGTATTTCTGACCCTTCTTCCTACGTTCCCTTATTGAGTCTTTCAATGAAATAATTTCCTAAAATACTTTATGCCTCAGGTCAAATCTCTTCAATGATTCACCTACGTCCAGGTTAATATTCTAATTCTTCAGCCTGACATCAAGTTCACCACACTATTCTAGTCCCTACAATAAACCTTTCACTCAAATCACACAGGTTTATTATAAGACACACACATAGATTACTTTTTTCCTACACAACTTTCTTCATAGCATCCTTCTCTCCTAGTGTATGACAAGTTTTCTGATCCTTCACCCAACCCCCCTCCACCCACTCTTTAAGAAGTCCAGTTTGACTTCCTCTTTGACAAGTCTGATCATTTGTACCCAGGGAAATTTTCTCCTTTGAACATATTTTATGTTTGTACTAAAGATATAGTACTTAATACTATGTTGTGCTGTCACTATAATATTTCACATTCATGTCAGATTTTCCAGCTGTGTATCAAAAAGGCACATACTATAGCTTATGCTTCTTTATGTTCAAATGGGACATACCAATAAGCAAATTACAGCACCTCCCTAAAATGAGACTGCCACTTACCGCCAACACTTTGTCTTCGCTTTCTCTTACACTCACTGGGGGTTTCGTGTTCACCTTCTTCAAAGCCTTCCAATGATGGAGTAGCACAGAGACCATCAATACCCAACATAGCTGGTATCTTTTCCAGGATAAAATCTGGTACCCGCCCTAAATAAAAATGTTCATAAGCAAGACTATTATTATCCTTCCTTCACTTTCCCCTCCAAACACGTGTAGCTAATATCCAACTCTCTGACAGCTGTTTTCATAGTTGACATGGAAGAAGTTAGGATCCCCCTCATTTAAACAAATCCTATCACTTAATGATGCAGCTACAGCTTACCAATATCTGAGGCATAATCTATAAAAGTCTGCACTACTGCAGCCTGTAATCGTAGCTTTTTTTCTGTGTTAGCAGACATCTTTTCATGTCCTTCACTTGTCTGAAGAAGATTTGGTGCAAATATTACTGCAAGATTGCTGCTATCCATCTTATTCTTACTGGACCTTACATGAGAAAACAGGTTTTATTAGATGGAGAAAAAGGTAAAAGTACAGAAAGTTAAGGTAACATATTAAGCATATTTTGAAGACCTCTTAATCTATTAGTCATACACAAGTCAAACGAAGTCAAAAAAGATTAGGAAGAGTGCTCAGTGGTAGAGATTGATTCACCTACCACATGAAGCCTGTGGGTTCAATCGTTAGCATCACAAATCAAAACAACAAAGAAAAACATGAGAGAGAATCAAAATACACAGTCTCCATATAATTAGCATAGACCATAAAAATCATGGTAACCAGAGTTCACACTTTGCTTTTCCACACAAATTAAACATGTTTATCTGACTTTCAAAGTCACAAATAGAAAACTAAGAGCATTACAAGGTAGCAAGCAGGTGTAAAATTAGTGGTCTGACAGCAGGGAGAGACAAAATATTTAAAAAGCAAAGAACAAACATTCTAAAAACACAGAAATCAGAAGTCATTCTGTGCACAAGGAATCTTGTAAAACACTAAGGCATCAAGAAAACAGGAAATCAATTGTATAGTCTTTCTTAAATTACAGGGTATACTTTCTTAAAAGAAAAATTTCCATTTGGAAATGGAATTTATTATCCATAAGGATTAAATCTTTAGGTAGCTGAGAAATTAAACTATCATTTCCCAAAGACTTTTAATTTCTACTTACCTAAGAGAAACATTCCTGAGAAAGTTAAAGAAATATCTTAATATATCAACTGTATGATCAGCCATAAGGCAGGAAAGTAACAATGTAGCTGTGTTCTTCTCTGATCCCAACTGCTGAGCTTTGAAAAGTGCCTCATGCAAATCAGCAGGGAGAAGGGGCTCCGGCAATTCCCTAAAGAACTGTTTAAGAAGTCCTGCAATATCACAAGGAAGTGCAGAAGACAGGCCACCTTCACCATTATCCAGTTTATTCTGAAACAAAAATAACAATATTGAGCATCTTCATGGCTTCAGAATTTATTGCAAATAAATTAATCCTTATCATTAAAGAGCTTTCATAAACTCCTCTTAGCTTGTTTTAATAGCTATTATTCTTCTGTAGAAAGGTAAAAATAAAAACTCAAAAGTTTTCATTTCATATAGCACTTTATAAGGGCTATGAATTTGAAGTTACTCTGTAAACTTAAGTATATAAATGATACACAATTTCTTTTCAAAAAGATTCCTCTGCCAGGAAAAAAAACAAACTTCCCAATTCAGTTTCTGTCAATTATTCAATTATGTTCTAGATATTTCAATCATAAAAAACCAAACCAAAAAATGATACAAATGAAAAATTATAGTTCAAAAATATGCTTACCTTTAGTGCCTTTAGGCGAGTAACAGATCCTGATTTCCTAAAAAGCCCTTCAGTATGAATATGCTCTTCTAAAGATGTGCAAGCGTCCACAAGAAAACTGAAAGAGAAAACTGTTTCACGTGGCGAGATACACACTTTACCAAATCCTATTCTCCTTCCAAAATCATGGACAGGCCAAGTACCATGCCCCTTTCAGAAGTTCTAATAGTATAAACCCCTTTAATCTTTGTGATAAAAGGCTTGCAGTTATCTTCCTTGCTCCTTCGAAATTCTTCTTCAAGGGCATCTTTTTATTCAGCCAACTTCAACATGCCTGCTTAGTTCTACATTCTTTTCAATCCTCCTCCATTTCTCCTCTTGCTTTCAGAATGTAAGATTTGGCTTACTGATTGCCTCCGTGTCAACACACCTCAGGCCCTACTCACCCCTCTCCAATCAGACTCTCATCCTTATTACTCCAAACAATTCCCATCACAGTAAAGACAGGCCTTTGCCTTGCCAAACCCATGGTCAGGTGTCATCTTGCCTGATGCATCAGTATTTGACACACCTGACCACTTCCCTGCTCAAAAATACTCTTAAGGGTTGTGTGCTCAATTTCTTTATTTTGAACAATAATCTCAAATCATGTTAGCCTTAGATACTTAGATATTCAGCAACTGGTACCAACAAATTAGAATGTATTCCAGCTATAACAGTTGTACTGGTACACAGAGGCAGAATGCAACCCAATTTACAAAGGGTAATGGATAGTTGGTTTTTTGTTTGGCTTTTGGGTTTGGTTTTTTAATGAGGTCAAAAATTATAACAAAGAATTAGTCATTATTCCTAGGGATATGACTTTGCAATTCCAAATGTTGGAAACTATTGTAGGTTTTCATAACAGGAAAACCAGCCATTCATAAATCACATAAAAAGCAAAATATTAAGTTGCTACCTTAGAAAGATTGTGCATCTAACCCTAAGGATTAATGGAGGAAAACCATAGGAAGCAAGGTGTTCAATAGCACTTTTGGCTGATGAGTTACTTAAAAGCTATGTTACTGGACTACAGTAGACAAAATGAGCCCTACTTTGTATACAGGGAAAATTAAGAGAGAAGATAGTTTCTTTAAATGCATTTTATAGCTATGAAGACATAAACTTCCCCAGTAATTTCTGATGCAGTTAGTCAGAAAGTTATTCACAAAGAGCAAGTGGTATAGGAAAGTTAAAGCATTACATAAGATACTGTATACTATTCACAAATATTCTTCAGTTAAATATTCTTTTATCCAACATGTCTCAAAAATATCAAAATTGTTACTGAATTTGTAATTTAGTTCTGTTTTTGTTTTTTGAGGCAAGGTCTTGCTATGTAGTTCAGACTGGCCTTGAACTTCCTATGTAGCCCAGGTTGGCCTCAAATTTGAGACAGTCCTCCTGCCTCAGCCTCTTGAGTACTGGGATTACGATCATGTACCACTACACCTGACTATAATTTAGTGTATTATTTAATCTGAGTTGTGGCAAAAGAATTGGTAGAGAATTGAAAACTCTAACAGAACAAAAATAATTTGATTTTCAAACATGGACTCACTACTGGACATTAAAATTCAGTCCTGGAAATGAGCACAAATTACACATTCAAAATCTCATCGTTTTTTTTTTTTTTCTTTGGTGGGTACCAGGGGTCGAACTCAGGACCTTGTGCGCCAGCAGGCGCCCGTGCCGCCGAGCAATATCACTGGTCCTTTTTTCATATGTGGGTACTGGGCATCGAACTCAGGACCTCGTGGTTGCTAGACATGCGCTTATGCTGCTGAGCTATCTCACTGGCCCCAAAATCTCATTCTTACATTAGCTAAATTGAAAGACGAAATCAATTGCTGGTTTGAAACCATGGGTACATCAAGATATTTATTTTTAAGCTCTCTAAAACCAGTTTGAACTATTTACTCTTCATTTCAAACTGTGCTTACCTTGGAATGTGTCCATATTCTGGTACAACAGAATTGGGCAAGGCATTAAAAGGGACTCCAAATATTTTACCCTGAAACAACAAACTTAGTTACTCTAACACAAATATAAGGTATAAAATAAAATTTCTTAAACATTGGGCAAATTAAAAACTTTAAGAATAAGAAAAATCAGAAATAAAGTGTAAGCTATCAGTCAAAACAAAATAATTATTTCAAGTGCACTTGGTAACAAATAACTACTATATTATTAGACATTATGTTAGATGTTAGGTGTACAAGAGTGGCCAAGATAAAGCCATCGTCCTCAAAATGTTTAGTGGATTCTGTCTCCAGTGGCTATGGAAAATCAATTCAGGTGTGCTTAATAAGATCTTAAACAGAATTTAGCCTAAACATTAACATTTTCCCCAAAGTACTACAGGTTCCCCCAGTGTTCTTCTACATACTTTCCTTTAGTCACCTTATAAACACTAGCTTACACAAAAGGCTTAGCCAGTTGATAAGTAAAACAGTAATTCCTGTCACTTACTGATTACTTTCCAAAATACAACAGAAGTGACTATTATTATATCTGACATCTTTTCCACATTCTAACGAAGAGTGCTTTTCAAACTATGTCCAGAGGTGCCACGGCAAATATTTAAGTCGGTTTCACCACCTTAAAACTCATTTTTTAAAAATGCATTCAAGTTTTAAAAGACTAAGATCACAAGAGTAAGCATCTGCATTAGTTAACTTGAGCGGTCTTGCACAGTCAGGTATAAACTGTCACTATTTTTATACCTGCATTTGAACTTCTAAAAAACGTGTGACTTATTATAGACTGTGGCTTGGTCCTGGGTTCGATCCCCAGCACCATGAAGTAAGTAAATAAGCAATATCTAGAGACATTTTCGATTGATATAACTGAGATGCTACTAAACATCCTACAGTTCAGAGAACCCCCCTCCTCCCTGCCTTTAACAATTATCTTGTCCAAAATTTCAATAACGCTGAGCTTGGAAAATCTTGCAACTTTCTCTCAATGACCAAAAGTTCCTGAAAAGAAACAAGAACGCTATGCTTTAAATAACAGATGATCGCATGGATCGAATTAGACGTACCTAACTACATTTCTTTTTGATTCACAGTGGAGTCACGCATTCTAGCACGACAAGGTAATAGGTGATGGTACCGGGCGTAACGTCCGCCTTTAACCTAAATCCCCTTTCCCAAGAACTTACCCCTATTTCCGTGGCTGTTGATTCACGTTTCCTGCGATCGCACTGCCCACGGCCAACCTTGACCTTAATACCATAGGCAGCCCGAAGGTGCTGCAGCAACGCCAACCTAACCAGCCTCTGATCCCACATCCCGGACGCGTCGTCCCCTCTCCGGGGCAAGATCTGGGTCCTGAGTCTTGTTCGCCACCAAGTCTTCCAATTCCCCAACACCCTCAGGTTAGAGCTCCGCTCCTCTGCCTTCCGGCCAGGTCTGGCACCCCTCCGGCCCCGGGCCCCAGCCACTTCCACGGCTTCACCTCTACCTTCTCTGCACTTACACACACCCTCTTCTCTAGACCCCGGGATCCAGCCACGCCTCACTCTTGCACTTACGCTAACCTTCTTTTCCTCATCTAATCCCTTCAGTTACTTACACAGACCTCCCTTTTTACTCCTTGATTCTTTCGGTACCTTGCACCAGCGCCTGCTGCCAGCTTTTCACCACTTCCAATGATCCCTTCCCTTCAAACCTCACTTTGCCTGCTCCAGCTCTCTGAAATGCAAAGACGACCCCTGCTTCGTCCCTCCAACCCCGGCAGGCGCAGCTGGGCCTAAGTCTCTCGGCCCCGCGCCCCCGGCCCAGCCCAGCCTCCGGACCAGCCGGCTGCTCAGGCGCTCTTCCAGTCCCGGTTCCCGCCCGGGCTGGTCGCCGCCGTCACCCCGTTTCACAGGGTGCTCCTTCTCTCCCCCATCAGCCTGCCGGCGGCACCCCGCCTACACATTCCACTGCACTAAAGCCAAGCAGCTCTCTTCATGCCTCAGCCAGGCCCACCTCCTCCGCAGACACCCGGCGCACCGCGGCCGTCCCACCGCAGTTCCAGCCTAGGCTCAAATAGCAGCGCCAAACAGTGCTCCGCACCTGATTGGTCAACTCCTCTTTTCAAAATCAGGACCCTGAAGGGTGGCTAGAGGCTGCCTGTGTAGGAAGGTTCGGGCGAAGAACCTACAAAGGGCGTGGTGGGTAAACCTAAGAAACATAAAAAGTGAGTTTCATTTATTCCTTCATTGTCATATCTTTTGAAGAAAAATACTGTTAAAGTGCTTCCGAATTTTCTGGGTTACTGTTCAGACAATAGATTCGGGGAAATATAACAGACACCTCACTATCCTTTTTTTCAACCTCCGAAGAAGCTGAAGGCCCTCTTTCGGATTAAACCGATTCTACGGAGCCCGAGGTGAGACAATCGGGGTTAGCATTCACCAACGCTTGCTTTGGTGAATCTAACCTACGACCGCGGGAGGGAATTTAAACCTTGAGAATTGCTTCTTATTTCGGAACTAATGGCAATGTTTAAATCTTATTGTATAGGTAGTCAAGTACAACAAAGATCTGTCCTGAGAGGGTCGAGTACAGGAATGCAAAGTCTGGGAAATAGTTGTTGCAGTGCGTTTAGAAAACCGGAAAGAGCCATCTCCGCCGCTGCTGAAACCTTGGTCATCTGGTTGACCTGAAGCACTCACTCCACACTGCCCGGCTTCTGTTCCCCAGCTGCTTTTCTATTCTCAAACACCAGCGATGCTATAGTGATGTTCCGCTTTCTAGGAATTCTTTGAGTGGGAAACTTGTATTCATTCATTCATTCACTCACTCATTCACTCATTCATTCGTTCGTTCATTTATGGTCTTGCTTCGTAGTGCAGGCTAGCCTCCAGCTAACAGTAATTCTGCCTCAGCCTCCCGAATGCTGGGATTACAGGCATGCACCATTATAGCGTTGTAACTTTACTACCGCCCCACCCGCCTCATGCAGTCTTGTTAGAGTTGCTATGGAACTTTGCCTCCTATGTTGCTGTATTAGTCCCCATTCACTAATACTGTAGTGTCAGGAGCTAAATGAGTTATTTGCTCAATGAATGAATTTAAATAGATAATGTTTTCTTAGAATAATTTTACTCCTCTTGGAGTTCAAGTCCTTATTCTACCCTTCTCAATCTAAAGAAGTCTCTGAGTGAAGAGATAGGAACAAATTGAAAGGTAAACATTTTGTTTTATTTTTGAAATTGTTTCTTGAGTGCCTATTATATAGTGTAGGATGATGACCAAAAGCAGAGTTTCAGACCTCGAAAGGAAGAGGAATTTGGGACACTTATTAATGGAGAGACGTGCACTAGGGAAAGGAATTATCATAGTCTATTATATTTCCCTTGATAAGGGAGAGCAACGTGTCAATGACTAACTGATCTGAAGAATCAGTTGAAATTAACTTGTCGAAAGTTAAGGTGGGGGAGGGGAGGAGGAAAGGGGAAATAAGATGTGTTATGTACATGAACCAACTTCCCACAATCATTGTATACTGCAAACATACACTACTAAAAATTTTCAAGAATTTTTTTTTAAGTGAAGGTAAAATGGTTGGGTGAAAGAAGCATTCAGAAAGCAAAGGCCCACAGAAAGAGCCAAATTTTTATAAGAAATAGTGCATCTGAGATAAAAGCGAACCTATTCCTTTTCTTTTTTCTTGCTTTAGACATAACCTTAAAAATAACTTATGTTGTCTTTAACCTCAACCCTCCTCCAAACTGCACATTGTGCTGGGTTTTACATGGCTCAGATTTTCTTTTCTTGAAGACTCATATCCACTCTTGCATATTAAGTGCCTTTTTAAAAACCCAAATTCTTTTTCAAAGCTGAGTTTTCTGATTTTGTATTTTGTCTGCTTTCTTTTATGATGAAAATATTGGTTCTTAACCTAATAACTCAAGGAATGTAAACATATGCCATAAACATGTGCTAGGACTAATAATATTAACAAGAATGAAAATGGGGAAAAGAAAATCAAAGGAGGAAGGAAAGGAAAGAGGATTAAAAAAGAAAAGTTGTATTATATATATGTACCTACTCCCCAAGATGATCGTAAACTGCATATACTGCAAACATGTACTAATAAAAAGAAAATATTGATTCACAATATCAACATAATTGCTTATTTGCTTTATGCATATTCATATATACGTGTGTAAAAAAACAATAATGAAGAATTTAAACCACAATAACAGTACTAACATATGACTGATGAATGATTTTTTTTAAGTGCTGCTTTTTTCTTTACTTGTATTCCATTAGGGATGTGTACTCGTGATACTATGTTTTAAATAAGTTGGACATAATTCTTGTTGGTTATTCTTGTTGTATACATACTATAGCTTATTCATCCAGGCCCATACTTATGGATAGGTTGGCTATTTCTAGTCTTTTACTATTTCAAAAGATTCCTTGAGAATGTGTACTATGTTTTTGCCAATGCATCTTTAGTGTAAATTTCTACAAACGAGTTTGCTAGATCAAAGGATAAAAGGACATGTCATTTTGTTTAACATTGTTAACTTCTCCTTCATAAGAGTTGTGCAATTTTTGTATTCACCCCAGCAGTGTTTGAGAGTTCCTGTTTCCCCACAGCCTCTCCAATTGCGGGGATGGCCAAACTCCTACTAGATTGTTGCTGATTTAGCAGAAAGTGATATTTCAATGTAGTTTAACATTTGTCTTGTTATGATTAAGGTGTAGCACTTTTCAAATGGTGCATGCATATCATAAAGTATTATGAAGCTGATAAGAAATATGGAAGATATACAGTTATGAAGTAAAGTGGAAAAACCAGGGTACAAAAGAATGTGCAGTATGTAATGTTTTGTATTAGGGGGAATAGAAATGCATATATACTTGTTTATGTTTTCAAAAATAAACAGTGGAAAGATAAACCAAAATCTAATAAAAATGGTCACCAATAAGGGGAGAGTAAGAACAGGGGAGGGAGAGGACAAGTATGGAAGGTAGATCTCTTAGAATATACCTTGTTTTATAATTTGAACTCAGAACCCTGTAAATGTTTAACATGCTTATGATACAAAATAAAACTTAAAAGCCACTCCTTAAATAGAAAAACTGAAATATATAAACCAACTTTTGCATTCGTTTAAGGGCTATTTGCATTTAAAAATTTTTTTCTGTTATGGTGGCTTTCTTTTCAAAAAATTGGAAACTTTTTATTAGTTCTTTGTGATATAAGTTGCCGTATTTTTTGGACTGTTTGCTTTGCTTTTTTCTCTTTGTTTAAATTATAGTTAATCAATCTGTTTCCTTAATGTTTCTGGATTCTGATCATAGGTAGGAATGTTTTTTCCTATTCCCAAGTTATAAAGGAATTCATCCATGTGAATGCTTGTACTGGTTTTTCTATACTAATATTTTTGTAGTACTGCTATGGCTTCATTTTGTATATTGCATCTTTGATCTCTTTGGAATTTATCCAATATAGAAAGTAAAAAGTGAATACAATTTTTATCTTTTTTCTATTTGGCTATCCAGTCCTAGACATTTTTATTTTATCTCATTTCAATGAACAACCACATCTACCTCTAGAACCAGCTAAACACTATTTTTGAAACCCTCCACAGAGTTTCTTGAATCAGAAAAGGCAAATCATCTTTAAGTAGTGTTAGGCTTTTTTTTAGTGCCTTTAGGTGGCACACATCATTTTATTTAGCTATTATCTCCCCTAGTGTACATTTCTGTGACTCAGTGAAAGAAGAACCTGCCAAAGGATCTCCCTGAATGTTTTTCTTGCATCCCTGCTTGAAATCAGATGATTTGTGCAGCTTTCAAATTAGGTCCAGAACTTTCCTTTACAAAGCCTGTTATGGCTTGTATATAGATGTCTCCCCAAAGCCTCATATGCTCATAGGTGCAGCTTTTTGGAGGTGGCTAGATTTACAGTATGTAAATATGGATATTTACATACAGTATGTAAATAGGGTTGTGATAACTAGATTAGTCCAGTGATTGGTTTAGCTTAGTTCTGGGTGTGGATAATGGCAAGGCCCATGCTGGGTGTGGATTGTACCATCCAATAGGTTTGTAGCCTGGATGGGATAAAAGAGAAAGGAAAATGTTGCTGCGTGCTGCTTCCTGCCTGCCCTGCCATGGACTGTTTCTCCTCTGTGATGCCCCTCTGCCATCCTGCCCTACCTTGGAGCCAGCAAACTCTGGACTGAAACATCTAGAAACTGTGAGTTAAATAAAGCTTTCCTTCTTTAACTTGTGGGTGTCAGGTATTTTGTCCTAGCAATGAGAAAGTAACTAAGGCAAAACTAAAATGATTGTTCTGGCATCACTATCTCTGGGGGCTGGTGCATTCCAGACACATGACTCCATTTGTTAATCAAACAAACATTTGGGGAAACATTTGGACTTGAAAATAATATAGTATAGTGATTTTCTCAGTAGTAGACACTGTTATGCTTTACCTAGATGCCCCTCTAGGGCTGAAGAGCTCACTGTCCCCACTCACAGGAGAGTTGGCTAATGATGGCTCAGAGCCCAGTCCCCCAGAACTCAGAACTGTTCTGTACAGAGGAGCTGCCTCACCTCAGATAATACCTGTCCAGGAAGAGTCCACATTTCTTGAGTAGCTAATTGGTGGGGAAATGCCTACACATGGCTCTCTTCCCTCAACTCAAGACAACAGAAGGATGTCCCAGCTCCAGAGCTTCCTGTGGGATCAGCTAAGATTCATGTGGCAAGTATTATAGTCATCCTCTCAGTCTTCCCAATCCTGTTTCTTTTATACCTTTACTTGTGTTCTTCTAAGAGCTCTAGCCAGATCTCCATTTCAGTTCTATTTTTCAGGCTGCCCAAGTTAAGATACAGGGTCAATGGCTTTCCCTAAACAGTGCTCTAAGCTAGAGCTTTTCTACTGAAATATGGTCCTTCAACCAGCAGCATTACATTTCCTGAAACTGGTTAGAAGTGACTCCACCTTACCTATCCAAACCTGCTGAATCAGAATCTGCATTTTTATTACATTCCCAGGTGATGTGCCCTGGTCTAAGCACAAAAGGTGATGACCTGAACTCAAAAATATTTCTTACCCTGGTTTTTAGGTAGGAAAAAAAATCAATATTGTGCTTTATAACATACAAATTAAACAAAAATGTAGGACATTTAAAGGAGAAGCTTGATGAGCTAATTAAACCATTTGTCTATCAGGTCACAGGGTTTTCTCTTGTTCTTGAGGTTGCTTTGTATGTGTACTGATATCCAAAAGTAGGCCAGGACATGTGCCAGCTCTGAAATGACTGGCAAACAGTGTCAAACATGTAGTAATAGCCCCCTGGGATCTGTGAGTGAGAGATCATTTGTGTATTTTTCTTTAAAAAAGTAATTTCTATTCTGGATCAAGAAATGCAAGCTACTTTGGTGGGGGAATAAGGGAAGAGAAACAAAAAAATTATTAACATAAAACTATACATATGTGAAGGATTGACAATTTTTCTACCTTTTAAGAAATGGACAGGGGCCGGGGATATAGATCAGTGGCACGGTGCCTGTCTGGCAAACGCAAGGTCTGGAGTTCGATTCCCAGTCCCCCCAACCCCCCAAAAAAGAAATGGACGGTGTAATACTGTCTTTAACAATAATGTAGATTTGGTTAGACATTATATGGGACATTATCTATTAGAAGATGTCCAGGATATAATTTGAGAAAAAGCAAGCCATAATATTGCATGTACAATATAATTGCTGTATATTATATATGTATATGCAAAGAAAAAAGCAGAGATATTAACAGTAGTTGTCTCCGATTGGTAACATTGCAAGTAATATTTTACACTATTCTTTGTGCTTTTTGCTACTACCATCTGAAGTTTTTTAAAAATGAGCATATTGTTATAGGTTGAATTATGTCCCCTAAAACATATATTGAAGTCTTAACCCCTAGTATTTCAGAATGTGACCCTTTTAGAAATAAAGGCTTTGCAGGTATAATTAGTTCTGTTAAACTGAGATCATGCTGGAGTAGGGTGGGCCCTTAATCCAGTATGACGTATCCTTGCTATGGCTTGGATCTCAAATGTCTCCCAAAAGCCTGTGGATTAAAGGCTTGGCCTCCAGCATGTGGTGCTGTTGGAAGGTGGTAGAACATTTAAGAAGTTCAGCCTAATGGAAGGAAGCTAGGTCATTGGAGGCAAGCCCTTGAAAGGGATTTGAGACTCCAACTCCTTCCTCTCTTGTTCTCTCTCCTGCTTCCTGGCTACCATGAGGTGAGCAAATCTCCACCATACACTCTTGCCATGGAGCACTTTGTTGTCACTGGCCCAAAGTAGAAAGGAACCTGAACATGGCCTGAAGACCCTGAAATCATGGGCCAAGATGGACCTTTCCTTCCATTGAAATTTATTATCTCAAGTATTTTGTCACCGTGAGAGAAAGCTTTTGTAAGAAAAAGAGAAGAGACATGGCTACATGATGGTGAGCACCATGTGATGATGGAAGAAGAGATTTCAAGTGTTGCATCTGTTACTAGTCAGAGAACGAGAAATGACAACCACCACTAGGACCTACAAAGACATTAAACCTCTTCAAGGAGGCTATGGTCCTGCCAATACTTTGATTTCAGAGTTGTAGGTTTGTAATTATCTGGTGATTATTATTTTGTGTGTGTGTGTGTGTGTGTGTGTGTGTGTGTGTGTGTGTGTGTGCATGCTGGGAATTGAACCCAGGGCCTTCACATTGAGCTGTATCTTCAGCCCTTTTTATTTATTTTTTAAATTTAGGTATTGCTAAGTTGCCCAGGCTGGTCTCAAATTTGGGATCCTCCTGTCTCAGCCTCCCAAAGTGCTGGGATTACAGGTCTGTACTACTATGCCTGGCTTCAGAATTCTTGTTTTTAGAACTGTGGGAAAACAATAAATTGTTGTTGTAAGCTACACAATTTGTGGTAATTTTTTATGGTAGCTCTAGGTAACAAATAGACACATGTTACTTTACAATCACTACAAAATAAAGTTATTTCCTTTTTGAAAATTAAATGGAACTACAAAGAAGGAAGATATGTTAGGTGGCTAGTGCAGATGTAGCTTCTATAAAACCCTCCCTGATGGTTCTGAGGCACACTGCTAGAGCTTTTGTCAAGAGCAGCAGCTCCTATTATTAGTCCTTTCCTCCCAGTCTCAAGTCACTCGAGAAGGCAGGGGTTAAGGTCATGCTTATTTTCCAGCACCTTGAATAAAGTTCTTGGTGAACCTTTTTTGTGTGAATGAAGAATTCATATTGGCAAGGAAAACTTTTGGAGAATAAGCAAACATACAAAAATGCAAAACAAACAAAAAACTGTCTTGAGGATGCAAATTAAAAGATTCTACATTTGAGATTAGAGAAAGTAGGGGAACAAATAGACCAATGTATGTATGTGCACTGACTCCAGATCCCTAGTTCTGCAGGGTGTTACAAAGATTGCTGTCAAATAATGTGGAGATTTAAATGAGTTTTTTTGCTTTACATCTCTAGGGGCCTTTAATACACTACTGTGCCATGGGACTTCCAATACTTGCAGGAATGAGGCTACATTTCCTAGTATTTGATGGCTGATTTTTTTTATTTTCTGTAATTATTTCAAAGTACTCTGGTGGGTGGTGTTTGGGAAATGAGCTTTGGTGTACTCTGTGCTATGTTCATACAAACCCTTGGAGAATACCCTTCCATGCTGCTCCTCTGGTATTTACTGGGCTCCCCTGTCTCTACATTCACACTGTGTCACCAAGATTTAGTCCAACAGGCTTCTATGGTCTCTCAGCTGTAAGGAATGTATACTTAGTTGTACATCATATATGTTTGTTCATTAAAAGAAAGAGAAGATATCCAGCACTTGGGAGGCAGAGGCAAGAAGATCACAAGTTTGAAGCTATCATGAGCAACATAGTGAGTTTGAGGCCAGTTGGAGCTACAGAGCAAGACCCTGTCTGGAAAGAGAAAGGATTGGATAAAGTAGGAATGAGGGAAATAATAGTTTGAGATCATCATAAGTCATTCACTGACAGACATTTCACCCTTCCAAAATGTCACTGGCAGTTCTTGCTTGACCCTTGCATAAACAGACAAGGATAGAGAATTATATGCCATTTTCTAGAACAAAGTTGGGGTAGTATAGGGTGATATGTGGTGAGGTCTCCCAGGAAACAGATGCTAAGATGTGATTAGATGGTTAGATTTGCAGGGATGACCTGGAGGGAAGTACTTCCATATACTGATGGAAGAAGGTGCTAACAGGGACAGACTCTAGACTGTGGTTCAGATACCTATGAAATGGCATGGGTGATGGGAAGAGGAAGAATTGCACAGGAAGCACCTCCAACTATAGCACAACTTCAAGAAAACAAGGATAGGTTGGTGGGAAGTTCCTTGTCCAAAATAACATATCCAAGGAGCCCTGCATCCTACAGGAGTGGGCCAGCACTAGTAACCTTCAGTCAGTGGCTGGGAGCAGCCCAGGGTGCAAACAGTGAGGGAACTAGAGGGCCTTTGGCTGTGGTTATCAGTCAGCTATACTTCCTGCTGCAGGAAATCTGAGAGGTGAATTTTTTTTTTTTTTTAGTGCAGGTATCAGGAGTCGAATTTCAGGACCTCGCGCTTGCCAGGCAGGCGCTTATGCCGCTGAGCTATATCACTGGCCCGAGTGGCGCATTGTTATGTCCATCCTGAAGAGTGAGGTTGTGTGACCTGAGTTAAAGTTCCAGTTCTAATATTTAATGATGGGCAAGTTATCTTACTTGTCTGAGTGTCAAATTCAACGTAAGTGAAATGGAAATTATTAAGGTATCCACTCCAAAGAATTGTTTTTAATATAACATGACTCATGTAATATTATTGCCACTTTGCCTGGGATATCAAAGACCCTAATAAACATTAATTATTTTTATTACAGAGACTTACAGCTGGTACAAAGTCAGAAGTCTCTGCCTTCAGGGAATTTTGACAGCTGTATGAGTTGCTGAAAGGTGGGAGCTATACTATGTGTTCTGTATCATGCTGAAAATCCTTCTCCGGAATACTTCATGTGTGGTCCTTTCTCCCTGCTTCTCCGAATGGAGAAGACCTCAGCTGAACTTCACCTCCAAATGCTTAATAGCAGGATCAAGCATAATAGCCCCAATCCCCTGCTAGAGTTATGTGGCCAGGGTGAGATCCCCCATTCGCAAGTTTCCCCTGCAGAGTTTATGTGTGTTTATTTATTCTGTGTGTATCCTGAGGACGTCAATAATGCTGCAAACAGAAGAGGCCTCTAGATCAGTCAAGCAAATTACAGAATATTGAAAAGGTCATCACAATAAAGCACACCACTATAATCCACAAAATATATGAGGTACTAAAGTCTTAATGCCTTGACTTTTGATCAGAATTTATAGATGATCAGAAGAATGAACTACCTCAGAGCATTTTTATGACTCAACTTAAATCAGGGGTGGATTCACTTAACCCCTGCCACCAGTCTTAAAGCACTGTACTACTTTTGTGTTCGTGGGATCCTGTCTCAATGCGACTCAATGAGATGGGCAGCTGTTCTTCCCTGAAGACTCAAGGAAAGACAAGTGATGGCTGACAATAGAACTAACTGGTGAGACCTCTTCGTACATTGGAATACAACATGGCTCATATAAAATGATAAGTGAGGCAGTGCTGAAGCTTTCTCAGGGACATTGGACACCTGATCCATGGGTCTCTGATGTTGACTGGCTCGAGCGAATGACCTGTCTGTCACTGACTATGTAACAGAGAGAGCTCTGCACAGATTCTTGTCCTCTGTGCCACATAACAAACAGCAGTGGCTGTTGACTAAAGATACTGCTTCGCAGCTAAGGGAGAAAGTGGACAGAAACATATGAGGTGTGATTTTAAAAATACAGTGAATATTTTCATTAAATTTAAAAAAATGACAGTAAAAGACACAGGCCATTAATCCTCCTCTGTTCAAACACACTTATCTCATTGTTCTTGCTGCTTTCTGAAGCAGTTCCGGAAATTATTTTTCTTGTCTTTAGTTGAGCTGTTGCGGCTGCCTTGATATCCTGAATTAATTCAAAATGTTTCCCTTGCATGGTCATGTTGACTTTGAGAAAGAGCTAGAAGTCACATGGTGCCTGATCCAGTAAATAAGGTGGATGAGCACACACCAAAAATTTTTATTTAATGGAAATTGCCATACCAGAAGCTATGTGTGACACAGAACATTGTCATGATAGAGGATGAAACCATTTGCCTATTTCTCAGGTTTTCTCCAATGCTCTAATAAGCCCTTGTAATAATCAGAGTTCATTCTTTTTTTTTTTTTTTTTTTGTGGGTACCGGGGAGTCGACCTCAGGACCTTGCGCGCCAGCAGACGCCCGTGCCACTGAGCGATATCACCGGCCCCTTTTTCGTATGTGGGATCCGGGAGTCGAACTCGGGCCCTCGCGCTTGCCGGGCAGGCACCTAAGCCGCTGAGCCATCTCACCGGCCCTCAGAGTTCATTCTAAAAGTGTTCCGGGGTACAACTAAGCTCACACAACTCCATCATTTTCAAAAAATACAGTCAACTTCATCTTGATGTTGGATTTTGATGGTTTTTTTTTTTTCATGAGGAGAACTAGGTGATTTCTATGGAGAACTCGAACCTTGATATCAGGATCATAACCATAGACCCAAGTTCCATCCCTCATAAACTAGTTTTAACATTTTGCATGTTTCTTTGACACTTTTTACAGTTTGAAACAAAATTTCATGTTAATGTGTATTTTGTAACCCATGATTTATGGCATACTTTAAAACACACCTCTCAACTGTAGCTCACAACCAACTGAATGCACCAAACAAGTTAAAGCTTGTAACACACTAAGGTTTGATGTGCCACTTCTCATACTGAAGATCCCTGCCTTTCTGTTGGATGATACTCAGCAGCAGCATTCATTGTGCATTTTGATCGCGCTGCATACAAAACTATGTGGATGTCTTACATTCATCCCACATCTATACCTATTAAAATTGTTGGTATTGGGGCCGGTGAGATGGCTCAGCGGCTTAAGCGCCTGCCCGGCAAGCGCGAGGGCCCGAGTTCGACTCCCGGATCCCACATATGAAAAAGGGGCTGGTGATATCGCTCAGCAGCACGGGCGCCTGCTGGCGCGCGAGGTCCTGAGGTCGACCCCCCGGTACCCACAAAAAAAAAAAAAAAAATTGTTGGTATAAAGCAGCTTTGGAACCAGATTTAGAAATATTTCTAGGAAATATTCCGTAAGAAAAGTTGCCTAGGTAAAAGCTTATCTACCTCAACTGAAAAAATTATTGATGTCACTGTCTAGTCTTTTGCAAAAACTTAAATTATGTCATCATCTGAGAAGCTACATCAAGGGAAGAGGCAGCAATTGAGTTAGAATTTATTGGGTAAAATATGCCAGGTATTAATCCTTGCACCATCCCAATGAAGTGGATATCACCCCCATTTTACAGACAAGAAAGCTGAGGTTAAACAGGTTAAGAAAACTGTACAAGGTCCTAAGCCATTAAATGGCAGTGTGAGATTCCAGATGGATCTGCCTGTTCCCAAAATCTATGCTCAGTCTAACGCATACACAGTGTTGGTTGCCATAGCTTTCCTGTGTGTGGGGACCCCGGTGGTGACTTTCAAAGTAACCTTGATTCAAAACTCATCACCTTTTTTTGGGGGGGGCAGTTACAGGGAATTGAACTCAGGACCTCATGCTTGCCGGGCAGGTGCTGCGCCACTGAGCTAAATCCCTGGCCACTTCATCACCTTTTGATTTCTATGACAACTGAAAACCTTGCTGTCTAAAAATGTCACTTTATTGAATTTCCTGTTAGGGGTACTGGTTGCATTGTGTTTAGTTTTGACATTCTTTGCAAATGAAAATTATCCAAAGAGATGAAACATTTATTGTAATAAGTGTTCCAAGCACTATTTTTCTAAAGGGGAGCACTTTAGATAGCATTAGACTGTGGGTTACAAGGGAAACAAGAAAGGGACTTACAAGAGAAGTGGCGGAAAGGGACAGCCGGAGGGAACAGGTACGTGAGTCTTTTCATGATTATGCCTGACCACAAGGATATTTTCTGCTTTTTAGGAAGAACAAGTTCTCAATTTTAGAATGTGCATACCTATATATGGTACTGTTTTGAGATATAAATGATATATGAGAATGCTTTGTATTATAAATGGCTCAATTTAAATATAAGGTATGGTGAGGTACTATTTCAACCAAATTAATTCAGTTTTATGACCAAATATGCTTCCTTTTCTACCTGGCTCTAGCCTCTTGACCATATAGCTGATGTAAGTAGGGGCAAAGACATAACTGAGCACTAGAAACAAATTATATAGGCCAATGACCTATTGTAAAAAAATAATTGTCAAATTTTCAAACTGAAATAGATTCATTTTAGGAAAAGTTTGAATATATTTTTCATTATATTCAATGTTATTTTCCCCTATGGTTTTAAAAACATACTTGATAACTCCTATCAACATGACTTTTTTTTGTGTGTGTGGGTACCGGGGGTCGACCTCAGGACCTCGCGTGCCAGCAGGCACTTGTACCCGCTGAGCAATATCACCGGCTCTTTTTTCATATGTGGGTACCAGGAGTCGAACTCAGGACCTCGTGCTTGCCAGGCAGGTGCTTATGCCGCTGAGCTATCTCAACGGCCCAACATGACTTTAAAAGAAATTAAGAATTATATTGGCATTTACCAGCAGAGGGGAGTAGAGGAACATAGAACAACTTTCAGTTTAGGGTATTTTCTGTGTATCAACAGGGCAGCAGAGTCCTCGAATCTATGCGTTTTTAATTTATTATTATTAGCCAGTGGATCCATGTGAGTACATTAAATTTTATTAACAGTTCTGTCTTTAATAGAGGGCAAACAAACAGCTCTGAGGTCAAACACATTGACTTTGATCAGAAGTTATAGGAGATGGGAAGAATGAACTACCTCAGTACCTTTTTATGGTTCAGTATCTCCACTTTCAAGTTTTACTTTCCATGTTTCTTGAAACCATATTGAAATCACTTTTATGATACTGAAATGGTTTATTTTCTTATTTTGCATGCCTATTTTAAGCTCATTAATGTTGAAATTCTAGCAACATGAATTTTAAAGGCTGCTCTATATCACTGTAAGGTTTTGTTTTTTTTTTTTTTTTTTTTTTTTTGAGACATAGTATCCCTATGTAGCCCAGGCTGGCCTTGAACTCATGATCCTTCTGAGTACTGGGATTGTGGGTATATATCACCACACCCACTTCACTCTGTGTAATTGTGGATGAAAATTTGACTTTTACAAACTATAACTCAGAGCCGGGCTTGGTGGTGTGCACCTGTAGACCCAGCACTCAGGAAGCTGAGGCAGGAAGATCACTGTGAGTTTGAGGCTTGGCTACTTATTGAGTTCAAAGCCAGCTTGCACTACAAAGTGAGACCCTGTCTCAAAAAAAAAAAAAGGAACTATAACTCAGACATACACAGTCTTTATTTTTAGATGAAAAGGAAGGAGATGTTCAGTATGTAGCAGATGTACACACACACGTGCACACACACACACACTTGATAATCCAGTTACTAACTTGTAGATGAATGCTAGTTAATGTTCTAAAATCTCTTTAGGTCTTAAGAGAAGGTGACTTTAGATGTGTGAACCCTTACATAGAGGGAATAGAGAGCAGCAATGATTGTCAACCAGCTGACATAATATATGCTACATTACAGTCGCAAAGATACAGAAAAGGACATTGCCTTGAGGGGAACAATCCCATTGAACACACGAAAGAGAATACATTGAGTAATGAGATATTCTGTGGGAAAGATGAAGACTCATCATGAAAAGACCAGAACTTCATTATCTAACAAAATTATTCCAATTCCCTCCTTACCTTGAATTCATAATTCTCATGAAGTGGTACCCAGAGTTTTGTGCTTTTATTAGAAAATTCTACTCTGATATGTCAAAGGAGGAAAATGTCAGTTTAGATTTTATTTCAATGAAATGTCCACTGTTCAATACTATCTTTGTTGATTTTTCATGCAGGATTTAATATCCTCTTTGCTTTAACAACTATACCATATACATTATTACTTACCAGCCTTGGCAGCTATGAGGTTCTTTAATTTATATTGATATTTTCCAGTCCCAGAAGATCAAATGATGACAGAAAGACTTGATATCTTATCTTTTGACACATGATGGTTCCAGAACATATTGTCAATTGATAAAATAGTCTTGATTTGCTACTGGTCTCAGTAAGGCCTTAGATCAGCACAAGAGACAATCCAGGCATTAGGGGACGGTTGGGGGTACCTTGATGGAGAAAATGGAATGTCAACTGGGCTTTGAAGAAAAAGTAAGAATTAGGTAATTAAAAGGGGGTTAAAAAAAAAAAAAAGCAGTCCAGGTGGGAGAAAGTGCTTAGTGAGTAAAAGTGGGTATAATATTAGAAAGTCCTTGATGAGTTAAGAATAATATGAGAGTTTAAGTAGTAAAGGTCACTCAGTCTTCCAGGATGCCCTATTAGAAAGAATAGAACAAAGAGAGTAAATTATGCTGTATCTAACTCATATACCCGGGAGTAACTCTAGTAGGTTTCTCTCTTTCTCACTCTTAATTAATAAGTGTAGGTATATCAAATGGCTATGGGAAGTTATATGTCTCAAGTTTGAGGGACAGTGGTACGCCAGATTTTCCTTTTTTGTAAAGAACACCAAATTTATAGGTGAAGGAGAGGGAAGGATGCAAAGTACGGAGTAATATTTGCATTAAAGTTATTTCTTGTTTCAGGCTATTTTGGTATCTGATGTTAGACAGTGACATGGTTGCTTAGCAGCCCTGAAGTCAAGGAACTCAGGATCCCTATTTGGATGGGAAATCCTAAGGAGCAATGCTTAGGAGACCTCTAGTGTTTTTGGTTCATTCAAATGAGAGATGATTTTTAGAAAAGATTTGATTTGCATTCACGTAAGAGAGGAGTAGAAATACAGGGACTAGGATTCACATTTCTGATATCTTAATAGTAAAGAAATCTATTGATCCATTTTCCATCACTACTGAATTAAGAGACTTCTTGTAACATGCAATGAAGAGTAATTCACTTTCAAAAGACAGATGCATGCCATGAACATCTGTTCTTATCTATTGCCTTGGAGGAAGAAGGAAACTCTTCTTGCCATAGTTAATGTTTCTAGTTGTACTTGTGAGCCCATCTGTTGTTCTTTTCAGGATCTTGTTTTAATTTTCCTCCATTTCCAGGTTTTCTTTCTTTATTGGTTCCTTCTCTCAGTACTTATAAAAGTACCCATCTCAGAAAAAAAGTAAAAATAGAAACTTTCTTTTAGTCTCATGTCCAACCTCCAAACCCTGTTATTTTATAAAAGTTTTGAAAGAATATTATGCACTGATGGTTTTCAGTTCTTTATCATCCTCAGGCCACTGTGGTTTGGGCCCCACAGTTATCAGTTCACTTAAAATGTTCCTGTTGAAGTGACAATTACCTGGTTTTCAAGTTCAGCGCATAGTTTTCAGTCTCACTTCCCCAGCCAATTAGAGAATGCTTTCCTTTTGGCCCCCTACTAATCTCTTCCTATTTCACTCACCCTGTAAATGTTGGGTTTCCGCAGGGTTTGTCCTCAATCTTCTCCTCCCGCCCTCCATAGTCTGCCTGAGTGATGTCAGACCCCCATGGCTTCATTTATTTATCAGAGAAACTTCCCCTCCTTCTGGGCATCCAGGCCTACTCTTCCAATATTCCCATCAGTATCCCTTTGTGCATTTTATAGCTACTTTACAATTTCTTCTATCTTCTTGTCATCCTCTTGGTGCCTATACCCCAACAATCTGATTGTTCTTCGTACTTTCTAATTTCAGTTATGGTCATCACCATCCACTGGGATCACTATCCAGCCTTAGATCAAAATCTACAGTCACCCTGTATTCCTCACCTTCCATTATGAGCCATATCAAATGACTCATAGAGATCATAAATGCAACCTCAGTGTCATTTGAGTATGTTCCTACATTAACATCCCTAATTTATTCAACCCTCACATAACACTATATATGCATATGTGTATGCGTGAATATTATTCTTTCCTGAAAAGGATAGAAATTGTTTTACATTACTATAACATAGATTAACCTTGAAGATTTTCTATTGAGTGAAATAAGCCAGTCACTAAAACATAAATATTGTTTGATTCCACTTATCTGATGTATCTAAAGTGTCAAATTAATAGAAAGAAAATAGGTGGTTGCCAGGGTCTGGGGAATAGAGGGAAATGGGAAGTGCTTTGTTTTTGTGTGGTTCTGGGAATTGAGTCCAGGACCTCACACATGCTAGGCAAATACCTTGCTATCAAGCTACCTGAGCTACATGAGAAGTGTTATTTAATGAGTGTAAAGCTTCAGTTTTGCAAGATGAAAATGTTCTAGAGATTGGAAATGTAACAATGTGAATACACTTAGCACTACTGAGCTGTGCACTTAAAAAATGTCGGAGTTGATAAATTTACGTTATGTGTTTTTTGTCATAATTTTGAAAAATCATTAAGAGCACATCGGGCTGTGCATTTGACACGAAATACATACTGAACAGAGATGGAGGGCTGTGTGGAAAGACAACACAGCCATGACTTACATTTTTATAGGCCATATCAGGGTAGATGTTTTTATAGATCTATTTTGAATGCTGTCTTTTGATAAAAAGACTATATAATATATAAATATATAATACAACATACAACAATATAAATTGCAGTCGCTTCTTGATTTATATTGTATTTATATCTAGGTAGACCCACCATTATATTTAAATTCATTTAATGCATCTATCCTACTGTTATAGCTTGTACCTAGATGTCCCTCCAAAGCCTCATGCTCTCATAGGTGAGACTTCTGGGAGGTGGCTGGATAATGGATGTGTGATGCTGGATTAGGGCGTGTGATACTGGGATTAATGGTGTGTGATAACCAAATTGGTTTAGCATAGTTCTGGGTGTGGATAGTGGAAGCCTCACCCTGGGTGTGGGTGGCACTAATTAATAG
Organism: Erethizon dorsatum; assembly: GCA_028451465.1. Lineage (NCBI taxonomy): Eukaryota > Metazoa > Chordata > Mammalia > Rodentia > Erethizontidae > Erethizon > Erethizon dorsatum. The sequence goes on from CM051823.1 coordinate 43,540,800, forward strand.
GCTTGTAGCCTGGAGGGGATATAAAGGGACAGAAAGAAGACAGGCTTGCTGCTTGCTGCCTCCTGCCTGCCCTACCATGGGCCATTTCTCCTCTACGATACCCTTCTGCCATGCCACCCTGCCTTGGAGCAAGCTGACTGTGGACAGAAACCTCTATAAACTGTGAGCTAAATAAACCTTTTTTCCTTTAACTTGTGGTGTCAGGTATTTTGTCCCTGCAATGGAAAATTAACTAGGACATCTACTGGACATCATAATTTAGCAGCAGAACACCCCATAGATTGCAGTTGTTTACCCTTTTGATCATTGGCTGGCTGTAAACTGTAGCTTGCTGCTACTGCCCAGCATCTCGAGGGAGTGTCAACTGCACATTGCTAGCCTGGAAAAAGATCAAAATCCAAAACATGAAGTACAGTTTTAACTGAATGCATATCACTTCTTCACTATCATAGAGCCAAGAAATTGAAAGTTGAACCATCATAAGTGAGAGACAATCTATACAATATGGTGTGAATAACCAAAATATTCACTTCATTTTTCAGGAAAATACTTTGCCTTTCACCATTTTCAGAATGGTTGTGCTTTAAAATTTCCATGTAATAAAATTCAATATTAATAGACATTGGAGAAGTTTTCCTGGAACTTACAATCCAAGGAATATGGCCACCATACAATTATCTAGAAAACTTACAGAGAGTTGTCCAAAAGGTATCCATGAAAGTGAACACATGGGCATGTGTAAACACACACAGATGCTTATCCTGAGGCTCCTGAAGCATTCTTGACTCGGGTTTTTGAATCAATAATGTTAAGAAAATTAAATAATTCCCGAGAATGTTTATGTTGAGAAAATGTTTACAAAGAAGTAAGCAGAGCTGGATTCAAAATGTCTCTACCAATCTTCTTTGACTTAAAAAAAAGTTGACAGAAAACCTCCAAATAACAACCACTAGTCATCCAAAAAAACTGAACCTCAGTTTGAGTTAATTCTTTGGTCTTTAACAGTCCTTTAACAGCAGGAAACATCTCAAATGATCCCAGACAGGTTTCAGAAATTTCCTTTTTCTGAAATTACATGCTTTTATCTCTCCCACGGAAAACATAAACACCAGGGGTGACATGGAATTCAGGATTCTTCAATGATTCCCTATCCTAATAAGGCTCATTTTACATCATTGAACCTCTGGGGTTACTTCAATATAAAAGCCTCTTACCCACTGAAATGGAGCAGTTGATTCACAGTGGTGAAGCTGACAAGGAGAGGATCTGTGCAAATTGCCACATGCCTAGGGAGAAATAGAAAATCCCTGATATGCTACTACATTCCTCTATATCTGTAGTTAGGGGATGTAGTGCAACCCCCAGACTTGGGCCCTCTTCTCTCCCCAATCCACAGGAAGTGCATCTCTGTTAGTCTGAATCCTGCCATTTCTGAGTTGCCTTGGAGGTATAGGAAAACATCGTTAACTCAATCTGTTACCCTGAAATGAGGAAAATAAAAATAGCATCTGGGAGCCCACTTCCCTACATTCCTGTTACTTCATATAAAGATTTTATTTTTCCTCAAGCTGCTATTGCTTTCTGACCATCTTCCTCATTACTGCTGCTCTTTTTGAATTTCATCTTGCATCCAGTGCTGTCAGTAAGTTACTGGGGAGAAGAGGAAACATCCTTTTCCTTTGCACAGAGGCAGGAAATGGAGGTGATCAGACCTGTCACACTGTGAGATTCTCCTCTCTGGGCTCACATATGTTTATGCAGATGGCAACAAGTAAAAGTGAAGTCCTTGAAAAGTGAATCTTAGTGGAAGAAATTGTAAAAGCTCGAGACTTTTGAAAAGCCTTTTTTAGGATTTGCAAGAAGAGGCCAGGCATGGAGGCAACACTTAGATCTAGAGAGAGTAAAGGGTTTCCAGGCTATCATGTATTTGTATGTAGCATAAATGCCTATAGCAATGTATTAAAACTTGCCTTTTGTTTGTTTGTTTGCTTGCCTGCTTTTCGGTATGAGTTTGCTACAGAACCACTGACACTGGGCTCCTTTTCTTTAGCGTAGCATCCTGGAAACCTGGTGCTTGGTTTTCTGTTCCCAGCTGAAAATGATTTCTTATAGATAAGCACATTACCCCAACTTACTCATAGAAGACTAATAGAAGATTTATCATATAAAGCAGGATACATTTCAGAGCCAAATTGGGTCCTGAAGAAATAAACAGACATTAACTTATCCATAGCAAGTAAAAACAGGGACATGATATGGTCAACAGTTAACCCAAGTAGTAGTCATCTGGATCCCAGAAACAGCCCAGTTGAGTTACTCAGGGAACTGAATATGTACTCTTTCCCGCAAATACTCTGGACACAAGCTTGGAACTGTAAGATTACCAGGGCATTCTATATCTGCTTCATATGATAACCTCAAAAAGACTCTTGTTTTGTTCATGCAAGCACCTGGCTTATTAACAATTGTCTGTTAGTGTTACTTTACAACGTGGCCTCCATTCATTCATCTCACTACATCTTTGTGTTGCCTGCCTCACAGGACACGGCTCTGTGGCCAGTCATTAGTCTGTTTAGAATCCTAATCATAAGCACTTTCTTTGGACACCGTGATGTTGTGGTGTGTACAGGTTACAATCCTAAGACATTATAATCTAGGTGAGAAGAGCAATGCAGCGTACTTGCAAGAATTAAAAAGCTTTCAGCTGTTGTCCTGGGTGGGCTAGACTCTGAGTTCACATAGGAGAAGTATAAGACTGGGCCTGGTCTGGTAGGTTCTGTGGAGAGGAGGCCAGTACTGGGTCTCAAAGGAAGGCCCAAAAGGATTTTCTGGGTCTGAAATGTCAAATGATCCAGAAGAAGGAACGAGAATGATAGATAGGAGACAATATGCAAACCTCTACCAGGAAATATAATATCAAAAGGGAAATATGATTGAAAAAGTAGAGTGAGATCACACTAAGGAGACCCTTGAATGAGCACTGTGGCTTTTTAAGAGACTAGTCATCGGCAATACAGCCATGGCTGGCATTTGAACAGGAGAGGGACAAGATGTGTGGTACTATGGAAAGAAAACACGGCAGAGCTATGCTGATGGTCTGTGGAGGGAAAGCTGCTGGAGTGGGGTTTGTTTAAAGAATCTAGATGTAACAAGAAAAACAATTTAATTGCAGTTTTACTACTGTGCCACCATCTTCACTTATTTGCATGTCTAAAAGATGCCACTTTCTGATATATTTCTTAAAACATCTCATTACAGTCAAATATCTTTTCTTCATTCATCAGTGTCCCAGAAAGAATGGATTGCTTTACCTTGGCACATCTATAACTCATGAGACCCCCCAACAGTCTGAATAGCTTATGAATTGTCTAGCTTCTCTTCTCAAGTGAGGCATTTCCAGACCCATACCATTCTTCAATTTCCTTCCACTTATTCTTCTTTCACAAAATTTTAGAGGTGATTTTATGCTATATAAATTGTCCCTGTTCCTGAATTCAAATAAAAAAAGAAATAAACAACTGGTCATATTTATTAAAGGGGAATCTAGTACAGGAAGTATTCTTGGTTCTGGAGTTTTGCTGAAGTCAGGGAGGAACAGGGGTCGGAAAGAGAACATGGGAGAGCCTTCACCTTTCCAGCCTTGGAATACTGTAGAGAACATGGGATACTGGGAGAAAAGCAGACGTACACAGGGAGACAATGGTGATACAGTCAGCATGATATCTATGCTTGCTGTGGTTCTTCAGGCCCAGTTAAGGCTGCTATATGATGCTGGTATAGTCACTTAACCTTTCTGAGCCTCCATTTTATTACCAGTCAAATGTTGGTACAAGGCCGATAACACTAAAGTATTTTTCCTAGTCTTGAATTATTCATTTCACAATTTTAGATAATAACTGACTCGAGAGCTCCATTTCTGTTAAAATTTCTGTTCAATTAAAAAGATAGTCAACCTATTTATGTATATCTTCTTGCATGTTTGAGGCCCTGAACAAAAAAGTCAAAAGATGTGCTTTTAAAATAGGTTTCCTGCAGTGTGTGCATGGAGGTGTATACCCTAGCCCCACTATTTGGGAGGCCAAAGCAGGAGTATCTCTTTAGCCGAGGAGTTTGAAGCCAGCCTGAGCAACATAGTGAGACCTCTGTCTCTAACACAAATAAAAAATAAAACAGTACAGGTATTCATGTAGAATGTCTTATAGAGAAGAGCTATACATGGCAAATTGTGTGGCAGAAATATGTATTTCAACCACACTAGTATAAAGTAAAAGTTGGCTTCTTTATTACTTGCCAGATATTTAACCAAAAGCATGGTGCAGCTGCCAAAACTAATCCACAGCTTTAGGCCATTTTGCTTGATTGAACATTTCCAAATAATCGGAAATAATAATCTCACTCTGTTCTGATCAGGCAACAACTGCATTTTATGCAGTGACACAGCTGAGCTCAGTTAGAGAGAAAGGAGCAGCTGTGGAATGGAGCAGGGCATGGACACTTCTGCCCTTGGAGGCTAGAAGATGTGCAGCCATCAAAGCATTCTAATGAAGGAAAGGTTTGTGCCCTGTTGAAAAATATGCAAGGGGAAATGGATAGAGGTGGACGAGAGGTAGATTGTACCTCAAAATAATGAAGACATTTCTAATATCTAAAACCATTCAGGGGCCGGTGAGATGGCTCAGCGGCGTAAGCACCTGCCTGGCAAGCACGAGGGCCCGAGTTCGACTCCCGGAACCCACATACGATAAAAGGGCTGGTGATATCGCTCAGTGGCACGGGCGCCTGCTGGCGCGCAAGGTCCTGAGGTCGACCCCCGGTACCCACACACACACAAAAAAAATAAAAAAATAAAGCCATTCAACAGCAGAAGTGAGTTAGTGACATCTAGAAGCTTGATAAAATCTAAAAGAATTAAAATAGAGCCAAAGATTGTTTCTATGGATGGTGTCTAAGCTGTCTTGTATTGCTATAACAAAATAGCACAGACTGGGTAGTTTATAAGGAAAAGAAATGAGTGTGGATCACAGTTCTGGGAGTGCAGAAGCCTGAGGGCATGGTGCCAGCATCTGCTTGGCATCTGCGGAAGTGTGTGTGCTGCAGCATCCCCTGTAGAAGGTGGGAGGGCGAGAGACTGAACATGCATGGAAGCAGACAAATGGTGGCTGACCTTGCTTTCATAATAAACCCACTCTTGTGATAACGAACCCACTCCCGTGATGATCCCATCAACCCATTCGTGAGGGCAGAGCTCTCATAACCTGGTCACTTCTTATTAGATCCCACCTCCCTACACTGTTGTGTTGGGGACTAAGTTTCCAACACTGAACTTTGAGGAATGCATTCAAACTGTAATAGGTGTCACAACTCCCCATCTGTGTGATTTTGTTTTCTTTCTTCTTTTTTTTTTTTAATGTGGGTACCGGGAATCAAACTCAGGACCTCGTGCTTGCCAACAGGCGCTTGTGCCGCTGAGCGATATCACTGGCCCTTTTTTTCCTTTATGTGGGTACCAGGAGTCGAACTCAGGACCTCACGCTTGCCAGGCAGGCACTTACGCTGCTGAGCTATCTCACCGGCCCTGTTTTCTTTTTTGGTGGTGTTGTGGGTTGAACTGAGGGCTTCATCCTTGCTAGCCCACACTTCTATCACTGAGCTACACCTCCAGACGCTGCATGGCTTTTTGAGGTAGTATGAAGTGGTGGACTTTCTCTGCCTTCTCCTTGAATGTGGGGTGAATCTATGATTTGCTTTGACCAAAATAACACAAAGTGATGCTGTATAACATCAAAATCAGTTTAGAGAATTTGTAGCTTCCGTTGCTCCCTCATTAAGGCTGTAGAAAGATAAATCAAGAAGCCCCAGGTGACAGCCAGCACCAACTATAAGTACAGTTGAAGCAATCTTGGATATTGCAGGCCCAGCCAACAACCCAATTCATTGCAGCCCCATGCATGACCCTACACAAGAACTGCAGAGGAACCAGCCACTCGAGCCCATCCAAGCCACAGAACTGTGAGAAATAATAGTTCACTGTTGTTTTATTTATTTTTTGGTTTTTGTTTTTGGTTGTTTGAGACAGGGTCTTACTATGTAGCCCAGGCTGGCCTGAAACTTGCGGCGATCCTTCTTCCTCAGCCTGGGTACTGGGAATGCAGGCGTGAGCCATCACGCTCAGCTCTGAACTCATCCTTGTTGGTGGTCAGATTCAGATACTTAATCAAATGCAAGTTTATATTTTTGGCAATGACATTTCATAGGTGGCATTCCATCCAAGACACATAATATTCCACGGTCTCTCTTTGTGTGATTAGCACCCACAGGTAATCTTTGCCCTAATCTATCATATCATTAGTAATTTCAAAATAAGGGGATCCTATTAGTGCTTCTTTAGTTATTAGCTGAACATGCCCCCCAAAGAAACTTTTCTTCAGTTCATAAGGCAGAATATATACTATTATTACCTCTATTTACCAGTTTTTAAACCAAATATTTCATTCTCTACTACCTGCCAAGGTGGATAAGAAGGTTCTATTCTTATTGCTCTGTTTTTGTTATTAGTATCGTTGTGAACTCATGGATTTAGAATGTTTGAAATAATTCAGTCTGTTCCTCTTCATCTTATCAATGCACAAATTGTTCCATCTTTGGCTAGTGGGAGACTCCTGAATTCTTTAGATACACTCTGGTCAATGATGGAAAACATATAGAATTATGATTCCATAAAATTTAATGTAGCTGAAAAATTCCTGTTGTTTAATTATACCCATCTAAACAACTTTACCCAAATTTTGTTGTGATGCTGGAATAAACAAATTTACTAAGTTGTCAGTAGTATTGAAGTATAGCACATATAATTATATACAGTACATGATACTTAGTAATGACAATACATAACTATGTTACTGGTCACATTTTACTGTACTATTATTTTCATGATTATTTTAGAGTATACTCCTACTTACAAAAAAGGTAAAGCAGTTGCCACATTACTCCAGCAGCCCCTGCCTATACCTTGTATTTACCATGTCTCTTGATGGCATAAGTTTCTCTGACTCTTGATATAATTTCCTGTTTTTTTTTTGTTGTTGTTGTTGTTGTTGTCATTGTTTGTTTGTTATGGCCCCTAAGTATACGAAATGTACCACTAATGTTGCCAGTAAGAGGACACATTAAGCAATTGACTTGGAAAGGAAATTAAAGGTGATTAAGGACTGTGATGGTGGAAAATCAGTGATGGTGGTGACTGCTCACCAGTCAAGCATGATTTATTCCACCATAGCTGTGATCTTGAACAAGAACAAAGTGATAGAAGCTGTTACAGGATCTTCTCTACTGAAGGCGAGGACACTAACGAACATGAAAAGGGCCTATGTCAGACATGCAGTAACTTCTAACGACCTGTATTGAAGACCAGACACAGAAGTGCATCCTTCTGAGTGCAATGGTTATCATAGCAAAAGCAGAGTTCCTTTTATCATGCTGAAAAAAGTGGCCAGAGCCAACTACATAGTTGAATTTACTGCTACCTCTGTGTGGTTTAAATGATTCAATAATCATTATTCAATACATAATGTGACAGTGAGTGGTGAGTGCAAGAGTGCTGATATAAAGCCAGCTGAAGTATTTCTTGGAAACTCTAGATTATGGTGAAAACTTACTTTCCAGAGCAAGTTTTTTTTTTTTTTTTTTTTTTTGTGGGTACCGGGGGGTTGACCTCAGGACCTCGGGCGCCAGCAGGCGCCCGTGCCACTGAGCGATATCACCGGCCCCTTTTTCGTATGTGGGTTCCGGGAGTCGAACTCGGGCCCTCGCGCTTGCCAGGCAGGCGCTTAAGCCGCTGAGCCATCTCACCGGCCCCCCAGAGCAAGTTTTCACTAACAGTGAAGCCTCTCTATCCTGGAAATAGATGCCTGGAAGGACTTTCACCCATAGGAGTACAAATAAGTGCCATGTCTCAAGACTGTTACAGACAGGAGAAAAGTTTTGATTGGGAGCAGTGTTGAAACACTTTTGGTTTGGCAATGAGAACTCCTGGGGCTTCAAGCATTATCAAAATAAATAAAAAACATACATTGCCAATGTACTACAAGAGCAATAAGAAGTCACATATGGGGCCGGCGAGATAGCTCAGCGGCACAAGCACCTGCTGGCAAGCACGAGCTCCTGAGTTTGACTCCCGGTACCCACATTAAAAAAAAAAAAAAAAGAAGAAGAAGAAGAAGTCACATATGCTCCAGCTCCTCTTCTGAGATGACCTCTTGAATTTCTATGCCAGCAAAATGGAGGCTGTATTGTCTAGATTTGCAAAAGTACCCTCTATGACATTCTCACCACACAATTGCCTAACACTACGTTTCTCAGAATGCATGGATGATGTACCAGAGATGGGTGATGTAAGCAACATAAATTTATGTCTCATGGTCGTGTGTGTGTGTGTGAGAGAGAGAGACAGAGACAGAGGCAGAGAGAGAGACAGAGACAGAGACACTGGAGATGGAGTCATTACTACAAAGGGTAGAAGGAAGTTCTGTCTACGTGCCTTTATCCTGCACCCACATAGCTCGAAACAAGTGAACTGTCTCGTGCAAACTACTCATGAACGATAAGCCACTTCAAGCCCATCATGTTATAGGCCTGACCCTTTTTCAAATTTCAGGTACATGAATTTATCTGGGGAATGAGGTGCTGCATGCCTCCGGAGATGATAGGAATGTCATCAAAACTGAGCGAGGTGCTGAAATACAATCAAATGTGAGCTAGGAGATAAAAATCACGTCACGATACAAAACTCAAGACTCTCGGATGTCAAATGCAGACTGAAGTCCGGACGTCTGTCTGATTTCATCACAGCTCACAGTGAGGAGGCCCTGAGAAAGCGTTCCAGGCTGGTGGTGCCTTGCTGCACACCCAGTGTATCAACACTCGTCGTCCTCTGGGGGTGATGGCAGGAGAGCTCCTGGTGACATTTCATTCTTTCCATAAGAGCTGGTGTCAACATGGTTTCCTCTGACACAGAAGAGTGAGCTACAGGAATCAAAAATTTGAAACAAATAATGAAATAAGTATTCTTTAGCTTTTGTTGTGAATAGCATTTGTCGGAGGCAGATAATCGAATCCAGTAATAAAAAGTCATCAGAACACACACACACAGCCACGAGACATAAATTTATGTTGCTTACATCACCCATCTCTGGTACATCATTCATGCATTCTGAGAAACGTAGTGTTAGGCAACTGTGTCATGAGAATGTCATAGAGGGTACTTTTGCAAACCTAGACAATACAGCCTCCATTTTGCTGGCATGCTCCAATGGAGAAACGTCCATAGATTCACAATTCATCTTTCTCTATTCAAGAAGGAATGTACCAAAGTACATGACTGAGGAAGAGTGAGAGAATTCTGATGAGATCTTTTGATCTAAATGACCAAATGTGATTGATCTGTGGTGATGGTGGGTAACAGAGTTTTTCATCTGTGTGTGTGCATGTGTACGTGCTATGTATGTACTTTTAAATCTTCTTATTCAGATAGGCAAGTAGAGGCATGTAAGGTTATGTCATGGCTAAAAAGACCATCTGAAATGAACTCTTGGTTGAAAAGACACATGTGGCATGTACACAAGTGAGGAGTGCACACAGGGAATGACCTGGAATTCAGATAGTTTGAGGAGGGATCCAGAGCTGCCTTTCAGCTGAAAAGAAGCAGATTCAGAGTCACCAGGCAGAGTCAGCATCTGCCAAAGTGGGAGGAAACAGGTAGATCAAGTACATGGACTAAATCTTGAACCTTGTGAGTCTAAACAAATTGTTCAGGTTAGCATCTGTGATCAATGATACCAGGGAAGGAGCAGGAAGCAGATCTGTCTAGGGCCATTTCCCATGCTTCAGCACTGAAATGCAAGTTCCACACTGCCATTTCAATAGTTGCTCAAGACAAAAGTAAATATGTTTTTTCCTTTGGTATGGTGTAAATTGCCTAAGAATGGGCATACAGATCACTGGGAGTTGGCCTGGATTCCCGCGTGCAGCCTCAGCCCCTGCATGCATGCTTTGCTTTATCAGGACTGGATGACTGTTTCCTTGGTGTGCTGCTGACGGCTGTTTATTCTGCCTGAAGGACCCTTCCTATCCTGCTGGAACCCCCCTCCCTCAAGATGCAGCCCGAGAAATACTTCCTGAGTGAAGCTCACATGCACTTACACACACAAACACTCAAACATACCACACATCAATCACATACATACATGTACCACACACACTACATACACAGAACAATCACATACAGTGATCGTATCTACCCACATACATGCACAGTCACACTAACACACACGCACTCCTCTACCAACAGCACACATCATGCATACCGTAAGCATATACACACTGAGATGCACAACGAGATAGTATACCAATCACACAGTTGCACATACCACACACACATACACCCCACAGAGGACCTTTTCATTCATGTATCAATGCAAGTTGACATGCTTCTAGTGTAATACATATCATAGAATTCAAAAGAAAATTTTTCCATTGTGTTAAGAAACTATACCCAATTAGAACATTTCAAGTGGTGTGAGTTCCAAAGAGATTTGCAACCACTGCTTAACCCCGTATATCTCCGGCCTCCCACCCCACTGTAGACTCTGGAAATATCTAGTTCTGGAACTGCAAGCCAATGTTAGTTCAAAATTTGTTATAGTGATCAGAGGAAGCCACAAACTACTGATGACTTCTGATTACATCAGAAAGATGTGCTTTCCATTCCCTTGGTTCAAGTAAAAAGAAAAATATCTCAGTCACATATGTAAGTGCATCAACGAAAAATGCCATGATTTCTTTTTCCCATTAGAGAAGAGGTATATCCTTGGCCTCTGACTTATTTCTCTTAACCTTAGCTCTTTACTGCAGGAAGCTTTGTTTTCTCCAATGTGACACCAATTATCTCCTTAGCAACTATCTCACATAGGATGAATTTCAACTTTTCTTTAATGAAGATTACTTCTTTAAAGAGGAAGAATGCATTCATTTTGTAATTACAAACTCAATCTTAAAAGGAAACATAAGTAAAGTGTAATTTTATCACAGAGGCCCTCTAAGCTGAAATCTAATTTTACCATTTAGGGAATAACTAACCTGCGGGCGAAGTCAGCTATGAAATAGTGGCAAAACGGCCAAAAAGCAGGCTCTGTGGAGAGGGAGACGATGAAAGAAAAGCTAGCGGCCTCAATAACTGGTCCTCAAAAAATTTATCTAGAAACCGAGTCTTATCATTGATGTGGAATTTCAGTGTTTCTGCTGGAAGGAAAATGTAGGGACTTCATCCTCTTAGTCCATTTAGTGTTGCCCCAAATGTGAGCTCTTTCTTAGGGCAGTTCTCACACACCTTAAAGAACATAACAAAATTTCGTGGTTGTGGGACTGTAAAGGGGCTGATGTTCCATCTTCCAGTTCATTACCACATGTTATCTATGGCTTTTGGGTAATTAAGCAAATAATGCCCATGACAACCATTCCCCTCTTTAACTCCAAAGCAAGGTAATTAATTAAGGCCAGAAGGGGATTGTTAACAACCGTTAATGAACCAGAGTTGAGGGAATTACTGAGAGCCCATAAAAGTACACGAGCAAGAGTAGCTTGGGTGCTAATGTTCCCTGTCCCTCCCATCACTGTCAGTCACTGAAGGGCGTATTAAGTGTGAAACAACCTGGGAATTTCCATGAGATGGCTCTCACTGATTATGCTTGTACAGCTTTGTATTTTCAAATCATGTGTTAGTTTTTAAGGAAACTTACAATTTTTTCTAGGACACACAACTCATATATAGCACCCTCCAAATTATGATGATTCACACAATGAACTCGTTCACCACTGCATTATGTAGTTTGTGTATGAGGCACACATACCAAAAAAGATGTGGGGTACCCTCTGCCCTAAAGAAGTTGTCATCTTGATGGGGCCACATGATGTACACAGAAAACAAGTGATGACCACTGTGGCCTGATAATTTATGATTACTTGCTAAACTGTGGTGCAAGGACTGGGGGTTAAGCTCTGTGTACAGCATTTGTCCAACATGTGTGAGGCCCTGGGGTTGATCCCCAAGCCACAAAAACAAACAACAAGAAAATTAAAAATAAAAATAAGCTGTGTGATACAGAGTGCGAGTGATAAACAAGTTTAGAGACATGAGAGACAGCTGTGCGGGCTGCATGAGCGGAGAAGGTTTAAGAGAGGAGGAGGAATTTAAACTGGTCTGGAAGGAATCAGGATAGGTCAAGAGGGCCAGAAAACAGTCCAAAAAAAGGCCAGAGTACGAGACCTGCCTCCCTAGAAAAGAATTTCATTTTGCAATCTACAGACTTTCTTTCTTCTTTCTTTTCCTCTAAAGTTTAAAGTGACAATTCCTGAATTCCAATCTCTCTCTAGTTCCTTCCTCCCTCCACCCTCATAGGTCATGTGGATCCCACAGGTCTTTGTTGACAAAATATAGAGGTAGACTCAGAAAAATAAGATTGCCTAAATTTAAATCTGGTATTCAATGCCTTCCTTATCAGAGCTAAAAATGTTTGCTAGGTAGCATGGCGACAGATTATAAAAGGTCTAAATATCAGACAAGTTTAGCAGATGATGCAATAGACAAAAAGCCTCTGTGAAGAAGAACATTCCTGAGGAAGTGTTGGGAGTAACTATTTTAATAATGCCTAAGATTTATTAACAGTTCACAGTATGTTTGATTCTGCTAAGAGTCTCCCATATATGTTCTCTTCTAAGGCTCACAACAATTTTCTAGACCAGTAATAAAATTTATTCCCATTAAAGATGAAGAGACAGGCTTAGAGAAATTTGCTGCCTTACCCAAGACCAATAAAAATAGGATCACAAATTCCAAAACCTGATTTCCTAAGCATTATGTTATTGCCTCCCCTATAGGTCTTGCTTGTACCTTTTTGGTCAAATATCCTTAAGACAATGCTACTTGACAGGAGGTGATTTTTGTTCCCCAAGGACATTTGTTAATATCTGGAGACAATTTTGCTTGTCACCTTTGGGTAGGAAATGATACTGGCATTAGTGCATGGAGGCCAGAGATGCTGCTGTATATCCTACAATGCACAAGGCAGCCTCCCACAGCAAAGAATTATCCAGTCCCAAGTGTCAATATTGGCAAAGTTGAGAAGCATTGCCCTAAAATTATTTTGAAAAATTATGACCTCTCCACACACATCTTTACAGTTGACATAAATATGTTTCATCATAAGGTTAAATAGTGGTAAAGGATATAATTTCAGGCACAGCATTAATATTGATATTTTAAAGTAAATACATTTAAAAATAAAACACACTATTCTCTTAAATGTACCCCAAAATATTTAAACTCCATAGCGAATACCTAACATCATCCTTTTAAAAAGATATGTGACCAAAGTATATTTCCATTCTCTTCTACCATGGAATATTATTCCAATGTAATGTATTTTATGCTTCTAAGTTTTATTAATTATACAACAATTTTCTCTGTGATAAAAGACATTTGTGAAAAAAGACATGTGAACTGAAAATTTTCAAAAAGTGTTATTTTTCCTGTGAACCTAAGGATCTAAGTCTTTGGTTCCCAAACCATTTACCCAAGTGAGTTGGAGTTCCACAGCTGTGTCTTAAGATACTTTGAATTTTCTGTATGCAAGAAACAGTGAAAATTGCCTTTTGGAAGTTGTTCACAGGTTCAACATGAGGTCACATTTTATGCTTTTGATCTTGTTATATTTTTGCAAAGCTGGTTTTTGGAAGTTGCTATGATTGAAAAGCAAGTCCGATACAAAAGTCAGCATGAAACAGGAAATGAAAACGTTGGTGCCCAATCTCATTCCTAGCCTTGAAAAGTTGCACTTGTATGACGGTGTGCATACCTCATTAGTAAGTAGTATAATTGTAGTAAATTATTTACTTAAGAATGAAATAGGGCCAGGTATACAGCTTAGTGGCACAGCACCTGCCTGGCAAGCTCAAGGTCCTGAATTCAATTCCAGATACAAAAAAAAAAAAAAAAAGGATGAAATAAAAATAAGCCAGGTATGGTGGTACATGCCTGTAATCCCAGATGAGGCAGGAGGATCACAAATTTGAGCCCCATCTGGGCAATTGAGCAGCTTACCAAATCCCTGTCTCAAAGTGAAAAATAAAATAGGGCTGGGGACATAGCTCAGTGCAAAGGCCCTGGGTTCAATCCTCAGTACTGTTACCAGGGTTCTGGGGTACTGTAAACGCCTTCTAGAAATTCTTTTCAGGTTCTTGTCCTGAACAAAGAATTGGATAAGATATGAGCAAAAGGTAGCAAGGTTTTACATTTACTCAAGGTAGGAAGAGAAACATGTTCGGCAGAGTTGAGCGTGAACCAATTAAAAATAGAAAAAGAAGTACACTCTACAGGGTGAGAGGGGATCACTTTGAAAATGAGAGCACAGTGGACACAAAGTTAATGGCAGCTGTCTTTTGTATCTCCTCAGGCTAATGTCAAGTCTAGGCTGTCTTATCAAAAACCTGCTTGAGTTCTCCTGAGAAGAATTGAAGCTAGCACTTTCTGATTAGTTCCCAGTGCAGGGCTTAGGCACGTATCTCTTGGATCTCTATGATCAACAGGTCACACGCACTTGCCCAGCCAGCTGGCCACACCCTAATCTCCTGCCTCAAGGTGACTATAGAGCATGACAATGTACCACATATTTCAAAAAGTACAAGGAGTTTGAATTTCTCTTTCAGAGAATGAGAAATATTTGAGGAGATAGATATATTTACCCTGATTTAAACATTACATGATATGTACATGTATTAAAGTATCACATGGTACCACATAAATATGTACAATTTTCATGTTTTTAATGTATCAATTAAAATTAATTTAAATTTAAAATATTTATTTAATAAAACAACAACAAACTTATTTTCACTATTCCATCAGCTCCATTGATTTTATTTTTTTAAAAAATGTTTGTGGAAAGCAAAGAACTAAAAACTATTTCATTTCCAAAAGAATAGACCACTAGAATTATGTACTTTGTCATCTCCAAAATCTCCAACTTACCCTGTGTTTGGTGCCCTGGAGGTTTACAACTGGGCCATTCACCTTATCTATGTCTGGAAAGGACAAGAGTTGTGTCCCCATGCGGTTGGAAGGAGGGCTATAGTGGAAGGGTGGTGAGAAAAAGACACTGCAGGCATCACTGTTTATCAGAAGATCCATTTTAGGAAAGTGCATGTGGAGATCAGCTCCCTTACTGCTAACTGCTCTCATGTAGCACTTGGAAAGCCTTGGCATAAGCCTAGAAGCTCTGTATGAAGATCACTGTCCAGTCCAGGACTGGGACAAAATGAAGCTCTCATCCACACCCATTTGGACTATGGAGCTGCAGTGCAAAACTCTGGTGGATAATGCCTTCTTCCTCTCTTTCCTGGGTCACAGCTGAATACACATCCGAAGTTAGACCGAGAGTTTAAATAAGAGTTTGTTATTTTCTATATTTGTACAAGTCATTTAATTTGTGCTTCAATCTACCAGTGTGTAAAATGTAATGATAACAGTATTTGCCTCCTAGGTTGGATAAGACAGGTAAATGAATTTAGGTACATAAAGCTCTCAGGTATATGACAAGTGCTCAATTAATGTAACCCTTATGGAGGTTTAACCATGTCCTTTGGAGAGACTCCCACTCTCCATCCTGGCTGGCCTGGCAGGACCAAGGTGACATTCAAGAGAAGGAGCCAGCTGGGTACAGTGGCACATGTCTATAATCTTGGCACTTAAGGAGGCTGAGGCAGGAGGATCCCATGTTTGAGTCCTGCCTGGGCAACTTAGCAAGACCATAGCAAGACATTGTCTCAAAATTTAAAAATAAATAAAAAAGGACTAGGAATGTATCCCAGTGGTGGAGTGCCCCTAGGTTCATTCCCAAATATTGAAAGAGAGAGAGAGAGAAGAGAAAAGAGACAGGGAAAAAGAGACAGACAGAAACAGAAACAGAAAAAGGTTTTTGTATGGCCAGCTGTCAAGGAGAAATTTTCTCTCTTGGTCCTAGTTTCTGTATTTGAGGTCTATAGGGTATGGAGATTAAGAGAGCTGACCCAAAACAGACCCAGAGGAAAAGAAACTGCCACTTGAATTTTCTCTATTCTAGGCAAAAAGAGTCTTCAAGAGCTCCCAAGAATTTGGAGCCAAATTGCTAATCTGTAACAAAGAGTGTGTTTGCTTGAGTGGAATGTGCTTCAGATACCCTGGGAAGTCACTGGGCTCCTCATTTAAATGGATAAGATTTGGAGCTAAGGCTGCAGGTTAACATTGCTTCCTTTATTTAAGCACATTTCCATCCCTATATCATTCTGCATTTCTGCATTGCCTTACGAACTCAATATAGCGGCCTGATCAAGTTTTTTTTTTTTTTTTTTTGTTCCTTGGAATTGTTTGCTTTTGGCTTTTGCCTAGTTAAATCTTAGCATTTATGTAAAGTTTGCATTTGTCTGATCTGTTGAAGCTGGATTTTGGGGAGCCTGCAAGAGATAACCTTGGTGCCACAAGTGAATCAACCTGGAGAATCTGTGAAATTATGTCACAAGATGATGGGGTTTTCCACAGAGAAGGGTTTCTGAGGATAAACATCTCTAGATTGGGTCAGAGATTAGCTGACTCTTTCCTTCTCATTTGCCATTTGCCTACTGCTTTCCCTGGTGAATGAGTAACCAGGGTGATGGAAAGAGCTCAAACTGGCAAGGGATTAGGAAGTTTTACAATCAGAGAAGGGCTTTTGTGATGTGTAAACTCGGTCAAAGTCGCCCCTGTTGAGCCAAGAGGAAGACATAAATGCCTTGCTCCTGTAACAGCGGGAATCAGTGAAACTTCAGATTTGGGAGCCTCATCTGTTTTTTTGTTTTGCTTTTTTTCCCTTCCTTACATTGTCCCAGGAATTCAAGAAACCATGCTAATCAGCAATGGGAGACTGTCCCCACACGAGTCACAGTGCCAGGCAGATAGTTAGACATTAGTGGGCCTCAGAGACAAAGGGGAGTCCAAAACAGCATGCGTTGCCAGTTATAGTGAAGCTAAGAAACAAAGACTTTAACGTATATTTGTAATCATTTATTAGGACTCAGACCTAAATCAATCCCACAGAACATAATGGCATGTTAAGTTTACTCATTATGCCCATTCTGTCCAATATTTGACCACATGGCCATCTTTTTTCAAAGCAAGGCATATGGCACTCCTGGGAACCATGGCCTACACCCAATAGTATCAGAAAGAGGAGCATTCTTTAAAGACCCTCCCTCCTTGGACTGAGACCTGATTTAGACTCTTACATGATTAAGGCCGCAGAGGGAACATGTGAAAGGAACAGGAAGATACAACACTCCAAAATAACCTCTGGAGAGGTAGACTTCTTGCAGATGGGGAAGGGATCTAGGGATGGAGGGAAAGGGAAAGTAAAAAGGTCTAAGATGGCATATGTATATGTACCAACTCCTCAGGCTGAATGTTTCCATTAGGTACTGCAAACATGTACACAATAAGAAAGGAAAGAAGAAATAAAAATGGCAGCAAAAAAGAAAAAAACAAAGTAACCCCTAAGAGGAATGTTGATAAGCATCATAATCATCATAGTTTTCTGAATCCCGGGAGTAAGTTTTGTAGCATAAAAACGTATACACCATTGTTGTACTCAGGGCAGCTGTCTTTGTGCCACTGCCTGCTTTTTTACTTGAAGGTATAACTCTCTGTTCATATCTACTTCATGGTAAACCCTACCTATCCTGTGCATGGTTGCTATATGTCTTAATTGAATTCTTTTATCAAGGACACAAAGAACCAAGGACCAAGCAGTGAGAGGCCAGTCCCTCCTTGTGTCAGGACACAGCTTCCCAGTGGTAACAGTTTGGAGGTCTAGTGGGAGGAAAGTGGCAACTGTAGTGAGTAATGAGGCCATAGTAAAAGGGTTGGAAATCTTGTCTCAGGTCCTCTGTTTCATGATAAAAGATAATTTTTTTTTTTTTTTGTGGGTACCGGGGGTCGACCTCAGGACCTCGCGCGCCAGCAGGCGCCCGTGCCACTGAGCGATATCACCGGCCCCTTTTTCGTATGTGGGTTTCGGGAGTCAAACTCGGGCCCTCGCACTTGCCGGGCAGGCGCTTAAGCCACTGAGCCATCTCACCGGCCCTAAAAGATAATTTTGAGAGAGTCATTAACTGCTACAAACCCTGATGGAAAAGGAGTTTTAGGAGAACCAGTCTGGCAGATATTTGTAGCATGGCTTATAGGAATCATGACTAAAGAAAGACCAGCTTGTGGAAATTGGCCCCTGGATGAGCTGCTAAATGTGAATATGATTGGCTTTAAGTCCTCTGGATGGTTGACATAGTGTCATGAAGTTTCCTCTAAATTTGCAGTAAAGTACAATGGTGACTAGAAATTTTTGTTTTCATTCTTTAGACAAGTGTTGCCATTACACTCCAAAGAGCATTGGGATACACTTGCTGAGAAAATTGGGTTTACTACTTATTGTAGTGAGGTCAACACAAACCGTGGAGAACCTCAGAGCAGCTCAGTAAGAGGGTGTTAGTAAGAAACTGCTGTGAGCCTTGTGCTCTGGCTGTATGATTCGGGGAGGGTCTAAGGAGGCAGGAGACTCACTCTAGATTGGATGCTATCAGCAGCAATTCCATGACTGGATATCACAATGATCCTCATCTATATGGAGGGGAGATGAGAATGGGTATAATGTTACACGTGGTAAAGAAGTAGCAGTCATAGAAGCCAAGGGTGGTGGCACATGCCTGTAATCCCAGTATCAGGAAGCTGAGTAGGACAATCACAAATTCTAGGCCAGCCTGGACTATAGAGCAAGACCCTGACTCAGAAAAACAAAACAACAGCAACAGCCAAAGAGTAACCATCATTTATTTTGTATGAAAGAGGGGTGTTTGGTATTTGTTTTGATGTGCTTAGTCAGAATTATGAAATGGTCATACTTATCACGATCTCAGAGTAACCTCATTTGAAGTCGATACTGTGTAAGACTGTTTATGTCTAGGAGAGAATAACATAGCTTCCTAGTGAGGACCTGGGCAGCCTCTGAATATCAGGGGCTGCTTTCTTCCACCTTTCAGCTCAGGATCTTAGGCTGAAATCTGTCCATTCCTCTGGCCTGCATGGGAAGCTCAGGTTTCTGAGACAGAACTTACTGGAAGAGTCAGGTTGAACATTATAAGGGCAAACAATGCAGGCACCAGACAATATGCAAACAGCTGTGTTCATCACTTTCCCCTTCACTGGGACAAAATACCTGACACTAGCAATCAAAGGAAGAAATGTTTAGTTTGACTCAGTGGTCAGCTGGCTTAATTGGGCAATGGCTCAATTGGTCAGCTGGCTCCAAGACAGAAAAAAGATAGCAGAGGGATATGGAAAATGAGAGGTTGGTTAACCCATGGCAGCCAGGAAGCAGAGAGAAAATGGAGGAGCCAGAGACAAGAATACACCTTTGCAGGTCATGGCCACAGTGACCCACCTCCAACCAGGCCCCACTTCCTAATGGCACATTCAGCACTGAACTCATCAACGGATGAATCCACTGATGAGTATAGAGCTCCTGTAATCCAGTCACCTCCCCAACATATGAGGCTTTGGGGGACATTTTAGATCTAAACCATAACACAGCTGAAACACGCAGGTCACACCAGTAAAAGGCAGAAAGGTTAGTGACCATGTTGGAGCCACAGCGCTCACAGATCAGGGGAGATTTTACACAAGGCTCCACCAGAGACTCTGTTTCCTAGATCTTCAACTGTGGCTGCTTCAGCTTCCTTGGGTTTGTCCTGTCCCAACAGGAGAACACTCTAGACATTAAGAAGCATTAAATACCTGTTGGACTTGGCATCCTTTAGTATGAAGCAATCTTATCCCCTCATGAGAACCAAATCTTTATTGCCTTCTAGAAGATTAGAATTGGTAATTATCATGTACACGTTTTTTATCATAGTACTGTTTGTCAGTTATTTGACTGTGATAGATTTATACAGTAAATATCTATCCTGTGCTATTATTAGATTAAATAAAAAAAATCCCTCCTATATTAGCATGCAGGTACTTTGTTCTGCTTTTGTTAGTCAGATTTTTGCTCTGTGACAAAATACTCAAGCAACTCAACTTAAAAGAAAGAGAGATTTGTTTTGGCTTTGGGTTTCAGAGGTTTCAGTCCATGGTTGGTTGGCTCCATCGCTTTTTGGCCTGTGAGGAGACAGAAACATCATGGTGGAAGGCCCTAGGAAAGAGAACTGTTCATCTTTGGCAGCCAGAAAGAGGAGGTGGGGAGGAAGGAAACACATTCTTCAAAGTCATGCTCCTAGAGACCTTCCTCCCATTGGCACCATCTGCTGGGGACCATGCTTTTAACACATAAGCTTTGGGGGGACGTTTAAGATCCAAAGCATAATATGCCCTTTGGAGCCACATAGTATGCTGTCTTCTGCATGACAGCCTTCTAAACATCAGAAAACAGCTATCACACTATAGCTAGGCCACTTGCAGGCCCTAGGGAAGTGTTGGATTGCTTTTCTGGGCTGAGTTAGGTTTCATGGTAGGGGCGTTATGCTCCACATAGAGATTTTCTTCAATAGGAACATTGATACCTGTTATGGCTTGAATCCAGATGTCCTCTGAAAACCTCATTCGGTCATAGGTGGGTTTTTTTTGAGGTGACTGGATCTAAGGTGTGGAATTAAGTGTGTGATGCTGGTATTAAGTGTGTGAGGCTGGAATTAAGGGTACCCCACCCTGGGTGTGGGTGGCACCGCCCAAAGGGTAAGGGAGCCTGGATGAAATATAAAGGCCAACTTGGTTGCTTCTTCTGCTGCTGTTGTTTCTTGCTGCTTGCTGCCTTCCGCCTGCCCTGCTTTGCCATGGACTGGTTTCCCTCTTTGATGCACTCCTGCCATGTCACCCTGCCTTGGAGCCAGCTGAGTCTGGACTGAAATCTCTATAAACTGTGAGCTGAAATAAACCTTCCCTCCATTAACTTTGGATGTTGGGTATTTTGTCTCAGTAATGAGAAAAGTAACTAAGACATTATCCTTTGAGGCAGGGATAGAGGCTCTGTTGACTCCATTCATGATATAGTTGGAAGATACTTACAAAATTCTTTTTGTAAAAATCAACTTCTGTTCCATTTTTTTTCAATAACCTAACCCAAGCTGAGTGCTTCCTTGTTGCTTGCACTATTAAGTATTGATTCATTCATTTCATCTGATGCCAGGATGGAAGTACAGGCTTGGTGTTGACCTTGGTACAATCTGAGGAAGCCTGCAGGTGCCTGTACTATCATGCCCTTGGGCCCCTGGCTGGCACGGGGTTTGCTTCCAGAGATGCTGAATGTGCTGTGCTTCAAGAAAAGGAGAAAACTTGGCTGGGGATGTAGCTCAGCAGTAGAGCACTTGCCTAGCATGCCCAAAGCCCTCAGTTTGATTCCTAGCAAAAAGTGGGGAAGTGGGAGTGAAGTGGGGCATACATGTTAACTTAGCCCCTGGGATGTTAGCATCTCCAGCACCTGCACTACCTGGACCCACTTCACTATAGATCCAGGTAGCACCGATCTCTAAGTAGGCAGGACTCTTGATGATTCCTGCCAGATGATTCTCCAAAGCCAATCACCTATAGCCCCAGGGAATATCATCTGATATTTTCTCTAGATAATAATAATTTAAAACTGTTTTTTAGTGGTTGGCACTGTGCTAAGTATTTCTTTAATTCACATAATGTCCCTATGAAATATGTCTTCTTATGATACACATTTGGAAGTAAGCGAGGTAAAGCAACTTGTTTGCTGTGTATCAGAGGCAGAGACGCTACTACACTGCGACAGTGAGGTTCAGATGTTCAGTTCTGTGTACTTGGTAGGCTTTAGTACCATAGAAATAGAAAAGCAAAAGGATGTGGATACTGTGAAAATCTCTCACCCAAAAGACAGAATTTATAAAAATGACTAGAATTCTTTTTTTTTTTTTTTTTTTTTTTTTTTATGCGGGTACCGGGAGTCAAACTCAGGACCTCACACTTGCCAGGCAGGCGCTTATGCCGCTGAGCTATCTCACCAGCCCTAGAATTCTTTTTTTTAATTTTTATTTTTATTAGTACATGTTTGCAATACATAATGATGACATTCATTTTGCGGAGTTGTTACATGTACATAGCACATTTTAATTCTTTTTACCTCTTCTCCTCCCCTTCTTCCTCCTTCCCTCCATCTTTTGGTTCCCTTCTGCACTAGAATTGAAAGGTAAATTTCAGAAAGGTGTAATTATTGCAACAATGAGACCTATAGTATTAGAAAAGAGTCACTAAGGTTATGAGGATTCCTTATTTTTCTCATTTCTTTTCAAGGTCCTAAAATATGAATCTTGAATGTCATGTACATATGTCAACGGAAGGCATCCATGACTTTTTTTCCATTTAGAATCTAGAATTGTTGGGCCGGTGAGATAGCTCAGTGGCGTAAGTGCCTGCCTGGCAAGTGTGAGGTCCTGAGTTTGACTCCTGGTACCCACAAAAAAAAAAAAAAAAAAAGAATCTAGAAATGTTGCAGGTAAGCAGTATTTTTTTTTCTTTTTCTTTTTTGTTATAATAGGGATTGAACCCACGGCCTCTGCACTCAGTTACATTGCCAGAACTCCCACCCCGCTGAATTTTTTATTTTGCAACAGGGTCTTGCTAGGTTGCTAAATTGCTCAGGTGGGGCTCTAATTTGTGATCCTCCAATCTCAGCCTCCCAAAATATTGGGATTACAGGCATGAGCTAGATCTGCTTTACCTTGAGGAAGGAAGTAGGGAGCAAAGAGCAAAATAAAAACTTTAATGGTAAAGAAATAAGAAATACAGAAAAGTAAGGAAGATCTTAGCCTAACTGTATTCCTCAAAAGTAGAAGAGAAAAATTAAAATTAAAATCATTCTCCCTGTCTTAGTCCTTTTTGTGTTGTCATAGCACAACTGAGGCATTTATGATGAACACACATTTATTAGTTTATGGTTTTTTTTTTTGTTTTTTTTTTTGTGGGTACCGGGGGGTCGACCTCAGGACCTCACGCGCCAACAGGCACCCGTGCCGCTGAGCGATATCACCGGCCCCTTTTTCGTATGTGGGATCCGGGAGTCGAACTCGGGCCCTCGCGCTTGCAAGGCAGGCGCTTAAGCCGCTGAGCCATCTCACCAGCCCCTAGTTCATGGTTTTTGAGGCTGGGAAACCTAGTATCGAGAAGCTGAGTTGTGGTAAGAGCCTTCTTTTATGTATCATCATCCTGGATCATCCTCTGTCGTGGCCGAGGGTAAACATAGGGTGAAAGAAAGTGAAAAGGGAACTGAACTTGTCCTTTTACAAGGAACCTAACCTCCCTGAGTAATGAATTAATCCATTATTGACGGGTGACACAATCAAACCATAGCATTTCCTATCACTGAAGAAAAGCCCAAATCATAAATAACTTGGTTATGTACACCACATAAAATACAGCCTCCAGAATCTAGCTCTACCTAGCCAGGTGTGGTGGTGCAAGCTTATAATTCCAGCACTCGGGAGGCTGAGGCAGGAGGATCATTGGGAGTTCAAGGCCAGCCTGGGCTACAAAGTGAGTTCAACGCCAGCCTGAAATGCATAGTGAAGCCCTGTCTCAAAAAGACAACAAACAAACAAACAAACAAACAAACCAAAAAACCAGAATCTAGCTCTACCTGACAACTTAACACTGTGTTACACAAACTTTTTGTTTTTAAAGTTATCTTTTAGTTACTGATTTGGAAATAGTGTCGAATAATAAAAAAACATGAACTTGAAAACTATGCTATCCTCAATTCAAATCGAGCTGTCCCTCTTTTTAGCTTCATGATATTGTAAAGTGATTTAACTTCCCTGGACTTTGGTTTATTCATATATAAAATAGGGAAAATAATATCTATGTCTTAGTGTTTGAGTAAAGTTGAAATGGGATAATGTGTGTAAATCACCTCGAGCAGTGCTGGGAGCTTACCACCAATACCTTTCTTCTCTTCTGTTAAGCTTATCTCAGTGCAGTATCTAAAACATGTCAGTAACATTAGACCTCTATATAAACCACACGTAAAATGGACAAAAGCAGCAGGCTAGGGGGTGTAGCTCAGTGAAGGTGTTGGAGTTTAGCATGCACAAGGACCTGGGTTGCATCACAGGCACTGCACACACACACACACACACACACACACACACACATACATACAATGCCTATATTTATCTGGTGTTTTACATTTCTAGAAATACATTTACATATTCTGGTATATTTATGTACACATCTGTATATATCTATAGGTATATCTATCTGCATAGATAAATATATGTTTGTAGCATATTAGTGTTCTCTAGAGGAACAGAATCAATATAAAATATATGTATAATTATACAGGAGATTTATTTGGTAGGCTTATAGGATCAGAGCTGGAAGAGTCCACAGTGGACATTTGAGCACTAGAGACTTGGAGGATCCAGTAGTTTCTGAGCCCAAGAAGATGGAAGCTGCAGAAAAAGAGGGGTTAAGGATGCAGCAGCAGCCCCAAGACTGAAGGTCTGGAAACTCACTGCAGAGTTCCAGGTGCAAATCTACATTAGAAGGCTGGAGAAACTGGAGACCAATGTCCCAAGGCAATGGAGAAGACCGGAGCTCTTCCAAAATGGGGACACTTCCTTCTCCTTTC
This sequence comes from Erethizon dorsatum, assembly GCA_028451465.1. Classification (NCBI taxonomy): domain Eukaryota; kingdom Metazoa; phylum Chordata; class Mammalia; order Rodentia; family Erethizontidae; genus Erethizon; species Erethizon dorsatum. The sequence continues at coordinate 43,565,552 of CM051823.1, forward strand.
TACTTTTATTCCACCCAGTCTACAAGCCTGTTGGTTGGTGCCATCCACATCTGCGGTGGCCTTTCCCCTTTAGTTTACTGGCCTCCCTGACAATGATCCACAGAGACACTTAGAACTGTGCTGTACCACTCTGCTGGGTGGTTCTTACTCAAGTTGACATATCACAATTAATTGTGTGTGTGAATGTGTGTGTGTGTTTATTCACCAACAACTTGGTCAAATTAATTCTGAGTTCTTGATCTAAAGAGCCAGAGGACAGAACATAGGATTACTAACAGACAGTGTTGCAGAAGTTAGGAGGAAAACTAAAGTAATTTGATTTACTTCATCAAGGAAAGAAGGCTAAAGGGAGAACTTTGTTCACAGAAGTATATAACGTCCCTTTATTAGAAGGAACCTTGCAGTATGGTGTGGGATAAAGAATACAGACTCTGGAGTCAGGCCAGTTCAAAGCCCACCTCTGCCACTTATCAAGTATGTGACATCAAGTTTCACAAGCTCTTTGAACTTCAGTTTTCTGATCTGTGAAATGAGTAAATGTGACACTTACTCTGCAGGATGGTGGAGAATTAAAAGAGGCAGTGTATATAAACAGCATAGCATAGCAGCCAGCTCATAGGAGGCTGTCAGCAGAGCTATAGTAAGACACTGACTAGCATTACCATACCATACAATATAAGAAATACAACTTGGGCTAGTGGCAGAAATTTACAACCAGAAATGGAGGAGACAAGACATGAAATCAAGAAAACAAGTGTCTGTATACTGTATATGCAGCCCACGAAAGAATACTTACAATGCATCATCTGTCGCTGCATGACAGCACTGCAAGGCTGAGTGCAAAGGATGTGAAAAAGGAAAGAAAGAAAGGCAGTGGGCAAGAAATAACAGAAGAGGCTGCTTCACAGAGTTTTGTGATGCACGCCTCCAATCCCTGCATTCTGGAAGGCTGAGGTTGGAGGATAGCAAGTTTGAGCCCAGGCTGGGCAGCTTAGTGACTTAGGAAGACCACTCTCAAAAGAAGCAGGGTTTTGGGAATGTAGCATGAAGTTCCTGGGTTCAATCCCCCACTACTGCAAGAAAAAAAAAAAGGAGGTTTCTTAGAGAAACTGATTCTTAAGCTGGGCATTGAAAGAAAAGCAGAATATGGATTCCTCAAAGGAGAAGAGAAAGAGTATTCCATTATGAGGGAACCTCAGGCACAAGGGCACTAAAGGAGAGGCACAGAGGCAATGGACAAGGACTGGTTTCACTAGAAAGGTACTGGCTTCAGAGACTGGCTTCACTGTAGCTGAGTGGCTCAGTAACAGGGTGTGAGAGCTGAAGATAGAGGGTTTGGGAGGTCATCACTGATGAGGACTTGAATAGCAGGCTAAGGGGCTTCTGATTTAATGCAGCTGGGCATTTCTATGTGAGTGGATGAGATGTCAAAATGATATTCAAAGGAGATCAGTCATGGAATTTGTTTATACCATGGACCAGGACAAGAAGAACTCAAGATCTAATCTTTTGGGTACAGTAGTTTGGGGGATAAATGGCTAAGGCCCTGGAAAAGAGAAAGAGTGAAACGAAGGGGAGAAGTCAAATCTGAAAAGTATGTGAAAGGAAAAATAAGATGTCATAATAGGATCAGGGTTCCAAGGCAGAATCAAAAAACCCAAAACAGCACAAAGCTGCAAAGCCTCTAGGAGCTTTGGAGAATGGTAGTGCCTCTGACTATTATAGAGAAAGATGCAGAAGTGCTGATCTGCATGGAGAGGGAAGACTTATCAGGTCAGATTTTGAAATATACTAAAAGGAAATGATAAACACCTCTTCTACAGACAACACCAGGACACGTCACCTCTAATGCCCATAGGTAGTTCTAGTCTAACTGTGATGGTGGGGGAGGGGGAGTTTAATGGAGAAAAAGGTAATACATCATTTTCATGCATACATTTTTGAAGATGAGACCCTAAAATATCTAGATGACATGTCTGGACCTGTGCACTAGCTTATAATTTCATATTGACCCCTTGCATTTGTGACCCTCTTTATATTTTTCAAAATATTCCCCTTTATTATTTCCTGTGAGTTTATAACTGTGTGAAATAAACAAGGCAGATATCTCTAAGAATTACTTCTGTTGGAGACAGAGGCACAGCAAGGTAAAATAACTGGCTCAAAAACTACAAAGCTAAGCTCTCTTCTGTTATTTCTTGCCCACTGCCTTTCTTTCTTTCCTTTTTCACATCCTTTGCGCTCAGCCTTGCAGTGCTGTCATGTGGTGACAGATGATGCATTGTAAGTATTCTTTTGTGGGCTGCATATACAGTATACAGACACTTGTTTTCTTGATTTCATGTCGTGTCTCCTCCGCCCAACTGCAAATTCTTTTAGGTTGATACTTATGCCTTCTTAACTTTTGGTAATCCCAGAGAATCTAGAGCAGGTCTCCATCAGCAGTGGGAAGTTAATTAACAATGAAAATGAGTGCATGAATGATAAAGGAGAAGTAGCAGTAGTCTGGGTTCCCAGAATCTCCTCATACACTGGGGTTTCTCAGTCCCATCTGCCTTGCATTTTTAGCTCCCTTCCTGATGGAAAGCAGGAGGACCAACTGAGGCAGGTGAGAATCAAAGGTTGCTCACAGTCTAAGATTAACTGACTATGAAGGAGCCTTTGTACCAGGGCAATGCCAAGCCACCAGCTGGCTGATCTAGGCATGGGCAGCCCAGTAGCTGAGAGAGTTTAGGAAGTACCAGTGCATGGGCTCCCATTCTTGATGAGGGGAAACACAGCCCACAAGGTGTACTTCTATCTGTCCCTAGAAATAAGTCCTTTTTTTAAACCTCAGCAGCTTCCTTGTTCTCCACTGTATTCTCTATGCCATCCTTGAATGGGGAAGTGAAGCCAGCAGAATCTATACAAACTCAAGTTGGTCAAATCCCATTGAATTTAATTCAGAAAGTCTCTATGAACTGAGCTTCTCTCCCCCAGCCCAACCTTGGCCTTAGTCTAAGCTGTCCCCTTCTCTCATTTGTAGTATAGCAGAAACTTCCAGTTGACCCTCCTGCTCCCTGTGTCTCTCCACTCCTGTTCACTGCCCACACTGCCACCAAAGTCATGTTCCTGCAAAACAGATAAACAAACAAACAAACAACAAACAAAGCAAAACAAGACACAGTAATTGGCTATTCCCACCTCTACTGACCGTACTACCTACCAAGAGAAAGTTCAAATTAACCGAGATGGTCATATAAACCTTTGCTGCTGAATTTCTTGCCTCTTCAGCATCATCTTACACCACTTTGTTCCACATAGCCTAGGATATAAAAGTGAAATATCTTGATTTCCCAGATTAGGCCACACCCTTTGGAAGAGATTCTGGTTTTGTGTTGTTTGGTTTTATTTTCCTTTTCTGTGTATCTTAGGAACATCTTTCCCACTTGGAGGGCATCCCAAGGTGTGAGTTGGGATGGAAGGACAGGGCAGTGCCCCGTCTGCTCCGGGTGCCCCATCTGGTCTGGTCAGATGAGACTCTGACCCAGGATGCTAAAAGATGCAGGTGTCATTCAGGACCTATTCTGCTGATGGCCACAGCAGCAGCATGCAGTGCTCAAGGGCTGCCGTAAGGTCCCTGCCCAGTGTTTTAAGGCCTGACAGGTTGCTCCAGGGATGAAGCATTGGCTCTGGTTTCGCACACTTTGTTTCCCTTAGATTGTGGCCAGGCTTCTAATCTTGGTTCCCAGAGTTTCTGTTACTGGAGCTACTGCTGGCTATCTAACTCAGAAATTCTTTTTTCTGGATTAAGTCACTAGAATAAGTCTAAGCCTCAGCAACAATAATTCTGATCAGTTCACTTTTTATTATTGTATGTCTTTGTACAAGCTTTTCTCTTCCCTACCCCTACACATGGGGTCTTCGCCTCTCTTTCTTCTTCAGGAGGCAAATCCCCCTGATCCTTCAAGATTCATTCTAAGTGGTCTTTCCTCACCATGGCCCTTTCTAATTCCCAGGGAGTCAGCAGGATCAAGTCACTCTTTACACCCATACTAAACACTGTAATAATGAGCAAAACAGTGTATTTCCATTTACATGTCTGTGTCTCTCATTAAATGTTCAGTTCCTTGAGAACCATGGCTGTGTCTTATTCTTGGAATCAAGCACAGTGCTTGATGCATAGTAGATGAGTAAGTGTCACTTGTCATTCTGTGGACTGTTTGCATTTTACCTCTTTCTATATTTGGAGAAGATATTTACTTTATGAGTCTTGGTGGAAGACAGAGCACACCTTTCACTCACGAAGCAAAAGCATCAGTTTCATCCCCAGCAAACCAGGTAGGGCTCAGACACAAGACGTAAACCTGATGATCAGATAAGTATGCCCCAGGGTACACTGGACACAAAGCTGCAGGGACAGCCAGGAATTCCTGTGGGGGAGGACTTTCCAGGGAAGCAGAGGGGTAGTAAAATGTGCATCACAATGGTTTATATGGCTCAGCGGAGGTCATGGCAGTCCCCTTTCGAACTGGTTTTATGGCATGGTTTTTTGCCTGTGGTCCAGGATGCACTCGAGTATTCCTTGCTCTTTCTTGTTCCTGAGCCCTATTCACTAAGCTTCTGGGTGATTCTATGAGCTACCCAGTATCCCTTCAGTTAATTCCTCTTCTGCTTTAATCTGCTTGATGTGTTGCTTACAATCATGGATCTTGATTTATACTTGCTATTCTGTGATTATTCATCATAAAGGCGTATGGATAGACTAGGATCATCCAAGATAAAATGTGCCAGGAGATGTTGGGTCCTTACAGTAATCATCTCTCTTCTTTTTAAATCCTACTCCCTATCTCTGTGCCCCCTCCCAATCTAGTAGCCTCAAAGCAGCCCTTGGCATCTTACCTTAGAAAAGGTATAATACAAAATTTACATGAATTTCTTAATATTTAAAAGTGACAAAATACTGCCTTTTTAAGGGATATTTATTTTTAAATGGGAATAATTCTGTGGTTTAAATGAATGACCCCACAGTGAGGGATTTTGTGTACAAAACTTAATAGAAAGATACTGCAGAATAACCCTGGTGGCCATTCCTTTCTGCAGAATATGGGTACCCAGCTATTTGTAAGGCTGATTCAGGGTGTGTGTGTGTTTGTGTGTGTGTGTAGGGAATTTTCTCTGTGTGTTGAACTATAGGACAAATGAGCTGTACAGAACTATCATGGCAGGAATGGGGCAGAGAAAAAAGATAGATTACTAACAAATTTAACTGCATCAGAAAAGATAGTTTCAGTCTTTTTTTTTTGTGGGTACCGGGGGTTGACCTCAGGACCTTGTGCGCCAGCAGGCGCCCATGCCACTGAACGATATCACTGGCCCTTTTCTCATACATGGGTACAGGGACTCAAACTCAGGACCTCGCTCTTGCCAGGCAGGCGCTTATGCCACTGAGCCATCTCACCTGCCCGATAGTTTCAGTCTTGTCCAGTCAAGAAATTCAGGTTTCTGTGAATTATATGTCTCCTGTGCCTATGCATACATCTTTTTATTAAGCGTTCTTTAAGGAGGACGAGAGGCAAGAAGATGACCAGAGAGCGTTCTTTCCTGGGTAGCTCACTTGATTGTCCACTCCCCAGCTTCCAGCCAGGTGAATAGGATATATTTCTGTTTGGGTCAGTAGACATGGAGAGAGAGTAAAACAAAAGCTAGTATTTGCAGAGTTTATAAAGCATCTCCACGTGTTATCTCACATAATCCTTACAGCAAGCCTGGGGCAAGGACTCTAAACTCATCTTGCAGATGAGCAAGTTGAGGATCCCAGGAGTTAAATTAAGGGGAGGACCATTTCAAGGGAGGTTTCCTCAGTGGATATGTACAGATGTGCTAAAGAATTCACTAAACAGGTAAAGAGAAAAGGGAGAAGATTTCAGATTTGACACTAAAGAGCCCTTAAGCATGTGCATGGCTGGCCACAGAGGCAGTACTTTTACTTTGTCTTGAATGCTTTGTGCTACTTTGAATCTTCTTGCTGCCATGATTGATGGAAATCCAATCCACACTTCACCAACTTGTGTCAGCCCACCTCATACGGTTTGCTTTACTCCTTGTGGTGGTAGGCCCAGTGCAGAGCACTCATCTCTCATTGCCTATGGTTCTGACATGAAGTGAGCCTTAATCTGCCAACTCATGCTGATGAGATTGCTTTGGAAGTCATTCCAAAGTCACCAAGGCTGAAAGGGATGTGGCTGTTAAGATAGAAATGCATTTCAGTTAATACCTCTGCAGCATTGAAGCTAAGCCAGCGCCAGCCCTAATTCCTAAAGGAAAACAAATCCACAGTAATCCATCTTCTAATTCTGTGCAGACTGGCACCACACCAGATCATATTGGTTGTGAATCCTCTTTTCTTCACACCGAGCTAGGACCAAGCCCTCATGGGGCTGAATTTGAGATCAGGAAGTTGCTTGTGTAGAAATGTGTGGCCCAGGACAACATCAACACTTTCCCCAGTTTATCTGAAATAATAACATTTACCCTGGTGAGAGAAAAAAGAAAAATAGACTTGAGCTGAGCAGAAAAGTGCAACACCATTTTGAAAGTGAGGCTACTGTTAAGGTTTTGTTGAGTTAAACCTGGCCCTGTTTTATTTCCTTTTGTGTATCCTTAATCTTATTTTCTCCCTGGCCTCTGAGGAAAGACTCTGATATTTACCAGTTCACACTGAGCTGCCAAGGACTGTTGAGAGAGTCCACTGCTTTCTAGAAATACTCACATTTGAATACCACAATATGACTGGGACAAAAGGAATAGACAGGGAGGGAAACAGACAAGGTAGAGGGGAAGATGTATCATGTCATACAACATGATACCTGAGACTGGGTATGAGTAGAAATTTATTGGCTCATGGTTCTGTAGGCTGGGAAGTCCAAGATTAAGGGATCATTTGTGGTAAGGGCCTTCTTGCTACATCATCCCTCAGTGGAGAGAGATAGAGATAGAAATAGTGGTAGAGATAGAGAAAGTGAGAGAGAGAGAGAGAGAGACTGAACTTATAGCCTCAAGCTCTTTTGTAATAAGCAGTACATTCCATTTATAAGGGTAGAGCCCTCATGATCTAAACACCTCCTTTTAGGGCCCACCTCCCAGCACTATTGCAATAAGTTTTCAACATCTACTTTTTGGCTGGATTTCCAACATTGCCACTGAGGGCTGGACACATTCAAATCAGCATGGTCTTACAAGAAAATGTTCACCACCCCCTTTAGAGTAGACTGCACAAAGCAAGCAAGTAGTTCCTAAAGACATAGTAGTTCATAGTTTAGTCTGGCCGTGAACTCACTATATAGCCCAGGTTGGCCTTGTATTCATGGCGATCTTCCTGCTTCAGCCTGCTGACTGCTGGGATTACAGACATGCACAGCCACACCCAGCTTGTGCAATGGCTTTTGAGTGGTGATGCCTTGCTTCACTGCAGTGTCAATTTAAAGAATGAATAAATAGTTTTAGCTAGTTGTTCCTAAATTCTTAAGGAAAAAAAAAATCCTTCAAGTTCTTGTTTGGCTTAAAGTAGCTTTTTCCCACTTATTTATTTATTTACCTATTAAACCCTTTGCTTCACAAACATTTGGTGACCTATCTACTAGGTGCCAGACATAGTAACATTATCTTCTAGGTGCCAGCCTCACGAAGGAGTACAGCCATCACCCCAGCTTTTGAGGTGCTCTCCAATGAGTGGTGGGAAAATGAGTAGTGGTTTTCAACATTGGACATGCATTTCATTACAAGAGTTACAGGTCAAATGCCTTCAGGGAGCTCAGAGAAAATGAAGAAACTTGGAGTAGGAATGGTGAGAAATAATGCTTCATTAAAAAGTAAGTAATTTTATTGATGAATCAGTTAATTACACCTCAAATTTTGGAGAAGACTAGGTTGACATGACGTAACAGGACTCTCAATCCTGGTTTTGGCTTTCCAAAAGTCCCAAGGTCTTTTGCCCTGCGTTAGTTTTCTAGGGCTGCCACAATGAGCTTCTGTAGCACTGACTCAGTCGCTTAAACAATAGATTTATTTTCTCACAATTCTGGAGGTTAGACCTCCAAGATGAAGGTGTCAGCAAGTTTGGCTTCTTCTAAGGAAGGTCTTTCTTCCTGGCCTGTAGATGATTGTCTTCTCCCTGTCTTCCCACGGTCTTCCCTCTGTGTGTGTCTCTCCCACAATTTTTCTTCTTAACCAGACACCAGCCATACTGGATTGGAGTCTACCTTAATGACCTCGTTGTAACGTAATCACCTCTTTTTTTTTTTTTTTATTTTTTAAAGAGAAGAAAAAAAACAAAACAAATCAAAAGAAGAACAAATTTTCAAACCAACATAATAGGAGGGTAACAATGGTTAATACATCACGTATTACTATCTTTAAGTTAGTTATTCAGGACACCAGACATTAGCATTCAATTGTCCAAACATTACTGGCACAAACCTTACTCTTCAATGAACTAAGTAAAAATGGTAGTGTATCTATCTTAACCATCATATATATATATATATATATATATATATATATATATATATATATATATACAACTGTTTTTTTCCCTTTCCCTTCTTTCTTTTCCCTATTCCAGTCTCTCTTTCCTTTTGACCAGTTTCTTTTTGATTCACCATATCTATTGTACATTTTGGATCTTATTTACTCTTTCAGTTTCTCATACTAGAGAGATAATACGATGCTTACACATGTGCTTCTGGTTTATTTCACTTATGAGTATTTTCTCGAGTTGCATCCATTTACCTATAAAAGTCTCCAGTTTATCCTTCTTTATGGCTGAATAGTACTCCATTGTATAAAAATACCACATCTTTCTTATCCATTCCTCAGTTGATGGGCATTTGGGTTGTTTCCAAGATCTGGCTATTACAAATTGTGCTGCTATAAACATGGGTGCACATATATCGCTGTGGTACGATGTTTTTAATTCTTCTGGGAAGATGCCCAGAAGGGGAATAGCTGGGTCAAATGGGACCTCCAACCCTAGTTTTCTGAGGAATCTCCACACTGACTTCCACAGTGGCTGTACCAGTCGACACTCCCACCAACAGTGGAGAAGGGTTCCTTTTTCCCCACAGCCCCTCCAGCATTTGTTATTAGTTGATTTCTTAATAGTAGCCATTCTTTCTGGGGTGAGATGGTATCTCAGTGTTGTTTTAATTTGCATCTCTCGAATGACTAGTGATGTTGCACATTTTTTTGTGTATTTATTTGCCATTAGTATTTCTTCATCTGAGAAATGTGTATTCATCTCAGATGCCCATTTTTGGAGTGGGTCTTTAAATTTGGGAGGTCTGATTTTTTTGAGTTCTTTATATGTTCTCCATAGTAATCCTTTGTCTGAGGAACAGCTGGCAAACATTTTTTCCCACATTGTGGGTTGTCTCTTCACTCTGTTGGTGGTTTCTCTTGCTGTGCAAAAGCTTTTTAATAAGATGAGATCCCAGTTATTGATTCTTTGGGATAGTTCCCGTGCGGTTGAGTTTTTATTCATAAAGTCTTTGCCTACACCAATGTCTCCAAGGGTTTTACCTATCCTACTTTCCAGCAGATTTAATGTTTCTGTTTTAATATTTAGATCTCTGATCCATTTTGAATTTAGTTTAGTGCATGGTGAAAGATATGGATCTAGTTTTAATCTTCGGCATGTGTAGAGCCAGTTTTTCCAGCACCATTTATTAAAGAGGCTATCTTTCTTCCAGCGAATGTGTTTGGCAACTTTGTCAAAGATAAGGTGGCTTAGTATGTCTGGGGTTGTTTCAGCATCTTCTAATCTGTTCCATTGATCTTCAGGTCTGTTTTTTTGCCAGTACCACACTGTTTTTATCACAGTAGCTTTATAGTATAATTTCAAGTCGGGGATTGTGATGCCCCCTGCCTTGCCTTTGTTGCCCAGAATTGCCTTTGCTATTCTAGGTCTCTTCTGATTCCAAATGAATTTTAGGATTGTTTTCTCTAATTCTGTGAGATATGCTGTTGGAATTTTGATTGGAATTGCATTAAATCTGTATAACAATTTTGGAAGTATGGCCATTTTCACTATATTGGTTCTTCCTATCCAGGAGCAAGGGATATCTTTCCATTTTCTGATATCCTCTTCTATCTCCTTTTTCAGAGTACTGTAGTTTTCAGTATAGAGGTCTTTTACATCCTTCGTGAGGTTGATTCCTAGGTATTTCATTTTTTTGGATGTTATTGTGAAAGGTATTGTTTCCCTAATTTCTCTTTCAGTAAGTTTGTTATTTGTGTACAGGAAGGCTATTGACTTTTGAGTATTGACTTTGTATCCAGCTACACTACTGAATTTGCTTATTAAATCTAGCAGTTTTTTAGTGGAGTTTTTGGGGTCTTCTGTGTAGAGTATCATGTCATCTGCAAATAATGATAATTTAACTTCTTCCTTTCCAATCATTATTCCTTTTATTTCTTTCTCTTGTCTAATCGCTCTGGCTAAAGTTTCCAGAACTATGTTGAATAAGAGTGGGGACAGTGGACATCCTTGTCTTGTTCCTGATTTTAGAGGGAAGGCTTTCAGTTTTTGGCCATTTAGTATAATATTGGCTGTTGGTTTGTCATAGATAGCTTTTACCAGATTGAGATAAAGACCCTCTATTCCAATTTTCTGTAGGGTTTTTATCATGAAAAGGTGCTGGACTTTGTCAAAAGCTTTTTCTGCATCTATTGAGATGATCATGTGATTTTTGTCTTTGGTTCTGTTAATATGCTGTATTACATTTATTGATTTACGTATGTTGAACCATCCCTGCATCCCAGGGATGAATCCAACTTGGTCATGGTGTATAATCTTCTTGATGATTTGTTGGATTCTGTTTGCCAGTATCTTATTAAGGATTTTTGCATCTATGTTCATTAGGGAGATTGGCCTGTAGTTCTCTTTCTTAGTTGGGTCCTTCTCTGGTTTTGGTATCAGGGTAATGCTTGCTTCCAGGAATGAATTTGGGAGTATTGCTTCCCTTTCAATTTCATTGAAAAGTTTGAGAAGTAGGGGCGTTAGGTCTTCTCTAAATTTCTTGTAGAATTCGGCAGTGAATCCATCAGGGCCTGGACTTTTCTTTGTTGGGAGGTTTTTAATTACATCTTCAATTTCATTGGTTGATATTGGTTTATTTAGGATTTTTAAATCTTCTTGATTTAGCTTTGGTAATTCATACGAATCTAGGAATCTGTCCATTTCTTCTGCATTTTCCATCTTAGTAGAATATAAATTTTCAAAATAGGTATAGATGATCTTCTGGATTTCTGCAGGGTCCGTCGTGATATCACCCTTTTCATTTTCAATTGCATGGATTCGAGTCTTTTCTTTTCTTTTTTTAATAAGGTTGGATAAGGGTTTGTCAATCTTATTTATTCTTTCAAAGAACCAACTTTTTGCTTCATTGATTCTTTGTATTGTTTTTTTATTCTCCAATACGTTAATTTCTGCTCTGATCTTTATAATTTCCTCCCTTGTACGGGCTTTTGGCTTAACCTGCTCTTCTTTTTCTAGAAGCTCGAGGTTCACCCTTAAGTTGTTTATTTGCGCTTGCTCTATTTTCCTGATATAAGTATTTAATGCTATAAATTTCCCTCTTAGGACTGCTTTCATTGTATCCCATAAGTTCCGGTATGTTGTACTGTCATTATCATTCAGTTGTAGAAAGTGACTAATTTCTTCTTTAATTTCATCTGTGACCCATTGGTTGTTCAGGAGGATGCTGTTTAATTTCCATGTGTTTAGGGAGTTTTTGTGGGATCTTTTGCCATTGATTTCCAATTTCATTGCACTATGGTCTGATAATATGCATGGGATAATTTCAATTCCTTTGCATTTACTTAAACAGGTTTTATGAGCTAGTATGTGGTCTATCTTGGAGAACGTCCCATGTGCAGCTGAGAAAAATGTGTATTCTGATGTTGTGGGATGGAACACTCTGTAGACATCTACTAAGTCCATTTGTTCAAAAGTTTGGTTCAGTTCTACTATTTCATTATTGATTTTCTGTCCAGTTGATCTATCTTTTTGTGACAGTGGAGTATTGAGATCTCCCAATATAATTGTATTAGTGCTTATTTGATTTTTCATGTCCTTTAGTACTTGTTTTATATAGCTGGGTGCATTGGTATTTGACGCATATATATTTATGATCGTTATCTCTTCCTCTTGGATTGTTCCCTTTACAAGGATGTAATGACCGTCTTTATCTCTCTGAATCCTTCTTGGCTTGAAGTTCACTTTGTCTGCAAAAAGAATAGCTACCCCTGCTTTTTTCTGGGTTCCTGTGGCATGGAGTATTGTTTTCCATCCTTTGACTTTCAGTCTATGAATTTCTTTCTGAATTAAATGTGTTTCTTGTATACAGCATATTGTTGGATCTTGCTTCTTGATCCATTTCGCCAGTCTGTGCCTTTTGATTGGTGAATTGAGACTGTTAACATTGATGGTTAAAACTGATATGTATTGACTTGTCATGATATTTTCCTGTTGTTGGTTCCCACTCTTTGTTTTTCTGCTTTCCGGCTATTTAATTATTTGCCCTGCCTGGTGGATTCCTTCTGTTGGGGTTCCTATCTCTTTCTAGAATGTCCTTCAGAACGTTTTGGAGTGCTGGTTTGGTGGTCATAAATTTTCTCAGATGTTCTTTGTCATGAAAGTATTTTATTTCTCCATCAATTTTGAAAGATAGTTTTGCAGGGTACATCAATCTGGGCTGAAAATTATTTTCCTTTAGAGCTTGCAATACATCATTCCAAGCTCTTCTTGAATTGAGGGTTTGTGCTGAAAAGTCAGCTGTGATTCTGATGGGTTTTCCTTCATAAGTGATTTGTCTCTTCTCCCTAACAGCTTTTAAGATTCTGCCCTTCTGTTGAATTTCTGGGATCTTGATTATAATATGTCTGGCTGAAGTTTTTTTTTGATCATGTCTAGTTGGTGTTCTAAAAGCTTCACTTATAGGGGTGTCAAATTCCTTTTCTCTTCCAGGAAAGTTCTCCCTGATTATGTCTTTGAACAAGGTTTTAATGTCATTGATGCTATCTCCTGCTTTTTCATTTATTCCAATTATTCTTAAGTTGTTTATCTTTGAGTCATCTAGCAGCTGCTGAATTGATTTTTCATGGTCCCTTGCTATTTTTAAGAATTTTTCCATTTCATGATCACTAATTGCAAGCCTGTCTTCTATATCTGAGATCCTGTCCTCGCATTGGCTTATTCTGCTACAAATACTTTCAATGGAATTTTTTATCTCTTGGGTATCTGCTTGAATCTGCCTTATGGATTCCATTTCTTTCCTATGCTGAGCATTCATGGTTTCTATAGTTTTCTTAAGTTCATCTATTTTTTTGTCTGTATCAGCTATAGTGTCCTTAAGCATGGTCTTCATTGTAGACATTATCTCTGCAGTTATCTGTGAGATTATTTCTGTTTTAATTTTTTCCAGAACCTCATTCAGTTGCTTTGTTGTTACCACTTCAGATAGGCCAGGTGGGTGGCTTTCGGATTGTCCCACCTCGTTGCTCCCTAGGTTTGCCTTTGGTGAATTGGATGTGTGTGGTTGCATCTTGTTTAAGTGTCGTCTCATTTTTTCTTTCTTTAATTCCTGGGGTGATGTTTGCAAATTACCTATAGTAGGTTACTTTATTGCTAGTGTTTAAGATCTTTAGAAGATGACTACTTCTCTGCAGTATCTTCCAAGTGGAGCTTGCTTTTAGGTTTTGAGCTTTCTGCCAGATCCTACCTCTTCAATTCGTTGGGTATGCGAAGTTGCTACCTGTTTGGCCCAGTCCTTGATTCTTTGGTAGTGTGCCACTGTATTTTCTGTGTCCCTTAGTCAATCTCAATCATGAAATATCAGGAAGGAAAGATGTTTAGAACAATTATTTCACATTTGGCTATAATGTTAACTAAAGCATCAAACAGAGCCTAGAAAATGACAGACTGAGCTAACCAGTTATTTACCACTTTTAGCTGTATAGAGTTGCGGTTATATAACAAAATCTAAAACACACCAGAAAAATTATATGCAGTATACAAGTCCTGTGTATGTCAATTTTTCCCCTGAGGAGTTTAAATTTAAAATGAGTTAAGGAGGAAATAGAGTATTGGGAGAAGAGGAAGGAATTAGATGTAAGGTTAGAGGACCAAGAGGGATCCCACTAAAATTGGGACACTAGTGCAGAGGACAGGTGGTAGAAAGAGAAGGAAGGGATAAAAGGAAGAACAGATCACAACCACAATCAGAAAGAAGTTAGAGGCGCTGTTTACACTCATATAAAAAACCAGAGAGAATAATGAAGGAAAGAGCAAATACACATACAGAAACAAAAACGAAGATAAAAACAATAAAACAGACAGATCAAAAATAAAACCCCACCAAAAAACCAAACAAAACAAAACAAAAACAAAAAAAACCCTTCGCCAGAACAAAAAACGAATCAGTGAGAAAAAAAAATAATAATAAAAAATAAAAATAAAAATAAAAATAAAAAAAATAAAAAGAATCAGTTCCAGGTGTTGACTCTGCTGCAGGCAGTTACCCTGTGGTGACAGAGTCCTGTTCTGTGCAGGTCCGTCCCAGTAAGCCAGGAGCGCCCTCTGGCGGGCGGTGAGCAGAGGCGCGTACTTTCAGGCAGAGACCAGTCTAGCTCGCCTCCGCTCTCAGCGCCCTTTCACGATCCCTGGGCCTGAGAGGTTCAGCGCGCTGTCTGGAGCGCGGGTTCCCTGCACTGGTTCCCGCCGCTCTGGTTTTTCGCCACGCCCCCCACAATGGCGCTGGGCCAGTCACTCTCTGGCGCGGGACAGGTGTGGCTGAGAGTCCAGTCTCGTTCGCCTGCTGACCTCAACACACTTTCGTGGGCCTGAGAGGCCCCGTGCTGCCCTGTCCGGAGCACAAGTTCCCAGAGCAGTTTCCCCGTAATCGCCTCTTGAAGATCTCACCTCCAAAGATACTGGGGGATAGGACTTCAACGTATGAATTGGGGGTGGGGGACATAGCTCAGGCATCTGCGTCTCTCCTCAGGCTTGAGAGTCATCTACCTCTCTCCTCTTGGGCTCAGCTTGGTCCCAAAGGTCCTTCAGCCTGCAGCCACTGCCCACCCCTGTAGTGCTCGCAGGGTACTTGCTGGGCCACTTCTCAGAGTGCACTGTCACCGGCTTTATCTGGAAAAATCAGGGTGCTCCTGTCTTCCTCTTTACCCCTTCCTCGACCCCCTGAAAGGATAACAAAATAATTCAGTTCAATCTTTAGTGTAGTAATCAAGGTAAGCCTAGATTATGGGATATTTTTAAAGTAAGTCATGACTCATAAAATGAATATATGTCAAGGATTTTATTTAACTCATTAACTCAAGGAAACATGTAAGATGTTACAACTGGCTCAAAGAAGCATCCAAAGGACAATCAAATATATAAATCCATCAGGAATATTGGAGTGCATTTGCTTAATCTGTGCAAAACCAGTCAATATTCACAAGGCAATATAATCCTTTTGCAGTCTGCCAGACACAATTTACATTTTTATGACAAAAATTATTTGCCTTACTGTCAGTTTTCTGTGACCTTGAACTTAGTAGTAACTTTCTAGTACATGTGAATAGATAAAAATGTTAATATAACTGAAATAAGATACAGTAAAATAATTTTTACCAAGTTGAATATCAATGAGGCTGTAGGAAACTCAACCATAAGGTTGCTGTGCTTTGGCATCCTGCCAACAGAATGTTAGTTACATAACAAAGAGGGAGGCTCTCGCTTCTACTTCGCTGCTCTCAACCCAACTACCCAGCCAGTGGCAGAGGAGGACTGGTTGTTACAGAGCTACAGGAGGGAAGGGAAAATAGCCATGAACAACGCATGGACTCTGATCAGATGTTTTGTGAGCATCTGTGAGGCTGAGAAGGCCCTGAAATATTTGGTCAGAAAGGTTTTACAAGGGGCTGAGAACATGAAACAAAACAGGTTACTGTAGATTTTAGACAAAGAGATCAGAGGGATTAGTTTTGAAACTAAACCAATAGTAAAAGAAATTTACAATGTCTATTTCTAATCGTAGCGCTATATCCATATTTTTATAATTTATTTTTAAATTCTTCTCTTCCTTCTCTTTCTTACTGAACATATTCAGCGAGCCTCCCTGGGGATAGTGGGAAGGAACAGAGCTCGCTGTTCACTTTCTAGTCCAGGCAGGCACATTGTGTACAACTGCTCTCCTGTCCTCTCAGCAGAGAGGAAGCTATGTTTAAGTCATCTCTGCCAGATTCCAAGCACACACCTAGTTTAAATCTTAGGTTTCAACTGCTTGTTTAAAAAATGAGTGTTTTCTTTCTCAAAATTGGCCAGTGTGTGACTCTTTAAAAAGAATTTTTGCATTAACTACCATTTTTAATGGTATCCAGGCATAAACATAAATCTGCTTGTAGTTTTTAAGTAAATATAAAAATGAAATAAATTGCATAGTGTGTTGGATTAACTAATGGTTAACTTGTAACACCCAGCTGAACTGAATCACTGTGGTTCTGTACATGGAAGGCCCACCTGAGGATTGTTGCTAACAGCATAAAAGGAGAACTGGAGGGGAAGATGTTGTGCTGTCGATTCTCCTGGAGAAGCTTGTCATGCTGGTTTTCCTGATATGAACTCAGCAGTTCTCGTTGTTGGTGGAGCTCAGGTCCTTGCTGTCGCTGAGGATGGCTGCAGTTCTCTTCAGGGAGCTGTAGCCCTTACTTTGAGCATCACTTCCTGGCTCCAGTGCATATCCTCAGCCTGCTGGCACAGATCCTTCATCCCACTAGTGCAGACTTTCTAGCTTTTGCCACTGACCTTTGGGCCCTCCCAGTGCAGACCCTTGATACAGACTTGCATGAGACATTGTGGTGGGCTCTAGGCCTCCAGCTGGACACCTGTAGTACATTACCATGGGATCCAGGGCCTCAGCTGGATTCTTTGGGTCTCTAGTGTGTGGACAGATCACTTGTACTCTTCTGCATTTGAGTTTTTGGGTGAATATTATAAACTAACGCTATACATTATGTGTCCTATATTAACTCTATTTCCTTGCAAACCTTGGCTACAACACACAGTAAGTACAAACAAAATATAAGATCTGTGAAAATTAAGTTTAAAATAGCAATTAAGAGGATGGGGTGTAGCTCAGTGGAGAGCACTTGCTTAACATGTATGAGATCCTGGGTTCACAACTGCATAAGCAAATAATGATTCCCACAAGCACAACAGCTGATTTTGAGTTTAATGCTAGAAAGACGTAGCATCTGGTATAATTCTTAATTTAATTTTATATTTTAAAATAAAAATGTTAAAGCAGAGAAAGCCTGTTTTAATATGTAGAAATTATAAAGTGGTATTAACTACTAGCAATCAAATATTTGTATTGAATCATCAGTTAAAGAGTGCCTTATTGTTTCTATTTGTAGCCCTAGACAACTGCTAACAACCTGTTATTTTAAGGTGTGATGTATGCAGCTGGTGTCTACGCAGTGTATCCATTTACAAAATGAGTGTCATGGGGTTGCTGTGCTAGCTGCCATGTGATGACTTCCTTCTCCCATCTTGTCTTTTAATCAAACTATGACCAAAGCTTTAGGCCAGCATTCTATCACCTGCTCCCCACTTTGCAAACTCTTCTGTGGGGGTTTAATATAGACACACACAAGCCTTGAGTACTGAGTGGAAGTGGCGAATGAATTATAAGGTTGTTACTCAGATGATCGGAATTGTGTCAAACCTACTGCTCTGAATGAAATGATGGCATGATATTGAAAGGCTCCATTTAAAGAAAACTACTGGACCCTTGTGGGCTTGGGTTCCATTTTGATAAAATATGATTTTAGTTTGTCACCTACTAGGGGAGAGGGGTGATGAGAGATAGGATTTCTATAAACATCTGTGGCCTTCAAGGACAGTGGGCATCAAGAGGCAATAGATATACCCTACTCCATGAGAGGTGAGTGCTAAGCCTTCCTTTTTTTTTTTTTTTAATGCCAGTCTCATCATGCTAATATTTAATCGTGGAGATACAAAAAGTAGATTGTATACTAAAAAGTTCATTTCCTGTGATGTTGAAATCAGTTAATTCTTATTGAGTTCTACACTCCCACCACACTTGAGAAGCCTTCTGACCCTGGCTTGGAATGTTAAGTCAGCCAAATGAAGCATCATTTGTTTGTTGGGGACTGGGCATACCATGTGCTTGGTTTGCATGCAGCCATGGAGAAGGTCTGTTCTCTTGCTCTGTCTGAATTCACATCTGTTAACCTTCAGGGCATAACGCCCAAACCATCTGCTTGACCAGTATTTGCTAGGGGGAGCAGAGGAGGCCGTGAAAGGGTAAGTTGGAAAACCTTCCTCTGGCCTCTCAGGGTGCTCGGAAGCATCCTGGTTCACCCACTACATGAGCTTCCTGCTGGAAACATTTCTGACTTCAGACCAAGTACAGGTGGAAGTCAAGCTGTCACAGGAGAACTAAATAATTTCCTTTCCCTTGAGAACATGTAGACATATAAAGTCTTTGTCTTGCTTTGATCAGCCACAAAAAGCAGAATATCGTGGATGATTGAACCATAAGAGTACAAGATCTCAAATAATTCCTGATTCAAATGGTCAACATGACCAAAAAACATTCATTGAGAGAGATATCACTATCCCCCCCTTCCACACCAAGTTCTCTCTTGTGGGTTGAGAACTAGTACAGAAATAACATTTATTTATATTTATGATCCTTGGTCCTAGCTGCACATTAGGATTATTTGGAAAAATTAAAACATACCGTGATCAAGTCTCGACCATCACACATAGGTGGTTCTAATGTGCAGGAATGTTGAGGACCACTGATCTGGAGGAGAACACGATAGCTTTCTACAGATGCTGGTTACTTCAAATCTCAGAAACGAATATTCTAAAGAGTCCCTTAGGTTGAGGGAGGAAGTATTGGTAGAAAGAACTTTTAGGAGTGTGATTTGGTAAAGGAAAGAAATAATTTCTAGACTAAGTTACTCAACTTTAGTACTTGACATTGGGCCAGATAATTCTTTGTTTAGCTGCAGGGGCTGCTGGATTTTAAGACATTTAAGAGCAACTGGGGGTTCTGCTCCCTGGATATGAGCAACACCAAACATTGTGCTGTTGTGCCCCTGACAATTAGAAAACATCTCCAGGCATTGTCAAATGTCCCTTGAGGTATAAACTTTTCCCCCATCCCTATTTGAGAATCATTGACATAGAACAAACAATTGGAGTGTGGGCTTTCTCTCCCTCTTTGTTTTTTTTTTTTTTTAAATAATTGGTTTGCTTTTTAAATTGATTATACAGATTAATGGGTCATTTCTTTGGCAGGTTTGTACATGCACATAATATACTTTGATCTAAGCGTGCTCTATCTTTCCTAAAATTAATAAGACTGGAAATTTTTTAAACCCATCTGGAACTGGCAGAGAAGTTACCAGCTTTGCTTAAAGGCCTGGAAAATTCTGTCTAATGATGTAAACAGACATCTTTGTGGAATTAAGATAGCATCCAAAATGAAAGTTTGCTTTTGTCTTTTTAAATGAGTCATGACTCTTATTAGAAAAACTTGTTTTTTGAAGGGAAAAACTATCTTAGATCCAAGAGTAGTTTTTCAAAAATATGCAAATCACAAAAACCCCATAAGATTTTGAATTAAATAAGATATAAAAGCTATAAAAAGCTTTTAAAACAGAAATATTTCAGCATCAATAGAATAATTTTTTTTTAAAGGAGGAAAGGTTTATTTAGCTCACAGTTTGTAGAGGTTTCAGTCCCAAGTTGGCTGGCTTCAAGGCAGGGGGGCACGGCAGAGGGGCACTGCAGAGCAGAAACAGAGCAGGCTGGAGGCAGCAAGCAGCAAACAGCAGCAGCAGCCTACCTTATTTCTGGCCCTTTGTATTTCATTTAAATTTACTTTTTAAAATATCACTAGATTTACTAAATTCTCTCTCTCTCCCTCTCTCCCTCTCTCTCTCCTGACCAAATGTAATAAGAATTCTCTGAATTTATGTGTGTGTGTGTGTGTGTGTGTAGAGAGAGAGAGCCTTGAACATGTTATGAGGTAGCTCAAGGGTACAGTATGTACCTAGCATACAAATGACCCTGGGTTAGAAACCAGCACAAGAAAAAAAGAAGGAAGAAAAAAGGGAAGGAAGGAAGGAAGGAAGAAAAGATATAAAAGAAAAGAAAAAAAAAAGAGGAAAAAACGGAAAGCCCTAACCAAAGTCTCTCAGTGAAGTCATCTATATAGCACCGTGACAAACCTCAGGGGGACTGTTGGTTTCCTGATTTCAGAATGACTTGGCTGGTACCAGATATTGCAGCAGGTACCATGGCAACAGCACTTGATATGAGAAACTACAGGCTTAAAGATGAAGTTGGAGGTTTTTTTTTTTTTTTTTTTTTTTTTTTTGTGGGTACCAGGGGTCGACCTCAGGACCTTGCGTGCCAGCAGGCGCCTGTGCCGCTGAGCGATATCACCGGCCCTTTATTCGTATGTGGGTACCGGGAGTCGAACTCAGGACCTTGCGCTTGCCAGGCAGGCGCTTATGCCGCTGAGCCATCTCACCAGCCCACGAAGTTGGAGTTTAAGTAGTAGGGTTGGGTTCAATATTGCTTTTCTTATGATGTCCGGGTTTCTGCGGAGTTATGCTAGCCAGTGCTTGTTGATCACTTGTCATGTGCCAAGCCCTGTGCTGAGTTCTTCACTTGCATCATCTCATTTAACCTTCGCCATGTCTCCTGAGGTTGTTACTTCTTATCTGCACAGCTGGGGAACTAGGCTGAGTTTAGAGTGCTAACTTTTCCAAGGCTACTGTAATGGTGAGGTGTTAAGTGGTCATGGTGGAGGTTCCTAGCCTGATTTGGTCCCTGTCACCCCTAGAGTTTTAGTAATTCTTTTACAGTGCACATGGGCCAAAAGAAATACCTAGCACTCCCATTTATCAAGTAGTTAGGTCCAAATAACTTTGTATGTATCTCTGTCCTAACCATTTAGCACTCTCTTCAAAAGATAATACACATCAATTCAAAGAGACAAATATGCTTTCTTACATCCTCGAATGACTGCAATTTTATGAAGGACATGGGTGCCCACTTCCCAAATGTGGAATCAAATCGAACAGCAAGTGCTGCCCTCATTTCCGATTCCATATTGAGTTTGTGCAGTCCCAACTTTTTAGCACAGCAGCTGCTGAACACCTCGCTTTGCAAGCACATGGCATTATCAGACAGAAAGCAGTGTGACCTAATGCTGTGCAATCTAATGCTGAAGCTGTGAACCACTTTGAGTTAGTTGTTCACACTTTGTCTGACAGATATCATGAATTGTGTTTTTCTCAAATATTTGAAAGGTATGTGGAGTTTGGAAACCAAGTTTTACTAGGAGGCTGTAAACTCCTTGGCAGGCAGCCATTCTCGTTTTCATCCTTATGCACTCACCTCCAGCACAAGTCAGGAGTCATAGGTGAAAGCAGAGGTCTGAATTGTCCCCAGTCTTAGGTCTACCTCTCATTCTCTATAGGAACATCTAAACTCTTCTGAATCTCTTTGGTGTGACTATAGCAGTCACCGGAAAGCCTGAGGGCCCGTACTGGAAGCTAAAGAGTCTGCGCCCGCAGGCTGAAAGGCAGGTACCCAAAGCTGAAGAATCTGCATGGAGAACCAGGAGAGGACTCTCCAGGTGAAGGCGAAGACCACAGCTCCTCCCAAGAGAACGGCAGCCACTCTTGTCAAAGGCAAAGACCTGAGCTCATTGGAAGAGAACAGCCTAATCTTCTCTGAAGAAAAACAGCCAAAATGAAAATTAGCAGCAACAACTCTCTTCCAAGGAAAATTAGTATGGAATCCTTCCCTCCCTTTCTCCTTTTATACCATTCTGACCACAGGCCTCCTTCAGTGGGTCTTCCCGCCCAGAACCATGCTGACTCAACTCAGCTGGGCGTTCCCACCCAAGTTGACAACCAATTAACCACCACAGTGACTTCCTTCCCAAAGCTTGTCCTTCCAGATTGCCCTCCTCCTAGGGATGAACTCAAAATGGCTCAGCAAGCCTGAGCCCTATTGCCAACCTTTTTGTGCTAGCAAAGCCTGTATCAAGCCAATATGCCCATACAAGGTCAAACTATCTGGTATCCTCTGCGAGCTACACAGCTCTTTCCCAAAGCAGCAGCTCCAACAGGCACACATACTTGCTTCCAAGGCTTTGAAGAAACTCTTTTTAGGAAATGAGTACAGGGAGGGAGATGAGAAGTTTGCAATTAGGACAAAGAGTGGCTTTAGCAGGAGTGAATACTCTTGCACTGTTTTCCTCAATCCTGATACATCAGTAGATTTATTTAGAGACCCAGGTTTTCTAACTATCCACTTCCCATTCTTGGCATATGACTGAAAGCAACCACCATTTACTCCTCTTTGAAATAGAGCTGTTCGTTTCATCTACCCACAACTGTCCTCAGTTGATTCTTACCATTGGTCTGTCTTTTTTACTGGTGAGACCATATCAACAAATATTTCCATGAGAAGCATGTGACATTTTTGCCCAATAATCCCATTCCTAGATACTTACAGAGATATAACCACATATGTGAGAATGACACATATATTAATACATAAACTGCAGCAATATTTGTAATAACATGTGATTAAAATTACCCACATCTCCTTTAATAAGGAACTATTAAATTATGCTACTTTATATATAAAATCTTAGGGAGTCTTTTAAAGCAATGGTAAGTATATTTTTTCTATAAAGGGCCAAAATGATGACTACTTACCTTTTGCAGACCATACAGTTTGTGTTACAATTATTCAACTCTGCTATTTTAGCATGAAAGTATCCATGGGCTATGTGTAAAATAACAGATGAGCTGTGTTTTAATGAGACCTCTATTTACTTAATGAGGTAGAGAACAGGTTTGATCTGTGGGCCATTATCCACCCACCTGACTTAAAGGGATGAGGCAAATTTATATGTTCAGCAGGGAAATATATCAAGGAGATGTACACACACACACACACACACACACATGCACAATACATCTATCATCTATCTCTCTATCTCTCTATTTTATTTGTTTTTGTGAGAATCCAGGGCCTCTGAGTGGGAAGTACTCTACTACTGAACATCAGCCTGTTCAAGATATACTTTTAAATTAAGTAAAACAGGGAGGAAAAAATATATAAATGTGTATGTAAATACATAGGTTACTCTTAAAGTCTATACAAGAAACTATAAATGTGGTTGCCTCTGAGGACAGGAACTGGAAGGATGGGAGAAAGGGAACCAAAGAGCCTTTTCATTAAACATCATTTTGTTCCTATTGAAATTTGTATCATGTATATGTATTACTTATTTAAAAGAAATAAATTTTTTTGCATGATTCTGGTGATCAAACCCAGGGCCTTCATATGAAGGTCCATCCCTTTCCCTGTAAAAAAAAATCTGAGACAGGTCTCCATAGGTCACTAAGTTGCTTGGGAAGAGTTTGTATTGTGATCCTCCTGCCTCAGCCTCCCTGAGTGCTGGGATTACAGGCATACACCACTGTACTCACCAAGAAATAAGCTTTTAAAAAGTGGATCCATATTACTATAATCCTGATTTGTATATCAAGGTTGACTGCTTATATAACCAGCCCTCCTCTGCCTGACTCTCCACATTATGGAGGCACATTTTGATTCCCCATTAAATTGCGAACTCTTTCAAAGGAATGAATTTATAACTGCAACATTTTCTGCTTCCTGCTACAACATACAATTTTTCACAGTGCTTCACTCAAAGCAGATCTTTATGTACTCATGACTGTAAAGTAAATAAATATTAATTTATATGAGTAGTGGTCAGAGGGAACACTTCTCCCACCCCCCGCATAAAACAGGTAGAATCAAATTAAAACAGATTTTAAGCACTAAAGGAAGCAAGATGTGGGAATATTTGGCCACGGAGGGTGCTCATTACACATTGAATCTTTGCCTAAATTAAAAACAGTTGTGGCAGAGCCACTGCTCTGTGTCCACCTGGTCCACTTCTTGCTGAAGGTTCATCCCATCCTCCCTCTTCTCAGAGGATTCAGGGCATCCCCAGGATTACAGGGAATGGGTGCACAAATCCATGGGGCTCCCAGCTCCAAGACACCTACACATTAGATATGAGTCAGAACAAGAACGGCAAACACTCCCTTCTCTCTCCAGGAGGGTCATGTCCAGGCATGGATGGCCCAGCCACAAGGTGTTTTCAGTGGTGTGGGCGGACAGTGAGAGGAAGGAGATGCTGGCCCTGTACTGAATGCTGCCCTCTCTCTCCCCCAAAACCGTCACCTACTCCACTGCTGGAGAACCAGAGGGCGTCGCAAGTCTCAGATGCTTGCTTTCCTCTAACTGTGGCCCTGGTGTGAGTTGCCATGGAAATTTCAACATATTAGAGCCACATTCCTTGATTTTTGCATTTTTTTTTCAATTTCTTCAGCAGTTTTGAGTCAGTGGTGAAATTCTATCTGTCCTTACAGATTCTGCAGGCTGCAAGTTTCAGTTCCCAATGGCGCTGGCATTGTGGTGTCAAACGCAGTGGCGGGAGAGCCCTTCCATGAATGGCCTCGGGTTGTTCTATGAGCAGGGGCTGGGAGCTGAAACAAAGTCCTGAACTCTGGGTGTGGACTCAGGCAACTGGGTGCACCCTGAACAAGAGGAAAGAGGTGACAAAAGGACACAGTGTCATCAGAAAAATAGAATCACCTGATTAGGAGTTGACCACAAAAGTTAGATTTGAAAGGGATCACAAAGAATGTCTGGTTCAGGCCCCACATTTTGCTCATGAAAAGTGGACAAAGAAAGGGCAAGGACTTGTTCAAGGTCACAGAGATACTTATGGCAAATCTGGGATCAGAACTTGAATCTTCTGACTCCAGTGCTGTTTTAGTACCTTTTCCCAATACTGTACTGCCCTGAAATGGTAGAGAACATGAAATGGAAATGTAAATTAGCATGGAAGACTTTCTCAAAAAGTAGGAAGGGGGGTCTGCCTTCCTTTAATTCACTGCTGAAAAGATGCCTGCTATTGGTTGGGGCTGGAGACTCAGGACGATGGTTGGGGGCGTTTGTTGGAATCCTAATGAATTATTTTCTCTCTTTCCCAAGGACTGTGCTGCAGGTATGTGGAGAGGTAAGTCAAGGGAATGGATTTTAATGATCACCTTACCTAAAGTCTCCAAAATGGCAATGAAAAGACATTTTTTAACATAAGAAGAAAGTCAGTAAACTCAGTTCAAATTTGCTGAGGATTTGCTAACTCTGTCTCATCTGTGGGTCTCTCATATTACAGCACATTGAGAAGCAGCATCTACATACAAGGTGATGATGAGGATCATGGTGGAGAAGAGATGTTTCTTGGGCATTTACTATGTGCTGATTGCATAGCTAAAGCTAAGTCACATGCTTATGGCTTTTACACATTCTCCCTCTTCATTTTAAGAAGCAAATATTATTCCCATTTTACAGATGAATAAACTGAGGATTAGAGCAGTCTCATGGCTAAGAGGTAGGTGCAGTATTTACATTCAATCAGCACTAGAAGCCGTCTACATACTGTTTGGCATGTAAATTGTGAACCACAGCATTTTAGATCTGGAAGTTGCCATGTCATCCAGTACCTTCTTTTAACAGAGCGAGAAACTAGCACCTAGAGAAGAGGAGTGGTTTGTTCAAAGTTACCTAATTAGAGGTGGATCCCAGCTTTCCAGCTCTCAGAAGAATGCCCTCTACTGGACCAGTAAGAAGGAACTTCCTCCTTACTTTACCTCTGACAGTGCATTTTGTCAATATGATTCCAGTCTTTAAGGACAGCCCTTTAGATATGGGTTAATACAGATGAGCCACATACATCCCACCTCATCCTGTGAAGTGCTGGGACGTCAGCTGTGCACTGTTGTGCCAGGCCTATCTCCCATTGCTGACTAAGAGGTTGGGTTCTAAGAAATATACTTCATTTTGCAGAGGGATAAACTATGCAGTAGGTGGGAAGGCAGAGAAGGAAGGAAGGAGAAAGGGCTACCCCGCCCCCCCCGTTCTTGGGCCTGACCACAAGCCCAGGAAACCCGGAGGGAGGGGCACTTTTCCTAACTGATCTGAAGGCTAGGTACGTCCACTTACCACGTCCAAGGGGAGCACCTTTTTGTGGTTTGTCTGCCTGAAGAGGTTGCTCTGTCGAACTCACAAAGGTGAATTACGGCTTCCAGCTAGCGGTAGAATTGCGCTCGCCTTCCCTTCATGGCCCGCCTCACTTAAATCCAAGACTGTTGAAGAAATAAGGTTGAATTTGTTTTGTTTTTATTTTTTTCACAACAAGTTAAGTTCCAATCTTCATCTCAGCACCTCTTTCCTATCAGTAAAAAATGAGTCCCTAGTACATGGGGACTAAAATAAAATCAGCAATCCCACCAGGCCAAGAAGTGCAGTCCATTCAAATTTTCCCACTAAGAAAGATTTGAAGTGTTGCGTAGTCCAGGAAAGGTTAGGGTAATACCTTGTGTGCTGAGTTTCATGAGATGCTTCTTGAGGCTCTCTCTACTCTGGCAGCATGGACACCTTGCAGAATCCTTTTGTGGACCACAGGTGCAACCCCACCATCTGATCTGAGGGCCAAGGGCTCTGCAGCAGCTGTTGGCGCTGCTTGCCAGTGCTTTCCATGAGGAGGTGATCAGATCACAGTTACAGGGTCAGGATTAACCACTAGAGAGTCCACCCTCAGAGGCCACTTCTACTGACCTTCTGCTGCATTTTTTATCTTTAATTTAGGTTGAAAAGTTCTGAGACATTATCACAATTCCTACAGGGCCGTTCAGTTTTCAGATTCTTTCTTCTCTCAAAAGTTACTGATAGTCTGCTGCCAATAAACAAATAAATAAATAAATAAATAAAATTATGCATTTTAAGAAATGCTTCCTATGACAATTTGATGGTTCATTTCTAGCATTTCCCTTCACATTTTACTTTCAACACTCAGTAATAGATGAAGCTAACAACCCACTGAATTTTATATTTTTGAAACTGATGTGACCCTCGGTGAGTTAAGTGCCTTGCCCAGCCAGATGATGACAGAGGTGAGCCATCTTTTCTGCTTACCAATCCTGTTCTTTCCCACCACATCTAATAGACAACATGATGAGAGCAAAGAGTTGTGGGTGTGCAGATTGGTGATCTTGGAAATCACAACTTCCCTGTTGTTCCGAATGTTAGAATTGCAGTTGGGAGTAGGAACACGAGGTTTGTATAATCCAGTGAGATGATTTATCAGCCCTCGCTCAGCTGTGTGTCCTTGGTCATGGTACCTAATGTCAAGGAGCCACCATTTCTGTGTGTGTAATACCTTTCTTTCCAGCATTCAGTGAAAATTACTGAACGCCACTGTTGTGGACTAAGGTCCTATACTAGATCCCAACAGACTAGGTTAAAAACCAAAATAAAGCCACTCATGCTAAAACTCCGCATCACCAAACTGAAACTAAGCTGCTTATCTGAACTTCCAAGAATCAGGAGTGGAGACCTAATAGCCAAATTTTCCAAACAATCCAGTTTCAGATGGCATTGATAATGTAAGCGTCCATCCTTACATAAAAAAGTAATGGGACATATACTGAGGTTAATTGGTCATTTATTTTTTATTCTATTGTTCTGCCTCCATGTCTTGGCCGTACAAGGAAAATTATAACTGTGAAATAATCAATCTAATTGTTCTTTTGTTTTGACTTTCTTCAGATTTTTTCTATCTATAAAACCAAACTCTTCTTCTTGACTCATTAGAACACCTATTCTATTTTATGGAATGATGTAGCTCATTCTAAAACCTGGAAGATCTTTAAACAAAATTGTTCTAATTTTATTTTTTGATACTCACTTGTTTTAGGTACATGAAATGGTATATGAAAAAGTCCTACTATTTTTTCACACATAGTAAATGCTTAATAAGATTTTTCTAATATTTAATTTTGAGACACTGTCTCGCTAAGATGCCCGGGCTGGAGTAAAGCTTTAGCAATTCTCCTGTCTCAGCTTCCTGAGTACTGGGAATTACTGGTGTGTGCACCATGTCCAGCTAGAATTGATAAGTTTTAATGAGGAATTCAGTATGGAAAGAAGGGAGAGAGTGGTATCGGATGACTGTCTTGAGAGATCAGGTAAATACCTGACAGAAATAGGAAATATGTAAGTGAGAATAGATTTGTGAAAAAAAGACTATCACTTAGTGACCTCTTGAGTCTAAGGGCTTTGCAGTAATATACTTGTCTATGTCTAATCGACAGTTCTTTTTTTTTTTTTTAATGTGGGTACCAGGAGTCGAACTCAGGACCATGCACTTGCCAGCAGGCGCTTGTGCCGCTGAGCGATATCACTGGCCCTTTTTTTCCTTTACATGGGTACCGGGAGTCAAACTCAGGACCTCGCGCTTGCCAGGCAGGCGCTTACACCTCTGAGCCATATCACCGGCCTTAATCGACAGTTCTATACAACCCAAATGCTCAGAGGAAAAGATACAAATTAAGCATACACATTTTGGATTCAGCAAAAAAGTACACAGTTAAAAGGTCATTGTCTTTTGATGACATCCATTTAGAAACCTATTTTGGGTCATTCTAGAATCTTTTTATCATCACCAAAAATGCACAAAAGCACGGTGATGAATATGAATAATTTTTTTTTTTTTGGTACCAGCAATCGAACTCAGGACTTCATCCTTGCCAGGCAGGTGCTGTGCCACTGAGCTATATCCCCAGCCCGAATATGAATAATTTAAAACAAGATTTGGGTTAGTGTTTTTGATTGGGATTAATGTGAGTGGAGAAACAGCTGAGCAGAGAGGCTACTGGAAAGCCACTGGTGATGGGAGAAATCCGAAAACGCAACGGAGGAGAGCATGGAACTGAGGCACAAAAGGCCTGAAAGACCAT
Source organism: Erethizon dorsatum (assembly GCA_028451465.1). NCBI lineage: Eukaryota > Metazoa > Chordata > Mammalia > Rodentia > Erethizontidae > Erethizon > Erethizon dorsatum. The sequence goes on from CM051823.1 coordinate 43,594,532, forward strand.
CGGGTGCCCTCTGCTGGGTCACCTCCACCCTGATGACTGGAGGGGTCAGTAATACGGATGTTTCCAGTGGAGACTGGATCGGGTGATCATGAGACTGAGAGCTGTGGATTCCCTCAAGATGGACAGGGACCGGTAGTGAAGAGAGAATCCACTGGAAGGTGAAGTGATGAACTTTTTTCTAAGATACACATCTTCAGGGCAACTTCAGGACAGCTGCTGGCAGGCTGAACATAGCTGCTCTGTACTGTGACTAAGTGCAGGGTTTTGCATCTAAGAGGTCTGGTTTCAAATTCTGGCTTCATCATTATGCATCATTATTTTTCTTAGCTAAAAAATAAAAACAATGATATCCTGATATTAGATAAAGCACCTTGAATTCTTAGTACAATGCCTACAAAGTAGTAAGGCTTCAATCTATAGTACCTGCTACCAATAACATGGCAGGGTAGCTGTGCTTCAACTCAGGAAAAAAATCAGCAATTATGGGTAAGATAAACAGTTTTCGGATTATAATTGCCTACACAATGCTAGATAGTTGTATCAAAGAATAACTTAGAGATATTTTAGTTAGTTGTGCACAGAAAATGGTTTATTCACACATGAGTGAGACAGCCATTAGGCTGTTATTACGGAAAAAAATGCAAAGCTGGGATAGTGGCCTGGAATCCCAGGAGATCCGGGAGGCTGAGGCAGAAGCCTGGGCAGCATAGTGACTTAGTGAAACCCTATTTCAAAAAATAAACAGGGCTGTAAATGTAGCTCAGCGTGAAGTCCCTGGGTTCAATTCTCAGTAACCCAAATCAATCAATCCATCAATCAATCGATCATGCCAAAATAGAGACAGAACACAGGGAAGGTGTTTTGAATATCCAGTGGACCTTGATGTGGCAACCATAGGGGTGTCATTGTAATCTCCCATGAAAAAAGAACATGGCACCAAGCAATCAAGTGCCACGGGGTGATGGCTTCTTGGTCTTGTACCTCTGAGATCTGCTTTAGCATCTTTTATTAAAGGACAGAGCACAGAGGGGCTCCCCAGGCCTTGTTATTTCTGATCAATATGAGAATCCGCCAGTTAACACCAATTTTATAATTTTCCTCCCAGAAAATTAGAGAGGAAAGAAAAATTCCCAAATCATTTTACAAAGCCAGTATTATCCAGATACCAAAGACAAAGACTATAAAAAACTAGAGACTGATACCTTTTGTGAACTTAGATACAAAAAATTTCTCAAAAAATATTTATAAACCACATCCAGCAATGTATAAAAATAATTATACACCAAGACCAGGTGGGATTTATTCCAAGAATGTAAGGGCTGAGTCAATATTCAAAAATCAATTGATATGAATTATACATTTAAAACTAGTTAAGGGGCCGGTGAGATGGCTCAGTGGCTTAAGCGCCTGCCCGGCAAGCGCGAGGGCCTGAGTTCGACTCCCGGATCCCACATACGAAAAAGGGGCCGGTGATATCGCTCAGTGACACGGGCGCCTGCTGGCGTGCGAGGTCCTGAGGTCGTCCCCCCGGTACCCACAAAAAAAAAAAAAAAAAAAAAAAAAAAAAACTAGTTAAAATGGTGAATTTTATGTAATATATGTATATTAGCAAAATTTAAAAAATATCAGTGTAATTCTGCATATTGACAGGCTAAAGAAGAAGAACTATATTATTAACATATGATTGACCTGTGGAAAGCATTTGACAAAATTCAATACTTATTTGTGATAAAAATTTTCAGAAAAATAATAGAGAACTTCTTCACCTTAATAAAACACATCTACCTAATATCTACAAGTAGACTCATACACATCATACTTAATGATGAAAGAATGAATGCTTTCTTTCTGAGCTCAGGAACAAGACAGTGAAATCTGCTCTCACCAATTTTTTTCAGGTACTGGGGATTGAACCCAGGGTCTCCACATGCTAGGCAAATGCTCTACCATGGATCTATGTTTGGAGTCTTTTTAATTTATTTAATTAATTAATTTGTGTATTTATTTATTTGACACAGAATCTTTCTAAGTTGTTGAGGCTAGCCTCAAAGTGGCAATCCTCCTGCCTCAGCTTCCCAAGTAGCTGGGACTACAGGGATATATCAGCATTATTGGCTTTACCAATCTTATTCAGCCTATTGCTAGAAATCCCAGAAACCACAATAAGGCAAGGAAAAAAAAAACCCATAGCAAATGGAAAGAAATAAACTATCCTTAATCAAATAGTATTTTACTGTTTAAATAAATCACAAGAAATCTCTAAAAAAACTACAATGACTAATAGGTCACAGGACGTAAGATGCCAAAAATCAGTTTCACTTTTATATACTAATGATAAATATAATTAAATAAAAATTAACATAATACCATTTGCCAGTCTCTCTCAGCAAAACCATATATTTAATTTGCATCTTCTATAGTTTCATATAAATCAAATCATATAATGTGTATTCTTTTTGGATTGGCACCTTTAACTGGGTATAATTATTTTGCAATGTACAACGTGTCAGCTTGCTTCTTTTACATTGCTGAGTAGTACTCCATCGCATATGTATACCACAATCTGTTTATTCATTCACCTGATGGACATTTGGATTATTTCCACTTTTGGGAACTTTATAAATAAAGTTGCTTTGAATATTTATGTTCAAGTACTGTATTTGCGTAAGACCTGCTTTCATTTCTTTTGGATATACATATAGTAGCTAAAATAAATGTTTACAGTAGTCATCATTTTGATCCTTCAATTTAGTTTTTTCGTCCTGCTGGTGGTTTTGATGGTGTCAGCCGAGACCTTCTACTGTAAAGATGTAAAGTTTTCTATAATTATAAGCTCTACACTTCCAGCTAAGCCATTATATTTCTTGCCTTACTGAGAGAGATGACATTCCACCTGTTTCCTCAAGTTCTCCGCTCCCCTCTGAATGTAGCTCCTAACTTTAGAACCTTCAAGCTTCTTGCCCTCCTACCCTTTAGAATTTTTATTTTTTTTTTTTTTTATTTTATTTATTTATTTTTTGTCTTTTTGAGACACAGTCTCATTATGCAGTTCAGGCTGGCTTTTTTTTTTTTTTTTTTTTTGTGGGTTCCAGGGGGTCGACCTCAGGACCTCGCGCGCCAGCAGGTGCCTGTGCCGCTGAGCGATATCACTGGCCCCTTTTTCGTATGTGGGTTCCGGGAGTCGAACTCGGGTCCTCGCGCTTGCCGGGCAGGCGCTTAAGCCGCTGAGCCATCTCACCGGCCCCCTTTAGAATTTTAAATTGAGGGTGTACGAAGACTCAGCCTCAGAGGCCCAAAACTCTATAAATACATGAAAACAGTCTTCCACTGCTATAAATAAAAACCTGAAACCCGTCACAGTTGGTTAATATCACCCACAGGAGAAGCCATTGACAGAGAGGAAAGAGACAAAGACAAAACATCTGTTACTTTATATAGAAACCAAGCACATGCCAGAAAAAGAAATCATCAGTTTTCAGGCACATGGCGATTTCAAATGCCTTACCCCTAAGATTCAAGTTAGGGAGTACCATGCTCAGTTCCGGTTAGTGTTTGCAACACTCATTACCAAGTAGAGCAGAAGAAAAAACAGCAAGAGCGTCCCTCTACCTCCACTAACACCAAGGACCCAGAGCAAGCAGGGTCTGCATCTCAGGCTCGAGCGTTTCCTTCAAAGTCTCACTGCAGGGGAATCGGTACCCAGTCAGTGCCGACTGACTGCTATCATTAACCCATTTCTCGGCTCAGCAATTCCTGGTAACCCAGGGGCAATCAGAAGGGGAGAGTCTGCGCACATGTTCAAATCTGATGCAAAGGCAACTGCCCAGATAGGGCGATCTCAGTATGCTCTCCCCGTCCCAACCAAAGATGCTTCTGTCTTGGATTCCATGCTGCCTACCAAACTAGAGTCTGCATTAGACTGGGAACTCTCATGTGCAGGTATCGCTTCACCAGGTGTAATGAAAGTGGGTACCTGGTTACAATCAGTTGTATTGCCCAGTGTAGCACATCAATGCCTTTGGATATTACATTCACAATAAAAACCTATGGCAGGTGTGAAGCAGGGGGCAAGAGGAGAGATGGAAATATAGCCTGCTGAGCCCTGCATTGCAGGGGCAAGGGGAATATTACATCCCTCTGAGTAGCCAGAAAGTAATATGAGATTGTGGACAACGGAGCTGAAAATATGTCCAAGACTTCCCACCATGGCCACTTTACCTATGGCCAATCCTGCTAGAGACATAGGTACTTAGAATTACTACTAAATCTATATGTCTTGCAATTGTTCTTGCAATTGTTTCTCAGAGAAGAATGGATATTAACAAACAGGAGAAGAATGCACAGACCCAGGACAGGCTGAGCCCTGGGCAAGGGTGCACACATGCTTTTGGTGGGCGGACTGATCTGAATCCCGAATCCCGGGACAGCAGGTCCCAGGTGCGGGGAGTAATCAGGGAGACCAGCAACGTGGAAGTGTCTGAAGCAGCAGTGAGGAGCCAGCAGCTGGTCTCTGGAGAACTCCACCAACAGAAGACCAGTCCCAGCCCCACATCTAGAGGCCAAGGCCAGCTCTGTACCCAGCACAATTCCCATGGCAAACTTGGCTGGAGTACACAGCACATTTTCGGGATCTGACATGGACACTATCACAGGACTGTAAACACCAGAGGTATTTTACTAGTTTTATTCTCTCTTGTTTGTCTGATTGGCTATCCCTCTCCTGTCTGGTTGGAAGTTGTCTTGTTTTGTCTTATATTTTGTGGTTCTTTTTGTTTTTGGATTTTTTTCTCTCTCTCCTCTCTATCTCAGGTCTTTTTTCCTTCTTTCTTTCTTTTCTTCTTTTCTTCCTTTCTTTTCTGTTCTCCTTCTCTTTCTTCCTTCTTTTTTTTTCACTGTTTAGGTTTCTTACCTATCTTTTTCATTTCATCTATTGATCCTCTTTCTCTCTTTCATCAACTACTTTTTGAATTTAAACTGTCAAATGAGTAAACACTGTCTCTTCCCTTTCTGACTACTCTTGCACATTCTATTTAATTCTTTCCCTCCTGTGTCCTGCAGTTTCCCAAAACTCAGGTGATCATCATTTGACCTTCAGCCTTGACTACTATATTTGACCTCACTCATCAATTTATCCTGTCCCCTAACCATCTTAACCACCCCACCCTCTGCAAAAAGGTAAAATCACCCCACTAAGGGGGAAATCACTGTATACAAGTCTATGGTATATGTTTGATTTTGTTATATAACTTTAGAGTTTGCTCCTGTGGTTGGAAGTAGCAGGTTAATGGTTACCATGGTTTGTCAGTAGTTAAGCTATACTTGAAAATGTCATTATTACTAACCATACTACTTTAGCCAGGATGTCATACATGTTATAATTAGCTTTTCTCCCCTGTATGATAACGCTGTGATTGTATGGGATCATAATCACCACCACAACCCAGTGCCAAAGTATTGGGTGCTGAGCCATATAGTAACTTTGCATCCTTTACAAATTGGAAAGGTAGGGCCAGGGATATAGCTCAGTGGCACAGTGCCTGCCTGGCAAGTGCAAGGTCATGAGTTTGATTCCTGGTACCAAACAAAAAAACCCCAAAAGAACAAATTGGGAAGGTAGGTTCTTGGGATAGCTATAAAGAACCACCTACATCTAGAGGACATCCATGAAGAACAGACATCTCCTAGGGAAGCCTCAATACTAGTAATAAAGCTATTATAAGAAATTGGCAAGTATCAATGTAGAAAACAAAATAAAATAAAAAAGAGAAAATAGAAAATGACAAGACACAGAAGCAAAATGCAACCCCAGACCCCCAGCCCACCCAGGACAAGCCTGGAATGCAATGAGCTAGATAAAATTGGAAGTGAAACACTGGAACTTTCTGAAATGATAGCAACAGAAGTTAAAAATAGAAGTGGAAAAGGCTATAGAAGAATAATCTCTCAGGTAAAAAAGAAATGATGCCTAAAATCAAAGATATTAGAGAAGACACAGATAAAAGAATAGATGAGCTTAGAAAAATGATGGAAACAAAAAATGCCCAGCATAGGAAAGAAATGGTATCCATGAAACAGATCCACACAGAAATCCAAGAGATTAAAACCACCATTGAAAGTATATACAACAGATAGAATGAGGGAGAGGATAGAATATCAGATCTTGAAGACAGAATTGCAGCAAGTGATCATGAAAAGAAAGATATCTTAAAAAATAGCAAGAGACCATAAAAAATCAATCCAACAGCTACAAGATGAAGCAAAGAAGAATAACATAAGATTGACTGGGGTCAATGAGAAAGCTGGAGACAGTGCAAATGCCACAATAAAACTCTTCACAGAAATAATGGCAGACAACTTCCCAAGCATGGATATAGAATTTAACATACAGATAGATGAAGCATATAGAACTCCAAACAGCCATGACCAAAATAAAACTACACCAAGACATATAATAATAAAGATTCCAGAAATTCAGCACAAGAACAGAATATTAAAAGCTGTTAGGGAAAAGAAACAGATCACCTACAAAGGAAAGACCATCAGCATCATGGCAGACTTCTCAACACAAACCCTCAAGTCAAGAAGAGCTTGCAGTGAAGTATTTCAAGTCCTGAAAGAAAACAACTTCCAACTCAGAGTGACGTAACCTGCAAAATTATCTTTCAAAATTAATGGAGAAATGAGATACTTCCACGACAAAGAAGAACTGAAGAAATACATGACCACCATACCAACCCTACAAAGAGTACTGAAAGATATTCTAGACAGAAATAAAAATGAGCACAATTCCAAGAAGAACAACAGAAATAAACCACTAGGCAGGGCAAGCAGTTAAACAGAGGGAAAAAGCAGGGAACCAACAGCAGGAAAATATCATGACAAAGATAAGCCGATACATATCTGTTATAACCATCAATGTCAATGGTCTCAATTCACCAATCAAAAGAAACAGACTGGCAGAATGGATCAAGAAACAAGATCCAACAATATGCTGTATACCAGAAACACATTTAACTCAAAATGAAATTCATAGACTGAAAATCAAAGAATAGAAAACAATCTTTTATGCAACAGGAACCCAGAAAAAAGCAGAGGTAGCTATCCTGTTTGCAGAAAATGTGAACTTCAAACCAAGAATGATCAAAAGAGATAAAGAAGGTCACTACATACTTGTTAGGGGAAAACTTCCAGAGGAAGAGATAACAATCATAAATATGCACCAAAAACAAGAGCACCCAACACTATAAGACAACTATTAATAGACATGAAAAATCAAATAAGCAATAACACAATTGTAATGGGAGACCTTAATACCCCATTGTCACAAGGAGATGGATCAGCCAGATAAAAAATCAGCAAATAAATCTCAGAATTGAGCCAAACCGCCAAACCTGTGAACAAATGGACTTAGTAGATGTTTTCAGAGTGTTCCACCCAACAACATAAGAATACACATTTTTCTCACCTGCACATGGGACGTTCTCTAAAATAGACCATATACTAGCCCACAAAACATGCCTAAGTAAATATAAAGGAATTGAAATTATCCCATGCATATTATCTGACCATAGTGCAATGAAATTGGAAATAAATGACAGAAGAAACTGCAAAAACTCGATAAACACATGGAAATTAAATAACACCCTCCTAAACAACCAATGAGTCACAGATAAAATTAAAGAAGAAATTAAACAATACCTACAACTAAATGAGAAAGCGGATACAACATACTGGAACTTATGGGACACAATGAAAGCAGTCCTAAGAGGAAAATTTATAGCGGTGAATTCTCACACCAGAAAAACTGAATGAGTACAAATAAACAACCTAATGTTGCACCTCAAGCTACTACAAAAAGAAGAACAAGGCAAGCCCAAAGCCCATACAAGAGAGGAAATTACAAAGATCAGAGCAAAAATTAATGCAATGGAGACTAAGAAAACAATACAAAGAATTAATGAACCAAAGAGTTGGTTCTTTGAAAGAATAAATAAAATTGATAAACCCTTACCAACCTTATTGAAAAAGGAAAAAAAAAAAGACTCAAATTCACACATTAAGGAATTAAAAGGGTGAAATCACTACAGTTCCTGTGGAAATTCAGAAGATCATCAATACCTACTTCAAAAATCTTTACTCTCATAGGATGGAAAACACAGAAGAAATGGACAGATTCCTAGATATGTATGAATTACCAAAGCTGAATCAAGAAGATATAAAAATTCTGAATAATCCAATATCAGTTAATGAGATTGAAAATGTTATTAAAAACTTACCAACAAAGAAAAACCCAGGTACTGAGGATTCATCACTGAATTCTACAAGAAATTTAGAGAAGATTTAATGCCAATACTCCTCAAACTCTTTAATGAAATTGAAAGGGAAGCAATACTCCCTAACTCATTCCTGGAGGCAAGTATTACCCTGATAACAAAACCAGAGAAAGACCCAACCAAAAAAGAGAACTACAGGCCAATCTCCCTAATAAACATAGATGCAAAAATCCTTAATAAGATACTATCAAACAGAATGCAGAAAATCATCAGGAAGATTATAGACCATGACCAAGTGGTATTCATCCCAGGAATGCAGGGATGGTTCAACGTATACAAATCAATAAATATAATACAGCATGTCAACAGAGCCAAAGATAAAAATCACATGATCATCTCAATAGATGAAGAAAAGGCTTTTGACAAAGTGCAGCACTCATTCATGATAAAACCCCTACCAAAAATTGGAAAAGATGGTCTTTACCTCAATCTGATAAAAGCCATTTATGGCAAACCAAAAGCCAACATCATACTAAATAGACAAACACTGAAAGCTTTCACTTTCAAATCAGGAACAAGAAAAGGATGTCCACTGTCACCACTCCTATTCAATATAGTTCTGGAAACTTTAGCCAGAGCAATTGCACAAGAGAGAGAAACAAAAGGAATAAAGATAGGAAAGAAAGAAGTTAAATTATCATTAATTGCAGATGACACGATACTCTACACAGGAGACCCCAAAAACTCCACCAAAAGACTTCTAGATTTAACAACTAAATTCAGTAGCGTAGCTGGATACAAAATCAACACTCAAAAATCAATAGCATTCCTGTACAAAAACAACAAACTCACTGAGAGAGAAATTAGGGAAACCACACCCTTCATAATAGCATCCAAAAAAATGAAATACTTAGGAATCAATCTAACAAAGGAAGTAAATGACCTATACATTGAAAGTTACGGTACTCTGAAAAAGGAGGTCAAAGAGGATATCAGAAAATGGAAAGATATCCCTTGCTCATGGATAGGAAAAACCAACATAGTGAAAATGGCCATACTTCCAAAATGGTACAGATGTAATGCAATCCCAATCAAAATACCATTACCATACCTCACAGAACTAGAGAAAACATTTCTAAAGTTAATTTGGAGCCAGATGAGACCTAGAATGGCAAAAGCAATTCTGGGCAACAAAGGCAAGGCAGGAGACATCACAATCCTTGACTTGAAATTATGCTACAAAGCTACTGTGATAAATCAGCATGGTACTGGCAAAAAAACACACCCAAGGATGAGCGGGACAGATTAGAAGATGCAGACACAACTACAAACATACTCAGCAACCTTATCTTTGACAAAGGGGCCAAACATGTTCACTGGAAGAAAGATAGCCTCTTTAATAAATTGTTCTGGAAAAACTGGCTGTCTACATGCCGAAGACTAAAACTAGGCTCATGTCTACCACCATGCACTAAACTAAAGTCAAAATGGATCAAAGATCTAAATATTAAAACAGAAACACTGAATCTACTGGAAGAGAAAGTAGGTAGAAATCTTGAAGACATAGGAGGTGTAGGCAGAGACTTCATGAACAAAACCCAAACTGCACAGGAAATACTCTGAAGAATCAACAGTTGAGATCTCATCATATTAAAAAGCTTTTGCACATCAAAAGAAATCACCAACAGAGTAAAACAACGATCCACAGAGTGGGAAAATATTTTAGCCAACAGTCCCTCAGACAAAGGACTTCTATCTAGAACATATAAAGAATTGAAAAAAGTCAGACCCCCCAAATTTAAAGACCCAACCCAAAAATGGGCATCTGAGATGAATACACAGATGAAGAAATACAAATAGCAAATAAATATATGAAAAAAAGTTCAACATCATTGGTCATTCAAGCGATGCAAATTAAAACCACACTGAGATTCCATCTTACCCTGGAAAGAATGGCTGTCCTCAAGAAATCAACCAATAACACATGCTGGCGGGGCTGTGAAGAAAAAGGAACCCTTCTCCACTGCTGGTGGGAGTGCAGACTGGTGCAACCACTGTGGAAATCAGTGTGGAGATTCCTCAAAAAACTAGGGTTAGAGGTCCCATCTGACCCAGCTATTCCCCTTCTGGGTATTTTCCCAGAAGAATTAAAAACATCATACCATAGTGATACATGTGCACCCATGTTTATAGCAGCACAATTTGTAATAGCTAAATTTTGGAAACAACCCAAATGCCCATCAACCGAGAAATGGATAAAAAAAGATGTGATATTTTTGTACAGTACTACTCAGCTATAAAGAAGGATAAACTCGAGGCCTTTGGAGGTAAATGGATGTAATTTGAGACCATACTCATAAGTGAAATAAATTAGTCTCACGTGTGTAAATATACTGTCTCCCTAGGGTAAGAAGCTGAAAGAGTAAATAAGATCCAAAATGTACAATGGATATTGTGAAATGGGGAGAAACTGCTCAAAAGGGAAGAGAAACTGGGATGGGGGAAAGGAGAAAAGAAGGAAAGGAAAAGGAAAAGTAAATAAATAAATAAATAAATAAATAAATATATATATATATGATATTTAAGATAGCTATACTACCAATTTCTATTAGTTATTGAAAAGAAAGTTTTGTGCTTATATCATTTGATCAATTTTTGATGCCTATATCTTGTAATCTGAGCAACTACTTTGAAGATAACAATAAGCAATGTACTAACCATTGTTACTCTCTCTGTTTTGAAACTTTGTATCATTATTTTTATTGTTTTTTTCTCTTAAATAAAAAGAATATACTTACCTTCATGGAGTTTGCAGCTAGTGGAAGGGAGATTAACACTAAAAGGAATGAGCTGAGACATTTAATAGGGCATGATAAGGTGAGAAGTGCTGTGGACAGAAGTTAAGTGAGAGAATGGCATACGAGATTATTTTAAATAGGAGGATCAGGAAAGTTTCATTTCAGGTTTAATTGCCTCTCGTTGTCTGATCTCCTCGTTCCACTTTGCAGAATGCAAAGGACCTGGGAGGTCTTGGACACACAGTAGAGGCTGGACCTACAACTAGTGGTATAATATAAATAAATGCTCTTTAAACATTTTTTATCACAAACACTGTTAATAAAGGTTGTGTGCTTGCAGTCTCCCTGGCCCTCCCGAACCCCAGAATCTCCACCTCCCACCCCCACCTCGTCTGTTGCCACGGCTGACCAGGAAGCTGGCTTTGACGATGCAGTGGAAGAACGTGTGACCGAAGAGGAGAACACCCCTTTTCCTTATGACTTGATGATGATGCATGCTCTGGAATGGCCCAGGCTAACTGTACAGTGGTTTCCAGATATAACCAGACCAGAGGGGAAAGATTTCAGCATTCATCACTTTGTCCTGGGAATATCCACATAGACAGAAAATTCACCACTTTGTGATAGCCAGTGCACAGCCCTAACAATGGTGCTTAGTCTGATGCAGCACATCAGGACAGTGAGAAAGGAGAATTTAGAGATTTGGCTCTGTCAATGGAAAAACTGAAGGAGAAATCCAAGTCAACTGTAAAGGAAAAGTAAATAAGTACAGTTATATGCCTCAGGACCCTTGTAGCATTGCAACAAAGACTCCATCCCGTGGCATTTTTGGTTTTGACTACACGAAACATCATTCTAACGCAGAACTTTCTGGAGCATACAATCCATAACTGCGTCTCTGCAGACCCCAGAAGGAAGGCTATGGGCTTTCTTGGAAGCTAAATTTCAGTGAGCACTTACTTACCACTTCAGATGATCACACCACCTTTCAATGGGACATCAGTGTTATTCCAAAGGAAGGAAAAGTGGTTGATGAGAAGACCATCTTTACAGGGCATGCAGCAATGGGAGACATCACCTAGGAACTGCTCCACGGGCCAGTTGCTGATGATCAGAAACTTATGATTTGGAATACTCAATCAAACAATACTTCCAAGCCAAGCTGCTCAGTTGATGCTCACACTGCTGAAGTTAACTGCCTCTCTTTTGATCTTTATGGTGAGTTCATTCTTGCCACATGACCAGCTGACAATACTGTTGCTTTGTGGGATGTGAGAAATCTTTTGACTCACATAAGGATGAAATGTTCCAGGTTCAGTGGTCATTTTACCATTATATTGCTCTGGCAGAAGATGGCCTATTTAGATGCTGATTATTTGTGGCGGTCACACTGCCAAGATAGCTAATTTCTTCTGGAATCCCAATGAACCTTACATGATTTGTTCTTTTTATTAAAAGATAATATTATACAAGTGGGGAAGATGGCAAAGAACACTTATAATGATGAAGACCCTGAAGGAAGAGTGGAGCCAGAAGGACAAGAATCCTTGATATGTCTGCACATGTGATTTTAGACTCTCCTTTTCCCCTTTCAACTTTGAGCTTAGTTTACCACTGGTTTTGAGAAACATAGATTTTGTTTAGCTATCCCTCCATGATAGATACCACCAACAATGCTATTAGCCCAAACAGTGAGTGTTTTCTAAATATTATCTGGCATCCTTTGTTTGTTTGTTTGTTTTGAGACAGGGTCTCGCTATGTAGTTCAGGCTGGCCTTGAACTCACTTTGTAGCCCAGGCTCACCTCTAACTCACAATGATCCTCCTACCTCAGCCTCTTGAGTGCTGGGATTACAGGCATGTGCCATCACACCCAGCTCTTTTTTGGCATCTTTGATTCAGCAATACCACAGGCTTCTATTTAAATTTTTTCAGGAACTTTCTAGCAACAAATCCAGGTCTAAAGTAGTTATAGAAACAGAAATATTACAAGAGATTATTTTTCTTCTTGAGCTATATCCCCAAGTTTTTCAGATTCATTTAAGGTTAGCATGAGCAAGTAATAAAGCCAAGTGAGGTAGGTGTCTGAGCCATGAAGTATAAACAGTGTTCAATGTCATTTTAATTCAGGAATAAAAAGATTGGAAGAGAAGATTGGAATCATGTAGATTCCTATTCTAAAATCTTTTCAAGATGCACATTCTTCTGTGCAAATATGCTGTTTGTTTCTTCATTAAGTCAAAGCTATATATCCCTCTTTCCTCATATATTTTTGCTCTTTAGTGCATTTTTGGGCTCTTTTCATATTTTTCCTTTCCTTTCTGTGAAGTCATTTTTGTTCTATGTGTGTATTTTGAACTTGAGACCACCAAGTTGTAAAGATGTTTGTTTTTACCTGACAATTGTGCCACAGATGAACTATCAAGTCAAGAAGCTTGATAGCTTACATTTGTTTTTAAAATTGAACTGATCCTTAGTGAGAGTGACTTTCTCTTCTTTTGGGAGTTAGACCTGTGGGTTGGATCGTGAGGATGCTGTACTCATCAGTGGATTAGTCCCAAGATGACTTCATAGCTGAATGTGCTGTTCGGAGGTGAGGCCTGGTGAAGGGGAGGGGGTGATGGGAGCATGACCTGGAAGGGTGTGTTCTTGCTTCCAGCTCCTTCCTTCTCTCTTTGCCTCCTGGCTGGCATGAGTTGAGCAGCTTTGCTCTGCCATGCCCTTCTGCCATGCCATTTCTGCCTTGGGCCAGACAACTGGGTAATGAACCTTTTGAAACTTTGAGCCAAATAAACCTTTCCTGTGGGTGTCAGGTATTTTGTCTCAGTGACAGGAAAGTGATTAACACAATCCTTGACCACTAATTTGCTATCACCTCCATCTGGGTTGACCTCTTTCACCAGCAATTCTTTACTCTCCATGACTGTATAAGTGCTTATAAAGGAATAAATTGCTTTTCTACATTAAAAAATGTGAGCATCTACTCTCAAAATATGAATCATATATGTGTTCCCTGTATTAATATGTTCCACTTATTTTAAATCAAACACAAAAAGGTTAAAGATGAAAGTTATATTTTTCATATCTAATTAGCCACAATGATTTTAAATAACCATTTCTAAATAATTGAATGTGCAAGGTACATTTAGGACAAGGCTCATTGCTAAAAATAATGAACATAAATATCACAAATCCATAAGTATTTGGAGTGATTTGGGGCAACTGCTTTCAGGTTTCATTAATTCTAATGAAAATGTTCAACTAGGAGTAGATCTATTGACTCCTCCTTGTTTAATCGTGCTTGCACTACTGGCAATTTCTTCACAGGGATTTTCAAAAGCCATTATTCCCCTCTTCAGTTCTCATGCAGAAGGGTGTTCTGGAGATTTTGGTAAACAAATTCTCTCTCTCTCTCTGTCTCTTTCCCTCTCTGAGGCTTTTCTGTCTTCACCCATCTCTTTACTCTGCCAATCGCCTTAGCCTCTCTGCTAAGTCTTAGCCCTTTTCTCCTGCATCTACTAGGGGCTCTCATATCTAAATATTTTCCATCTTAGAGAAAGAAAACATGTGCATTCTCCTTTACCTTGTTCTAATAGGAAAAGAGAAGAAGAGAATGGAAAAGCGGGGAACAAACATTAATTTATAAAACCTCCTTTTCCTTCCACCCTGATGAAGATTGGATTGCAATATGAATTAAGAAGAAACCTCTATCCACAACCCGCAAGAATCTGAAAGAAAGTGATTTAGGGTTTGAGAACCATTCTGATTTAGATCAAGAAGGTGGTTTGGAGACAGAATTTTAATCACCACCTTGGGCAAAAGGGAAGGGACTAGAAGTAGTGAAGTGATCCATGAAACCAAATATTTAGAATTAGCTTATAAACCAAAAGAATTAAAGGTTTTCTTTACATTAAAAGAGAATGAGCTAGTTGTTATACAAGGTAGGTTTCAGGCAAGAAAGATTAGAGACTGTTAAATGTAAAATGAAGAATATAGCCCAACAATAGCTGAAGATAATCCTGGCATAAGACAGTAGATAATAAGCACATGTCTTCTAGAACAGTAAAAAAAAAAACACAAATATTCAAGAGGTGGAACACATGGACATTTAGCACATCTTAGTTGCACTATCATGGCAGTCTTACATCCTGAATCAATTCAAAGCCTCTAACTTTCGTGGTCATTTTGACTTTGGAGAAAAGCCAGAAGTCACATGGTACCACATCCAGGGAATAAAGTGAAGACACACCGTAAAGTTTTTATGAGCCTGCCTTTCCACTGGATGGCAGTCAGCACCAGAATTCACCACATTTTTAAAATCACACCTTATAAAGACATTATGAAAGAGGTCTTCCAGACTGCTTCAGAAAGTGGCAATTATGACAAGTGTGTTCAGAGGGGTAGGGAGCATTTTGAGGGCGAATAATGATTATATGTCTTTTACTGTAATAAACTTTTAAAATTTAAACATTCACTGAATATTTGTATGACCCCTTGCATTGCACTCTGTGAAGGAATAGGGTAGAGCCAAAGGATTTACAAACCAAACTAGACATTCCTGGCCCAGAGGGAATTTACTGCAATACTTTGATGGGGGTGGGGGTTGAGGCAAATTAAAAAGAAAACAGGTGCAAAGTTATGAGTCAGATTGCAAGAAGATAAATGAAGAGGGCAAGGAAGGGAGAAATGAAATAACTTTAGAAGTACAAGGAAAGAAAAGAAAAAAGGATGGGAGCCAGCTTAAAGATAGAAAAAGAGTGAGGTTGAAATGCTTCTTAAAAATAAGCTTCTGGTGTTGAAGGTGTATTTATAGGATGTTTTCAGAGGATCAGGAGTCAGAGAAAAAGGTTTCACAACCTTGAATGTCTCCCTAAATGTCTTCTAGGCCAAAAGTGAGTCATATGTTCATCCTTAAGCCAATCGCTGGCAAGGGCCGTGGCACTATCATGTTTGGATAAGGTAATCAGGGTGCTCGAGGGCTCTGCCTCACCTGTAGCATATGGCCACCTAAGAACTAAAGAAAATTTGGGCTCTGTTCAGAAAGAAGAAAGTGGGATGGTTGTTGGATAAGGAACCAATAGAATCTGCCAAAGAAGTATCAATGAGTTTGCTGAAATTTGGACTAGATTTGAAGAATAGAGCCAAAAAATAGTACAGAGTTTCCTCAAACAATTAAAAATAGAACTACCATATGATCCAGCAATCCCACTCCTGGGAAAAGAAATCCAGAAAACACAGAGTGAGAGAGAAAGAGAGAAATAGGAAGTTACTATATTTTAAATATATTTCTACTGTTCATTTCTAGTTTCACTCCAATGCAATACGAGAGCTCACTGTGCAAGATCCCCATTTCATGTTCATGACAGCACTATTCGCAATACCCAAAGAAACGGAAACAACCCAAGTGTCCACCTAAATAAGTTTAAACCTACTACATCTGGTCATCTTCTGAAAAGCTGGCAGTCTGGTCTTCTTTCTCACTCCCTGGTACTGGGCTTTGAGGGTGTATGGTGCTGTCTCACTCACCTGTGTTTGTAAGCTATTGAGAGTGGGTGCAGGAGTCAGGCAAGTGAAAATAAAAATGTCACGTATGTTTTTGCTCTATGGTCAGTTGGACTTGGAGGATACGTATGTATCTGTAGCAACACTGGACCTCCTAATATGCCTCCCTGGATGAGACTTAGCTCCCTCATCAGTCATGGCTGCACCAGGTATGCAGATCTCCTCTCTTTGTGTCATGGAGGGGCAGCGTGGCAGGTGTGTTATCTGTGGAATGGCACATTCGCAAAAAGGAAGGAGGAAGGGGCTGAGATAGGCACTTTCAGCTTCTCAAGATAGCAATCACCTAAGCCACTCCTCTTCCTTGGACAGAGAGAGAAGAGTTGGTGGACTGAGAAGCTCTAGCGCCTCCACTTGTAACGTGAAGGTCAGGAAAAACAAATTCCCGTCACTGCATGTATGCTTTTGAATAAGACTCAGTAACTCTTTCCTTATGTTCACAATGCATCCACTCTATCCCTGTTACTCTTGGTCAAGAATTGGTTACTATGAGTTATTCTAAGATGCTCTGTTGCTAAGGTCCTTCTTGCCACATTTATCTCTGGCGTAGACGCTGTGTTGCTTCCTCATGAACTTGACACTGCTTTTAGCCTGAACTATAAATTCTGTTTTGTGTGTCTGGATGTTATTTAATGGGGCTTTAAGATTATACCTTCCTGATCAAATGATTTGACATGTGAAAGCACTTAGCAGAGTGGCTGCTTGCCCCCCGCCTGTCGGACCCATCCACCCCCCATGCCTGCTTTTCCTGTTTAGGTTCTTGGCCATCATGTGCCCCTCTGCAACTTCTCTCTGCCATAGTTTTCTGGGTTGACCTGTTATGTTTTCAAAAACCTAGCTCTTCAACATAGAACATTTTTCCCATGAGCTCATCAACACTGGAAGATGAAATCTGAACTAGGAACACTTTTACTGTCATTTCCTTCCTTAAATCTTGAAACTCAAACTATTAGACTGTGGATACTTCCATGAGGCTGTTACATGAGAGGTCTTCTGACCATTTTGCCCTGATATACCATTACATAGTTATGATTGCATCATAAAGTGAGAATCTATCAGCTTTGCCACACTTCTGATGCTACCAAAAAGCAGAATTAATCTATCGGAAATTTGACACCAGAGATGTCTTCTGGTCAGATTTTCTTGTTTTCTATTATTTCAATTATCCTACATTTACTTTCTTTTACATTTCCTTTTTAAAATCCCTAATGTATTACTATTTTGTATTTTCCTTTCTTCCAAAGAACATGCCAAGGATTCATTTCAATACTCTTCCCAATAACCGGAGTTTACAATGTACTAAATGCTTTTGCAATTCAGAAATGAGCTACAATAGGACAGAATCTTAAATTCTGCTCACTTTGAATCTTATAATCAATCTGAGCTAGGGATAGGTCTCACCTACTTCAGATACCTCTAAATAACAAACTCTGAAGTGCTTGGTTGTCCAGATGGGAAAATAAAAATAGGGTATTGGCCTTCTATTACTCGTCTTGATATCTTCCAGAAATAATTAAAAGCATCATGCCACAACAATATATGCAATATATGCACACCCATTTATAGTGGCACAGTTTGTAATAGCCAAATCTTGGAAAGAGCCCAAATGCCAATCAACTGGTGAACGGATAAAGAAGATGTGGTTTTTTTTATACAATGGAGTAGTACTCTGACATAAAGAAGGATAAGATTGAGACATTTCTAGGTAAATGGATGCACCTCGAGACCATACTCTTAAGTGAAATAAATTGGATGCACATATGTAAATATTGCATTTCTTCTCTGGTGTGAGAAACTGAAAGTGTAAATGAGGACCAAACTGTATATTAAGTATTGTGAAATAGGAAGAAAATGTTCAAATGGGGAGGGGCACAAGGGAGAGATAAGGGGAAAGGAAAGAAGGGAAAAGTAAAAAAAAAAGAGAAAAGAAGAAAAAAATGGAAACAAAGTTTTGTAAATGGGGAGTGGAGGAGGGGTTGAATGGAGGGTAGGGGAATGAGAAAAAAATCAAGCTATATCATATACAGGTACAAATTCTCTATGACGAATGTGATCATTATTTATACCTAAAATGTACCAATAAAATATGGAAAAATTAGGGTATTGGAGAGTTGGCTGAATGCTCACTCAGCCCACGCCTATTTGTGCCCCACATGACATCTACCATATAAACCACAGGGGAACTGATGGTCGACCTTCACTGTCCTTGTGTCTTCTCTGGGCCCGCAGTGCTCTTGGCCTGGCCATCTGTATCAGGACAGTTCCCAAATTGAGGTGGCTTTTTTCTAAGTTAGTAGTCACCGAGATGTGCTGATTCACCTTTAGCTGGAAGAACAGTCTTCACAGAGGTTTGGCTTCCTGCCACTGTGTCAAACTGACACGGGCTTCCAGCCTGCTCATGACAGCTTCATCTCTTTACCTTCGAGCCCTGGGCCTGTGTTCAACTTTGTCCTGTTCAAGTCACAGGTGTCAGTGAACTCACAAAATGTTTGAAATGCTTTTCAGCAGGAAGCATCATTTTTTTAATGAAGCCAAGGAGATATTTTCTTAGTAATGCTGCTTACTGCCTCCCCTCGACAACCACCCATGGCTGAGAGCCCAGGTGAGAACCGAATGTTCAGTCTCAGGACTGAAAGAGCAGTCACGGCCTGTCCAGCTGTCTGCAGGCTGGGACTGTGCTGGCCACAGTGGGGCCTAGGGACAATGTAGCCTACTCAAGATGGCAAAGAAGATGAACAGATAAAAGCTTGCATCCCTGACATTGCTGATCCACTGAATTAATCAACAGAGGAATTGTCCTGCCCTGTAATTTGTTATGTGCATTAATAAAGTTTTTTATTTACTTACTTTTACTTGTATCTTCTGTTACTTGAAGCTGGTAGTGTCTTAAATGATCATTTTCTTTGAATACTAATATTGGAAATAATCTTTGCCTACTTGGTATTGCTACTTCCTTTTAGTTGTATTTTTATTATAGAAAGATTCAACCGTATACTATACCATCATGATTTGCATAAATATAATTTCCTTCTTATGGGTCTCTACTTCTGATATTAGTTAATAGCAGTACTCTGCACTCAAAATGCTCCCCAAGTCCTATTAGTCCTGTGAGATGCTCCAGGAACACAGGATTCCGTGGCCACTTCATTTCAGGAGACACTGCGTGTCATGTTCTTCCCTTGCTGACTCACTAACTACATTAGCATGTGGAAATGACATGATACGACTGTTGAATGATATTTTACTCTTACTAGATGTGCAGTGATCCTTGGTTAGTTATTTAATCTTTATGAGCAGGTTTTGACACATGTAAAAACAGTATGAAATAGTTGCTATGGAAACCTGAGATGCTGTACATCAGGTATTCAGCTTCTCATCTGGTAACCAGTGCCTTTGGCTCACATTGCCTAAACTAGGAGCTTCTCATTTCATGACCCGTATTGCTGCATTGTGTGTTTGTGAACTTGCTCACATACCGTTTGCAAATTCAGAACCATTTTCTTAGGGACTTTGTTTCCTTCTGTTTTGCTCAAAGAGTACAGAGTAAGTGGAGCTCATATCAATACTTAATAATAGTCATGCACCACATAAAGACGTTTCAGACAAGGGTGGACCACACATAATACAGTGGACCCATGAGATTATAAAGAAGTTGAAAAATTCCTACCACCTAGTGATGCAGCCATCACAAATATCATAGCACAGTGCAGCGATTGCGTGTATGGCGATGCTACTGTAGAACAATTTACTGCACTGCCAGTCAAAAATTATAGCAATGCAATTATGTACGGTACATAACAGTTGACAGTGATAATGAATGTCTACACTTATGCTTTATTTGCTGTACTATACATTTTATCATCATTTTAGAGTATACTCTTCCTTTTTATAAAAGCAAGTTCACTAAAGTGAAACATGCTATACCAGCGGTGTCCTTATGCATCTTACATTTACTGTGTCTCTTGATTGTATCATTTCCTCTTTTGATTTAGTCTCAAGGTGTTTTGTTCATCATGGTCCGGCACGGTCATCATAGAGCAACAGGCTACACTACACATGTAGCATGTAGCCTAAGTTTGTAACATGTTCTACTGTGTCAGTTTGTGTACGTACATTCTAGGACCTTCACACAATGACAAAGTTGCTTATTTGTACCTTTCTTAGAATCTATCCTTCCCTTTAATCCACACATGGCTGTATTAGTTATTGTTGCTGTTATTTTTATTAGCGTATTAAAGGGTCTGAAAGTCCTGCAAGGCACACAAATTGAGAAATGCAACTTTATGCACATCATCTAAGACAAGAAACCTAGTGGTCATTCTAGGCGAATCCTTTTCCCTCACCATTAGTCACTTGCCTGTGGCTGGGACAAAATAACTGACGTTCACAACTTAAAGGAGGAGAGGTTTATTTTGGTTCACAATTTTAAAGGATTCATTCTATAGTGGGCTACCTCCAAGGCAGAAAGGTCATGGTCCAGTCAGGGGCAAATTAAAAATCATGGTTAGGGTTAGAGATCAGCTGCTCATCCCATGGTAGTCAGGAAGCAGAGGGAGCAGGGAGGAGCCGCGAACGCGTATGAGTCCTCCTGGGTCACCCCCACCCCTAGTAACCTGCCTCTTCTGGCCACATCCTAACAGCATCTGTACTACTGAGCTCATCAACAGGTGAATCTTCTGATGAGAATAGCACTCCCTTGACCCAATAATCTTTCAAAAGCCTCGCCGGAGAATACATGAGACTTTAGAGATACATTTTAGATCTAAACCATAACACCATCCCACCCTCTATCCCACTGCCAAGTAGAAGTTCTAATCTTATCCCCAGAGACTCACCCAGTCCTTTCTATCTCTATCACCACTGCCCTGATCTTTGCACAAAGCTAATAGATCAGCCTGCTTTTCAAGCCTTCAGCTTGCCCTTTCCCTGCACCAGAAGGATTGACCTTTGCAAATTGGTTTTATAACTTACTTAGGTCCTTACTCAGAACCCTTCAATAGTTCCCAAGTCCTCCAGAGTAAAGCCTAGCTTCCTTAGCAATGCCCTTAGTGATATCCCTCCCTGAGCTGGTTGCTGCTTCCCTCTCCAGATGTGTATCTCTCCAGAGCCCTGTCGTCTGCTTGACACGTTTACCACACCAGGCTGCCTATGACTCTCCAACCATGCCCTGCTGTCCCCTCTGTGCAGTTTGCTCTGCTTGGCAATCTTTCTAACTTGATTTATCTGGTTCTTCGCATTTCTCACAACATAGTTCATATGACAGCTCCCTTCCCCGGGCTCCCACAGCAACCTGTGCATATTTTTATATTGTCACTTGTCCCATGTCATCGAATGTCTTTGTTAGTTTACGGTCTTACACATTGGATTATCAGCTCTTCAAAGGCAGAAGCTCTGTCCTTTTCCCCTTTAGCTCACCTCACCCTGTTCCCTACCCTGAGTGCAGACATATTAAACAGCTAACTGATCCATTCTGAGTAGCAAGTCTTTACTGTCTTGATCCTCCCACTGGAAAAAAAAATCAAAAGGTTTAGACTGAAATCAGTGTTTAGTTGCTCTCTAGAGTGTCTCAGCCCTGGCCTTCTTTTTTTTTCTTTTTACCAGGATCACAGCCAGTTGGGTTGGGAACTCCAGATTCAAAAGGCCTCAGCTTTGCTGCTCTCTGAGCCAGATGTCAGCATGGCTGCCTGAAGCAGTACAGTCACAGCTGGGCTTCATGGCATGGCAAAGTGATGTCACGCTGACTTCCTGCTGTCCCGCAGCTTTGGGGTGGCTTGGGATAAGTGGGCTGAACAGCAATCCTGGCAGCAGCTGTTCCTGCCTTGAGGGATGTGGAGGAGATATGGAGGGAAAGGGCAAAGAGGACCTTGAGGACCCCTTACCAGCCCAGAATTCCATGGTTATCTAGGAGCAGGTCCCTTCAGTAGACTCTACTTAGCATCAACAAATGCTTGTGTTAGTGTTTATAGTAACATTTAAAAGGAAAAAACAAAACAAAACAAAACAAAAAAACAAACCGCTACCAATAATTGCAATGCATGCAGCTGGAGTGCTTGCTGTTCAGAAGAGGTAAAGGAGCCGCCCGTATGCTAAATCAGGGTGGATGGTCAACCAGCTCTGACAAGGCTTCTAGGCCCAGGTGATCCAAGGCAGCTTCAGCTTTATCAAGTCGATTTTGATTAGTTTCTCCAGTCAATTTTGTGCACTCTGGCCACAGGATAAATCATGTTTTTATCTTGCTGCTCTGCTCTTTTCCCATTGACTTAAAAATAGTGATCTTATTTCCCTGCCAAGAGGCCACTGGATTTACCTAATGGTGCTCAAGAGGAAAACCCTTGAGATTTCCTGCCACCTTTAGATGCTGAATCTCTTCTTTTGCTAAAAAAGAACTGACCTCACTTTGTAATGTGAGCATCATCATACTCTACCCTTTTGATAAGAAGAAAGGACATTTCAGAATGGTATTTTCTTGATGTTTTAGTTAGAAATATGGTTCATTTGTCCAAATATTTGGAATCATACAATTTTTCTGAACAACAGAGGACCTTAGAGGTGATCAAGTTGGACCATTTCATTTCACAGATAAGAAAATGGAGGAGCAGACATAAGGGAAAACAGAGTATCCAGCAGGCTAGAGAAGTGCCTGTAAGGGTGTGGCAGAAATGTGTATGGAGTCAAGGGTAAGTTATTCAAGAAAATCCCAAATCTGAAAAGCAGAGAAAGATTATTTATCCTTTAAATATTTTGTTTAAAATATTCACTTTAAGAATTCTAAAATTTCTAGCCAGGTGTTGTGTCATACTCGTGTAATCCTAGGATTCTGGAAGACCAAGGAAGGAGACCAAGTTTGAGCCCAGCCAGGGAAACTCAGCAATTTAGCAAGACCCTGTCTCAGAAAAAAAAAAATTATAAAAAGAGCTGGGGTTGTAGCTCAGTGCAGAGTTCCTGGATTCAATTCCCAGTACTGTCAATAATCAATCAATAAATCAATTGATCTAAAATTTCTAGATTCTTCATTTAAAAAATATGAGGCAATTTACCAAAATTACACTGAAAAGAAATTTTCAAGAGCAACTGTTTCTAACTAAGACGTGTTCCTCCTCCTCCTTTGTCCCCACTTCTACTCCAAAATTGTATTAATTCCAGTCCACAATTAGCTCTGGATCCTTTGTAATTCTCCACCAAGATTTCTCTCTTTGTCTTTTTCAGCTATGGAGATCTTTCCCATCCATCAGTCAGTATGGGTCCCACCATCTGAAAGTCTATTCATGCCTACTCCAGCTCATATTGATCTTGTTCTTTTCTGATCACTAAAGCACTCATACCACACAGCTATACCTTGATTCCTGATGCTAAGTTTCCTAAACTAAATTGAAAACTTCTAATTATGACTTACTTTTTATGGTGACTCCATTGTACCTAACGTGATCTTGGTACTCGTTTGTAGCAAACACAAATGGTATGCTGGTAAATGGGCCTCCAAAGGAAAATAAAAGCTGTGATTTGTAGTATTTGCTACCAAATGATGTCACTGAATGTGAAATTTGAAGAGATGCCCGGAATTGGCTCTCTCAAGCCTGTCCAAGCCCACTTTGGAGCACCAATAGACAACACTAATAACAGGTATTCAGCCCATTGTGTATACATAATGTGTAAAGTGTATTTGTCAGGAAGCTTCAGGTTAAAGAGATAAGATTAGGGAAAAACAGGTATTACCAGACAAAGAACACATAATCATTTGTCAGTTGTAGGATGCATTATGAAGAAAATATGGGGTATGAAGACAGTAGGATCAAAGTAATTTAATTTACATTGATGAAATGGGAGTGACTGGTTCAGAGGAGATTTCTTTAAAGAATAACATTTTCACTGCTATTGATACATGAGCAGGAGCTATTTGGATTCAGCGGGTGGTGACATTTCCTGAATTCAGGGCAGAATGTACAAAGAACCTGAGGCAGGAAAAAACTTGACCTGTAAGAAATTAAAACAGTAGTGAGGCAGGAGGGCAGTGAGTGAAAGGAGGAATGGGTGGAGCTGAGGCTGGAGGGGTGGGCAGGGGATGATCACACAGGATCTTGTAGACATGTTCAGGAGCTAGAGTTCTGTTTTGAGTTGGATGGGAAATGACCTATTATTTAAAAAGGGAAGTGACATAATTTAATTTATGTGCCAGAAATATATTTCTATGATTGCTATGATTGCTACAGAGAATAAATTAGGAGAGTGAGATGGGGGAGTAGAAACAGGAAGACCTACAAGGAAGTTATTATGTAGTAGAGGTACTGTATGATGGTGGCTTGTGCTCAAGGGTTGCAAAAGAAACAGTAAGGTAAACAGAAATACATATATTGAAATAAATACTGGAGGTAGAATCATGAGAATTTGTTTAGGGGGCAACTGTATGAATGGAGTTGTCATTTACTTGGGTGGGGAACATTAGGTAGTATCTCTTTCTTCCCTTCCCTCTTTCCCTCCTTCCCTCCCCCTCCATCCCTTCTTTCCTCCTTTTCTTCCTTCCTTCTTTCCTCTTTCTTTCTTTCTTTCTTTCTTTCCTTTCTTTCTTTCTTTCTTTCTTTCTTTCTTTCCTTTCTTTCTTTCTTTCTTTCTTTCTTCTCTCTCTCTCTCTCTCTCTCTCTTTCTTTCTTGATGTAATCTTATGTTGCATAGGCTGGTCTGAAACTCCTGGGTTAGGTGATCCTCCTGCCTCAGTCCCCCAGTGGCTGGGACCACACGCGTGCACCATCGAGCCTGATGGGAATATCTTCTTCCCACTATGAGAGAAAAGATCTCCCTACAGGTAACAATCAGTTAGAGATGGGTAAGCCAGTAAAGAAGGCAGAGCAATGATGGCTAAAAGAGACAGGAGGAAAAGCCAGGAAGGCAGGTGCATTATCAGGGAAGCCAAGTTCAGCAAGTCTTTCAAGGAGAAGGGAGTGAGCAACTGTGTCAAAAGCTGCTAAAATGTCAAGGAAGGTGAGAATGGAAAAGGCTCCATTAAACTTAGCAATATGGAAGTCATTGGTGACATTTGTAGCTGGAGTGCCTTGGTGCAGTGGTGGGTGCTGATTTGCAGACTAGCAAAATGTAACAAAGGGAGGTGACAACTCTCCAGAGCAGGTGTGATGAACCTATGGCATGCGTGCTGCAGCGAGCTGTTTGTATCATTAAAAGCTCTAAAAAGTTTGCCATCACTGCTCTAGAGAGACTTACCTGTGAAGAGAGAGAGCACAGTCACTACAGGGGATGTGGAATAAATGAAGGCATGTTTTTAAAGGTGGGACGTATGTCAGCATACCTGAAAGGAGGTAATGATCGATATACCTGGTAGAGAAGGGATGACTGACCGTGCAGAAGAGAGAAGGTAATGGATGGCTCGAGTACCTGAAAGATCGGGGGGACAGGACCTAATCACAGATGGAAGGGTTAATGTTTGATAGTCTTTACCAACCAATGTAAAATAGATATCATTTTCCAAAGGAGTGGCTAAAATATTCATCCTACTTAAAGAGAGATGGGGCCTCGGTTTCCATGTTAGTTTCTTCTCAAACGCAGAGATTCAGAGTATGCAATTGGAATGAGACTGGTTGGCAGTCAGAACGGACCTTACGTGTTGCTTGCCTGTCTTTTCCTTATAACTCAACATAGCGATGTAGTCTAGAATTTGCATACCGGTTTTGAGGAAATATAGACTCACATTTTCAGAGTAGTGAAGGTTCTCACAATTCCTTTTGTCAAAGTCCAGCATAATCTTTGGGAAGGAAGACAGAGTGTGCTGATAGACTGGAAGGCTTAGTGAGAAGAAAATTAAGGAATTTCCTTCTGATGAATTTTGTTTCCTGTAGTGAAGTGAAAATCAAGGTCATTATCTTAGGGTGAAGAGATCAGATGAGGAACTGGTGATTTGAGAAGGAAACTGAAGGTTTAACATAGACATTATAGAGAGAGATGCAATTTATTTTTCTGAGTTCAGAAAACAATCTAATTCTTTGCAGTACAATGTTCACATTTTCTCTAACTTTTCCCTCTGGATACAGGAATTAAATTCCTGTTGTTGGGTGGGTTGTCTGAAAGAGATTCCAGGGATGGGACCCCTGGAAAAGTGTCTCTACCTTCTCCACAGCTCACCCTCCAGAGTCCATCTCTCTTGCGCTGCTCTGGCCCCTTGCTCCGTGGGTTTATATCATGTCCTCTGTGGCACACTCTAGTGACCCCTCTCAAGGGGTCATCTTCGGACTGGTACTCACCTATTTGCTACCCATCGTATTAGTCACTTTCCCGTCACTGGGATAAAATACCCTATATCCACAACTTAAAAGAGGAGAGGCTTATTTTGGCTCATGGTGTTAGTACATGATCAGCTAGCTCCAAGGCAGAAACAGGATGACAGAGGGCACAGTGGAGAAAAAGGAGCTTAACTCATGGAAGCTAAGAAGCAGAGAGAAAAGGGAGGATCCAGGGATTAGAATACACCCTCCTAGGTCATGCTCCAGTTACCTGCCTCCAACTAGGCCCTATCTCCTAACAGCACTTGGCTGTTAACAGAATTTGGCTACTGAACTCATCAATGGATGGATCTAATCACATAGTGACCCTAGGATCCAATCACCTTCCAAACACATCAGACCTTTGGAGCACATTTTAGATCTAAAATCATAATATCCATCAAGACAGGATGAGGATCTCATATTAGACACAAATCAACTATGTGACCCCACATGCTGTTCATTTGACACTGTTTCATAGCAAGATTTTCTCAGTGAAGGAAACAGCTCATTGATTTACATCATGATGCAAGCTCTTTCCTGTGGGGATTACCCCATTTAGTCTCCTGAGGAGTTACTTTGAGTATTGCAGTGTGTTTTTTTGTTGTTGTTGTTGTTTTTACCCACAGATCCTCACCCATTAGTCAGCTGTGAAATCAATTGAGTGCAGTGAGCTCTTTTTTTTAAAAAAAGAAATTTATTAGAATAGAAAACACCGGTGTGCATTACATATAGTAATTTCGCAATGAAATAATGGTAAATATTTCATGAAATTTTTGTTTCCATCACATACACATAGGTATATATATTGGGTCACCCTGGAAAATAACTTCTTGTTGCACAGGTTAAATTTGAGGATGTGTTATTAGGAGAGGGGGCCTGGCTGGAGGTGGGTAATGTTAAAAAATATTTTTCTAGGTGTTTCCTATCTCAACCCAAATCCCCTTGAGCCACCATTCTCTCCTCCCTCACTAGCTACTAGTTTTCTGCAGCCACAGACCAATCTCCTTTCTAAATGCACATGTTCTATGCTGGATCCTAGCACAGAGCACACCAGTGATATTTCACAGTTCACTTGTCTGTCACTAAAGAACAAGCAGAATTTCTCATTTGTCTCACAGAGTTGGGAAATTATTTTGATCTGTGTGTCTGTAGCACCAAAAAAAAAAAAAAAAAAGTGCCAGAAAATAAGGTTGCATAAGATCAGTCAGCACAGATCTTCCAAAGTCTCAAATTATAGTCTGAGAATGGTTTACAGTGTGAAATCCATGGACATCTTTATTTGGTTCAGGGGCCTCCAGGTTGCCCTTGTTACTTAGTGTCCAAGCAGGGGAGGATCCAGGTTTTGACAGGTATAGATCTGCTGCTAGACAAAGTGCAGATCCCTACTTAAATGTGAATTTTAGATGAACAGCAAATAGTTTTTTTTTTTAGTATAAGTTTTCCCATGCACTATTTGGAACAATAAGAAATTATTTGTTGTTTATTGAAAATTCAAATTAACTTGGTGTTCTGAAATTTTACTTGTTAAATCTAGAAACCCTAAAGGGATGGGAAGCTTGTACTATTTGAGAGAGACCTGTTGTGTTTAAGAGACCAAAATGTCTTTTGTTGAAAAATTTTCAAAAACATATGGCATTGCAAACACATATTATGGACGCTCTCATGAACTTGGACGGAGGCCCTAAAAATGTGGGGCTGTAACATTCCAGCTCCATAGGCTTTTGCTGTTAGGAGAGGGGGCCTGGATGGAGTGGGTAATGTTGAAAAACATTTTTCTAGGTGTTTCTCATCTCAACCCAAATCCCTGTGAGCCATCATTCTTTCCTCCCCCACTAGCTATTACTTTTCTGCAGCCCCTGACCAATCTCCTTTCTAAATGCACATGTTCTATGCTGGATCCCAGCACAAAGCACACCAGTGATATTTCACAGTTCCTTTGAATAAGTTTCCTGTGCCGTGTTTCAGCATGAGAAGGAAATCTGTACTGTTAGCCTAAGGTGTGGAAAGTGGGTGTGTGTGTGTGTGTTTTGGACAGATGTTAATGGCTAGACAAACATCAAGTAATAGAGAAGAAACAGGTGCTTTTTGCTCCTATCAGCTGTTGAAAATGAGCAAGGAAGAAAGAACGAAGGGAGGGAGGAAGGGAGGGAGGCAAATCTTTGCTGAGAACTCCACTGCTGTTGCAGGCCCACCTTTCCCATCTGTGCTCCTACCACAGACCCGCCCCCAGTGTAAAAAGAAAGACACTTGGCTAACCATCCTGAATTGCACCTGTGTCCATTGTTCTGGGGAACAAACACAAAGAGTCCAATCCCTCTAAGAGTACATCCCTCCAGAGGTCCACCTGAAAGCAAGCAAGAGAGGCCAGAAGAGAGAAAATACCGAAGAGGGGCTGGCTTTATGTCATCCACATGGCACATTCTGTTCCCTGCAAGCTCCTTCTCTTTCTCACAATTAGGACTCTAAAGGAAGAAAATTGTTGAGAAGAAATGCATACTAATTAATTTTTAAAACACTTTTTTCCTTATACTACAAAATAGTCCTGACTTCCTTTTAGTATAACTTTGAAGACCAGCTTTGTTAATGAAACCCTGCTGTGGTGTTCTCAGTAGATTGAAGGTACTTCATCTGTAGCATAAAGGTTTCATTGAAAAGGTCTTGAAAAACACATGCACAATGCAGAATAGAAACTATATCTTTCACAACTGCATAAAATTATGATCAAAGTAATAGATCTAAAGTGTACTGAAGATAGGGGTATATTGTTTTTATAATTCTTTCTTTAGATACATAAAGAAATATTTTGAATACACTACCATAGGATTTGACACAATTAGAAATATTTCTTCTATTTCAGTGCTCCCCTCTTTGCTCATTTTGACAGCCTGATGAAAGGGTGGGAAAGAATTCTCTTGCATGAGGCTGAACTTAGTTGTGTCTCTAAGGAATATCTCAATGGTTATGATGTAAAGCACCTCCTCGACTGTTTTTGATTCTGAAAAAGTCATGCACTGCATTATGACAATTTTGGTCAAAGATGGACCCATATATAGTGGAGGTCCCACAAGATTATATCTCCTAGAAGTATTATAACCATCTTAGTTTGGGTAGGTATCCTCTATGATATTCTCATGATGACAAAATTGCCTAACCATGCATTTTTCAGAACTTAACCCATTGTTGGGTGACATATGACTGTATTTAGAAGCAATCCATGGAATAAAAGGATGCCAGTATTAGTTTTTCTCTCTCTAGTCATAACGCCCCTTAGTTGTATATACTAGTAGTTGTCACTTATGCGTCAGTGCTTTTTATTTCTCTTGATTGCATGATTCAGATATTTAAGAGTAAAGATGTTTTATAACATTAAAGGACTGTTTTGTTGAAGGTCTGCCTGCTCCTTGCCAGTAATACATCTTTTTTGACCCTCGAGCCTGGAAAAACAAGCTCTGTTCCCACCAGACAGCATATATTTCATTTCTGTTCCTGCTGGATCTTTACAGAATGCCTCTTTCATACTGAAACTTGAGAAAAAATCCCGTGTTACAAGTTTCCAGTCAGTCCTTTTTCTGAAATTCAAATACTGAGAGATTGATAAAACCAGTGAAACAGTAAACTGTGTCAGTGTGCTCACATGGCCACCAGGTTTTCAGGAAGTGTCTCTGGCAATGTGATGACCACCTGATTTTTGAGAGAACACCAAAAATGCCTTTATTATCAATACCGTGATGGAACTTGCCAGCAAATGGTCAAGCTTAAGATAAGAAACTGAATGCCTGAATGTGGATTATTGGCTAGTGTGAGCCAAAGTCAACTTTTGCACTTTCTCGTTGTTCAGTGTAGTCTTCCATCAGGATTCAATACTAAATAAATTACTGATGGGAGAGGGAAATTCTATGATATTGGGAAAAATGGGAGATTAGGAAACAGACAAGATCTGGATAATACCTTTGTTACTAAATCTCTTTGAACTTCAGTTTTCTTATGTCTAAAAAAAAAAAATCATCTCTATTAGGGTGGTTATTTTGGAAATTAGAGAATATTAGTTCCAAACTACTATTTAGCACAGGATCAATAAATAACTGCTATTATGTTTATATTAATCATCACCATCATAACCATAAGTCAAGATTTTGTTTAACCACATAGAGAACCTAGAGAAGAAGCATTATTATGATAAGTAATAAAGAGAAATAAGATTATGGAGAAAACCATACTAGCTGGTTTTCATTCCCCATTTGATTTCCTTCATCACCCATTTCAACATATATCACATTTACTGAGAAGAGAAAGCATCTCGCAGCCCAGAGAGTACTTTGCCTGAGGAGAGGTCGTTTCCAAATCATGTCTGGCCTGGGATGAGAGTCCAGTGCATTCCCAGGGGCCGAGAACTCTTTTCTTCCACATCTGGGTAAGGCAATGAATGTACAGAGTAGCAGATGAGTATTCATCTATTCTCCAGGGAAAAGCAACTCAAAAGGAGACAGAAACCGTCTATGAATGAAGTTATTCATTTCCCTTGGTGTGAGCTCATATCAGAGCACTGTCTCAACTGAGCACCTACTTCTCAAAGGTTTCAACATATCCGGACGTGCAAAACCTGGGGAGATTCAACATGATCAGAAATATGACTGTGATTATGGCAAATCCCTTTATGATCATTACTTATTGATACCAGGAAGTTGAATCGATGCAAATTATAGACTCAAAAGGGAAATAAATCTTCCTGTTTTGCTAAAATGCTCAGTGAACTAAACCAAACAAAGTTTGTCCATTCAAATCCCACAAAGATAAATCGAGTTAGTCATTTTGAATCTATCTATTCCAATGTATTTTCTGAATGGTAACCAAACAAAATTAAGCTGACTGAGTTTACAGTTTTTGTCAAATTTGAGTATTTTTTTTTTTTTTGCTATTCTTTTGTCAATTGTTTTCTCCTTTTTTTCTCTCCTTTCAAATTATGCACTTGTCTTAGTTTCTTGTTGCTTTCTTGTTCCTGGGACAGAATACCAGAAACCCACAAGTTAAAGGGGGGAATATTTATTTTAGCTCACAGTTTGTAGAGGTTCCAGTCCACAATCAGCTGGTCTCAAGGCAGGCAGCACAGCAGCAGAGAAATAATTCATGGTGTCACAGGCAGGAGACAAGGAGCCTTCCTTCTTCTTTCCCTTTTATTCCATCCAGGTGAGGCTACAAGCCTAATGGTTGGTGCCACTCACACCCACAGTGTGTCTTTCCTCTTTAGTAGATCATCATCCACACCCAGAACTATGCTATACCAATTAATGGACTAATCCAGTATCACACACTTATGATCCAATATCATACCATGATCCAGTATCACACACTCATGATCCAGTATCACACACTCATGATCCAGTATCACACACTCATGATCCAGTATCACATACTCATGACCCAGTATCACACCATGATCCAGTATCACACCATGATCCACTATCACACACCCATGATCCAGTATCACACATTCATGATCCAGTATCATATACCCATGATCCAGTATCATATATCTATGATCCAGTATCACACACTCATGATCCAGTATCATATACCCATGATCCAGTATCACACACCCATGATCCAGTATCACACCCCCATGATCCAGTATCACACCCCCATGATCCAGTATCACACCCCCATGATCTAGTATCACACCCCCATGATCTAGTATCACACACCCATGATCCAGTTACTCCTAAAAGCCCCACCTATGAGTGCATGAGACTTTGAGGGGACATGTAGATATGAGGCATAACAGCATTTAACAGGCTAGTTGAAGTTGTACACAGTACACTTGTGCTCTATTTATTTATTTATTTAGTCTATTTTTCTCTGTTTTTTCATTTTGAATGGTTTTTCTTTATCTGACTTCAAATTTTCTAGCCTTTCCTCCGGCGATGTCTAATCTGCCATTGAGTCAGCCCACTGTGTGTTTAGCTCATACATTATAGAGTTCAACTCCAGAGGTCCAAACTGGTTCCCTTAAAAGTATCTTTCATGTCTCCACTTATCCAGTTCATTTTTTCCTCCAACTGTTTGAAATGTGAAATACAGCTATAACTGTTTTAATGTCCTTTTCTGCTAATGCTAACGCCTGAGTCAGTTTTGATCGGTTGATTCCCCTTTTCCGTATTTTAGATTATATTTCTTTTCCTCCTTTGTATGATTGGTCATTTTTAATTTGATACAAAACATTGTGAATGTTACGTTATTGGGTCT
Organism: Erethizon dorsatum; assembly: GCA_028451465.1. Classification (NCBI taxonomy): domain Eukaryota; kingdom Metazoa; phylum Chordata; class Mammalia; order Rodentia; family Erethizontidae; genus Erethizon; species Erethizon dorsatum. Next base: position 43,627,667 of record CM051823.1, read on the forward strand.
TGGATATTTTTGTATTTCTGTAGACATTCTTTGAGTTCTATTTCCAGAGTGCTGCTGGTTTTAGTCACGGTGAAAAAAACACATACAATAAATAATTTAAATGAGGAAAGATTTATTTTGGCTCATAGGTTCAGAGGTTTCAGTCCATGCCCAGCTGAGTCCACTGTTTCTGGGCCTAAGCTGAGGTAGAACATTATGTTGGAAGGGTATGAGAAAAGAAAGCTGTTCACCTCCTGGCAGCCAGCAAGAAGAGAAAGAGGAGATAGATGGAGAGGGAGAGAGAGAGAGAAAGGGCCAGAGGCGAGGGGCCAAGAATCAGACAGGGTTGCCAAGGTCATGACCCCATGATGCACTTCCTTCAACTAGGCTCCACCTCCTAGGTTTCCATCATCTCCCACTCATGCCATCAAACTATAAACCCACCAGTGGATTAACCCATCACTGAAGTTAGAGGTTCCAATTGCCTTCCAAAAGCCCTACCTCTGAATACGTAAGCCTTTTGGGAGATATCTTAGATCTAAACCATAACGAATACACTTAAGCTAATTGCAACCAGTTTGATCCTTTTGAGTCTTCCTTTTATGATTTGTTAGGTAGGATTAGAACAGCAAGGAGTGAAGGCCCAATTATCCTTCACTATGGAGGCAAAGTTGTACATGGTATCCACCACATAGCCTGTGAATGATGAGATTTCTAGTTGGCCTGTGGCATCAGCCATCATTTCCAGCCCTGTGTGGTCATCTTCTCAGATCCAGTGGTACCTTAGTGATATACACTAAGAACTACGCAATCTCTCAAACCTGAAAAGGATGATTGAATGTGGGGAAATGTGGGCCAGACAAGGGCTGGGGAGACAATGAAGAGTCAGGCTCTCCCCTTCCTTCTCTATCACCAGGCTGAACTCCCTGATCATGGAGGAGGTAAATGGGGAAACTCCTAAAAATGCCACCAGAGTCCTGTTTTGTTGGCTGCAAGCATTCTTAGGGTCAAAGAATATATGTCCTCACTTTGCAGGATACCTGAATCTATAATTTTTGTTCATTTGCAATTGGGCACCCTTTTTAGGCAGAGTTGTTAGTTTAAACACACCTTTTTGATAGACCTTGGGAAGTTTGAAGAGTGTAGCATCATAAATCCATTTGGCCCTCTCTATCCACTGAAGCCTCCATGGATTTAATAATCTGCCAATCAAACATATATATTTTAAAATTGCATCTGTACTAAACATGTACAGATTTTTCCCTTTCTCATTCCTTAAACCATACAGTATAAATATTATTAGTATCTGTGGGTTTTGTTATCCATGAGGAGAGGGGGTACTGGAACCAATCTCCTGAACATAACAAGGAATGACTATGTGCCTGATTCCACCCCCTTCTCCTTTTCTCTTCTCCCTTCCTGATCCTCTTGACTTTGCCTACACAGTATACTCTAAGCCTATTGGTGGCCACTTGGGTGGCACAGTGGGTATCTGCACTCCTGCTTTGGGGCAGGCTGCTCTCTTAGTTCGAACTGGCAACTTTGTGTACCTTTTGAAAAAAAAGAGTCAAGAAGGAAATCTGTAGTCCCTTGTAGTATTTATGCCTTCCAACTGTCAGCATCTGAGAACTCTTTCCCATTTTTCACCCAAATCGCTACTGCTGATCTGTGTGACCAGTTCTCTCTTGTTTAATCCTCAACTTTTCATTAATGGAAAGTCCTGTCACATGCTAGAATGTTACAGAAAAATCTCTCAAGTATTGTGTGACCTAAGTGGAATGTAATTGGGTTACTTTAATCTCCTTCACCAGAGATGATGGACACTGAGCAGTAGCCAGCAGGAGGAACTGAGTCGTTAGCTTTGACAGAGCCAGAAGCAATAAAAGGTAAGAGATCCTTAACAGTTCTTGGTGGCTCCCTTCCCAGAAAGAGCCATAAACTCTTGGATGTCAATTAGTGCTCTGCTCCAGATCATGAACAAAGCATATGAAGCAAATCTTTGGAAGTACAAAGATGAGACACACTGAAAAGCAGAAACCATAAAGACATCAGAACCAGTGTTACCAGCCACTTAGGTTCATACTCTCGGGTTCATTTACCAGTTGCTGACCAAGTCAAAGGAGGCTGTTTATCTTGCCAAAAAGAGATGGAGGGGCCTCTTTGCCTCAAGTTACCATTTTCCCAAGTAGATGTGTGTAAGGGCCTTTTGTAGTAAGGAACGGAGGGGGAGGGAAACACAGAGAGATAATCCAGCTCTTCACACTTGCCATATCTCTTCCAGCTCAGTTCATTCTCATGAACAGGAAACTGACTCCTGGCTCTGAGAGCCAGCATCTGCATATTCTGTCACTTCTCTTGGGCTGAGGAGAAGAGGGTGTGTTGGTTATGTGTTCACCAGGGAGTAGTTTGGAGAAGTCATTTATGTCTAAAAGAAAAAACAATCTAACTTTTAAAGTTACACTTTGCAGTGCTGGTTACACTGGCACAGGTATTATCATACAGTTCTTCTCAATATCCAGCATAGAAATAACTCAATTTACTCAAAAGTTGTTGCACATCCCAAAGTATCATAAATTACCTTGGATCATTATCAGTATTTCTTCTGATTTTGCAGTTTGCAACTGATGGCAATGCTTCTTCCTTGTGTTCAAAAGTATTAGGGATTCACAGCTACTTAGTTAAGCCAAACATGAAGATCTTTCAAGGAAAATTGTTTCTCATAATTGTAGTGAAATTGTGAGGGCTCACAGGAGGAAAACACTTAGCCTTCTTTTTAATGACTTACTTGGTAAGTTGATGAAGTAACCAGGCCATTCTGAGAAACAGGGCTCATCATTACAAGATGAGGAATGTTCAAGCGTGAAGGCAGATAGGAGCTGTGCAGTGATGGGGGTTGTCTTAGTTACTTTTCTTTTGTTGCTGAGACAAAATACGTGGCACACAAAGTTAAAGGGGGAAAGATTTATTTAGCTCAATGTTTGTAGAGGTTTCAGTCCATAATTGGCTGGGTCCAAGGCAGGGTGGCTTGGCAGAGGGACATTCCAGAGGAGAAACAGTTCATGGCTCCAACAAGACAGCAAAAATGACAAGGGGGGGTGACAAGCCTCTTTCTGTCCTTTATCCAGTCTGTATCCAGGCTACCTGCCCTAGGGCAGTTGGTGGTTGTATCACTCACACCCTTAATCCCTGCATTGGACAACGAATCAATCACAAACTCTAGATTCAGCCACCTCTGAAAAACCTGCCCCCCATGACTGCATGAGGCTTTAGGAGGACATCTAGACACAAACTGTATCAGGGGTTTTGCAAGAGAAAGACAATGAGGGTAGGTTTGTCTGGGGGCAGGGGAACAAAATGGTTACATGCAAAGACAGCCTGGGTTTGAATCTCAGCTCTGTACTTACCAACTGAGTTATCTAAGACAAATAAGTGTCTTCTCTGTACTTTGGTTTCCTTGTTTTTATTTATTTATTTTTTTTGTGGGTACCGGGGGTCGACCTCAGGACCTCGCGCGCCAGCAGGCGCCCGTGCCGCTGAGCGATATCACCGGCCCCCCTTTTTTGTATGTGAGTTCCGGGAGTCGAACTCAGGCCCTCGCGCTTGCCGGGCAGGCGCTTAAGCCGCTGAGCCATCTCACCGGCCCCTCCTTGTTTTTAAAATGAGCATAATTTTTCTTATTTCAGAGACACGGTGCCTGAGGTAAATTTATTAACATTAATAACTAATATTTATAAAGTGTTGGGTAAATATCAAAATTAATGTACTAAATATAAAAATCAGAACTTAAAATTGCATTTAAAGGAAATTAACCAGTGTCAATTTAAGTGGAATTGTACTTGGTTAAGAGTATATTTGCTCATGTGTAGACCTCCATGTAGGAGGAATACGTGGGCAGGTCATAGTGTTGTTTCCATGAAGACACACAGGCATAAAGGGGACAAACTGCACAGATGCTGCAGTTTGCCAGTGCTGATGTTTTCCCAGGGTATTGCCACTGGAAACTGGGGGTAGCTGCCTCCATTCTCTTCAGCATCTCTACTGTCTTGGGCCACCAGCCTCTGATGCCTTGTCTGACAAGGGTGGAAGCTTATACCTGGGGTGGGTGCTCATGTCTAGGGTGGGGTAGGTTTGGGTTCCTGCCACAGTTGTGAGGGAGCCTCTCTAGTGGGAGGTAAGCTCTGCGTAATAAGTTAAGGTATTTCTCAGTCTTAGAAATGACATTCAGACACTGGGAAGTCGCAGAGGATATTAAATGGGTATAGAGCACCAATGAGGAAGTATTATAAGCCTATTAAATGAAAGAACCATCAAATCCACACACAAGGCTAAACAGTTACAGGCTATCTACAAATACTGACCAAATCTGGATGAAAAGTTGTTATGAGGTCATGAAAATGTATGGAAAAGGAAATCGTTTAGAATCCCTTAAGCACATTGCACTGGAAATGTGGTTTTAAACATTAGTCTTTCTGAACTTCTCCCTCCATTCTCAGAGCACCATTCCTGTTGTGCTAATTAAGCTTAATTGTTAACTTGGTTGGTTTGAGAGCTGCCTCTAGGGCATTAGTAAAGGACACTTCTGTGTCTGAGTGGGTCATGGCGATGTGATGTTGAGGTCTACATCTGGTCCTTGGGCCTTCCTGTCCAGCACTGTTCTGCTCTGCCACCATGAACTAAGCAGCCCTGCTCTACCATTTTTTTCTGCTGTGATGCTCCTGCCTTGGAGCCAGCTGATGATGGACTGAATCCTCTAAAACTATAAGCCAGCTAGGCCTCTTTTTTTTAAATTTGCAGGTGTCAGATATTTTGTTCAACAATCAGAAAGCTGACCAATACACTTGTGTTCCTACACCCCAGGTCCTTCATCTACTGTAACTCTCCTGCCCCACCCCATTCCAAGAACTATTTTGCACCCTATTTTTTACTCTCAATCAACTGTTATTCATTTTTCTGGTTGTTAATTATGATATGTCAACTTGAATGGATTAAGAAGGCCTAGTAGATTCATGGAGCACAGTTCTGGGTGTGTCTGTGCACAATCAACATCTAAGCCACAAACAGGGGGGAAGATCCATCCTGGGCATGGGTGGCACCAACCAATAAGTTTGAAGCCTAGATGGAATAAAAAGGGAAAGAAGAAGGAAGCCTTCCCCTTTGCTTCAGCGGAGTTCTGGTTTTCACCACTGCCTTTGGATGTTGGTCTTTAGTTCCTTCAGCCTTCCAGTGCAGAATTTTCAGCCTTCCAACACACACATCCCTTGGTTTTTCAACATGGACTTACATCCAACTCTGCAGTGAGCTCAGGCCCTCAACCTTTGACTGAGCCCTCCAGCTCTCCAGCACACAGACAGCCATTTTGAATTCTTCCAACCCAAATTCCACAGATGGCCATTGTAAGCATACTTAGTAAATCTTTATATAATCCTTTCTATATCATATATGATATTAAAATATTAAATATATTCCTCTAGTGAATCTTAACTGATAAATTATTTTTTGCTAAGGTGCTCATGGATAATTTAAGTGACAGTTGATAAACCAACAATGTGTGAAAGTCTCCCAGGGAACATTTGCATTTCAAGAGAAAAACAAAGCCTTCAACTCTAGAGTAATGACAAAAAGTAGTGACAGCATTTTATGACACAGACCTCTTCCTAGCACTTGGTAACATCACTCTAGCTAAAGTAACTGCCATCCCAGCTCTCCAAAGGATTTTAGTCCATTTTTCTGTTGTTATAACACAACACCACAGACTGAATAATTTATAAAGAAAAGAAATTTATTTCTGACACAGTTCTGGAGGCTGGGAAGCCCAAAGATGAGGGGCTGCATCTGGTGAGGGCCTTCTTCCTACATCATAACATGGCAGAAAGTATCATATGGCAAGAAAGCCTGAAGGGGGATGGACTTATAATGCACCCACTCTTAAGATAAGGATATTAATCTATTCATGAGAGCAGAACCCTCAGGACGTGTTTAGCTTTTAAAGGTACCACTTCTTAATGTCACAATGGCAATTCCAACATGAGTCTTCAAGGGTACAAACTGTAGCAAGATCTTTATTCATTGCTGGTTGGCAGCAAATAAAGCAGACTCATTTGTGGACAGGCTTCTGAAGGTCACCGACTGCACATAGATCTACCCTTCCAGTTAGTGTTTACACCACCTTCCTTTGGCCTTATGAAGACATAGCTTCCCTTAAAGCCCAGTTCACCTCATTCTTTCCTCTCTCAAAGGTTAAAAATAGCACTCTCTTCAATGGCCTCAATAATTTAGAACTCATGAATAAGTCATTTGCCCAGGAGGCTACACTGGGGCATCTATTTTTACTTATAATCCCTCACCAAGCAAAGTGACCTCTCTCAAGGAGCCAACAATGACTCCCTTTGATCTCCTGACTTCCTAGGGAGTGACCCAGGCAAAACTTACAATGCAGAGTCTTTTCTGAAGGGCAAAGATAAACTAATAGGTGGCAATGACTTCAGAATGTGAGTAAGGAAACAAGGATTTAGGCTTTGGCCGGAACCCCTGCAGCTGCCCAGAGTGTCTCCAGGAGTGCATCCTATAAAGCAGGGCAGCAGACTCACCTCTACAGTGCCTCCCCTCCTGGTCGCCTCTTCCCTAAGATGCCATTTTTTGAACAGTGAACCTCAACAGAAGAGCAGTATCAAAGCTCAGGTCCCTGAAACCCTGTGCTTGCCCCAGTATTCCAGACACATGCTTCCTTCTCACCCTCCAACTCACCTTCCCTCAGCCTATCTCCTCTACGTACTTTCACCTACCTTGGGCTAATCCCATGGTCACCAGGAGAACCCCACTTCAAGGATTTTGGCCAGTAGTCTATAAAAGTAAGGTGGTGTTTTGTTTAGTTTTGTATAAAAGTAAGGTGGTGTTTTCTTTTGTTTTGTTTTGCTGTATTTCCATACTCAAGGTTTGTTCCGGTTCTCTTTTTTTCAACCACCTATAGAATTTCCTGCCTCAGTGTTCTGCTGGCCTCTGGCCCCAGCCTCCAAAGGATCCATTTTTACTAAGTTTGGTTTCATTACTTTCTATACTGTTTGTACAAAACCAAACTTCCTCAGTTTGTAGCTACATTAACCCCTTTCATATGACCCTCCATGTCCCATGATTCACAAAATCATTCATTAATCATCAACATCTCCACCTGAGAATATAGTCGTCCTTCTGAACTTTACTCCCTGCCCCACCAACAGGAAGGGATATAATTTTCATTGTACAATTGTTTGCTGACTTTGTGATGGTGTGAAGGCTACATGCATCCAGTAGGAACTTTCACTGCATGTTACTGGTGAGACCTATCCACCCATTCTGCTTTACATGTTCGGTAGAGTAATGAATCAATTTTATGAGATAGTCAACACTTTATCAGAAAACAAGCTTTGTGTTAGATGACTTTTCCCAACTGTAGGCAAATACAAGTGTTCTGAACTTATTCTGAGGTGGTCTAGGCTAAGCTATGGTGTTCACTATGTTAGGTATATTAAATGCACTTTTGGCTTATGGTATTTTCAACTTACAATGGGGCTTATTGGGATGTAACCCCATCACAAACTGAGAAGCATCTGCATATATTTCAGGAAGTGAGAAACTCCTATTCTTTTACTGCTCACGGTTTCCCTTTTATAAAATAAATACTTTTTTAAAATCGCACATTTAATGAAAAGTTACCATGAGGCAGGCATAGTGCTAAATTCTTTACTGAAGTAATCATTTACTTTCTTCTAAAAATTCTCCCATGCAGTGACATTTTTGTTTGTTTGTTTGTTTATTTGTCTATTTATTTTGGAGAGCTACAGATCAATTCCAGGGCCTTGCACAACCAAGGCAAGCACAAAAACCTTGTAAGTAAATGAACGAAAGGATGAGAATGGCTTCCATTTAGTTACATTCTCAGTGGACACCACTTATCTGTCCTCTCTTTCTGCCAGTTTTAAACATGAATTAGCCCAAGTGCATGCCCTTAATGGAGAGCTCAGAAGCCTAAAACTCTTAAATTACTGCTGTAGGCCTCAGGGAGCAGGGCACACTCCATGGCGCATTCCAAATGCTTGAAACAATTGTCATGCATGCTCATAATTACAGTGAATTGTAATGATCAAACTAGCCATAAAATTGCTTTCCCCCTGTCTTTGAAAAGGGAGACTGAAGTTTTTCAGAGCAAGGTATTCAGGAAATTATGTTTACTAGAGATAGCCTCTAGTTTTAACTTATGGACATGTTTTAAATAGGAAAGATCAAAAAGATAATCTCTGCTAGGTTTTCTCAGAGAAGCACAGGTCATTAATTCAATCATAAAAAAAATTATATACTGCCTTCTATGAGCCAGGTGCTGGACTGAGTAACCTTAAAGATCCCTTCAGACTTTGCAAATTTACAATTCCAAGAGGAAATTGAAATAGGCCTAAATGAATTGATTGGGTTTTGTAGGGAGTAGACAGCTTTCCATTTCATATTAGAAAAGGATAGTGGTAGTCATAATGCTGGCTCATGCTGGCATGGGTGAGTAGATTGTCTAGGGGAGAAAAGGGAGCTCTCTAGAAAATCCTGAGAAATGTGGGCAGAAAAGGAGACTGGCCAAGTTATTGAATGACTTGAAAATCAGGCAGAGGAATTCCAGTTTGTCACTGAAGAAAGAAAAGGCTATTATGCTCCTGACCTGGAGAACATAATGAAGACCATGGTTTCTTTATGGTCAAAAATCCATGGTCATCTCCAGTGAAAGCAAAACTTCCCCCTCATTGTACAGGAAATTTAAAAGAAGAAAAAATGAACATTTCTAATTCAAGTAGAAAAGTAACCTCCCTGTGGCCTAGATGCACAATACAAAAACCGAACAGGAGGCATCTCTTTCCTCTTTCACAGTTCTGTTTCTCTGTAACCGGCATCTCTCATATCCACAAGGATGTGGGTTGCTAGATGTTCCAAAGGCTGCTAATAAGATGCAGCTATAATGTATTCACTTCAGAGCCTTCGCTGGAATCCAGACCCTCGCCCTTCTCACCGGCAGCACTTCCTCAGTGCCTGCATGGCCCATGGGGGAAAGGCAGGCCTCACCAAGTAGGCAGACCAACACTCCTTACAGGGCCTTCAGGGAAGGAGAGGACATGACCTGTGGCTGACAGAGTCAGAATGAGCAAGGAAGAGCCATACAGGGAAGGGGATGATGTTTGAAGACAGAAATACTTTGGGAATAAAAAAGGGAAAACAAAGGAAAGACTTAAATTATGGGCAGAATAATCAGCATTTCTGCTCAACTCTGCCAAGAACAGAATGAGAACCAAGCAGACTTTAGAAGGCAGCAGGCCTGGAATATTGTCTTTATAGGTCAAATTGCTTCTTAGCAATGGGGTTTAGGGCATGCCACCCTGAAGTGATAGTGGGATACCAGAAAACACCACCCCAAAGTATGTCCTTTGGGCTTAAGGATTATTTTGAGTTGATTATTTTTGAGAAACAGAGGACACAGGAGAAGCTCTGAAAACAAAGCAGGAGCTACCTGTTTTTATAAGAGAAATTTACATTTATAAGGGAAATCTTATTTGAAAGGGTGTCTTCCTCTCTCACCAGAAAAGCGGGGTGATTAACTTGCTAGAGACTCTTATAAATGGAGAAGGCACAGACTTAAATCTTTAAAATAAATCTTTCCTGTCCTTTTCCTGGCCATCTCCCCACCTTTCTTTCTTAATGGCAGCCAAGAATAATATTTAAGCCTAAAGTCAGAGCTATTTCTTTGAGGTTTTATCTTGGAGATTTCTCTCATATCTCCCCTGTATCCAGGTAGCATAATTACTATTCAACTTGTTTGCTTTTGTCCTACTAATCTATCTTTTGTTACTGAGAATCCCAGCTAAGAACTATGAAGTTTAGATAGAATATTATTTTTCATTACTTATATAAACAAGGTCTGTGTCTTAGTCACAGTCTCCTTGGTGGAATACATTAACCTACACCCACAATTTAAAGAAGGAAAGGTTTATTTTGGTTCATGTTTCAGTCCATAGTCAGCTGAACCCATGGCAGGGTGGCATGGCAGACAGGGAGCAGAGACAGAAAGCAGAGACAGAAGGGAGGAGCAGGAAAGGGCCATAAATCCTTCCAGGCCACTTCCCCAGTGACCTTCTACCTCTGAGCAGACCCTACCTGCCAAAAAAACAGCTATAGCAACCCCATAATGCAATCACTTTCAAAACAGATGAGGCTTTGGGGGGCGTTTTAGGTATACACCATAACAATCTGTGAACCGGTAAGGCTATCTAAGGAAGTTTAATTGTGAAATGAGACTCTTCCAGCCTATGAAATAGCTCTACCTTGTATTTGCCTAGAAATGTGGTAAAAACAAAAACAAAAACAAAAAAAACCTATCAGGAGATAGAAGATGGCACTAGGTAGCATTTCCAGGTCTTTCTTAAATAAGTAATTACATCTTTTTCTTTTTAGCTGAATTAAATGAATTTAGCCCAACTTCACAGAGAATGAACTATGGGTCCGAGTGGTTCATGTGTGAGGTCTTCACCCTATTCTCTCAAGTTCTTATTCCCTATGTTTGAAATTCTCCCAGGGCCACCTATCTCCTTCCAAAAACCCACACTTGACTGCTCCAGGTCTCAAGAAACCTGCCCTAATCCACATTCTGCAATATATACCCCCTTTGCTGTACATTCAAGCAATGGGACAGAAATGGTTTTGTATTCTTTATTGTTGGTCAAATGTTTTAAATCCTAATTTATTGCCAATTCAAGAAGGCAGAGGCAATATTTTATACTTGGTCATTTTCTCCTAGAGTTCTGTGTAGCATGCTACAGCTTAATGAAAATTTTTTGATTGATTGCAAAAGAAATAACAATAAATTATATATATGACCTAATATTTATTGAACATTACTATGTGTGAGTTGCTTTAAAATCTTTGTTTAGCAAAGCTCTTGAATACTTCTAGTATAAATTAATATTTCATTAACCAGATGCTTTATCAGAGGCATTTGTTGGTTACTTAAGACATGGTCACATACAAACTACTAGTAAAAAACTTTGAAAACCAATTTTGTGAATGCTAGAAGGAAGAATTTGAGGGGAAATTTTGTATGAAAAGTGAGCAGAAGAAATCTTTATTGACTCTTACATTTAATAAAGGAAGACTAGGGGCACCCATGAGAATGACAAAAGTGTTGGGTTTGGACCAGTAGTCAAATGTGTACAGTGGTGTGTCACTTTGTTGTGTGGGAAAATCAGCCCAGGGACTCTTGGTGTCAAACTGTTTTACAGTACTAAGAAGCTATGGTGTCAAAGTACCTCAAAGTACCTCAGAAGGGCTAAGCCTGAAGTGACAAAACTGTAAAATATCCCAATGTCAATCATAAATGAATTATGGTGAGGCAATTTTGCTTGAAAAATGAGCAGAAGAAATCTTGATTGAAAAAAATCAGAGAATAATCTACATACTGTGTGTGCTAACGTGACTGTCCTGACCCTTGAATTTAATTACATGATGAATTAGTACGTTCATTTGACTAAAATCAAATACCCAACAGTGACAGGACTTGCTTTAGCCTTCAATGATTCCAAGACCCTTAAGAATCCACGGTTCTCTCTAGAATTATGCTTGAGAAAATTTCCTTTGATCCATGAAATTCTGTACATCTGAAAAGCTGGACATTTGATAATCACAGTTTTATCATAAATCACACAATGAATAGTTAAGAAGCAAAATTTAGATATTTGGCATATTTTTGTTATTTTCCAGGAAATAAGTATTTAGCTGTTCTTGAGATACTTTTACATTGTTATTATGTAATGATATGCTATTTGGTGACAATTGTAATAATATTTGTGTCTTTCTTAATCAGAACTTCCCAACTTCTTTTACATCCTGGCCCTTGTGGGAAGTGATCATATATGGTAGCACCCTGGAAAAATAGAGGATGTTGCTGGGTATCAGACCTTCTGGTGCCCCTTGCTGCTGGCTCAAGGGTGAAAGAGACCTACCTGCTATCTCTATCTCTGTCACTTGCAACCCACGTGGGGTACCTGGGTAAAGAAGCTCTGAAAATGGCAAGTTAAGGACTACCTCACTCTCAATCCTCTGTCATGAAGACATGTTCTTCACCATCTTCCCCTGCTCAGAATTCAGGCTGGAGAGTGAGGGAGCGAGTCCAGGAGTCAAAGAAGATGAGCAGCCTCACAGGAAGAAGGGCTGGCACACAGTCCCCAGTGGAGCAAGCAGAAATCCTCATTTGTAGGTGATGGCAGCTGTTGTCTTCAGGGAATTTTGATGACAGTATGAGAGTGGGCATGATGTCATGGGAACACTTGCTTGGCCAACTCAGCATGGCATCCATGGCAGCTGATCTGTGCATCCAGATTGAAAAGATCTCTCCTCCTGCTGCTCCCCCACCCTCCCCTTCTCCCTGCCAGTCTGAGTGATAATTGTAAAGCCATGCAGTTCCTTTCATAAGTAGGCCATGGGAGCCAGGCCTGGGCGTTTTCATTGCTGGCATGTTGCAATTATCACTGAGGATGGTTCTGATGACAACATAATACATGTGGTGTTTTGTGCTAAAAAAGTCAATGCCAGAGGCTGAAAGAGCAAAACTTCTCAGAGATCAGAGCGTAGTCTCAACATGACATATGAACCTGTGTGGGCCCCGAAGCATGGTCACCTTTCTTCACCTTCAGAATTACTTCTACAAAACAGTACATTGGCCCAGCCCTAGGGAAGCCATGAAAACAGAGCATTCTTCTCTGTTCAGGAATTCTTTGGCTCCTAACAGAGTGGCAAAGGGATGCTTTATAAAGTACCTGGGTGAGAGCCCAGAATTTAAGTGTGTCTGAACTTGAGAGGAAAATGTTAGCCTCAGAACAGGTCTTTAAGAAAGCCTAAATCCTAAGTGTACCATTTTGTGGCCACGTGACTTTGGAAATTTTAGTTTACTCCTCTGACCCTCGTTGTAGAAAAAGGTATGATACTTCACAAATTTGTTAGAATTACATGACTAAAACATAAATAAAATAGCCCAATATACATGCTACAGTCATTATTGCTATTGCTGTATTCATAGTTATTATTATATACACCACTCATATTTTCAGGAAGGGAGCTCTTATACGAAAATTATTCTATATGCTTAGTACACCTTATATTTGATTCTGTATATCTATTATTAAATATGTTTACTAAATTATTTTGAGTACTGATAAGTCTACAGCCATACCACCCTAAACATGCCCAAGCTCATCTGAGTACTGACTAAATCTCATGACTATCATATAGATAATGAGAATCATTATACCAGTTGTAAGCTTCTCAAAAATCTTAATATGTCATGTTAGTGAAAATGCTGAACAAATAATCCAAAACAAGAAGATGATTTGGAACATACACCCGTTCACCACAGCAATCTGTAAACTCAAAAATTTCCTCAAGACCCCAGAAGTTTAATTATTCTTTTGTTGGAAAAGTTTAAACAAACACCAGGCATGGTGGTGTGTGCCTGTAATTCCAGCACTCCCGAGGCTGAGGCAGGAGAATCATAGCACATCTGAGGCCAATCTGGGCTACATAGTGAGTTCAAAGTCAGCCTAAACTGCACAGCAAGATCATTTTTATACCCAAGGCTGTATAGCTTAACTTTTTGTATTATCGAACCATCTGAAATGATTTAACTTTTCACATTACATGACTTTTTATTTATTTAATCATGAATTGCCAACCTGTGAAGGCTTTTCTTATTATTATTCAACATTAAGTAGCTGCTTTTCACTTTGACATGAGTTGTTAATTCATAGACTGCTTTTACCTTAAGTCATCTGGTGACAAAGCACAGTTCCAAAAGTAGACTTGCGAGATTAGCAGATTAAAGCAAGAGGATATTTAAGTCAGCTTTAATGTTTACTTAAAAGATCATTCAAAGAAATGAAAAAAAGTTATGGTTCAACAGAAAAATATCTTCTTCACAGTCATATTCTACAGCTAAATTTCATTCAGTAGCATCAATTAAGCAACTAAACTGACAATGAATGAACACCTAATGTGATGGCTATTATAAAGGAAAATTCCAGATTTATGTAGAAATCCTAGAGCATTAGTTTTCCTATTACAGACTCAGAATACCCACTCAATGTAAGGTGTATGACACCAAGAGACCAGGTCTGTAATACCTCTCCAAGCTGGTGTTTGTAACATGGGGCTTCCAAGAGTTTTATTATTGATAATAATGCTCCCCTCCCTCTCCTTTTGCTGCTCCTCCTCCCCTTTCTCCTTCTCCTCATTCTTCCTCTAATAATGAGTCCTGACGTGGCAAGAGCAGCAGCAACAACGATAAAAGGACCTTAGACATCATCTTGTCCATTCTCATCATTTGTCAGAGAAATGGCAGTAGAGCCTAGTGGTTATTGGCAGAGAACTCAGGAGCTGGTCTGACTGAGTTCAAATCCTAGCTCAGCCACTTTCTACCTGTGTGACTTTTGTATAAGTTATTTACTTGTCTGCACTTTAGTTTTCTGAACTGTAAAGTCAAAGTCACAGTGAAATAAGGCCATACATAAGTTTTAGGTGTTTTTGCAAATAGGAGAGCTGAGGCTGTGAGCAGTTAAGGGATCTGTGTAAAGCTCTTCAGTGAGTCACCAGTGGACTCCATGTCTTCTCATTCCAGTCCGAGGCTCCATATTCTGCAAGTGGACCACATAGTTGTGGACATAAATCCTTCTTACCTAAAGAGCATCCACAAGACCAGCCTGAACTGCATAGTGAAACCCTTTCCCCCCCCCCCAAAAAAAAAAAAAAGAGCATCCATTCCTCTGTCTTTTGGTAATAGCAACTAATGTTTCTCTTGGAGAGCCACTAGAACCCACCTTAGTCCATGTGCCTCAGCTGTATTTGTGGGGAGGTTAAGTGAGACTTAAACCAAGCCTGGCAGATGAGATGATTCCATTACCCTGGCCACAAGGTTTGGTTGCGGGGGGCACACAACTCCAGAGCAATGAGATGTCATCCAGGATGTATGCTGGTACAAGTGGAAAAAAGAGGCCCTTTTTCCATTGCTGATTCAACTGTCAAGGTGCATTTCCATAGACCCTGGTAGCCATCTTAGTGTCAAGAAGGAAAAGCTAGAATGAAAAGGAAGCCAACAGAGAGGGAAAGATGATTCATAAATAGAGAGAGCAATATTCCTGATGGTGTCACCTGAGAGCTTGGATCTAGACACACCCAAAGGTAGGGGAAATCTATCCTTGGGCATTTCTTCTTGGCTGACTCTTAATATCTTGAGCTTTAATATCTTATCTGAATAGATTTATTGAAAAGGTCCAGTAATATAATGCATGCAAAGTACAGAGCTTAAGAATATAGTAATGATGGGGCCAGTGAGATGGCTCAGTGGTGCAAGTGCCTGCCTGGCAAGCGCAAGGTCCTGAGTTCGACTTCCGGTACCCACATAAAAAAAAAAGAATATAGTAATGATAATAATAATGACTAACATTTATGATGTTTCCTGGGTGCTGAGTTACTCATTTACTCCTTATAACAACCCTATGTGGTAAGGGCCCTATTCCTCATTCTGCAATTGAGGAAACTGAGAAACAGAGGTTATACAAATCAGGACAGCTAGAAAGTGTTGGAGCCAAAAGTCTTATTTCAAAGCCAAGCTCATTACTACTCCATGAAAATGGCTTATCGAATATAAATTAGCTTTTCAGGTTGTTGCTACTGATAACTGACTCCTGATAGAAGTTCGGCATTGACTTGGATTCTGAAGCAGTGATTTTAAGCCCAGCGACTCAAGATGAGTAGGATATAGGTCCTTCCCTAGAGATAATCAGTAGAGTGGGGTGAAAAGCAAGTGTTATTTGGGGAAAGTTATGTTAAACTCTCTGAGTCTTGATTTTCTGAAATGCGAATGAGTTTGTCTAAGTCCCAGGTTTTCACAAGTGTAAAAAGAGATCATTATGAAAAGTACCTAGCAAGCTGCCTGGTGTCATCATCTATATCAATATCCATACTAACAATGCCTAGCAAACTCACAGATCATGATCCAAAGTTTACAAATATTCCCAGGATTTCATTTTCCTTGGTGATCATTTTTGGTGAATCAATCTTGTCTTTAGGTTTAAACAAAAGACAAAACAAAAAGAAAAAAAAAGAGAAAAGAAAAAACAATTGAAAAATCCACAATCAAAGAGATTCTGCTTATTAGCTGCTTCCTACCAGCAAGTAAAGTAGTCTGGGTCAAATGCAAGGGTCGAGGAGCAGTGCGCATGTGCGTCATTCCCCCTCAAAGCCTGCATCCTTAAAGGAGGCGCCTCACATGGAGCGCTGAGAAATCACGCAGGAAGGGACGCATCAGAGAGCAATTCAGTAACCAAAGACCAACTCAGCTTCCTCATACAGGTCTCGTCAGGCAAAGCTTTACTGATCCTTGACTCTCCCCACAGGTGCATAAGGGTTCACTTTTAGGTGCTTGCTTCTATTTCAGTAAAATGGCTTTTACTGGGTGTAAGCTACAGTTCCATATCTCTACTTTCCACGTCACGATCTCACTCACCAACCTCTTCCAGGTGGCATGTTCACAGACTCTTCTCCCCTCACAGATGGATTAAAGTGTTCTCTTCCTCTTTTTTACCACTTCAACACAACAGCAGAAGAGCAAGGGGTAGTACCTCAGAACACCACCTCTGATAGGTCTACACCTCCAAGTATGTTAGTCATTGTCGCTGTGACCCAATACCTGAAAAAGACAACTTAAAGGAGGAAAGATGTGTTCTCTTTCACAGTCTCAGAGGTTGCAATGCATGGTCAGCCAGCTCCATTGCTTTTAGACTTTTGGGGAGGCAGAAACATCATGGCGGAAGGGCAAGATGGAGGAAAGTTGCTTACCTTACCTCATGGCAGCCAGGAAGCAGAAAGATTGGAAGAGTCATAGTGAGAAGGAGCCAGGACAACAAATATCCTTCAAGGCACACCTCCAGGGACCTATTTCCTTCAACAGGTCTCCACATCCTGGTAGTCTATCCAGTTATGAACTTACCAGTGGATTAATCCATTTATACAGCTAGTATCTCCACAGTCCAATCATCTCTGCAGGCCCCACCCCTGACTTGCTGCACTGGGGATCGATCCCTCAACACAGGAGTCTTCCTATTTTAGCCATCACACCTGGTGAATGCTACTCAGGAACTAATGCTCTGCCTGGCAGTAAAAACGTGAAGAAAGCATCATTACTCCTGTTGTGAGAACCAGAAAGGAGGACTGTGTGAAACATTTTATATGTTTTGTGCAACATCCAACAGTATGATCTCTAAAAAAGAGGGACAGAGTCCACACAATTTGAGACAATGATTTTTCCCCTTTTCTCTCTTCCCAAAGATTCACAGCTGGCATCTGCTCATCTGCTCTGCACTAGAATGGGATCACAGCTTCCTTGAAACAATTCTATGAGCAAAAAGGGAACAGTCTTGAAATCGGTACTGTACCTGTTACAGGAAGACAAATATGGCCTGTCCTTCTTGCCCTGGTAAGTTACTGTCAAAATTTACAAGAGCATTATCAGTAAGAATAAATATTATAAGTAAACAAAAGTACCCTACCAGAAGCTATGAACCTCAACTGTTTTGTATCTACTACCCCCTATTGTCTTTTCATCTTCTTAGTGGCATAAAAATAGAAATGAAAATTTTTGTATTTTATTGTTGATTTTATTGTTATAAGGATCACACAAACAATCCACAATTCATGGCTGAGATTTTCAAACATTCAATATATAATTTCATACGTGTTGTCAAAAGAAATCGTGGTGTTTTGTGGCTTGCTTTTTTATCAATATATTCTCAGCATCTTAAAATATTAGAAATTCTTTTATTGTATTCCATTATGCAGAGGTACTTCATTTAATCAGCTTCTTCTTAATGAATATTTAGATTGTTTTCAAAACATTTTACAATGGGCAATTCATCTATACATCTCTGACTCTCTTTTTATTTTATTAGGAGATATTCTTAGGAAGTACTGTATTCTGGATCAAATGATTTTTGTACTTTGATATTATTTTGTTAACTGTAGCTCAATAATCTTTCAGGAAAGTTTTTAAAGGAATGAAAGTCCTTTCCACTTTTACATAGACCAAGGTGTAGAGACATTCAGTAGCTTGCTAAAGATAATTCAGTTACTCACTGAGGTGCTCCAGATCCATCTGTTAAAAACTGTAATTGAGATGTTTTGGAGCTACAGCAATCCACTGAAATAACTTGCTCCAAATGTCCTAATTTTGTAGGCAAATTGAAGGGAAAAGGTATGTAAATCTTGAATCCGAAGTTCCCTCTCTTTCCAGTCCTTCCTTGAATTGGAGGATGGTGTCTTTAATTTGATGTGGAGCCATCCTGGCATGCAGTGCTATAAGTTCTAGATTTTCTTTAATGGCTTTATATTTTTCTAGGATTTTTGTCCTTTCTACCAGAAATTTAAAAACCTCTACTTTGTAGGCTACAGCCAGGGTTCAAACAGAATCGTGGGTCCTGTGTCTCAGAACTTTTTTTTTTTTTAAATTGTAAATGGTTCTCTTTCAGTTTCTTCCACACCCAAGATTTAGCAATGCTCTTCACACATTTTCTTTGAGTCCTCTGTGGTAGTGGCAGGTGCTCTGTGTGACCACTAGGCGTCAGACTTTCCTATCTCTCCTCCAACTGTGCAGCTAACTCCATATTTTAACTCATTTGCTCAGTCATGAGCTTTTTATCTAAAGGGGGTTCTTTGTACCATATGAACACGGTCATTGTGATGCAGAACTCGAACAGATTTGAACAGCTCTGATGGAGTCTTGCTGTCTCTTAGTTACTAGCTTTTCAACAGAGCTCTTCATTGCAAAACCCAGGCCTTCAACCAAGGGGGAGATAGAAGAAAGAGCAATAATCCTGCTTTTCCCCATTCCTGAGGGAAGCCACAGATAATAGGATGCATAGATAGTAGGATGCTAGAGTGGGTAGCTCTGAGCACCATTCCTTATTCATCCTAAGAACAACTGAATGTCAATGCCGTCAACTGAAAGCTTTGAAATCTGTACGTCAGGTGGGTTGAGATAGAACAGCACAACACCAACCATCTATTTGGTCTCTACTGCATATAGATCATTACGCTTTAAGTCCAGAAAAAGGTACTTTGTTCATTCAATTGGTCAATTATTCAACAAAAGTTTGTTAAATAACTCATAGCCATTGGGGATGTCCTGGTAAAGAAAATGGCAGGCGGCTGATACACCAGCAACATTGCTTCTGTAATACAAGAACACTCTCATCCCACACCCAAGTTCATGATGCTTAATTCCTTATGTCTTACAAGATGCTGTCGAGAAGAGATTAAAGCCATGTTCTTAACCAAAGTGACTTTCCCCTTGGAACTCACATCATCTTTTTGGAGAACCTTAGTGTCATAGCCTCATCACTTCCTTGTTTCCTTCTCTCCCTACCTGGCAACATCCTTTGTGGAAGGAGACAAACAATAGCTTCATCTCAGACACTGGAGAACTGAGACAGAAAAGTAGAAGAAGATTTTCCAACTCACATTGAAGGACGGAGGCTGAACCAGAACTCTGGACTCCACGAGCTGTCATAAACCCCATGAAAACTGTTTTAGACACAGATAATAACACTAAGCAGTCTCTTGCAGACAGAAGCTACCTAACAAAGATTAGGAGGCTGACAAATGAGAACAGAAAGCTTCATTTCATAGTTTCCATAAAACCCAACATCCTTCCTGTAATACCTCTGAGAAAGAAAACTCTCCTGGAAACCTCCCTTTCCTTCCTTAGAGAAAAAAGATAACATTCTCTGGTAGGTACTGGCTCACTTGGGCAAATGCATCAATTTTTATTTCCCAAGCATATGTCAAGCCTTTGCAGAATTGCTCTGACCAAAAAGCTCAGTCCCTGTAGCTGAGATTCACTCAGATCTATTTTAATCTATCCAAGGAATCACCACTACTAGAGTGTGTCTCCCCAAAGAAGATGTTGGTGTTTCCCATCTGGTTATTTTGAACTTTGCTTAACACTTCCAGGACTAAAAAAAAAATCTCTGAAAAGACACATCTATAAACAGTGAGGCAAATTTCTTAAGAACCACAAGAAAATAACTTCTATTTGAGATACATCAATCCTCATATTTTTATTTTACAGATAAAGATGTACAATAAGATATGGTCCCCACTGACTTATCATTACCATAATCATCCACATGGTATTAATGAAGAACCTATTTGTGCATAGGGCAGGTTATAAGTGAAGAACATTAAGAGTAAGTGAAATTTGATTTATGTACTCGATCTAAATAAACGTAGAATATTTGTCTCTTCAGTTCTTTCTCAATTCAGTAATGATGTCCCACGACCTGTTACGATGTCCTTCCCCCTTGCCAGCAGTGTAGGTAACATCCTATAGAGGGTGTCACACCAGATAATAATCTGAGGTGCTTTGGCCTGCCTGCCTTGGAAATTCAATGGTAGGAGAAAGATTAGATAGTAATTTTCTATTCAATTAATCTTCCTTATCTTTAGACACTACAAATTTATACAACTAAAGAAATGTTAACTCTAAAGACCAGTTATACCAACAGAGATGACATAAAGATGTGATTTATGACAAAAGCTACAGATAAAATAGACCTAAATGATCCATGAACAACTCCTTACTGCATTTTTAGACATCTGCATAATTTCTGTAAACCTGTCCAACATGAACAGTCTTTTTTTCTGATACATGGCATAAGTCCTTGTTTGAGTAAAAATAGCAGAAAGTGAAAATTCATTAAAAGAAACACAAAACACCCTAAGCTTACAGGCAAAAAGCTTTTGTGATAAGTGTGTTCTCCCAAACCTCACCGTGAACACACATTTTAAATAAATCAGAATTTTCTATTTTCTTGCACTTTACTTTGAATTGTTTTTAAAGTGTTATTTCTAAAGGAAACAAACAAATACGATAACACCAAGAACAATAGCCCCAATTATCAGCATCTTCATGGTTCATGAACTTCTTTCTGGACTTCCTTTTCGATTTCTGTTGCCAGAGTCCAAACAGTCCCACTCCAGAGCATCTTCCTCCTTCCTAAGAAATTCTTAGAATGGCCCCGAGAGCCCTGTGTTTTTCCTTTTACCACAGTTCCTAAAAAGGAAAGTGACAGCCTTGACTCACCCATCTAACCCAATGCCAGTGTAGCGCCTCACCTCACAGCCTCACACCTGGTGCTGGCTCCCTCAGGTCACTTCAGCTCTCACCACAGGAGTCATTTGAAAAATTGAACTGGGCAGCTCGGCCATTCCACTCCCATGGAGAGATTTTCTGAATAAGCATCCAGCAACCATACTAGCTTTCATTGAAAAACAAAATATTCACATTTCCTTTAGAGCTAAGCTAAGGCACAGGAAAAGAGCTGTCTTGAGGCTGGTAGGTGTTTTAAAGGTGTGAGCACTGAGTATATAACCCTCAACTACAAATCTTACACTCCACTGGGAGTTGTGAAAGGCCTGGAAAGGAGAGTTGACATTCTTATTTGGGATGTAAAGAGCTAGATTAGAAACAGGAGTTACCAAAAATACTCCTACCCAGGACCCTACATTCCTACATCTTCCCCATGTCTGTTAGGAAACTAAGACAAGAGGTGTGAATCTACTAGACACCTAGCAATCAATTCGGACTATTGCTTGGCTTAGCTTATTGGTTCTCCATAACCGTACAGGGTTCAAACCTGAAAGTTGATCACAATCAACTAGTAAAAGTCATTTGTGAAGTAAATATTTTTGGAGGACTGCCCCTTAATCACCAATGGATAAGGTACATTGAGAGTCCCCATGTGTTCAGGGAAGCATGTTTATTCATTTCTGCTTTTGCCATAACTGTACATTCAGTACAGTTCTCTTCTCAGTGCTATGCTGGATAGAAAGACACCGAGAAAGGCCATGGAGAGATGTAGTCTAGCACAAGCTGCATTACACTTATAAAATATGTACTATTCCAAACAATACCCAGGCATAACCAATTAGGTGATACAGAAGGGAAATTTATGCTTGTACATCTGTGCAAAAAGTCTGCAAATGCCCATAATGAGACCTTTTACTAAAATGAGGTTATCTTTACAATAAGGAGGTATGAATAATTTGTATTTTCTTTAACTTTCATTTTTTATTTTCCCCTATATATATAATATTTGCTTATGTTATGTTTTAAAGTTCAAATAAAAATAAAGCTCAAATAAAAACCAAAGAGTTTGGGGAAGGCAATACTTTCTTACTGCTAAGGCAACCAGGAGTGCTTTGTGGAGAAGGGGCACATCAACCCTGCTATGGCTTCGGAAGACTACAGAAGATGGAAAGGGAGTTGGGGAATTAGGTGAGTGTGGACAGGGAAGGGATAATTTGAATTTGGAAACTGAGTGTCTCTATTGAATGGCAGTGTGGGGTATAAGTGAACTGTAAGTGGACATGAGTTTAGGAAAGGAGGATGGGGATTTAATGAGAGACTCTTAAACACCAGGCTCAACCAGAAATGGTGGCACATGCCTGTAATCCCAGCACCCAGGAGGCTGAGGCAGGAGGATTGCAAATACAAGGCCAGCCTGAGCTTCCATGTGAGACTCTATCTAAAAAAGAAGAAGAAGAAGAAGAAGAAGAAGAAGAAGAAGAAGAAGAAGAAGAAGAAGAAGAAGAAGAAGAAGAAGAAGAAGAAGAAGAAGAAAGAAAGAAAGAAAGAAAGAAAGAAAGAAAGAAAGAAAGAAAGAAAGAAAAGTAAACAAAAGAAAAGAAAAAGAAAAACCAGTCTCTGGGGTTTGGACTTGCGTCAGTCATCAATGCAGATCAATGAAAGTTCTCCAGTAGGGAACATGAGATGAAAGCACTGCCAGTATGCTGGGGGAAGGGGTTAACACAGGTGGTGCCCAGGCTGACTGGCTTTGGTGGGTCAGGGCTACAGGCAGGAGGCAAGTATGGAGACTCCTTGAACCATGTTGGTCTAAGGTGACAAAGGCTAGAACTCAGTGGTGCTTGAGGGAATGGAAAGAAAAAAGAAGGGGTGTTACATAAGTACTTGTTCCACTGTAAGGCACTTATTATAAGCTCAAAATTGAGAGAAGGCAAAGGTAATGTCAGTGTCTGATGTGTAGTGATAGTAATGAGACTGATTTTCAGTTGTACTTTAGAGAATTGGCTTCCTTATTGTACATGCACGTATAAAAAGTATATATAATGCGATCGTGGATGGCCGCTGTATGTACAGGCATGCCCAGGAGTGAGAGAGCCAAGCCGGTCCACAGACATCAGGAGAACATCAGAGCCCAGGGGAAAACAAGTTCCTGGCTCTGAAGTCTTAAGGGAATGTCCTCATTAGGTCACAGTACAAGGCTCTCCAACCTGGGGGAAGGTCACTTTCCCCTCAGATGATTGGAGTGTTCTAAATGCTGAACCATGCAATGCCCCAAGCACATTTAGCAGATGGAGCAGAGGGGGCAGGAGGGGCTTTTGAACAATGCACTATTATTTCAATAATTTGATATTCACTGTTCCTGTGAAAAATTTGCAAACTAGACTTTACACCCATCATAACTCAGAGATGCCGTCAAGCTGCGCTCACCTTGCTGGAAAGAGGCAGTCTTTGTGTGGCCTCCTTTAGAGGCTTATAAATATTTATCCCGATGGGCTGGTGGTTAAAACTAAAATTCTTAAGCTTTTCAGAAATCATCATTTTCAGGTGCACATCACTTTATGCGAATCCAGCTCTAATTTTCCATTGCCTTCTGTCACAATTTCAGTGTTATTTTTCCTCTTCATGTCTTGATAAAGTCCTTCACCTTGGAGCCTTTTCTATTCATCTCATTCCTACTTCTGTGATCAGTTATTTTTCAGTGTAACATGTGCCAAGGCTGGTGAATTTGTTAGCAACCAAAATAATTACTGATTTAATACATGATTTCCATACAAAGATTTTTTTTCAAATAAGAAGAGGTGTAATATGGCTATTCTTACCACCCTATGCAGACACGAGATAGTTCACATAAAGGACTTCTTTGATACATTTTGGCCACATACATACATATGACAACTTGCACACGAGAGAGGACTAACGAGATAGCACATCTCTGCTCTCTGTCAGATCCAGAGAACTAGACCCTCGACCTCCTGCAGGTGTCATGAAAACCAAGAGCTGTGTAGTAAACGAGATGTGCTCCCTCACTGTGCAATTTAGAGAATGACTTAGAAACAAACATAAATGCAGATCCAGTTTTTCTGAATAAGTACTGAACAGTAGGACCTCTGTGAGGGTGTTGGCTTGGTGCAGGTAAATATGGCCAGGTCAGGTACAAGGGTAAATTGAAAGAATGCATCCATTCTTCTTTGAAGTCAACGGTGACTTCATGGCAAATTCCTGGGCCTCTTAGGCCAGTGATGGTGAACCTTTTAGAGCTTTAGTGATAACAAACAAACCTTTTAGAGCTTTTAGTGACAACAAACAGATGGCTGTGGCACCAGTGCCACCGGTTTGTTGCCACTGCATTAGATTCTCCAAACAATGCCACAAAATATTGATACCCTTCACTACACCCTCCTTGCTAATTGGGTACTGGTGTGCATGGCCCCGAACGCCAACCCTCATTCATCTTAAGGACAATACAGTATTAACATATTTGACAGCAGGTTCCAAATACTGTGTAAAAGAGAGTTGCATGTAAGAGCACTCGGTACACAGACATCTACTGAAAGTCTACCCCATACAAGATACACTGCACTTGAACTCCAGAAAAGGGCATTTGTCGGTCTGTCAGTTGGTCACATATTCAGTAAGTGCTTATTTAACATTTCTCTACCAGGCATCGAGTACCGCACAATGAAGAGAAACACATGAAGAATGTTTTAGCAGTAAAGCTTGTGTAATAACCACACCCACATCCAGACTGCTTGACCACCCCTGCTTTCTAAGGAGCCTGTGTAGATGGGATTGAAAGTAAGTGACTTTCCCCTGGGTTCCCACACCATCTTCTGAAGACCTCAGTGTTCTGGCTTCAGTACATCCCCACTCCATAAAAGCATCCCCGAGAGAGGGAGACAAAGCAGCCTCATTTCATACACAGGGAAACTGAGTCAGAGAATGGTGGAAGATGTCTCCTCAAATCATAAAGAAGGAGAAAGGTCAAACAAGAATCCTGGCTTTGTGAACCGTATCCCATGGGACTCTGTGAAATTGGTTTTCAGCCAGGACAGAGTGTAGCAGCAACCAAGGCTCTTGAAGTTCTGTCATTTCCATGATATTAGAAAAATATCAATTATGTGGGAAGGAAAGTGAAGGATAAACAGGTTAACCAGGTAGAATGAATCCATCAGAAACTATCTACAAAAGTTACTTGGGCTCATGTGTAAGAACACTTGGATAAGAGAGTTTGAGTTAAACTATAGGGAAGGTAGAAAAGGCTATGCCCACCAGGATACCTCCCACAACAGCCTGAGGACTGGCCATCATTTTCAGACCAACAATGTGTAAAAGTTGATCTGCAGCATTAATTTGTGCCTTGAACTTTGTTGCCAGCACCTTACCCATCTTTCCCTGAACATGAAGACCAGCTCTGACTTGAAAATGTAGATATACAAATGATCGTTTCTGAGGACCGCTCTTCATAACTGGTTGAGGAAAGGCATGTGTGTGTGAGCTGACACAGGCTTCCTCACAACTGAACTGTTTGCTCTGGCTCGAGGCACCGAGCTGGTGCGCAGGCACGCTTGCGCTGCCTCTGGCCATTTCTGCCCTGTCTAGCTGCCAGGTCTGCCTGGACAGAGACTGGAAAGTACATGGTGTTTCCTGCCCTTCTCCCTGCTGGCCATGCTGTCCCTCATCTTTCAGAACAAAACCTGGTTATTGCTCAAACAGGAATTGTGGTGCCGAGTGGATTCACATAGATTTCCTCATTTTTTTTTTTTTTTAAATTTTGATGTGGGTACCAGGAGTCAAACTCAGGACCTTGCACTTGCCAACAAGCGCTTGTGCTGCTGAGCAATATCACCAGCCCTTTTTTTTCCTTTATGTGGGTACTGGGAGTCAAACTCAGGACCTCACACTTGCCAGGCAGGCGCTTATGCCGCTGAGCTATCTCACCAGCCCACATTTCCTCTTTAATGAGGAGTGTTTCGCCTTTAGATCTGTATTGCCCAGAAGAACTAGTGATGTGACAGATGGGGCCAGATAGGTTGCTGGGGGAGATATGTGTTAAGAAAGAGTTAAAACACAGAGCAAATATGGGTAGACAGAGAAGATATGCCAGAAACCCTGGAAAGGTTAACCAGATAGTATGTTGCTAAAAGCATATCCAATGTTTACCAATAAACATGTTTAAAAATATGTAATCCCAGCACTCTGGGAGGCTGAGCAGAAAGATCCCAAGTTCAAGTCCACCCTGGCCAACTTAGCAATTTAGTAAGACCCTGTCTCATAAAAAGTACAAGAGGGCTAAGGATGTAGTTCAGTGCAAAGACCCTGGGCTCAATCCCTAGTACCACTGTGTGTGGCGGGGGGAAGAGCTTATGGGAAAGAATCAGGTAAAAGTAAAAGAATCAGTGAATCTAGTTTTATGAAATACCAAAATTGCCTTTCATTTGGGTGGTCAGTCAATTTATTTGTGAGAATAGAAAATGACATATATGATGTGTTTTAAGGGCACCAAGAAGATACTTCGCCTTCCAAAACAATAATACCTCTCTTCCAAACTCCATCTGCCAAAACCCCTACAATTCCAGCCTTGAAGATACAGCTCCTCTAAGTTTTGCCTTTTCTAAGCTTCTCTTTTAACATGTAAATACTCCTTAAAGGGGTCTCCTATTAGCCCCTAATAATCTTAGTGCTCATAACCTTTTCAGCAAGACAGCAGGGGGTATTGGAAGGGAATTGTGGAAAGGATGATCTGGGAGGAAAGGTGAATAAAGAGGGACAAAGTGGCCCAGGAAGGGAATTGGGAAGGTTTACAGAATACCCTTCCCTACCTTGCCTTATACTGAATAGGAGCAGACCTACAGAAATGGTAAAAGAAAACCCTCTATGTAAGCACAAATCCTTGTTTCCTCATGAAACTTTGGGTGCTTGATTCTGACAATATCTGTAGATTTCTCTAAATCATTCTTAAATGGTAGGTAAAATTTAAAGATGGTGTTTAGATGATGTCCTGGGTGTGTATACACACATGTACACACACATGTATATCAACACTTGCATGTTTGTGCAATTGCTCCCTCTAAGGTGAGGTTGACTTCCCTACAGCCTCTAAAATAAATCTTACCAAGCTTTGCAATAGTTCATTAACTATAAATAAATACTCTAAGCAATGTGAGTAACTTACCAGACTCTTCACCATAAATGTCCTATGTGAAAATTGACCCCTGTTTTACACTTCAGCTATTTTAAAGCTCCATGTACAAATTCCTTAGCGCTGCTAATCTGTAAAGGCTAAATGTCCTTGCTCCCAGAGTCTGGGAGACTCTTCTGACAAGGAAAGTTGGTGTCAGGGACTCTGTTCGAGAGAGGACAGGAAATGTCAAGAGTTTATTATTTCTGGTCACCTTGTTAGACATTTATATTGAAATGTTGCAAAAAATAATACACACATGCAGAATGCTTAAGTTAATGAAAATAATTGTATTGACTAAGAGGAAATTAATTTATTTCTTTTCAGATCATCTAGCTGTTAAGTTTTAGAACATGGACATGAAGTAAATCAGAAATATATTAAATTAGTCTCTCTGCAGAGAACTGAACAAAACAACAAGGGCTCATTGCACAAATTGGCTACCAGACATAGGTACAATTTTTAAGTCAATGACACTCTGCATCCCATGTTAACAAAGATCCCTAGCAGATATGAGTTTTATGGAATAAGTGAAAGTTGCTTTGTGAGTCAGCTAAGAAGCAGCCATTATTCTTGCCTATGTTAAGTGCAGAATAATTGCATACTTTCAGATCAGAGTTCCTTAGGTAAGCTAAATGTACATTAATAAAGTAGCAGAATTTTATTTTTATATGGAGACCACAGTTGTGAGAGTATGAGGAGAGGAAATTCTCTAAGAAAGCTGAGCACAACAAGATGCCTAAGAATAGATGTCTATGAGTGATAGCCCAGGACTCTTACTCTATAGGCTGTAGCAGACTAAAGACTTACCAGATCATTTGGGGCTTGGTATGTGAAGTTATGTATTCTATTTTGTTACACTGTTTTCACTGTGTCAGTCAAGGTCTATGGGGTACACAGTTTTTGTGTCTCAGCTTGAATTAATGACAGCACTTACCCTGAGGACGTGGGACAGAGACAGGAAATTCCAGTGTGCATAGCCAGATGTCACTATGATTGCTTTGTTGTATGCCTTAGCATTATGTACTTTGTATACAGGCAAAAGAATTTTGTTAACATTTTCTTTCCTTTTCCTCCAGTTAGGCATCGTATAGCTGATCAGGTGGTCATAATTAAAGCTCTTAATTTATACTTAGAAAAACAGAGAACCAGAGAGGTTAGATAATTTGCTCAAGGTCAACAATATCAGAGATGGATTTAGAAAGTGCTTCTTGATTCTCTGGGCACCGAGCCAGTTTGCCACTCTTCACATTAGCTTGAAGGTCAAACACCTTTCTTTGAATTAGTTTTTGTTTTGCATCTTTGTCTGCATGCAAAGTGTACATGGACTGTGTGCCTCACCCTGTGGCTAAAAGCAGCAGCTTGATATTTCTAGCAAGCAGTTTTAGCCTCCTCTGGAGCAAGGCACCAACAGGCCTCAGGCCTGGCTTTGTAAGCTGGTGCCAGGTGTTGTGCTGTGTCTCTGTGCCTTATGTGTGAGCATAAAGATAATCTTGAGGGCCTGTTGGGCCAGGACTCTTAATGAAGGAAGCATTGTCATATCTAATCCTATCCAAGGGAGGCAAAGTCACAACCACACATATTGGGGTCACATTCTGAGCTCTTACATGCTTCCCTGTCCTTGTCCCTACAGTGGCCCCATGGGGAGTCTTCAAATGGAAGCCTTTGGCTGACAAGGAATTGACTTGTCCTCGACTTCATTAGGGCCTGCTCAGCAAAATGCACTTTCCCAACCTTCATACAACCTTTCACATGCAGTGACTCATCTGTAATCTCCAGCTAACTTGTAATTTATACAAACCCACAGGAGAAACCAAAGTGTGTGAAATGGGAGGTATATTCACAGCAGAAATCATTCAGGTCAGTGGGAAGGTTGGGGCCAGAGCCGAAATGAGCATTTTGTCTCCCTAACCTTTTCCAGCAGGATCGGAGGCTCTCTCCTAATCTTCGAGCTTTTGGCTCATCTGCTCTCAACTGCCCTTTTCAGCCACCATCTTAATCATCTGCCTGTGGCTTTTCATTTCTGCTGCCCAGCGTCACCCAACTCCTCTTTCCCCAGCCTCCTGAGCCAAGGCCAAAGGTTGTTTAAGGTCCCTGGAAATTAACTTTCATCAGCCACAAGGTGAACTGTTGCTTTCTGATGAAGCCTCACAGCCCCAATGAGCTTGAGAAAATATTCTGCACAAAAATAGCCTAATGCTTACTGTGCGAGACTCAAGTGATTCAGTACACTTAGCCCCCAACTGTTCCCTAGGATTTTTCTCCTTGGGGACAAGGTGCAGTCACTCATTTGGGGGCCTTTCCAAAGAATTCTTTCAGGTGATTCCTCTGGTGTTTCTACAGTGTCTCTTGAGACTCATAACAGTTAGGTTTGGAATATATGTTAAAAACTGCAGACTTCTCTGTCTTCCTTTCTCCTTCTGGATGGGGGGATATGGGGGGGTAAGACAAAGAGAGACGCCTCCCACTGAAAGAGGGGCAGTCTAGTGGGTGGAAGCGGACACGACCCCTGCTTCTTCCTCCAAAGTGGGATTCTCTGAGGGCTAGTCTGAGGAGCCTGATCAAAGATGTTGCCTGGAACCTCCAGGCTACACTGACGAGCCTGAGATCTTGGCTTCCTGCTATTCTGACCCAGTCTCCAAAAGGTCCTCCAAACACAGGGTGACCCTGAACTCAGTCCCTGAGCAGCTCTGACGGAGTGACCTTAACCTTTCCTGAAGTTCAAAGCAACCCACTGAGAAGAAAATTACAGAATCTGTGCCATGGCCTTTCCAAGTGTCTTCCCTGGCTTATCCACCAGTGGAGAACATCATCTTCACTGTAAACCAGGAGGTTAAATATGACAGAATTTCCTTTGGAACATTCCATTATCTGGTCCAGCATGCTTATTCATTTTATGTAGAGAAACTGGAATTGCCTATGAGCAGGTGTTGAGTCAAGGTGATAGAAACACAAATGGGAGGCTTTTTAAAGAGAAAATATATGTACATAGATATTTACAAAATGAAGTAGAAAATAATATTCATCCTAAGTAAATAATAATAAATGATAGCTAACACTTACATCGCACCTGTTATACACCTGGCACAATGTGTGTGTATGTGGTAAAATACATACAATAAAATTTAACATCTTAAACATTTTGAAGTGAATAGTTCAGAGGGATTAGGTACATTCTCATTGTTGTACAGCTATCCAACCCAGAACATTTTATCATCATAGTCTGAAACTCCGTACCAATTAAACAACTCTCCTTCCCCCTTCCCTCTGCCCAGGCCCTGGAAGCCACCATTCTACTTTCTTCTGTCCGTATGAATTTGACCTCTCTTGGTACCTTATATAAGTAGATTTACACAATATTTGTCCTTTTGTGAAGTTTTAACCACTTTATGTGTATTAATTCATTTAACCATACTAACAGTACTACGAGGTAAATAAAATTATTATCACTATTTGACAGATGAGGAAACTGAAATACAGAAAGGTTAAGTGAGAAGTAGCAACTCCATGCTGAAGGAGATCAGAGAAAGGAAAGATCTCCTCTAATTTGGTTCTCTGCCCATGGCAGGCCATAAGCCACTTAAAAGGAATCAAAGAATCCCCTTGTTGGAGACCCTCCAGCCACTGGCTAGAACCTTCTGTTTCCCCATAAGGGCTGAGCAGCTGGCCAGGCACCTCTGCAAGAGAACAGAGGGAATGTGCTGAATGAGTTAAGTGCCCCTTGTGGCCCTCCCTTCCCCTCACTCTGTGCAGGCTGAGCTGGTGACCCGGGCAGGATCGGAGCCAAAGGATTAATCCATCACAATGAGACATTCTATTTTGGGCAGGCGGCAGGAGCAGATGCCTGGTGCCTGCACATCTCAGTAGCAGCATACAAGGGCACGTGCCACGCAGGCCCCCTCACAACCTCTACTCCCCAGAAAGGACAGGACAGAGACAGGTGGGAACTTGTGGACACAGATCTGTTGGGGACAGCAAACCTAGACGTGCTGGCGTGATGTAGTTTCTTAGGTGGGCCTTGTAAAAAACACCATGTTCTAAAGTAAGCTGTGTTTAAGAATGTGGAAAAGCCACCTCCATCACCTTACTTTCCTTGGTAGTCAGGAAGCAACACTTCTAACTTGTGGCCATGGACTGTTCTTCTAGATCCACCAAGGGAGCTGGCCCCATTTGGAATTGAGGACTGGGTGTAAATTACCTCCTGCCTCTAAGTTAGGAAAGCACCTCAGCTTCTGTCTCAGGGAGCGTCAATGTCTGTAAGGAATAGTAGTTTATTGATAAGAAGCAGGACTTGCTGCTCCTACAGAGGTCTTTCTATTGCTCTCCTGTTTATATTTGACCGGCACAGAGCAGCCCAGATTTCCTTTGGTAATCACATTCCCAATACAGGCCAAGGAGGAGAGGAAAAAAGAAGAAAAAACAATAGTTAGGTGCTTTGGGTTAGAAAACCCAATTCTGAAATGGAATTGCTTTTTCTAAACTCCTTCCCAATGATTTTACCACTCTTTTGGAAGTGTCTCTTCTTCCCAGGCACAGAGAAGCATATTTTGGATCATAGAGAAGAGAATCTTCAGGTTCTGTTAGAGATTTGATGAAGAAGTTTTATAAATCTGAAACTTTAAACATCCGAGATGGAAGTTAGTGTGAGAGCTAGAAGTGTAAAGAGTTGTCTCCATTTTTGTGGATATTCTTGGCTTGGTTTTAAAAGTAGATGGTATTATTTCCCCCTGAATTTTCTAATCCAGTCAGTGTGTCTGCTTAACCCAATTTCTGCTGAATGGGTTTTCCCCATTTCTATCTAGACCACCCATTCCTCTAAGACTTGAACTTACTAAAGATCAGATATGGAGAATCATTGGTCAAGTATTAGACCTATCTTACAGACCCCAGGGTAGGGAGTAAGTACTAACAATTTATAAAATACTCTCATGTATATACTTCATAGGTGTAACTAATAACTCAAAACACCTAGAGTTTTGGGTTTTACTTGGACTTCTGTGGATGAAAAGTTGGCTTTTTCTGCTGCTCTCTGACTATGTCCCAAGCTTCTTTACTGGGCCGACAGTGGAAACAAACCACACAGGCTGAATATCTCACCAAGTTGGATGGGAAAACATATTTGGTATTCTGTAGGGACATGAACAATCCAGACCAATACTGAATGATAAACACTGCCTCTTGGGAGCTAAGGGCATTTGTTCATAACACAACTCAGAAACAATCCCACACAGGTAGCTGGGTTTGTTCTCAAAGAGGTCTCCACCTCTGCCACTAGTACTGTATTCAGCACTTTCCTTAGACCTTGGATTTTTCTCTGTTTCAATCCTAGACTCCCATTCTGAGCCTTGGCTTCACTTACAGACTCTCATTCCCATTGTAGGACATACAGTCTCTCATTCACCCCAAGCCATAGCTGGTTATCGGTGCCAAACAAACCAATAATAGTCAGGAGCTGACTATGCCTTAGAAATCATGTATTGCAGTGATTTTAAAATAATGTTCAAAGAAACCCTGGGATTTGTTGGTAGCAAGCAACAGAGGCCACTGAGTAGGTGTGTATGAGGGAGGGAGAGAGTGAATGGGTGATCATAGCAGCAAGTATCTGGAAAGATGGGGTCTCCAAAAGTCCCTTATGCTCAAATACAAACTTGTCAAGCAGAACAGAAGACTTTTATCGGTTTTATGTGTTGGGGTAATTTATTGTTTTATGGAAGAATTCCATTATTTAAAGGAGATAGTTTGAAAAACACAAGGATCCCATCCAAGTCCATCATTATCCGGAGGAGGCTCTGTGGGTGTGCCCAGGTGAGAGTTCCATTTCTACATTATTACATATACAAGAAATCTCACTTGGTTCCAGCACCAAATAAAGAGGGCAGAGCTTCATGACTCCATCTGGGCCAACGTACATGATTGCCAAGAATAACCCGGCATCAGGGGATTTAAACTCTTTGCCTTTGAGCTCTGGCATTCCAGCAAGTCCTGAGTTGGAACTGTCACAGGGAAACTCAGCAGGCTAGGGACAGTAAAATGCAGTTTAGCACTTGGTTGAAACTAGAGCATGGCTCAAAAATGATCACAATGAGTAAATCTTGCTAGCAGGTTTCTTTAAACAAATATATACACAGTGTAAATCCTTTTGCATTAGGACTTGAGTTTTGTTTCTATATACTCTCGGATTCCTAAGAATTACTGGTGACTGCTCCAGCTTGCACTTTTTTCCCAGTGTTTTTTCAGGAGTCTGGATATCTGTGTATCTATAAACATAGTTGATATTTTTAAAAGGAGAGTATCTGTATTCTTCAACCTTAAAGCATCTCAAAGCATTTTACACAGAACACTTTGCATAGTTAGATGAGATTAAGTTGCAGTCCCTAAGGAAATTCCGTATTCAGTCTGGATCAATAGTAGTTGCTGATGTATACAATGTAGACTATGATAATAATAATGTTCATAACAATACCATTTATGGAGCGCTTCTGTGTACCAAATGCAATGCTAATTACTGTATGTTTAATCGTCAAAACATCTGTATAAGGTAGGTTCTTGCACTGCCTTTATTCTACAGAAGAGAGCAGTGATGTTAAAGTTCAATAATTTATCAAAAGTCAAAGCTTAAATGTTGCAGAAGTGAAAGTCGAACAAAACTTTTCTGACTCCAAAACCAGTATGTTTAACTTCAATGCTGCCCGAATGGTATGCATGCCTCACTCAGTGGTGGTGACCAGGGTGACAGCATGTAAGACAGTAAGCATCTCATCTTAAGTTTCTCTGGGCCTCTACTCTCAATCCCAGCAGACTCCTTTCTTAACTAAGGATGATGATATAAAAAGCAGTGTGAGCCCAAGAGATTTATTTGGGGTAAATCAGCCCCTTGGTGCGTCCTGCTGAAATAGTCAAATAGCTAAGGCATTGCTCAATCCCAGTTGCTGGTACCTGCTCTTGAGTCACTAAGCCCTAAAAGAAAGAGATTCCATCCAACGTGAACTAGAAGAGATCCAAGCTAAATCAAGTAGAATACAGAAGTCTCATGAAATATGGCTGGCATGTGAATAGCTCCTGTGTTCAGCTGTTGTGCATTGAGTACATAACTGAGCACTGAGCTTTGGCATTCCGATGTATCTCCTTTCCCTCCACACATCCACCCCCTCATCAAGCAGTTGTCTGGCCAACTGCAGAGACAACTGGATTCATTCATATTCTCTCTCTCTCCTTACACACACACACACACACACACACACACACACACACACACACACTTGACTCTGAGAATACGTTCTGTAAAATTTTATTTAAGAGCTAACATAATTGGGTGGGATTTATGGTAGAGAACTAATGACATCATTTCCTAGGAGATGAAAGATGGAACAGAGTGTATTATCCCCTCTGTACATCAATGGTCCTGGTGTCAGGGCATTCATCTCAGTTGGATCCATTTAGAGGTAGATAGATCAATGAGTCACAAATTTAAAATGCATTAAAATCACCTGGGGATTTTATTATAATTCAGTCCATCTTATTAAGTGGAGCCTGGGATTATGCATTTCTACCCGAAATCCATGTAATGTCACAGGGCCTGGTTGGAGGTTCATACCTTATATATCAAAGGCTTAGGATAAGAAGGCAACAGGAACTAAAGAAACATGGAAGAAATAGAAGGGAGAAAAGACCCCTGAAAATGCTCCAGAGTCTACACAAATCAGGGAGGATAAGAGATGGGAGTATGCGAGTTCTGCTTTACTTTGACAAAATATTGAATTCTCAAGATCTGTGGGCTAATTCAAGGATGTCTTGGTTCTTTGTGGGTTATTGTTATGAAAGGTCTAGATGGGTGCTTCTCAACCACGGTTACATTTTCAAATCACTAGAGTATTAAATATAAATTCATGCTACCTTTCCAAAGAATTAAACTTAGCACATTGTGGAGGTGGGGCCCTGTCTCCAAATGTATTTGTTCAAATCTCTCCAGGTGTAGGGCCCTTGGGCTAACTGTTCCATGTGGCAAAGGGTATTTATTCTCCCTTTAAGACAATTGTGAATTAAATAAGTACATTGTTGAGCCATACTCTTGCTGGGACAGGGCTAACCCCAGAGTCTGATTCAATGGGACAAAGTGTCCTATTTAGCTGAATAACTAATGCTTGGTCATTTTGCTCAAAATCTACTTGCAGATGATTTTTCAGAGTAATACCAGGTAGACTCATGAATAGAATGTTCTCAGCCAAAGTCCGGTCATAAATCTTGCTCCTTCTCTTGTATATTCTATTTTTCTTTTTCTTATTTTAACTGTTACCCAAGCCCAGGGTGTTTGTGTAAAATGACTTCTAGATGGTAAGTTCCTAAAAGTCTAGGGAGACTTTTAAGTCTTTGGCGATAGAAACACCACTTAGACCCAATCCTTGGCCTCTAAATCTTCTTGTTAATCAAGATTTATAGGTATTCTTTCAGTTCCAGAGTAGAACTAAAGATCTGAAGAAGGAGAAGTGCCTACTTCTTCCTCTGATTTCATACCCTGAGGAGCTGCAGGAAGAGATAATGCAGATAGAGTTGAACGTCATGATTCATGTTTGATCATAACCAATCCACATAAGTCATAAATATTAGTCAAAGTTCTCCAAAGAAACAGGACCACACACACACACACACACACACACAAGCACATACACATGCATGTACACACACAATTTACTATAAGAAATTGGCTGATGTCATTATGGAACTAAGAAACTCAGTATCTACTGTCAGCAACCTAGAAAGACAATGATATAGTTAGGTCCCAGTCTGAAGGTCTGGGAACCAGAAGCACCTGAGGAAATATTCAGTCCGAGTCAGAAGGCAGATCAGTTCTTAGCTTAAAAATAGACAGAGGGTTTGATTTACTTGGGCTTTTTGTTCTACTCAGGCTTCCAGCAGATTGGATGATGCTATAGTTTGGATTTGGAGTATTCCCCAAAAGCCCATGTGTTGAAGCCTTAGTCCCCAACCTATGACACTACTGGGACTTTGTGGAACCTTTAGGATGCAAGGCCTCTTGGAAAGAAGTTAGGTCACTGGAGGTGTGTCCTTAAAGGGGATATCTGGACCCTCTCATTTCCTCTCTTATTCCTTCTTGGTCACCATAAGGTAAACAGATTTCCTCTGCCTGTGCTTCTGCCATAATGCACTGCGCCACCACAGGCCCAGAACAATGTGGCTACATGACCGTGGACTAGAAACTCTGAAATCATGAGTCAAAATAAACCTTTTCTTCTTTCAAGTTGTTTTTCTCAGGTATTTTATCACAGTGACAGAAAGCTGACTAATACATTTAAGGCCCATTTGCACTGGGGCAGGAAATTGGCTTTACTCAGTCCATTGATTCAAACGGCAATCTCATCCAGAAACACTCTCACAGAAATGACTAGAATGATGCTTAATAAAAATCTGGGCACTCCGTGGCCCAGTGATGATGAGATATAAAACTAACTATCACACAACAGGGTTTTATTGAAAGAGGATTTGGAGGCAACTTCACTACTTACTATGCCCTGAAAGGGCTCCCTAAGAAGACTGTGCAATTTACAATTAAGCTAAAATTTGAGTATTGGTTCAAACACATTTTTTGTTTTGGCAGTAGTGAAGATTGATCCCAGGCCTGGTGAATGCTAGGCAAATGCTATACCATTGAGCTACAGCCCCAAACTCAACAACCACTATCTTTAAATGCCTTCCAGCAGCAATGTTGTCAAATAATGTGTGTGTGTGTGTGTGTGTGTGTGTGTGTGTGTGTGTGTGTGTATGACAGAGAAAGAGAGAGACAGACAGAGAGACAGAGAGACAGATAGAGAGACCACCTCTTTAATTTGGCCTAGCTAATTTGACCTAGAATGTCACTTTAATTTGGCCTAGCTAATTTGGCCTAGAATGTCACTGTAAAACCACGAGTCCTCTGTAGTAGCCAGAAGCCCTCACTGTTGTTCCTTCCCTCTTTATTCTTTCTCCCCAGTTCCCATCTAAATACTACAGTCTGCCTAGGCCAGCTTATATTTTACTTCATTAAGCATATAATAGTTAGCTCACTATAACCTATGCTCCTTTGGGCTTAAAAGCCCTTATGATTGAAAGCCCTTATGATTGTAAGGTTTTCTCCACAGTTTATAATAACTATCTGACCCTTCTTCATTGAGGCCTGAAGTCAGAGCAATTGAAAGCAGGAAAATTATTGTCACATACACCTAGGTTCAAATCTGATTTTGCTACTTCATAGATGTGTAGCTCTGGGTTATACTCTGACTTTCAAGCTATATGTTAGTAAAATAAGAATGATAATGTACTAGTCAAACTCACGGAAGCAAAGAGTAGAACAGTGATTGTCAAAACTAGGGGTAGGGGAAATGAGGAGAAATTGGATGAAGAGTAAAAAAAGGAGGACGAAGAGTGTCCCACCTTATAGATAAGTAGTAAATAGATAATAATAATAGTCTAACTTTTAAAATCCATGACTCACACAGTGCTATTTCAGAAAAGTCTGATGATCAAAGAATATAATCCAATAAGAAAATACTGATTTCATGATAGCTTAAGTTTTTAACTCACATTTTTCTGTACCTGGAAGAAATAAACAGCGAACCCTTTACAAGCCCCTTTCTTTTTCCATATGCTTCCCTTACCATAACTGCTTATCAGGAGCCAGGGCCTTGCACATGCTAGGCAAAGGCTCTACCACTGAGCTACACCCTCCGGCCTTCAGAACCTTTCTTTTCATACCTTCAAACTAACCCCTTTCCCAGCCCAAATAGTCACAATCTTGCCTTCTCACCTCCACACCTCTTGTTTCTTTCCAGTTCTTTATGTCACCCTCTTCTTATAAATCTGCATACCAAAACAACCACAGCTGGTGAAAGCTAGTACTCTCCCATGGACACAGAGAGTGAGGAAGGTGGTAAGAAACAGACAGAGGAGTTCAGACACTCAAGTTATTTTTGTTCTGTTGTAATGGAAAATGCACCCCCTCCCAGCCAGTATACTTCAGTTTCTTAGTTGCCCAGGTAATAAATAGTTCCTGTTCCAGTTCCGGTTGCTTGGTCTCCTAGATACGCTGATCACTGTGATGCATAGGTGGTCACTATGATGCATATTATAAAAGCCAATCCCCAATTGACAAGCCACTCTGCCTCTGTACTTCCTGCTTGCTTATCTCATATAAGCCCTAGACCACCAAAGATCAGGGCCTGATATTTTGGGAACGATCCCGATGAGTGCCCATTGACATAAATAAGTCTGCCTCCAAATCCTGGATGTCGTTTTGGTATTTCTGCTTGCCATTGCACTGTCATATAGCAGTACCTGTCACCTACAACATGATCCAAAAGGGCAGCTACTACTATCTTATTCCTGTCATACATTATAGAATTAAATAAGAATTATACTCATTTTCTTTATAAATATGCAGCCTCAGTAACTGCATTTCAAGCTCCTTTAATGAAAGAATTTTTGTTTTTTGTTTTTATATTTTATATCTGTGCTGTCCAATAGAACTTGGTGTAATAGTAGAAATAATCTACTATTTTTGTTGTCCAACATGGTAGCCACTAACAACATGTGACCACTGAGCACTTGAAAGTAGTAGAAATCAGAAACTGATTTTTTAAATTAGGTTTATTTAACTTACATTACAAAGTCCTGTGTGGGCAGTAGCTACTATATTGGACAGAGCAGATAATAACAACCACAGAACCTGGGCGAAGTTGACATTTATTGACTGGATGGATAAGTAAATGATTAGATAGAAAATTATAAATTATACAGTTCCAGTGTTGATATTTTTACAGGACAAATAGTATAAATGTTTTTATAATCTTCTTACCTGGATGGGTAGTGTCTGCTTTCCTATTGCTGTGTATCTACTCTGGAGTGGTTTTCTTGCACGAAAAGGAATAGCAAATGCTAAACATGATAAACAAGATTCTATATTTAGGCCTCACTTTTTCTTTGAGCAATATAAATTTATTCTGACTCTGAGGGAAGCCTCTTTTGTTTTTCAAAGTTTAAAAAAAAAACCCTGTAATGTACATGTTCTATTTAATGGTGGGTTCTCGTTATGACATTTCCCTTCAGGAATGAAAGAGAAAGAGATAAGCTATTGTCAGTGTAGCTACAGCAAATCCAACCATCCTCCTAAACACTGAAGAGAAATGTCAAAAAGGATTAATCATACATTAAAGATGCATGAACATGTTATCTCTTTTTCATATATTGAAAGACTGAATGGGTTTAAATACTTGTAGACCATTATGAGACAGTCAAGGGTTTGACAGCCTTGAAATAATGTTTATATCAGTAGCTCTATGACCTCAGCTGCCTCAGTATAAAGATGGCAGTACTTCTATAATAGTTCATCTGAATAGTAATTGTTTCTAAGAATATTGAGCCTTTTAAAAGAATATCTTTATGTTGTTGAATTTATTTCTTCATCATTTTGTGTTTTTAAAACATCTCCTTTGAATAAGGCCATATTGTTTTGGATCCATTTCCTCTTCCACAAATGACAATTAAAAAAGCAAGATCAAATGAAGTTGTAAGGAGATTCCCAAAAGCATGGGGAAGAAGAACATTATATTCAATTTGAACAGAGAGCTTAAAAATAGGGTAACCCCAAAATATCTTAGTAAGCAAATAATGCAGACATAAAAGGACAAGTTCTGTGTGATTCCACTTACAAGAGGTACCTAGATTAGGCAAACTTATAGAGACAGGAAGCAGGTTAAGTGTTACCTGGGGCTTGGAGTAGGGGTGGGAGAGTGGAGAATTGTTGCTCAATGAGTACCGAGTCTCTGTTTGGGGTGATAAGAAAGTTTTGAAAACAGATAATGGTGATGGTTGTACAACTTTGTGAATGTAATTAATGATATACTTTAAAATGGTTAAGATAGCAAATTTTGTGAGATATATATATATATATATATATATCTCACAATATATATATATTAAAATATATATAAAAATATATATTTAAAATATATATATATTATATATATATAAAATATATATATATATATATTTTATACAATTTCAAAAAAGAATTGGTAGATCAGATCTCATGTAAAAGAAAACTAGCCCTGAGAGAGGCCAACTGTCGTGTTTAACCCCAAGGATTTAGCCCAGCAAAGTCTTACTTAAAATATATAAATTTACAACTTTGATTTTGACAAATAATAGTCTATAAGGAAACAAGATTACTCTCCAATCAACTGCAGGAGATAATGACCAGTGGCATTTCAAATGAAGTGGGGGAAAGGATGTTACTAGGACTCAGGAGAGGCTGCAGTAGGGTGCCCCACACATGTAGGCGACAAATTGGAGTACAATTATAGCCTTCCCCAAACACCTCATGGATCAACCACAGAAAAAGAACTATGGGCTGGCATGAGTGAACTGACCTAATGTGGCATTGTTTTGAGTGATATGTGGTTGTGGTGTGATATTAGTACTGCAAAAGATTCTCAGGGCCATTTTTTTTTTTTTTTTCATCCTTTTGACTTGAAACAGGACAGCAAATAAGTCATCTCAAGCTGAGAACCTACACTTTTTCTGACAACTTCCAGAAAAGATCCTCTGGGTGTCTAATCCATGTCTCTTAGATGAGAATTTAAACTGCTCCTTTTGTTCTGTCTAATTAGAAGTGGGTAGGAAGCCATCATCTTCTTGTTACCTTCTGAGTTTCACATCTGTCTTTCACAACCGGAGTCTAGAAATGCATCGAGTGCTCCAGGCAGGAGGTAAGTGATGGGGCCTTGCTTCTCCTTCATGTTAGAGTTTGGGCAGGAAAGCAGAGCCAAGATATTTTTAGGGAAATGAGGGAATAGGTCTAGGAATGAGTGTGGGAGGAGCTAGGCAAGATCTGGAAGCAAGAGTCAGAGGAACAGAGAAAGTGTCACCAGGGTGCCTTGTTGAAGCCCTAACAGGGAGTGTGAGCACCTCTGATGTAGGGAAGCCACATACATCTAGATGATAGAGTAGGTCATAAAAGAGGAACCCAGGGAGGCGTCAAAGAAAGCCGAGCCCTAGCAGCCTCGTGGGCCACAGCCAGGCACTGTGGAGCATTTGGAGCCATTGCTGATCAACAGGCCCAAAGGAAGAGAAGATGGATGACTCAAAATCACAGCAGAGGCAAACAAAGACCATCCAGCACCTGCTATACACATCTCTGCCTCTGTCCATCACTGTAATGGCCACAGGACCCTCCATGAATAACAGCTGCGCATTTGCTCCCATCTTCCAAATCTCACGTTTCTCCTGTGACCAGCTCTGACTGTGAACCGTACACCAGTACAGTCAACTTGAAAATCATAATGCAGTACAAGCCATCATGGTTCTGTATCTTATAATTAATGTGTGGATTTAAGCTTAAATAAAACCTCAGAAGTGTTCCTTAAACCTCATACAGCATGCTCTTACCCACGCTATTCTTGCCTTGTTAAGGTGAATAAAAGATTGATTGTTGATTTTAAAAAGTCAGTATTTTACTTTTTCCCTCCTGACCCTGTTTAACTTCATAATTGATGGTAGAAAAGATAGCACTTTGTTACTCCTTATCACATTAGGCTGAGTCACAAGACTGTCGTCCCACATTTCCAGTGCAATTGGAGAGCATTATCTATCAGCAAATTGAGCAGTTTCTAAATTGGTTGCCTTTACTTAATGTCTAAAATCCAGAAGTAGAGTTTTGTTTGCAGTGATAAAAGTTTGCAAACAACCAAAATATCCACCATTAGAAAAGTGGTTAAGTAAGTAACTACAAACATGTAGTGGAATAGTGTACAGCCTTCCGGGGAAAAGTGAGACCTCGTACTTATTGTGGAGCTACCACATCTTATTTTGTTAAGTGAAAAAAGCAATGTGAGAATATTATATGTGGATCCATGAAGCAAAGGGATGCATATATCTTTTGCCTCCAAAGAAAGTGACTGGAAAGGGAATCACTTAGGATAAAGAGTGTATCATCTTTGAATTTTGTGCCATATGTTTGTATTGCTTACCAGATAGATAGATAGATAGATAGATAGATAGATAGATAGATAAATTGATAGATAGATGATAGATAGATAGGTAGATAGATAGATAGATAGATAGATAGATAGATAGATAGATAGACAGATAGATAGATAAACAAAGAGACAGACCCACAGTGGTCTGCCATGTGATATAA
The DNA here is from genome assembly GCA_028451465.1 of Erethizon dorsatum. Taxonomy (NCBI): domain Eukaryota; kingdom Metazoa; phylum Chordata; class Mammalia; order Rodentia; family Erethizontidae; genus Erethizon; species Erethizon dorsatum. The sequence goes on from CM051823.1 coordinate 43,670,201, forward strand.
TGTGATCTGTCTCATAAAACCCCCAAATCCTTGTTTTTGGTATCAGTGATGCTCGGGAGAGTGTTATAATAAACTATATCATAATTAGAACAATAAATTCTCATATTGGACCAGTGTACCAAAGTGTAAACATATACAAAAGACATGTGGAAAATATCCTACTTCCTCTGCCCTAATTTCATTTTTCATTATATCCAATATTTTAGTGTATGTTTATATATTTTGTCACATGAATTTAAAGGTAGATGAAAATTATGTTATAAATGTTTTTTCTCTGAGACACCTTCTATTCCAAATCTCAGAAAGAAGTCCCCTCTTCTGATTATCAGCATCAGTTATTAAAGGAGGGAGAATGTTATTACTAATCTAGGCCAGTTAAGAGGCTTATTCTGCCCCCTCTACTTTTTCTGGACCACCTGCTACAGGGGGATTGGATTTGCTGTGTTTTCTCTTTGTATTTTATTTACTCTGTCTAAATTACATTTCCTACTTTTATTCTGTCCAGATGTTCACAGGTGCTTAACTTCTGAGCTCCTCACTAAAAAGCCACATGTTGTTTCTCATATGTAAGTATCTATGGATAAGAGACAACCTGCATTTTGCATGAGATCCTACCCTCGTACTATACAAATCACAGCTTCAAGGAGAGTACATCAGTATGAGCTTGAGGTTGGCACTGACTTCCTGAGAATGGGGACTTCTCTCTTACATGAACCCTGGCCCTCCCTCTGCATTTCCTCCTGACCCTTTATTAGCTAACGTCCACATTCGAAATACTTCACAGTGATCATTATGAAAGGGATGTGGAACACAATCAGATAAACAGGACTTTCTCCTCTAGTCCCGTACTACCTTCACTATCTCCTGATTAATATGCAGAGCTAAAGGCACTAAAAATTATTATATTGGCATCTTTTTAAATGATTATCAGATTTCTTTCATCCGGTCCTGCCCTTGTGCATTTTCTCCCTTTTCACTGGCTCATCCATGTGCAAAAGAATATTCATTTCTCTTTTTTTTTTCTTTTTTCCAATACTGGGGATTGAACTCCACCTTCACACTGAGCTGCAGTCCTGTCCCTTTTTTATTTTTTATGTTGAGATGGAGTCTTGCTAGATCACTAAGTGGCCCAGGCTGGGCTTGAACTTGTGATCCTCCTGCCTTAGCCTCCCAGAGTGCAGGGATTAAAGATGTGTGCCACCACTCCTGGCGTTCATTCTTCGTAAAACTGCTGGCTCTACTACCAACACTGTACAACTATCTCAATTTCAGGATAAAGATCAGCAGCTGGAGGTGAGGGCTGTGCTAGCATATCCATGTAACTGCATCTCCAGCTCTCAGTTCAGCCTATAGTTTCCTTTTGTTCTTTTATAGCACGAGAAGCTGACTTTTTACAGCTGTCTTCCATTACAAATTTTTTTGTGTGTGTGTGGGTACCGGGGGTCGACCTCAGGACCTCGCGCTTGCCAGCAAGTGTTTGTGCCACTGAGCGATATCACCGGCCCTTTTTTTCCTTTATGTGGGTACTGGGAGTCTAACTCAGGACCTTGCGCTTGTCAGGCAGGCGTTTATGCCGCTGAGCTGTCTCATCGGCCCACAGATGGTACATTTAGATGACAGTGAGGAATACAGGAGATTGGCGCTCTGAACACCAGCACTGGCATTTTACCACACCTCTCCTTCTCTTCCCCAAGTAGAACAATTCTGAAGATCAGCATGAAAGACACCTCTTGTTATGCTTCCTTTGTCTCACTCCACTTTAGCTACCGGACTTCGTGCTGCTCTTTCTACCTCGGGACTTTGGTGCTTGCTGTTCCCTCTATCTAGAATGATTTTCCAAAGAAAGAACAGAGCTTACTCCCTCATTTTCTTCATGTCATTATTCAAATGTTGCTTTTTATTGGTCACACTGTTTAACATTACCATCCCTAGAACTTCCTTTCTACCTTCCTGCTTAATTTTTATCTAAGGTCCTTTGTCTTACATATTTTAATTTTTGTTATTTTACCACTCTTTTACAACACACATGAGAACAGAAGATTTTGTCTCCTTTTTTCCACTGCTGTATTCCCTTTGCCCGACACATACCAGGCACTCTGCCATGAAGGAATTAGTGAATTCTAGTTCTCCTTCCCTTTCTGATGATTGAGCTAACGTAAGACATTGCCATGCAAATATGGAGATGGGTCAGTTCCAAAGAGCAAGAGCCAATACTTACCAGTTATTAGTAGGTTCTAAGCATTATGTATTTTGACCCATAATTTGGCTGTCTAGCACCGTTGTGGCTCCATCCAAACTATTTTTGGAGTTTACTCTCCATTCTTCTGAGAATATCTCCTTGACAGCTCCATCCATATGGCTACCCTGGGAACTTCCGTGTAGTACAGCAGGACTCCAGCCTTCAGCCTTCATCATTGGATGTGAAAGTACACCTCTTACATGCATAGGAGAAAAGATCTGCCTCAGAAAACTTGGAATCCAGATCAGAAGCTCCAAGTTCAACCTGGTCATTTAGTTGAACTGAGAAGATACAAGCCTAGAGCTACTGTTGACAAGTGGAGCTTTCATTTGTATGGGCTGTCAAACAGAGAAGGCTGGTCTGCAGCTGACAGCAGAGTGGAACGTCATGTATAGAAGCACAAAGGTGTGACATTGATATGGTCCTCATGACCTTAGAGCCTGATTTCAAGTCACTTAATAAGAGTCAGCTGCACTCCTATCCTTGAGATTTAAAATACTCTTATATCCTTATACTGCATTCTCCCTTAAAAAAAAAAAAAAGATGGAGGCTGGGGATGCAGCTCAGTGGTAGAGCACTTGCCTAACATGCTTGAGGCCTGGGTTGCATCCCCAGTACCACAGTGTTAAACAAACAAAAGACCCACTAAAGATGGTTGTATATCCCTTGTTAAGAAAACTGTTATTTAAGGCTGCCAGAAACTTGAGGAGGTGGCTAATCTTTCTCTGAATTTACAGATGAGGAAATCTCAGTAAGGTCACGTTCTTCATTAAATTCCTGTTGGGAAATAACAAAGTTGGATTTGTCAGGGGGGATTGGAAATCAGTACTCTAGAGCTTGTGAGAACTTTTACTCTTGCAATTCAGTCAAGTCCAACCATCTTGAAGCTTTGTCTTTTGAAAGTTTTTTGTCATGGAGATTTTTACACAGACAAAGTAGAGTAGTACTGTACTCTGGTTCCCCATGTACATGTCAACCAGCTTCAACCGCTGCTCACCTTCACTGGTCTTGTTTCTTTTCTTTTTTCTTTTTCTTTTTTTTGGTACCAGGAATTGAACTCAGGGCCTCGAACTTGCCAGGCAGATGCTGAGCTATATCCCTGGCCCTAGCCTTGTTTCTTGATGGCCATCCAAGCAGTGAACAAAACAATATTAGAAAAAACAAGCCCCAAAAGACAAAAACAAGTTTGGTAGGATTTCAGGCTTTGAAGTAGGTTCTAAAGTACTACTGTGTGACAATCCCGCATAGAGAACAGCAGAAAAAGAAGAGACCCTGAGCTCTAGACTCTAAGCCACCAAGCCATGCAGTGTAACATGAGTGTACAGTGCCATCAGAGGCAGGAGGGGAGGAGGTGGAGGAGAAAGAGAGAGAGAGAGACAGAAAGAGACAGAAAGACATAGAGACAGAGAGAGACAGAAGACAGAGAGACAGAGACAGAGCGAGACATAGAAAGACAGAGACAGAGAGAGACACAGAGAGAGAAAGAGAGACAGACAGAGAGATAGAGACAGAGAGAGAGACAGAGAGACAGAGACAGAGAGAGACAGAGACAGAAGACAGACAGAAAGACAGAGAGAGACAGAGAGAAAGAGCAAGACATAGAAAGACAGAGACAGAGGAGACACAGAGAGAGAAAGAGAGACAGAGAGAGAGAGACAGAGAGACAGAGAGAGAGAGACTTTTCCAGCTTCCATGGAAATTGCCACATATTGACTCTTTAGATTTAAAAGAAATGCAAAATACAGTGGACCCCCAGTAAAACACATTGCATGTCTGTGAGAACCAGGTAAGATTAATACTCGGATGTTAGCATCTAATGTGTATCTTCAGGGACCTCAGTATCAAGATTCATTCGCACTGACCTAGCTCTGATCCTGCTGCCTCTGGTTAATGATTCACAAGTGACACCTTGGTGACCACGAAAGGACTCTCTCTCCCTGTTCTCTTTAAGGGCAGGAAGTGATCCTGTGCTTGGGGAAAGTCCCATCACCCCTGATTACAGCTGCACTCAGGACAGTGTGGGAGCTGACCGGAGCTTTGTTCAATGAGATGGCAGGTCCCCAGCCTGACACTCTGCTGACAGCTGCTGTTTCCTTTCTCTCTCCCTCTCTGTCTCCCTCGTGGCAGAAGGACATTTATGTAAGCACCACTGGCTCAGCACTGAGTAAACCAAGATAAGAAATGAAAAGGCTGCACTCAGAAGGGTGGTGGTACACGTTTTCCCACGGAGGAACCAGCCCAGAGCTGCCAAGGAGAGTGAGAGTTGTTCTCAGGAGGGTCCTGGTCCCGGGGGCTTCTCCTCCCATCACTGCTCTTTGGTGCCCACGATCTTACTATGGGAGGAAGCCAGCTACCAGCCGTAATACCTGCCCCGTGAGGAAGCTGTGAGGATCGAAGGAATTGTGAACAGTGAGGCACGTTGTTCACTGCAAAGTGCCATCCATTTAAAGACTGTCATCTCCTCTTCTTTCCTCCTCATACCTAGGGGCCCGCCTCCCACACCTCGTACTTAAATTCAGATCTTTTTCCTGAGGAAGAAAGCTTCATTCAGCATTTATTTCTGAATGACAGCCACTTCTGTAAGGAATCCACTAATATTTATAATTCACTTGCAAAAATGTGTCAGACCTAGCAAGCTTCTCATGAATTCTCTGTGACTAGCAACCAAAGCAGAAAAAAAGAACATATGGAATTTGTGGTTATTTAATAGCAATTTGATTTGAATGAACAAGGAAATTTGCTCATTTTTCCAAATACAAACCTTGTACAATTATTATTGCCTGGAAGCAGGGGTAAATAATGCTCTTGGTACTTATGTCTTAATATTTTTTCCAAAATGAAATCTTTATTCCTGGAAAGAGAGAGAACTGTTGACTCTAGTAAGTATGTCCTCTCACAATACAGAGCCATCTCTATGCCCTGCCTTTTCCAACTCAAAAACCCTCCAACTTCAAGATTCTTTCCTCCCTACTGGGCACATTGTATCAAGCATCGCAGCAGTAAAATTCGCTCCAGGGCTCTGCTCTGACAGGGAACCTTGTGGGTAAGTCTGAATAGAAAGAAACCAGAGAATAAAAACCACCTTTTCTAATTAGCTCTTGTTTGAAAAGTGCCTCTGTTCCTGGGATACCAATTTCCACTCACCATGAAGAACTTTCAAACACTCAGAGCTGTCAGAAGATGAGCGCGGCCTCTCTCAAAGGAACCAGCTCCTCACCACCCTGGGGGGGGCAGCCACATGTAAAGGATGCTGTACAGGGAAGTTAGATGTACATGAAGAGGCTGGGACTAGTTGAACAAAGTACCCCTTCAGTCCTGGGAGCCTATGAATCTACAAGAGTGCTGATCAATTTCATAAAAATCTATAAGAGGTCCCCACTATAGTATTGAGTAAACTGAAAATATCTCACTAAAAATACCTTCTTCACTGACACCAGCAATTTCTTCCTTTGGATTAAACTTTCACATTTTTCTTGTTTGAAATGTTATTGTTGTTTTTTTGTTTTGTTTTGTTTTTTGTTTTGGGTTCTGGGAATCAAACTCAGGACCTTGCGCTTGCCAGGCAAGCGCTGTGCTGCTGAGCTATATCCCCAGACCCTTCATTTTGTTTTTTGAAAGGGGTAGTAATTTTAAAACTTCAATGTTGGAATGAAAAAATTTACAAAGAGCTTTTTTTCCTCCTCTTCTGGGAGAAAAGATAGAAACCCCCATAGAATCATTGAGTGGAAAACAAAAGAAAGAAAAGAAAGAAAGAAAGAAAGAAAGAAAGAAAGAAAGAAAGAAAGAAAGAAAGAAAGAAAGAAAGAAAGAAAGAAAAAGGGAGGGAAGAAGGAAGGAAGAAGCAATTGGGCTGGCAGGCTAACCAGCAAGACTAAGAAATTTTTCCTCCACCACAGTTATTTGAAACCATGTCTAACTAGAGCTGTGACTTCGGAATTTCTCAAATGTTTGTGGAGTATGCCTTAGAAAGTTTTCTTCCCCAACATCTCAATTATCCCACAACTTTACCTGCCTAATCTCACTATAGATTCTGCCTTTACAGCTACCTCATGCTTCCCAGAATTGTACCTCTCACCTCAACTAAAGGCACAGGATTCTAGGATTGTCAGTGGGAAGGGAAATTCTCCCTCTTTAACAGTCATGGCTTGAACTTTTATCTCTGCTCTTGCACCTCTTCTGCTCCCTTAAACCCTTTATAAGAGTTCAGAGGAAATGGAAGTAGGAAAAGGCCTTGCTAATAGACACACAGGATTTTGTCCTTGTGGAGTGGGGAAGCTAATCACTCAGTCTCAGTCTGTCCACCTGTAAGCTGGGCGTAAAAGTATCTTCCTCTCAAGAACTCTTAAGTTAGCATGTAGGGCCCAGTTTGGACATTAATAACATGTACACTTAAATTGCTTGTTTGTGAAGATTTTCATATTTGAACAATTTACAAATCTGTGGGCAGGGCTAAGCCTCAGAAACATAGACAGTGTTAAGCCCCATACTTTCATCGAAATGCAGTGAGCTCAAAGTCTCATGAATTACATATCATAATTACAGTCCTAAGTATTTAAATGCATTAAAGTTATAGAAAACATATATTAAATTTACACTTAAATTTCCCCCAAACCCTATCATTCAGAGACAGGTAAATTCCTTATAGAATTTTCTGCATAAAAATACACATAGGCAAAAATGAGTTCATGTCACCCCTAATCACTGTGCCCTTTCTGAGTTACTGAGGAGATTCTTCTTTAAAATGGACCTCATGGGGTTGTTATGATTACTAAATGCATTGTTCCACACAAAACTCTTCTTTCAGGGATTGAAATACCTCACTCCAAACTCTTCTAGACTTGAGGTTTTGCCCTGAGAAGTCTACTGTGATTCTGATGGGTTTTCCTTTATAGGTAATTTGTTTCTTTTCTTCAGCCACTTTTAATATTTTGTTCTTGTGCTGAATTTCTGGAATCTTGATTATTATGTGCCTTGGTGTAGGTTTATTTTGGTCGTGGCTACTTGGAGTTCTATATGCTTCATTTATTTGTATGGCAAATTCTTTATCCATGTTTGGGAAGTTTTCTGCCACTGTTTATAGAAATGATCCCTGAAAGTATAGCCTTTACACAAAAAACTCTTAACAAACACTCAATAAACATGAAGTATTAATTTTTCATTTAACAATTTGTGAGTTTGTTGAATCTATACTATGTGTCAGACATTGTCCATAAGAGTTTCAGATCTATTAATTCAATAAAGGCGTCTACTGGTAATGCCCAGCAAGACTATAAATAAAACAAAACTATTATCTGCTCCCTCTTGCCCTCATCAAGAGCCAAAATCAGGGTCATAGATAATGAAGAACAATATTAGCAATGCTTTTCAAATTTCTGTTTGCTTTTACAATATGTTTGGTAATATCTCTAAATATTTGGATTTTTTTTTGTTGTTGTTACTGTGTTCTTTTCTGGCTCAAGTTAAAATAAGCTGCTTTCTGGCCAGGAAAATGCCCTGAAATGCACAGGCATTCACACGAGCTTTTAAGTGGTCAGTGAGGAGAAGCAGGACATTCTAGTAACAAGAGATTTGAGTTCAGAGCAGGCATTGGTTTCAAGCCTGTCTCTGCACCTGGCTGTTTGACATTGAAGAAAAAGCATCTTCAAACCTCATTTTGCGATCTATCCTCTCTGCAAGATTTTGTTTTTGTTTTTGTTTTTGTTTTTGTTTTTGTGGGTACCGGGGGGTCGACCTCAGGACCTCGCGCGCCAACAGGCACCCGTGCCGCTGAGCGATATCACCGGCCCCTTTTTCGTATGTGGGTTCCGGGAGTCGAACTCGGGCCCTCGCGCTTGCAAGGCAGGCGCTTACACTGCTGAGTCATCTCACCGGCCCTCTCTGCAAGATTTTTAAGGGAAGATCGTTGGAAAATGTGGTTGACAGCATCTTGCTGACAATATAAAGGTTTACACAGGTGGAAGTAGTTTATTTAGTTCTTGTAAGAGAGCCAAACTCTAAGATGAAAAGGGCTTTCTACCTCCTTCACAGGTCTTTCCTAACTGCTCCTCCTTCAGCAAGAAGTCTGACGTCCTGCCTGCCCTTGCCATCCTCTTTTGTGTCAAAGCTGCATTATATCTTGTGTTCCCTGCACATTGCACACAGCACTGCCCTCTGACAAACTGTGGGATAGGAAAAGGCTCCTTCCATGCCCAAAGTCCTCTTTCTATATTCTTTCAGTATTGTCTTGCATAAAGGGCTCTGATAAATTCAATGTGCCAATGGCCACATACAATCACCTAGAGTCTCATTAACAGTGACAATCATCATTATAATTGAAAAATAACATTTGTTGAACACTTAATAGGTATCAGGCATTGTGAAAAGCTCTTTCCAAACAAAATCAAATTCAAAACTTCCAGCAGCCCAATGAAATAGATGGTTTTATTATTCCCATTGTACAGATGTGGAAACAGGCTTAGCAATGTTAAGTATCTGCCCAATCACACTGCTAAAAAGAGAGAATGAAGAAGCTAATTTAGCATCTGACTGTTGGGCTCAGTAAATACTTACAGAATGGATGCATCAAACTTCAGTCAGAGAGATAATCATGGTTACTATCTTGTGGAATATTTATTGGAAATTTGACTCCGAAGACTATACTTGTAAATACTCTCCAAGTTGCCTGTCATTCTATTTTCCTAGTTTAATGCCTTTGACCTCAGAGATTTCCCTAAACACCCACTATATAGAAATTTGTTTCTGCAAAGTATGCAGGTAAGTTAGAGTTGACCTTCCACTTTTCTTAAAACATTGCTTTTTCTACTCACTCTTTTCCCTATTTCTTAAAAAAGAAATCATTACATCACTACATTTTCTCACCTATGAAAGCCTTTTTAAGTACCAGCTACCCTTACTTCAACACCCCGGGACCCCAGGAGCGCCAGAGAGAGGTGTGGTGAGGAGAGCAAATATATCAAAGTGAGGAATGAATGCCTGCCAAGCTCATTAGCACCCAGGCACAGAGAAGGAAGCTGCTATTTTTATCAAATGTACCTTCACTTAAATAAATTTCAGAGAAACTTGGCAGAAAAATGGTTCTTTTGGAAATTTTTGTTCTTCCTACTAAGGACTGGCTATTTTAAGTGGCCCTTCTACCCCAGTTGTTATACTCAGACACATAACATGCAAGGTTGGGAAGGCTCCTGTGTATTTATATTTCTTCTCTCATGAAATCTCCATCTCAGCTATTTACTTTTGGTTCTATCTCAGGCTTAAGAGAAAGCATCTAAAATCTTTGAATCTCCACAACCAGGAGAGAAGGCTTCACCTCTTCCCTGTGATCTCCCAGCTGATGTCTGATCACTCAGTGTGGTTCCAATGACATGATTCCATTAGCCAAGGCCAGCTTATGGCCCAGTGCATTGAATATGAGTATACCCATGTGTTGTCTCCCTCACAACTTTGCCACTGCTTTATAGACACTCCAGAACTATTCCCTGTTCTGGTTTTGTGTCATATCCATTCTCAACCCTGGGACAAAGATTTTTTTCTCAAACATAGGACTCAAAGTCACTCAGTTACTGTGTTGACCACTTGCATTTAGAGAGTTAGTCCCATTTTACACACACATACACACACACACACTCACAGAGAGAGAGAGAGAGAGAGACTCAGGAACTCATGCACATGACATTTACTGACTGGTTTCAACAAAAGCCAAAAACAAACTTAAATGAATACCTTTCTATCCATATTTTCCCACAAAAGCAAATTTGGGTAGAATTTTTATGCCTTTCTATCTTATAAGCTAGTTTGGCCGGAATCTCAAAAATTATCTGCTTCTTGAACCTTTCATTTGTTAACATTTTTTGAAGATTTGAACAAATGCATTCACAAATTTTAAGTGACTATTCTGTGACCCAGCTATCTAGCTATCAATCTGATTAGTGTTCGAAGATGTTTATTCTACTATGAGTATAATGGCAACTAGTAACAACCCAAATAACCAAAGGTAGGGACTTGCTCGAGTAAACTGTGGTGGTGCCGTCAAATCTACTAATTGAAAGCATGTTGTAAAGATATTTGATGATGTGGAAAATATTAACCATTTATTTCCAAGTGAGAAAGAGGCTACAAAATTGTATGCTCACTGTGGTTCTATCCCTAGAAAAGCCCCATCTGTGGTACTCTGTACGTCTATCTCTCTATTTAATAGAATTGCTATGCAGATATGCACCAAAAGGCAGGCACAAGTTAACAGAGGTTCTCTCCAGGTGACAGATATTTTCATTTTTTTTCCTGTGACCAGAATATGTAGTACTTTTGTAATGAGGGTGAAATAAATGCTGCACTCTTGGAGGAAAAACTGGTGCTTTTTATTTCTTGTCTCATCTCTGAAATCATGGAGATTAGTTAAGAAGAGGATCCCATGTCAGACCTGGCTGCTTCTCTAGTATGTTCACTTCAGCTTCCACTTGGATTTCAGTCCAAGGAAAGTATTCTGTCCCAAATGTGAAAAAGGAGAAAGAAAGAAAGAGAGAGAGAGAAAGAGAGAGAATGAAAGAAAGAAAGAAAGAAAGAAAGAAAGAAAGAAAGAAAGAAAAAGAAAGAAAGAGAAAGAAAGAAAGGAAGAAAGAGAAAGAAAGAGTACAATTCCCTAGAGACCGAGCCCAAAATCCTCCCCTAAAGATTGGGTTTCCTTGCAAACTCTTTAGGGATGTAGGAGGCCACTTTCTGAGGATATATGCATTTCTTTTCCAACGCTTCTAGATTTTTCTCTTGACAATCTTAACATTTGATGAATCAAAAGCCATGTAAAATGGGAAGTGGTTCAAGCCATAACTCAGAGAATCAGGTTCTGTCCCACCTGTATAAAAGAGAACTGTGGCTTTGGACAAGTCACCAAAACTAAGGAAAAATGACTACCACCTGTGCTGCTGATTCACCCCACTGTACAGACAAGTTGCAAAGAACAGAAATGATATACAGGGCCGGTGACATAGCTCAGCAGCATAAGCACCTGCCTGGCAAGTGCAAGGTCCTGAGTTCGGTTCCCAGTACCCACATAAAAAGAAAAAAAAAAAAGAAAAGAAAGAAATGATATACACAGGAAGGAAGTGAAAAAGGCACCTATTAAATGGTTACTATCATTGTCATGATTGCTATTACCATCATTACTGCTATTACTGCTTTTGTAAATTAAAAATATAGTAGATGATATTGCAATTTAACTTTAGTTTTTGGAAAAGAAGAAAGATTTTCCTAAAGTCCAGGTCACCAAGTTATTCTTGACTTATAGCATCAATCAGAAAGCTTATATTCATCTTGAATTTAATAAGAATATAATTTTTATACATTTTTGTAAATGAAAAGGCTTGCCTTTATGATGTCAGATGCATACAGTCTGCTTGATTCTTAGAGGGAAGCTCCTAGAACACTTTGATCGTACTCTTTCCCATCTGCTATTGGCTGCCTCTCACCCCTTCTTTTCCCTATTAAAAAACAAAAAACAAAAACAAAAACAAAAAATGAAAAACAGCCCCAAGCTATTTCCTTTGGTTTTCACTTACATATCTTTGATTCCAATTCCCTTAGTGCTCAGTGGTTAACAGGTTCAAGTATTTTATTCAGTAGGTAGGTGCCAAAAGAATGAATAAATTAACTGAGCATCTTTTAAGCTAAACGTAGTGATGACAAAACTTTTTAAATAGGGTTAGAGAGATACTTTCAATTGCTCTGGGAAACACCGATTGGTGAGCGTGCAGCACAGACTGTGTACTTCCTCATGGAAAAGACAGAGAAGAGGGTGCAGAGAATCTGCAGTCAGGAAAAGTGGGCTCATGAGGAGTCTTTGTTACTTTTCTTATTCCTGAGACAAAATACCTGACACCCAAAGTTAAAGGAGGAAAGGTTCATTGTAGTTCAGTTTGTAAAGGTTTCAGTTGATAGTTGGCTGGCTCCAAGGCAGGGTATTAAGGCAAAGGGGCAGTGTGGAGGAGAAACATTTCATGGTGGGCAGAAGGCAGCAAAGCAACAAAGTAATGAAGAAGCAGCAAAGAAGCAAGGGATGACAACAGCCCTCTTTCTGTCCCTTATGTTCTATCCAGGCAAAACGCCCATGGTGGAGGGCAGTAGTATGCACACCAAGAGTGGGCCTTCCTATTATCCATGCTCAGAATTATGCCAAACCAATCAGTGGACTCATTTAGTAATCACACACCCTTGATCCTAGCATCACACATTTAATCATAGCATCCCACACTCTAGATCCAACCACCTCTGAAAAGCCCCACCTATGACTGCATGAGGCTGTGGTGGTACATCTAGGCACAAGCCATAACATGAAGTCTTTTTCATGACCTGAGTTCAATCTAGGCCCATCAAGCTAGCTAGAAGTTCTAGAAGAAGCAGCCAGAAACATGGTCTCTTAGGGTATGCCAAGGATGGAGACACCCAAAGTTCTCCCATACATAGAGCAGCACACACAAAATAGACAAAAATGCACACACAACTTGGAGCTGAGACCATAGGTCTTTGCCTTTAGATTAATTGTTTAACATGAACTAAGCCCACCAATATAATGTCATACATATAATCGGTCATGTGTTTATCCAAGACAAGATCTTCTCTTGTCCATGGTGCTAAGTCATGATTCTCATGACCTGTGTTTGGAGGTATCTGGAATAGAAGTCTGAGGATTCTGCCACCCAGGGCTAATGACCTTTGTCCTGCCCAGGCCAAACTTTCCTGACAATCAAAGAAGCCCAATATCTTAATCACACCCTAGCCCAAATTCTATCAAGCCTGGAATTCTTTATTCAAGCTTACTGTCTGGAATTAAGGTGCATCAAAAAAATAGAAGGATGAGTAGCACAGCCTTTTCCATTTACCTAAATATTCTGTGATTCTATATTTTTACTTATTTAATTAGTGATTATTTGTAAAGCCTTTCTACATGCAGATAGAAAGATGACTGTCTTGAAAAACCTCATGGTCTCACGCTGTACCAAAATATACAAGGAAGGAACCTTTGGCAAGAAGGAAGAAGAAGGGAAACATTTCAATGTAAATATGATGAGAAGAAACAGCAGACGAGTCTGCCAGGCTTCCTGAGACCACATCTAACAGCTTTTCAAAAATTTTTTTATTTGATTTAATTTTATTTATTTTTTATGTGGGTACTGGGGGTCGACATCAGGACCTCGCGCTTGCCAGCAGGCACTTGTGCCGCTGAGCGATATCACCAGCCCTTTTTTTCTTTTTATGTGGTTTCCGGGAGTTGAACTCAGGACCTCGCGCTTGCCAGGCAGGCACTTATGCCACTGAACTATCTCACCGGCCCTCCCTTCCTTCTTTTCTCCATTCCTCCATCCCAGTTTTTCTTTCCTTTTGAACAGTTTCTTCCTGTTTTACAATATCTATTGTACATTTTTGATGTTATTTACTCTTTCAGCTTCTCACACTAGGGAGAAATGCAATGTTTACACATGTGCATCTGGTTTATTTCACTTATGAGTATGGTCTCGAGTTGCATCCATTTACCTATAAAAGTCTCCAGTTTATATTTCTTTATGGCTGAGTAGTATTCCATTGTATAAAGATACCACATCTTTTTTATCCATTCCTCAGTTGATGGGCATTTGGGTTGTTTCCAAGATCTAGCTATTACAAATTGTGCTGCTATAAAAATGGGCACACATATATATACTGCTGTGGTATGATGTTTTTAAATCTTCTGGAAAGATACCCAGAAGGGGAGTAGCCAGGTCAAATGGGACCTCCAATCTTAGTTTTTTGAGGAATCTCCACACTGATTTCCACAGTGGTTGCACCAGTCTACACTCTCACCAACAGTGGAGAAGGAACACTCCTTTTTCCCCACAGCCCCTCCAGCATTTGTTATTGGCTGATTTCTTGACAATAGCCATTCTTTCTGAGGTGAGATGGAATCTCAGTGTTGTTTTATAACAGCTTTTTTTAAGGTAGTGCAGGCACTGTTGAAACTTGGCTTCAATATCATACTGTATGGGCTGGAATCTAGTAATGACAATGTACTAGCTATATGACTTGGTGGGCTGACAGAATATCTAGACCTTTTGTTTTCCTCATCTGGAAAATAGGTGTCACACTAAATGGTACTCTTCTTCCAGAGCTGTGGGTGAAGATGGAGTGAGGTCACTCATGTAAAGCATGGGACAGGGAACATGGTAAATATTTAACATCTACTTGCTATTATTGAGATCATGAATAGAATCTTAGACCATTCAGATTTCATATTTTAAGACATTCAGTAATTTTCAGTATCTCTGACAAAATAAAAATATGGAGGGAAGAAAATATAAAATTGTACAAAGAAAGGAAGTTCTTTGGAGAAAGCAACCATCTGCAAAAGGCTTGGCCCCCACCTGGAGGCAGGTACAACAGATAAAGCTCCCCAGATCCAGTGTCTCAGAGGTATCAGAAATCAACAATTCTATATTTAGGTGCCCATATGTTCCTACTGGCCAGAGTCGCCCACAAATACAAACATTTCAGTGCACACAGCAGCAATTTTCAGAAAGATTTTCCTTTTAGGAGAGGTAATTCTACAAAGCTTTATTGATTCTAAGTGATTCTGAAATATGGTATCAATTTATAGCAGAAAGGTCATCATGGTGAATCAACATGGGGATTCTGCTCAGTGCCTGGGATTTAGCAGACTAACTCCCACTAATGTTAATGGGGCCATGCTGCCAAATCCCCAACCATCATGCTGGATATTTGTTCCAATCCCTTACTGTTGAAATTGAAATGTGTTTTCTAAATCAAAGCTGATTCTAAGATGGGCACAATGAGCCTCTGCATGGTCAGACAGGGGAAGTATAGCTGACGCCTGTGGACCCGGCAGAGCTCAAAACGATGGCATTACAAGAGGCTTCACATTGTCTACTCAATTTATCATGGGTTTCTTTGGTACACACAGTACAGTCCACTCACTTTCCAAACTCACCTCTCACTCCTCCTCTCTGTGATCTCCAGGCAAAAGAAAATTCCCAGTTCTCCAAATCTACCCCAGGCTTCTTAGCCAGAGGTGAATGTTTATGTCAGTTCCTAACTTGAGAGAGTTTTTCTATGTTTTTCTGGATTGGGATCATTGCTGTTCCCAAGCACTGCAGATTCCCAGTTTTATGGAATAAACTCATGTCTCTCCAGGCTGCCTCCTGGACCCAAGATATCAACTCCAGCTTTTTCTGTCACAGCTCACAATTTGTGGGCAGGTACGCACCCCCCATAGCCTCTGAGAATGGCAGGGTCAAGCTGCTCACTCCCCAACTATTGGCTCGGAATCTCCTGAGGTCCTGTGTCTCAGCCCCTCTGCAGATCCTGACCAAAACCCAGACTTATCATACTCAGAATATCACAACCAAGTCACAGCTTCTAGGAATGTATCCAGCTTCTGCTGATGTCCTCAGACAGCTGACACCAATCCCCAGCCTCTGCCCCCAGGCTAGGTTAGCCTGTCTATTCCCAAGGGAAAGTCCAGGTCCCCAGCAGGGATTGGGTGGCACAGTTCCCTACAGATGCCAGACATCACTGGGCACCTACCAAATGGCTCCTGGTCTGAGCCACAAGTCTCAGGACTATATCACAATCTTAACAAAAAAGATCACAAAGTAAAGAAATGCTTTACTGAAGAACTTTGTCTATGCCTTATTGATTACAGTTTTTCTATCTCTCCCACATCTCCCACCTATTACATAAACACAGATGATATGATATCTCCATCCTAAGAACTAAGAATACTTTGAGCCTTGGATATGACACAGATCACATCCTGCCTTATGAAGTGGTCTTGTTCCTTGTCTGCACTGTGAGAGAAGGGAGCACAGCATACTTGTCCATGTCCTTCCTGTAACACAGCTACCCAGGGCCTTGGGCACCATCAGTGCTTAAGATATCACTGAGTTCAATTGAACGGATTTTTATTGCTTTCAAGAGAAAGGGGTGGAAAAACAAAGGAGAAAGGGATGGAAGTTTGAGAATTGAGATATATTTATAGATGATAAATCCTTTATTTATTCAGTTAAACAAACATGCTTTAGGTAAGTTCTCTAGTCTTTGGAGCCGGGCAGAAGAACTGGTCCATTCCTCACAACTCAATTTGCCACACTGCTAGCAACTTAGAACACTGGCCTGATAAACAGTGGATCTGATCACGTGTTGACTGGTGTTCATAGTTGCATCAGTGTCCTCTTAGATGCCCTGTCCCTGAAGACCTAAAACTGACAATTACTACTATAAACATTTTAGCCATAACTACTCTCTTATTTTTGGTTCCACCAGGCCTGTTTAGCTAATACACAAACTGAATGGAGTGTAACAACCTTCTAAGTGGACACAATCTTTGGCTGGTCACCAAGCTGATGAGACATGCTTAAATGACATTCAGGGCACTGGCTAGCATGGTGTATTGGTGAGCTTTTCATCACTATGACCAAATATCTGACATTATACAACTTTGAGGAGTAAAGATTTATTTTAGCTCATGGTTTTAGAGGGTTTAGTCTATGGTCACCTGGATCCAAGGCAGAAATATCATGTCAAAAGGGTATTGGAGAGGAAAGCTTATCATTTTATGGCATCCAAGAAGTTAAGTGAGAAAGAAAGAGCCAGCGAGGAAGGGGATGAGGGCAG
This sequence comes from Erethizon dorsatum, assembly GCA_028451465.1. NCBI lineage: Eukaryota > Metazoa > Chordata > Mammalia > Rodentia > Erethizontidae > Erethizon > Erethizon dorsatum. The sequence continues at coordinate 43,687,092 of CM051823.1, forward strand.
TATATAGTCCCCAAGGACACACCCTCATGACCTATTTTCTTTAAACCCCACCATCTATGTCTGCATCATCTCCCCAAAATGTCATCAAATTATGACTTTATCGATGGATTAATTCACTGACAAAGTTAGACTTGTCTTGCTCCAGTCATGTCTGGAAAAACCAGAGATACACCCAGAAGTGTGCTTTACTAGTTTCCTATGCATTTCTCAATCCAATGAAGTTGAAAACCAAGATTAACCATCACAGATAGGATTGATCACTTATCTTTTGCCCACTCTTAATTTTAATTACTTCTATTCAACCTGCTGGAGGCCTGGAAGTAGCTAAGGCAAAGGATCATCTGTGCTCAATGGTTTTGCTTTCTTACTCATCAAATGTAGTAGATGTTTTTTTTTTTTTTTTTGTGGGTACCGGGGGGTTGACCTCAGGACCTTGCACGCCAGCAGGCTCCTGTGCCACTGAGCGATATCACCAGCCCCTTTTTCGTATGTGGGTTCCGGGAGTCGAACTCGGGCCCTTGCGCTTGCCGGGCAGGCGCTTAAGCCGCTGAGCCATCTCACCGGCCCCGTAGTAGATGTTTTTGAGCCCTTTACATAGCTTTTGCTGATCTGTCTAAATACTTAGTAAAATTGGACACCAATGAAAGACCTTCTTCCTTGAGATTCCACCACCCTTAATTTCTGACATCCCTTTCCAATTTACCTAGCTGGCTAGCTCTCTTCAAGTTCTATTCTGGGCTGCTTCTCCTCTGTCCACTCCAAGCTCTATCCGTGGTCAGCCCCTCTTGCCACCATGGAAGTCTCAGACTTAGCGTCTGCTCCTACCCTAAACCCTTAACAATTGCTATCAATCTTCCATCCATAGTACACCTTCTCATCACTGACTTTGGATACAATTTAAACAAGGGCAGCTCTTTCATGAGAGCCTCACACTTCTCTTTTCCTTCTCTCATACTTTCTCTTCCAAATACTTGATTCTCATAGTCTTATACTATGTGTCTTTCTTACTCACTTGTTCTCAACTGTAGGAATGGTAAGAGTAAAAGTACTGACCCCTACCCTATAGCATCAGACATTCTAATATAGGTAGTTTAGAATGGGATAAATCACTGGTATTTTTAAATACTGTTTTCCTATTATTATTGACTTTTTAATTATTTTTTGTTCTAAGAAGTTGCATTTCATAGACTTCTCAACAGCTAAGATTTGGGTGATAGCAACCTTGTATCTATAAGTTTCCAGGCCCTGCAGCATGAGCTCAGTGACAGTTTTTATTGTCATAAATAAGGTGTTCACACAACTTGATTTACTCAGCATAAACCAATTATACACATTGTTCTTTTTCCATTAAATGAGATACCCTGCCCTCTGATTCTCAAAGGTGTGTCACTGTACAATAAATTATATAGTCCTCCTAAGCATATGAGTGTGTAGAGATTTGAAAATACTTAGGAGTATAGACTGAATTATGTCGTCTCCAAATTCATACGTCAAGCCCTTAACTTCTGGTACCTCAGAATGTGACTATATTTGGGGATAGGTTTTCTAAAGAAATTATTGCTTTAAAATGAAGTGAAGCTCTAATTCAATCTGACTGGTATTTGGAAATTTGGACACACAAAATGACATCAGGGATGCACACATACATAAAGGAGGAAAACACATGAAGACACAGTGAGAAGGCAGACATTTGTAAACTAAGGAAATCTAAGGAAAAAGGAGGACACTAACCTTTCCAGCACCTTCACCTTGGGTTTCCAGCCTCCAGAACCATGAGAAAATAAATTTCCATTGTTTAAGCCACTTATCTATGGCATTTTGTTACAGCAGTTTCAGCAAAATAATGTACATAATAAAGTACAAGATAAAACCAATCTAAATATTGCTTCATATGTATTCCAATTTTCCAAGATGAATGCTTATCCCATTTTAGTAAGTTCAAGAAACTCACTATCTTAATTTCAGATCTTTTGCTTTCCCCAACTGTACAATAAAAAATTTTCCTCACTGTAGTCACAGGACATGTTTACCTTTCATACATTCTGAGTTTGGAAGACCATCCTCAGATGGGAGATTGAGGCATTCATTTCTTTGGCAGCAAACAAGACAGTGACAATAAGTGTCATAAATGAGTAGATAATGCACAGTTCCCGCCCACAAGGAACTACATTCCGATCCAGAAATATCTCATCTTCATGTACCAAGGGGCAGACAAAGAGAGTTTTATGAAGGCTCTGGGCAGTGCATTGAGCCATCCTGGAGAGAGTTTGGCACATGAGGGGACAGGCAAACTAGTGGGTGAAGAGGAACAATCTTAGTAAAGGAAGTTGGTGAGGTGGGCATTCCCCATGGAAGAAACAGTGTAAAAAACAACAAAAGCAGAGATTTAAAAAAAGAGACCGTGTTCCCTCTAGTGCTTTTCTAAGTACAACACCCTCAGTTTTAAGTCCAGTCATTTCCCTCCATCCAGAGGGGTCATAGAGTACAGCTGTTATGCTTCATATTTTTTTTAAACTTTAAAAATGTGAAGACTTATAGGTTACAAATTCTGTACTTTCAGCTTTTTTCAACTAGAGTTCCTTCAAGATATTCTCCAAAAGGACTGGGGATGTGGCTCGGTGGTAGAGCTCTTGCCTTGCATGCACGAAGCCCTGGATTCGATCTCCAGCACCACCAAAAACAAACAAATAAGATATTCCCCAAATATTTAAGCTCAGTTTTTGCACTGCCACCCACCACTCCACCAGCACACACACACACACACACACACACACACACACACAGACTTATGCAAAGGCAAGAGGACCTGCAATTTACTGAAAAGCTCTTAAATGTAAAAGACTGGATCAATGTCATCCTCTCACAAATTACAGATTAAGATCACATCCATCACATAGCTATATGAACTATCAAATCATAGTGTTTTCTTCCTTTGATAGAAAGCAGAAGACATTGTGAGGGGTGATGGTATACACTAAGAGAAGGTATGTGCCCTTCCATGTGACTGACAAGTGAAGTAACAGTCTTGCCATTTTCAGGTGTTTGGAAACATCAAGCAACTGAAATAGCTCAACCCCACTGATATGGGATGCATTTCTATGAGGAAACACTATTCTTTTAATCCCATATGAAGACATAAATACAACAGACCTTGTTTTCCACACAGACTCCTATTTCTTTCACACCCAAGCATATGCTAAGAGCTCTCAAGCGACACTCTTGCTTCATCTCTAGGAGGTGTCTTGAAACATTTTTAGCTCACCAAACACAAAACAGAGGAGGATCTGTTTCTTTACTCAAGGTTAATCATCTTCAACTGCTCATTTATACTAAAACCTATAGATTGAAATAAATAAATTTCATTCTAAAATTGGCATCTATGCTGTCATAGTTAAAGGTGCAACAATTGTGCTTGAAAAAACAGTCATTCAGGAAATTTCATGTTGCTTCATGATGTTCAAACCAAGTACTCCTTGGAATGAGGAGGTGAATAACACCAAACAACTAAAAAAAAGCAACAGGTACTGAACTAATGAGATCACAGGTAGGCCAAAAATGGTGTGGCCAAAAATGGTCTGTCACAAAGTTCATATAACAAAGTTCATTTCTTTCATGAACTTGATAAGATGACTGATTAAAAGTCTACAATTGTGTTTTATAATACACAGCCAGTAACTACACATGGATATTTAAATTAATTATAATTAAATAAAATTAGAAATTCAGTACTTCAGTTGCACTAGCCACATCTTAAGAGTTCAGGTGTCATATGCATCTAGCTGTTGCCATATTGGATAGTTTGAAAAGAAGAAATTCTCATCACTGTGGAAAATTCTACTGGACAGTGCTGGTAGAAGAGGGTTCCTTGTGACACCTGGGTTTCACCAAACCCTGAAGAGATGTGGGGGGAATAGCACACCTGCCAAGTTAACAATCCATGGCAGAAGAAAACATGGTGAGAAGAGGGAAAAAATCCCATTCCTAGTATGAACTACTATGATACAGTATTGACTTTTGTATTACAAAATATAGACAGGCAGAGAAATTTTAAGCTAAAGTACAAAAAAGTAAATGCCACTATTTGAATACCTCATCCCTCCCTTCTAAGCATTTATAAAACATGCCAGCCTCTATCTGCTAGTGGCTGATTGAATTTGATTGTTTGTCCCTCAAATATTTTTCATTTACTGCTCACTTCCTGCCTCTAATGTTCTGCTGTTGTAACATTTTTGAACACTTATTTAAATAAATAGAACTCTGATAAAAATAGAAAAATGCAGACATTTCCCTTTTTACAAAAAAAGGCAAAATCTTTATTTTAAATAAATTCTTCATTGTATATTACACCATATCCATATGTAAATCAAAATGATAATGATAATTCAAAGGAAACAGAGGGCTTCATAAAAGCATATTACCCAAATATTACTCTTGGCCAAAGCTTTAACTAAATACACAGTGGATATTAAAGGAATAATATGGCACTTAGATAAATAAGAGCAAAGAGAAGGAAACATAGTCACAATCCAAAGCAATAGGTTTTTGAACCTTTGGTCTATGTCTCAAATAAACATCCATAAACACGTGTTAGCCAATGGTGTTTAGTTCCAAGTTTTTAAACCAGTGATTTGTGTGTGTGTGTATGTGTGTTTCAAAACTAACTGATAAAACAATAAATTGGGATTGACATGGGCTGATTAAGGTCTCTGGTGTGAGCACACAGGTAAATTCAAACCATGGCGAAATGTGCAGCCTTGATGCACAACAAAACTATATAAAAAAATGAGTAAGATACACCAACTAGAAATTCTGTGGCTTGGGTTAACACCCTAATTATTAACAAAAACAAAATCTTTTTAATGCTATCCAAAGTCCACAAGCTGGAAGGCAGAAATATTCCAAAGCTCATAAATACATGCCTAACAGTGCAATAACCATCTCATAGAAGTTTTGTAGTTGCATATTGCCATTCCCTCCCGCCCGCCCATCCCCTACCCATAATAAACAGCACCAGTGCAATTTGAGTTAGAAAACTGGAAATATTGAGACATTCCTAAGGTTTTCATAATGACTAAGAGCCAGTCTGATGGGGCTCTAGTGCAAACCTCTGCCATGGCCAGTCTCCAAAAAGCATCCCGTGTAATTCCCTCTAGCTTGCAGATAAACCATATTAGGTCTAATGTAAGGCAAGGTTCAGAAAAAAACTTGGCATGCTATCCTGAGTTGAGGAAAAGGGGCATGCTGATGGGGGAGATACATGGAAGATCCTCAAGGATGTTTGTCCTGCAGTCCAGGATAAAGTGATGTTTTGAAATAGGTCACAAAATTAGTATCAATGAAGTATTTGACTCATGCCATTTACCAGAATACAGAGCTCAGCAGAGCTAAGTCTTGCTTGGTAGCTGAGCAAGTCCACTGTTATCAGAATCTGGGCCATAAAAAAGAAGGGGCCCAAAGAAAGAAGTCCATCTTGTCCATCTCATCACTCTACCCAACTGCTTCCGTGGAGCCAGTGGTGTAATATGTGATAATGGGTCTACTTTTCTTCCTCTCCTATTGATGCAAGATCTTCTCTTAACCAGCCTTATCCTACATTTTAATTGCATGAATGAGGGCTGATTTATCCACCCTTGAGCAGTTCATTTGCCTTGGGGCTTCTTGTCACCTGGTAGGCCTTCCCAAAACCTGCCCTTTCACACGTAGGCAGAATCACTGGACTGAGTCCTGCCAAAATTGGGAACACTGACCCGGGGCAGGTCCTTGTTCCGGATCTCATAGACTGACTTCCTTTTGGCCTGGGCCCCTCGTACAGCCAGCTTGATCTTGCGCCACCCTAAATGGTTGAGTTCAGCCAGGTTGAGCACGACACAGATGCCACTCACAGCAAACATGAACACTAGGAAGACAGTCTTCTCAGTGGGCCGGGACACATAGCATTCCACCTCCTTGATGCAAGGGTAGCGGTTACACTCATACAACCCTGGAACACTAAAGCCATAGAGAAAGTATTGTCCAACCAGAAAACCGATCTCCAGGGCATTTCGGAACACCACTTGGATAATGTAGAAGCGGGAGATCCCTTCCTGTCTTCGGAGCTTAGATTTCACTGCAGTGCGCAAACCTGATGTGTGTGGTGTCAGCTCCTTAACTTCTAAACAATCTGGCTCCGTCTCCTTGTTGGTGTTCTCTGTGTTCTGTAGCACCCCATTGACAATGGCATTTTGCAATTTCTTATCTTCTCTTTTGCCTCCACCACTGCCACCACCCCCAGTTCCTCCAGGACCCCCCATAGACTCAGGTGCATCTCTGTCCAGAGCTAGGAAGACAGTAGAGTATCGGCGTTCTCGTTGCTTGGCAGACTGGTGCACAGAATAGGTGATGAAGCAGAGACTGGGGGTGCACACCATTATGATCTGGAAGACCCAGTAACGTATGTGAGAGATGGGGAAGGCGCGGTCATAGCAGGCCTGGTTACAGCCGGGCTGCAGAGTGTTGCACACAAACATGGTCTGCTCATCATCATACACCGTCTCCCCAACAATGGCCACAATGAGGATCCGGAAGATCACCACCACAGTCAACAGGATCCTGAGCAGAGGAAGAGGGAGGGAAAGAGGTTCTCGCGGGATGTATTACTGACAGGAAAGCCCTGTTCTTCCCTTGCCTGTCCTGGTGTTTGCCAGTCCTCTGGCTGGGGGAGCTGTCCACCCCGACGTGGTTCTGAACTGCAAATCAGGGAAATATTTCTGTCTCTTTTTCTGCCGGGTGCAGATAGACTGGGAACACTTCATATTACAGGAACTCTACGTATATGCATCTGCATATACTGGTCACAATCTGTTTACAACGTATGGATTCTATCTCTATGTGTCATGTATGGAGTTACTTAACACACCTCTCTTCTGGATATGGCAAAGTCACACAGAATACTTGTGCAAACAGTGCATGCTTCAAGGTCTAGACACGGGGCATGTTTGGAACTATTCTATGTGTATATTTGGTCTATTCTCAATATAATATTGAACTTAATACTTTATAGAAACAGATATCTATGAATATATATGTTCATATGTATGCATGAGTACATATATATGCAGATAGATACACATATATAGACTCACAAAAATGCCAGCGGGATGATGTGTGGACTCCTGACACCATCAGCTTAACAGATCAGTTTAGTGGAATAAATATTTGTTGAGAAAAGACGCATCTGCTCTGAAGAGCAAATCCATCTCCCCATTTGCCCTTCTTCTTCCAAATGCAATGCTGCCTTCTTTGTAGATTCTATTTAGGGAACCGGATGGAGACTGGCTCTGACTCTGGAGAGTAGGGGTGACCAGGACAGAGCCAACCAACAACTCCTTTCCGATCGGGGAAGAATGACTACCCCCTCCCGGGCGGCGCTTCAGGGAAGGGGTGGGGAAGCTAGTCAGGAGTAACTGGGGGAGGGGGCGTCACTGGGCGTAGGGTAATCCCTCAACGCCAGGAACACAGGCGCATAGACCCAAGGCGATGGGGAGGAGGCAGAGGACGGGCGGGGGCCCCGGGGTCGCTGTGGACATGAGCAGGTACTCCCGAGGGCCGTCCGACGGGCCCGCTGACGGCCGGCTGGGCGCCCTTACCTCCCGATCATAGTGGAGTGCTGCTGCACGGCGGCTTCCAGCAGCCTCTCCAGGATGGTCCATTCCCCCATCGCTGTGCATCCGGAGGCAGCAGACAAAGACTGGGCAGCACCGGGCACGTTCCCGCTCCTGGCCCCTTCCCGGGCCGTACCTCCCGGCTGGGAGCGAATTGCCCCCCCAATGAAAGAAGCAAACGAAATTTTTAAAAATCCACGAATCCCCCCTCCCTTTTATTGTACTTAAAAGAGAGAAATGGGGAGAGAAACCCCACGCGTCCGGACTGATCGGGCAGTTGGTGCGTTCCGGAGAACCGGCACGAACCTCCGGCGCCGTCCGGGAATCGGGTCCGATCCCGCCGCAGTTGCCCGGGCCGGGGGCGGGGCAGGGACCCGCGGGCAGGTCGGCGAGTTCCGGCCTGCGCGCGAGGTCTGCGGGCACCGCGCTCGCCCGAGGATGGGGCTGCAGCGGAGGGTCTGGGCGCGGACCCCGGTGCCTGCCACGTCGCGGGCACCTGGCGCTCGCGCACTGCCGCCTGTGAGGCCCCCAGAGCGCGCAGAGCTGGTGCCGGGCTGGGGAATCCGCGGCCGCCGCCTCTAATCCGCCCTTAAGTAGTCTCCGCCTGCGTCACGCCAGGTCGACTGCTGTCGCCGCGCGTCTGAGCCCGAGGGGTCGGGGACGCGCGCGGGGGGAGAGGGGCCAGAGTCCCGGGGCCTGGCAGGAACTGGGGCGACTTGGAAAGGAAGGACTGCAGCGCCCCTTGGGGCTTCTCGAGGCGCCCAGGTAACCTCACCTGACTGCCAGCCCCCCGCAGGAGGAAGGGGAGCCCGAACAGACGCGTGGGTGAGTGGGGAAGGGTGTGAGTAGGTAGTGGATCTTCTCTCCGTGCATCCCTCACCTTTCGCTTTTGCTTTCGGGGAGACAACTGAAATTCCTTTTCTGGATGGAGACGCTGGTTGGGGGAGGACGCTTTTTAAATCTCCGGTGGAGAGCGGGGCTGAGATTGAGGTTGCGGTGTTTGAGACCCCGAGGTTCCAGTGCTAGGGTGAGGAAGGCCGGATGAGAGTCCTTTTAGGCCGAAGTGTAGACGCAGGTGTGAAGCGGCCTCTGAGGATGAGGTTGGATAAAAGTGTGTAACGGCGCCGAGCAATGAGGTGCCCCAGGTTAAAGATCTTACTTCCCCCAGCACAAACCCAGATGCCCTGCTGTTTCTATTTTTATTTTACTAATGGGAAGGGGGAGTAAGCGTCAGGTCAACCTGGTCTAATCTGAATTTAAAGAGACCCTCATTGTGCTAGCAACCTCACCCCACCCCCACTTTCCTTGTCCAACCTTGGCTTTCTTCTTTCAAGAAGCTGTTCTGGTTTCTGTTTTTTATTTTTACATTTTGTTGTCAGTTGTGTCTAGAACAACTCTTTGGTCGCTGGAAAATTGGAACGAGCACGGCAAGCCACTAATTAGCTCAGGGGTCAGTATTAGGAGACACCATAGTTGGAAGTATTTCAATATGTACCGAAAGCACGGTGGGGAAAGAAGTTGTCGTCCTTTTAAAAATACAACTGTGAAAGGGTTGCTAACTCGTCTTAGGCATATAATGCAGCTTTAATTATACATGGGGGTCGTAGAACTCATGTGTACTACATAAGGCCACACCACAATGAACTTTCAGTTGTAGTTGGTTGGGTAGCTGGTGGCCTGGGGTATGGGAAGAAGGGTGCAGGGTGTGGGCTCAAGTTTATTAACAAGACATTTCTACATAAATGGATTTTAAAGACCATAAATGGTTTTATGCAGGACCCAAGCTCCTGCACCAGAAGAATCACCAAGATCTCCTAGGACTGACTCCTTCACCCAGAGAAAGCAGCTTTTCACTGGATGAATAAGAGTCCACTAAAAGTGGAGAAGGGTATAAAGTATAAATAGAACATTAGGGTGAAGGCAGGTATTCTTGTTTCCTTCTGGGCAGGGTGGGGGTACAAAGGTGGGGATAAATGGGTATCTTATTGTACAGTTGTCTTTCCAGTTAAGTCAGTACAGACATTCTTTCCACTAGCTTTTACTTAAAACTCATTCTGTAATATTAAAATGGAGTTTGGATGAACAACAATGGAACTTATAGAACAAACTTTTTTTGTTTTTGTTTTTCTGTTTTTTTCTGGTACCGGGAATAGAACTCATGACCTTGCACTTGCCAGGCAGGCACTGTGCCACTGAGCTATATCCCCAGCCCTCATAGAATAAACTTTATTGTTCATTAGACCATCTTGGTATATTCATTAAAAATACAGTCCTGGGGCTCCCATTTCAAATGTGCTAAGTTAAAATCTATGCAAGTGAGTTTTAAGTACCGGTATTATTAATAAGTTCTCAGCACTGGCTCTGATAACAACAAAATTTTAGGTCAGGAGTGAATCCCAGAAATCAAGAAATCCCACCTCCTTTTGGTCATGGATGTTAAAGCTGATCCAAAGTTTAGGTGGCTTGCCTAAAGTCATATAAGCAATGAAGAAGAAAGGTATGAAGGAACTGCTATAGAGTCCTTGAGAAAAAGATTAAAACAATTCAAAAGGCTGAAGAATATAAGCTTTGATGACAGAAAAAGGAATAAATGTGACTTGGATCATGGAGATGTCATCACTTGCAATCACCTAAAGAAAAATAATTCCTAGTTTATCAACCTTGCAAATCCATGTCTTAGCAGTAATATTCTTTAACTGGGCAGAAAAATATTCGCCACCTCTAATAGGAAAAACTGCAAAATCATGTAGCAAAGGGCACTGCTGAATATTCTAATTCAGTGGTGAAATATATTTTCTAAGAATAATCCCATTTACTATAGGTGTATCTAAATTTGATCTTATCCTTATACATGCCTATAATCTCACTCTTTTCTCAACCATAGGTTCCAAGGCAAACCTTTAGCTTTACTACTTCAAATATTTGGTAAGTGAAACTTCACTGGAACTTCGTGTGTGCCGTAAGAATCAAGGTCTACTCTACTAGATCTCATGTATCATGGTCTTTTCTATAGTATCTTTAGCATCATGGAAATCAACCCTTCTCAGGTAGCTACGCTGGCTCTCTATTCCCCTCAACTTGGGAGAGCTACATGTTCTCTAAGTAGATGTCGGTCCCAGCTCTCCTCCTGACACCAAGCAGGATACAAGTCAGGGAGGAAAAAGGAATTCTTTTATCAAGTAAAAATCCCTAGCAGCCTGGGGGCAGCCTAGACCCCTCAGTAGAAAGTGTCCTTGCTAACTACTGGCCCTACCACTCTTGTTCCCATTTTCTGTCCATCGCTGTGGTCGTAACACCTGCTAAACTAGTCCAGCGGATGTTGCTGAGCATGCAAAGCTTGGGCTGCCACATCAGAGAGGTGGCCTTGGAGAGCTAATCACAGCCCTGGCTATGTCTCCCCTGGGAAGACCAGCATCTGTAGTCTCCTGGGATTTGCGTGACTGGGAGGGACGGCATCCTACTTGAGATTGGTCTCTGTGTTAAAGTCCCCAACATTTCATTCACAAACAGCTAGGATTAATCAAGCTTTATCTCTCCCAGGGGCCTACATACATCTGTTTCCTAATGAAGCCATCACATTGTCTTCTTAAGGGGCAAACTCAACCTGTCTTGTGAGACTTGAACATAAGCAACAGATGAAATCTACTTTTTCCTATAAAGTAATTGTGTGTGTGTGTGTGTGTGTGTGTGTGTGTGTGTTTCCTGCCCCATGACTAAACCTCAGCTCAAATGTTTAGGGAAACAGTTGGTTTTGCTGTTTAGACAAAATGTATGTAAAGTAATATCTCCAAAGGGAATAAAGCATCCAACCTGCCAGTCTTAAGAAGCCTTCAGCACTGTGACATGCCTCGTGAACTAGGACTAACCAAAACCTGTTACCTTCAAAACTAGTCTGCAAACTCATGGACCCAATTGCCAAACTGGATGATAGCCCCACCAGACTGTGTACCCAAATGATGGGGAAACCTCACATCTTCTACCTGCCAGTCCTTTGAATAAAAGGGTAGGTATTCCTTTAAAAAAAAAAGTAAAACACAAGTGTAAATTCCCCATTCTTTACCCACCTTGTATACAGAAAATATACCTTTGAGCAGTAATATCTCAGAGATTAATGTAATATGGTACTGTGGCCAAAGCAGATGTGTGAAATCACAGCAAATAAATTAACACTCCATTAAGAATCAAATCAGCCCTGCTGGCACATAATCTTTCCCATTTATGTCAAGTCGTGATTCCCATTCACATCCGGAGCTTCCCAGGGGGGCTCATTAGACCTGCAGGAAGAGATTTCTTTTAAGTCAATTCTATTCGAAAGTCATTCGGTATAGTACACAAGAGCCTGCCTGGGGTCTGGCCACCCGCCTCTTCACACTGTCTTTGTTGCTGTCCAGCCAGAGACCCAGCCATGCAGGATATAGCTGGGTTCCCTGCTGAGTGTGCTTCCAGTCTGTATAAAAGAGATGAGGAAATTGCAGGGGAAACGTGTGCGGGTAGGACCTGCCTCTGACAAACTGTTAAGCTTGGAGAATATATAACAGTCCCCACATGTATTCTTCCTGCACTTCTTCCACATCAGTGTGTGCTGCTGAAAGTTGAAGCTGAGAGTTGGATTCTTCCTAGTGTTTTCTGTCAAAAGCCAAGATTATAATATGGAATCTGTGTGTGTCACCAAAGGAAACTTCTCCAAGAAAGATCTGCAGCATCTTATCAAGGCCTTCCTTGCTCTCACAGTCGTATGTGGTACGATTCGTACATAATCATATGTGGCTGTGTGGTATCTGGACTTCCAGAAATCCAGCCAGTTTCTGCTTTTGCCAAGACTGCAAGGGCTCTGGCATCACCCAGCAGAACCTGCTTGACCTCTGCTCATTCTCAGGCACCAACATCACGCCTGGTTTGGAGATTTTCTTGTGTCTGCACCTGGAGTCGGACTGGAAAAATAATACCTCTGACTTGTCACTTACCACATCCTCAGCAGAGTGTTTATCAAGAGCAGACTTGTGCATTGATCCTTGTTCTCTAAACTTCAGGAGACAGCGTCAAATTTATCTTCTTGGTATATACTCATCTTTTCAGCTAGACTATTAATTGTCCGTGGTCATATCTTTCACACCTGGAACTCACCTTGAATCCATATCCTATTGATCTTTGAGCCTCTCAACCTCGCCCACACCCTGCCCCTTTTTACACCTCCATAAAGGAAAGTAATCCTATAAAGGAGCCCACACCAGGGTGTTAATAACCGATAACCACTTAATGTATTATCCTTCTCAGAGGAATTATCCTCATTTAAGTTGTGAAGCTTCCATATCTAAAGAAATGAAATTTTCTAGGTAGTTTTCAAAACACTATACTTAAAGAAATGAATAGCTATTTGGGGGCAAGAGATGCTCTAAGCCTTCCTAAAATGATATCACACAAGCTCTTGCTTCTTTTATTGGTCTATAAAGTGGCCCTCCTTGTGGAAATACAGGAATCATAGAAATGCAATGTGTCTTAAACATTACTGCACTCACCTGGGGAGCTCTGAAAAATCCCAGTGCCTAAGATTACCCCAGACCAATTAAATCAGCATCTTTGGAGGTGAGACCTATACATTAGTTTCTTTCTTTTTTTTTTTTAATGAAAATCTCTCCAGGTGATTCCAATATGGAGTCAAGTTTGAGCACTAGTGTGATGAATGTGCACCATTAACTACTTAGGCACAGAGGCCCTGCAGGACTCCAATAAAACAGGGTTTCTCCCTTGTGATGGGAATGATGGTTCTGGACAAAGCCAGAATTTCATTCTGAAAATGTGTTCATTTGGTTCTGTAAGTACTTAATATAATCCATACAGGCTAAGTAGTTAGTTGCTAAACTGCAAACACCCATCTCATTTCATCTCTGTCCACTCTTGGCCATCTGGTCTTCCGTATTCCTATTCCAGGGCCATGTGTGTATTAATGAAATGATTGCATCCGATTATATCTTTTATTCAGAGCACAAGAAGAACAGCCCATGTATTTTCTTCTCGAGCATTGCTGTTTCTGTCATGATGTCAATAACTAAATTATTCTGCTTCATGCTGAGGTAAGATGGTCTTTCATTAAGGTAAGAATAGAAATCAAATACTCTACTGTTTATAATCACATTTTTATAATTAAATTTTAATAGTGACCTATATCTAGAGGACAGATATTTCTATCAAAAGCATAGAATTTCCCATGTCAGATACTTGTTAGTAGACTCTTAAAATGTTCATCATATAGTTCGTACTAGTGATCAAGTTGTTACAATTGGTATATGAGAGGGATCACTTAAGAGCTGAGCTAGTCATGTTTTTGTCTAATTTCTCTAACCTTCCTGTCTGCAAAAGAGCAGATGATCAGAAAGCCACATGCCTAGACTTTATTACTGTATTATTGCTGGTGGAGTAGGGGACACTGTGGGAAGGAGACTCACTCCTTACCATAATCCTTCATGTTGCTGTTGCAGCCAAAATAATTCTTTTCCTAATGGAAATTTTAACAAGAAAAGCAAATTTATGTCTTATGACATTTGAATGAACAAACTGAACACAGGATGGATAAATGGGTGAATAGCATAGTATTTACTATCAACTAATCACATTTGCTCTTACCCCTTTACCTGCATTTAAAAACTGACAGATGTCCATGAATATCCACTGTGTCTACATGCACTGCTACAACCATATCTTCAATGCATTAATATTTGATCTTTGCACATATATATACTTGGCCCTCTCATTCATCCCTTAGTTCAGTGAAAATTTATTCACTGCCTCCTGGGTACCAGGGGAACACAGTAGCAAGCAAAACAACATTGTCCCTGATCTTAGGGAGCCTAAAATCTGGTAGGGGAGATATATACTATTTAATAAAATATTAATTGATCAAATAGTCTAAATACTAGTGTGCAATTTTAAAACTGATAAGTAACTATGAATAGATGGCTCTGAGTTAAGCAGTCCTGGGTATATGATGAAGCAGGGAGGGGCTGACCTCCTCTGTGGAGAAAGGTCAGGAGGTGAAAGGCATTCTATAGCTAAGATGAAAGGAAGAATAGGGCCAGTGAGATGTCTCAGAGGCATAGGCATCTGCCTGGCAAGCGCCAGGCCCTGAGTTTGACTCCCGGAACCCACACAAAGGAAAAAAGGGGCCGGTGTTATTGCTCAGAGGCACAAGCGCCTGCTGGCAGGCGCAGGATCCTGAGGTCGACCCCCGGTACCCACAAAAAAAAAAAAAAAAGAACGGAAGAAAAAGAGTGAACTGAGTGAAAGGGATAGAAAAGGGGCATTCTGAGCTGGAGGAACAACGGTAAACAGGCCATAGGACAGGAAAGAGTAGCACATTCAAATAATTGCATGGTCTCTATGGCGCAGTACAGGGGGAGAGGTTTGAGGCAAAGTTGGCGAGGCAGGAAAGGATTGAAGGCCTTGTAGACTAGGGTAGAAGCACTGACATTTTTCCTAAGAGTCACATGCAGCATTTGAAGGCATGCAAGTGGAGAGCGACAGGATTAGTTCTGTTTTCTAAAGCACAATCTATTTGCATTACAGTGAGATTACATTGGAGAAGAGAAGTAGGAGCACATTCAAGGAAAAGAGTTATGTTACTACCACTGCTGTTTATTCAAAGGACTTCCTCATGCACCTGACTTCCTGCCCTGGAGGACTGAGTCTACACCCAAGAAGCACCTCCAGATTAACCATCTGCTGCCAGGTAAATGAGCTGGATGACTTCTCAGTAACCATCCCAATTTTGTAATATTCTTTAATTATATAGGAAACAAATAGGCCCTGATTATAATGGTCAACATAAGTAATCCCACAGTTGATTGAATCTAAAAGAGAAAGTACTAATTGTGATGCCACATTTAATTTGTTGCCTCTGGTGCAATAAACAAATTGTGCAAGGCAGACCTCTGGTATTTAACAATTTCATAGAAATGGTAAGAGTGGGCCCTTCAGTTAAAGGCCATAACTCCTGTGCCCTTTCTCTCTCTCTTTCTCTTGCTTACTCTTTCTATATTTTTGCATAAGAAACACAGGCTTTGCCTCAGTTCCATAGTTCATCAGAGGCCAGAGTCAAATCCAGACAAGGGTGAAGAAGAGGGTGTTGAGACATTAATATTGAGCAATTTCCTGAGACTTCAGCTGTTCATTATTTAAAGGTGGTGTAACTCCCAAATAGGACTAAGGAAACCAACACTGCTGTTAATAAACAGCCTGAACAGAACAAAATGAAATTTATCTCCTTAAGAAAGTATAAATTTGCTCCAGATTTGGTGCTATAACTCAAACTATTTCTGAAGCTTTTCTTTTGGAATTGTCTTTAGAGCTCCTTGTTAGTATGTAAGAAAATCCTCATTACTTGAAAAACCACTTTTTTTTTTTAGTACATGTTGTACGAGCCAGCTTGATTACCCAACTTATTTTCATTAGTGGGTTCTAAAAGTACATATTTTAATGAATCTAAATTTAAAAGAGGAAGAAAAATGATTTGCCCCTGCATCATGTAGTTTCTTGGCAACTGTGAGCTGAGAGCCAGGTTCCTTCTACGTCTCCAAATTATAAGTTGGAAGGTTTCTTTGTGTTCTCCATTGTCACCAATGACTTCTGGCTATTTACAAAATCAAGTTGCCCTTCAAAGAATGGATTTGCCACTACAGAGAATATTTATAAATATTTGCACCAACTCCAGAGCAAATCACAATAAGCAGTGGGTAGATTCCTAAAAATTTCTATACAGTGACAGCAGGCTTTAATTTGTGTAGTGACTTTCTAGGTGCAGAGTCCCTGGTTTGAAGTATAGTGGTTATTTAAACTGTCCAGTGTGTGTGTGTGTGTGTGTGTGTGTGTGTGTGTGTGTGTTGGTGGACTATAGCAGGAATCCACATAGGTTTTTGATGAATGCACAGGTTCGCTGGGTAGGTTCACCTTTCACTCAAAGTATGTTTCTAGGGCTGGAAATGTAGCTCAGTGATAAAGCTCTTGCTTGACGTGCATGAGACACTGGGTTTTATCTCTAGTAATGAAAAAACTGTGTTTCCTAGGAGTATTATTACAATAACAGCATCAACAATGCCACCACCCCATATTTGCTTCATATCTTACTATCTTAGCATTTTCAGAGCACTTTTCCCCCCAGGATAAACTTATTTAACCCCTGATGTGTTATTTATATAAAAATACAAGTATTATTTTAATTAGAAGACCTTGAAACTGTATTCTAAAGTATTATTATGCATACGTTACCTTTATCTTTTAGGACGGTCTTTAAAACTTCAAAAAACATATGCAAGAAAAATAAATTACCCAGAGAAAAAGATTTATATACATATGTCCCAGATATGACAGAGATGTTTAACGGGCTTGGTCTGTGTTAGGATGACATGGTTGGCTTGTTGGTTTGCCCCCCTCTTCCACATAGCTTTACACATGTTGCTAATTATTGAAGAAATTTCCAAGCTACTAAGGTACTAAATGTATCAACCATAACCTCTCAAAGGATCGCCAAGTGTGTAGCACTCCAGAGCACTTCTAAAAGTACCAATATTTTTTCTAAGCCTCCTAAGAACCCTTAAGTAGAAGGATAAATTATCCTTAAACTGGACAATAGTGCTGAAAGTTCTGTCTGCACCCGACAGCTCCCTGCGGAGATCCATATATAGTAGTTGCCCCAAAGAGACCTAGAAGTTGAAATATTAACAAGCTTCATTCATAAATATTATCTTTCAAAATTTTCTCCTGTGCTGTTTATAATCCAGATCCATTCTGTATCCTGCCTTGCCCACCCTGTGTCCTGGGAGACTGCCTTAGTCACTTTCTCATCGCCAGGACAAAATGCCCAACATTCTCAATTTAAGGAGGACAAGTTTATTTGGCTCACAGGTTCCAGTGGGTTCTTTCCGTAGTTAGCTAGATACAGGCAGAAATAGCATGGTGTAAGGGTGTGGTGGAGGAAAGCTGCTTACCACATGGCAGCCAAGAACAGAGAGAGAAGGGACAAGCTGGGGACAAGAATATGCCCTTCCAGGTCACATCCCCAGTGACCTTCCTTTTCCAGCCCAGCCCCCTCTGAACACATGAGACTTTTGGGAGACATTTTAGACATGTTAATTTGTTATAACAGAGGCCAACTTGGGCTTGCATTCAGGGTTTTTTGTTTTTTTGTTCTGTTTTTTGTCACCATCATAAGACTCCATGCATATATATATATATAGATAGATAGATAGATAGATAGATAGATAGATAGATTTATCAGTATATATTTAAGATACATAATATTACATTCATTTTGGGGAATTGGTACATATCTGATCTTATTCAGGTTTGACCAATGGGAAGCCTCTGCAGAAATTGAAAGGTTGAAAGAGTGTGAGGTCAGACATTTATTCCTCCCTGCTTTGGGAAGTTCTGGCTGCGCCTCTTCGTGACTCAGTTTTTCCCATTGCCCTTAGATCTCACAGCATTCTGGTAGCTCCATTTGTTTTCCCTGCCCCTTCAAGCCTTCTGGTAGTGAAAGTGACTTAAAGTGCTAGACCGTGGTATCCTAGTTTCTCTTACTGTTTCCCTTAAACCTGCCCATACATGTTTTCTTCACTGAAAATTTTCTTCAGAATTTCAGGTAACTGAGTCATAGGTTGCTTGCTGGAACTTTGACTGATACACTACCATCCTTGTTTAGGTTATTTTTATGTCAGCCTTATTGTACAGAACAACTGAGTTCCTCAAACTAAAAATCTAGGCAGCCTCTTCTACTTTTTCACCCATCCAGCGAGTCATTATGCCCTATCTCCTATGTAGCTCTAAAACTACAAGTCCCATGAAGAGAACTCCTTAGAACCTAGCCCTTACCCGCTTCTCTAGCTGAATTGCCTGACCCCTTTCACACACTTTCTAAACTCCAGTCACACACATCTTCATGCAGCTCCCTGCAATCACCGTCCCCTTCCATATTTCCATGGCTTTACATGTACTGTCTCCTTTGCCAAGAATGCCCAACCCTCACCTTCCCCACAGCTGGCTCTAACTCATTGGCCCTTAAACTCCTTCCCCGCTGCCTCCCTGCTTGCCCTGCTTTCACAAGTTTCAGACCAGCTCTTGTGAGTGGAATTTGGGCAGGAATCTTATCAGGAATGGAGTAAGCCTGCGTGGGAACTAAGCACCTCTGTATGCCCTTTAATCCATCTGTCTGTCTTCATCTACATCACTATGCTAGTTTGAGCCACTTATATTTTCTTCCCTGAATAAATTATTAGCTTCATCATCTACCTTCCTGCTTCCAGTCTTAGTTCCCTCCGCGGCACCCTTCATGAAGCAAAGTGGCCTGCTGACATTGCAAGTTGGCAATTTCCCACTTATCTATAGTTCACTATTAATATAAAATTTAAAAATCCGAACTCTTTAGCCTGAACACCCTTAGAAAAACGGATTCTTGCTTATCTATTTAGTTTCATCTTTTTCAGCTCCTCATGTCTCGAGCTCTAGTTAGACTGAGCTTGTTGCAGTTTCCAAAATTTATCATGGCACTCATGCTGTAGGGCATGGAGTATGAGGTCCCCTCTGTCTGGAAAGCCTGTCCTACAGCTGCCTCCTAAGCCCTGCTTGTTCCTCCAGACTTCACCCAAAACACCCTGTAGAAAGATTGCCCTGTCTCCACCCACTCCATCCCCTGTTGTAGTGTGTTAGGTGCTCTTCCTAGCTTTCAGTTTTAATTTTCCATCCTGTAATATTTGTTCTCACTAGTAGACTATAAGCTTACCTAGTGCAGGAATTGTTTTTTTGTCTTGTCTTGTGTTTACCTTTGTAGATAAACTTCAGTGACCATTTATAGTCTGGCATGTGAGAGATGCTCAAATATTTTCTGAGTGTAGCTTCGTGAATAGATTAGCTGTAGGATACTCTAGGAGACAATGATTTAGTGTCCAAGTTTTTCCATGACCAGCTGAATCCATTAATCAACCTTCCCCTCCAGCCGTGCCTTCCCCAGGAATCTTTTCCGACCTTGATCTCTTCCTTATGTAAGCTTATGCCCCATAGGGGGTACATGCTTATGAAGAGAGTGACAGGGTTGCATGAAAGATTGGAGCCTAAATCCTCCTCTGCAAATAGATTCTAGCTGTACTGATGGAGTTAAATTTCTCACCCTTTCTGAGCATTGATTCTCTCCACTGTAAACTGAGTTGCTGGGAGCATTACATGAAGTATTCCTAATACATAGTACATGCTTAATATATGCTGGTCTCCATCTCTCCTTTGTACTCCCTCAGCACCCTGTATGCATGCCACCAACTTCCTGGTCACCTGCCTCCTTTGACTTGAGGTCAAGTACTGTATCCTTCATCTACATCCACAGGACATAGAGACGTACTACATAATTGCTAGTGGACTGGATAATATTCCTGATTTTACTGGTTTTGAACCTGAGGTTTAGAAAGATTAAATGACCTGCTTAAATCATACAGCTGGGAAATGGCTAAGACAAAAACCATAACATAAATCTAATGCTTAAGCCAATGTTTACTCAGTCCAGCTGCATGAAACCACGAGATGAAGGTATACATATATCTCTGAAACAGGATGCGTACTCATCAACACAGACATGGTCCTACAAAGGCTTGTCAAATCCTAGGCACACTGTGACTCCCCTGGTGGAAGATGAAGTTTCTGTGTTAACCTCTTTTGCACCACCCTGCCCCACCACGTACCTCCCCCTTTTTGGTCTACCATCTTTCTCAAACAACTATAGTATAATTTCTGTTGGACAGATAGAGTTTATATTATGATGGCTGTGTAAATACTGTTCACAACTTAGTTGTGTAGTATTCCATAATTTTTCTTTCATGCACAAAGTTCTATTCTCTCCAGTATAAAAATGATCCTGTGCTCGTATTCTTGGCTTTCTAAGGACTTGTCATTACTTCAGCCCCAAATTCCCCTCTGTGGCGTTAGTCATCTCTCAAAATATTTAAATATGCTGTGCTCTATCAATTACAATTATTTTTTGGTTTTTTGAGACAGGGTCTCGCTATGCAGTTCAGACTGGCCTGAACTCACCTACGTAGCCCAAGCTGGCCTTGAACTCATGGTGATTCTCCTGCCTTAGCCTCCCACTGCTGGCCCATTTCATTTTCATAGAGAGATATCTTTTACAGTCTAACTTGATTGGAGAAGTGAACAGCTGATATTCTGGGATATATGTTTACCATTGTCTTGGGAATTCTCCTCCTTCTTTGCTGTGTGGAATTGTTTGCTCTATGCTTTCTTCTTTCCTGATGTTCTCCCTTGTTTTGATGAAGCACTTCCTCTAATAGCTTTCTGAGAATGATTCCATTGGAGGAAAAATTTGAAGACCTCTCATATTTACTCATGACTTCAGCTTACTGTTATATAATCATCTCCTTAAGAAGTTTGAAGAATTACTCCATTGTCCTCCAGCTTCTGGTGTTACATCTGAGAAGTATAAAACCATTCTGCTTCTTTAAATATTGTATGCAACTTTTTCTTTAAAAGGTTTTCAGATCTTCTCTTGGACCTTGGTATTCTGAAATTTCACAATAGTATGCTTTAGAGTGGATGTTGCTTCATCTAGTAGGCTAGATACTCAGGGGGCCTTTGCAATTAAAAACAAATCTCATGTACATCAGTTCCAAGAAAGGTTCTTAAATCATTTTGATGTCTTCTTTATACTCTTCACTTCCATTTGTTATGTTGTTTTCTCCCAGAATTTGTTAGTTGGATCTTGGTTGTCCTGATCTGATCCTCCAATTTTTATATTTCTTCTTTAATTCTCTACCTATTTGTTTTACTTTCTGGGAGATTTTCTCAACTTTTTCTTGTATTCCTTTTATCATATTTAAAAATGTTCTATGGTCACATTTTTAATTTCTAGAAGTTCTTTTTAGCTGTCATCTCCTTCTCTCAGAATAAAAATGAAAATTTTTGAACTTTTTAAAAATCTGTAGTCTGCATAGTCTCTGTTTCCTCTAAAACAGTGGTGGCAAGCCCATGACACGCATGCTGCAGCAAGCTGTTCATTATCATTGAAAACTCTAAAAGGTTCACCATCAGTGCTCTAAAATTTCAAGTTTATTTTAATCTCCCTGTTTTACCTAGAGAGTTTTTTCTCAGATATCTTCTGATTTTCCATTATCAGTCCATGTTAAAGAGTAAATAAAGCACTAAGAAGCTGACTAGAAACTCCACTGCAACAGTGGGTGCTTGTTTTAGTTACTTTCCTTGTCCCTAGGGTGAAATACCTGACACCTGCAACTTAAACAATGAGAGGATTATTTTGGCTCCTGGTTAAAATCCATAGTTGGTTGACTGTAGGGAAGAAACAGAATGGCAGAGGGGCATGTTGGAAGAAAGCTGCTCATGTCATGGCTGCCAGCAAGCAGAGAGGCAAGGGAGGAACTGGGGAGGGAGAGAGACCCCTCCAGGGCACAGCCCCAGTGACCTGCCCCTGCCCACCAGGCCCCACCTCCTAACAGCAAGTCAGCTCTGCCACCCCCATAATTCAGTCTTCTTCCACAAGTCCCACCTCGGAGTGCAGGAGGGGGAACTTTTTTTTTTATCTAAACCATAAGAGATCTCGTGACTGTAGGCTTCGAAAGAGAGCTGTGATTCTCAGCAGGGGGTGAGACATTGGTGAGCGTCATGACCCTGAGAGATGCTGCTGGCATTTAGTGGCTGGAGGTCAGGCCTGTTGCTAAATATTCTACAATGCACAGGACAGCCTGCCACACAGAGAATTATCCTGCCCAAAACATCACTAGTTTTGGTTGAGAAACACTGGTGTAGAATATCTCATTGAGCCTTTGGGTTGGGAATCCTTTGACACTGGTGATATTTATCTTTTCCTTGGGCTGGTCAGATTCTCCAGACAGGAATCCACCATTCTCCTATCTGGAGGGTACAGACTTGGCTTCGAGCATGCTTGGAGATAGGGAAGTGGGGGAAATGCGCCGGTGATTTTAACATTCAATATGAGAAGATCGCTTAATCACTCTTTTGACAGTATTGACTCCCCACTGTCTACTATGGCTGATTCTTCCAGTCCAGAAACCCTTTCCAGAGTCTAAACATCTAGGTTTCTACAGGGGAGTAAGTTAGGAGGGGAAAGGCAGCTACTTCTCTAGGAAAAATGATGTGGAACTAAAAATTTTTCTTCAACAGACTTTCGAACAATCCTTTCATTCTTTGATACATCCTTGCTTCCTATTCATCCCCAGGCCCTGAGCTTTTAGGAGTGGTGGGTTTCTATTGTATAAAACAGATTTCACAGCCAGGCATTGTGCCACATGCCTATATTACGAGCGCTGGGGAAGCTAAGGCAAGAAGATCATGAGTTCAAGTCAGCCTGGAATACATAGTGAGACTCTGTCTAAAAAAAAAAAAACCCAGATATTTCCTCAGTTATTTCTATAGCTGACTGCACTCAGAATTATCATTTGTCCATCTGCTTTTCAAATTTCTGTTCTCTGTGATCTTATGGATTTACATATTCTTGAAAATTGCTTTGCTATCATAATTGAGGTTTCTGAAGAGAATGGAAGTAAATGTCATGCAGATCCTCTGTCATGTAGATCCCAAAATGTTATCCTTCATGTTGAAGCATTTACTAGTGTTCTCTGATAGGGAAATCTTAAATACAATAAACCCATCACTAAGTGAAAATAATACATCTGTACCGAACACATTTTACATACAAGATAAAATGTCTGCATTCTATTGAATCTCTTTTGGCCAGTTTTGAGGTACATGGGACTGAATGATCTTTGACATCAGGAATAGTTTGTTTTTGTTTTCTGTTTTCTCTCTTAAAGAAATCTATTGACTATAAATATCAGAAAAAGATGATTTGAAGATCATATAATCATCAGGATTCAATGTAATAGCAGAAAAAAATTTAAACCTAAACCCAAAAGAAAACAAGAATCCAAACAAAATCTACTAAATAGAAAATAGCAGTGTGGACTAATTGAGTCACTGAAGTTCTGTGTGAACAGAGCTCAGATGTCTCCAACTGACCACCTCCCAAACAGCTGGAATCATGACTTTAGTACAGTGTCACTGACTGGGATCTCTCCTAAAAAATATGATTTTTCCCTGTGGCCCTTTGAAAACTTGTGATTCTGGAGGAGACCTGGAATGTACTCTGGATTTCTACTCATGAACAGATGCTGCTTGCAATGCCATTGAAGCAGCACTCATATAAAGAAAATCTGCTTTGAAAGCTGAAGAGGATACAGTAATACTTTCCAGGTACAGTGGGTGCCAGCTGCAGTTCTTTCACACTCCAGCTTCAAGCCTTACATGAAGGCAGACATTACATTTCACCACTGGGAAGGAGATTTTCTAATGTCAAATACAACACAGGTTTAAAGGCATATTTGCATTGAAATTGTGTAAATAAATACCCACCCCCTAGCAGCTGAAACCAGAGCCTAGAATGATATGACTCCTCCATCTTAACTTCTAAAGGGGCCACTTTGTCATGGCAACCTTGTCACCTTCCATGGTTGTCTTGAAGAAAATTCCCCAGAAACTTGATCAGAATATATGAGGATGGGCCGGTGAGGTAGCTCAGCGACATAAGCGCCTGCCTGGCAAGCGCGAGGTCCTGAGTTCGACTCCCAGTACCCACATATGAAAAAAGGGCCGGTGATATCGCTCAGCGGCACGGGTGCCTGATGGTGCACAAGGTCCTGAGATCGACCCCCGGTACCGACAAAAAAAAAAAAAAAAGAATATATGAGGATTTGGAATTGATTTCATGGGCAGGTAATCAAAGTATTTCATTTCTTATGTTCTATTTATTTTTTAGCCTTTAAAAGTTACACAGAGGGCCAGTGAGATAGCTCAGTGGCATAAGCACCTGCCTGGCAAGTGTGAGGTCCTGAGTTTGACCCCTGGTACCCACAAAAAAAAAAGTTACACAAATAATAGCATAGAAAAATTAAGATATGCAAAAAAAAAGAAAATTCTGAGCAGTCTCACTACTCAGATATAAGTGTTATCTTGCAGTCATTTTTCTATGTCCCTATACATAACCATATTTAAGAGGGAGGGCAAAGTGAAGTTTTTTTTTTTTGAGACAGGGAATGAAAGCATTTCCTACTCCTAGATCATCACTGAAAAATTATAAGGAGCTAAATATTACATGTGGGTGGTGTGGGTATAAAAACAAGCATGTCTGTAATCCCAGCACTATGTGAGGCTGAAGCAGGAGGATTGCAAGTTCTGACCTAGCATGGGTAACTTAGCAACTTAGCAAGACTCAGTCTAAAATAAGAAAAAATGAAATGAGCTGGGGGTATAGCCCAGTGTGAAGGCCCTGGTTCAATCTCCAGTACAAAAAAAAGGGCAGTCATAACTGGAGGGACAGGAGTTAACTTTATATTGTGTGGTTTAACATATGTTAAATGCTTAAGAACAAGTGCGTGTGCACACACAAAGAAATTAATGTAAAACTTCTAGACTCTTAGAAAAAAAAAGGAGATGATGAGAGAAAAAAGAAAATGCCAACTCAGTAGCAGTTGAAGAAGAAGATGTCAACTCAGTAGAAGCAGAATGTCTTAGTGTGCTCCAGCTGCAGACTAGGTAGGCTGGGGGCCTAAAAAGCAGATATTTATTTCTCATAGTCCTGGAGGCTTGGAAGCCCAAGATCAAATTGCCTACCTGTTCAGTTCCTGGTAAAGGCTCTCTTCCTGGGAGAGAGAGAAAGGGGGAGAGAGAGAGAGAGAGAGAGAGAGAGAGAGAGAGAGGAATGAGAGCGAATCACACCTCATGACTTCATGCAATCTCAATTACCCCCCAAAGATTTTATCTCCAAATATCATTACACTGGAGGTTAGGGTTCAAAATATGAATTTGAGGAGCAGTAAATGACACATTCAGTCCCTAGCAGCCAATAAAGGACAAACACTAAAGCAAAAAAGCAAGATGATATACTATTTAACATTCAAAATGAATGAAATTGACCTAGTATGCATTGATAAGAATAGATGTCTTAAACTGCTGAGTGAGAAGAAGATGCTAGATGATGAGTAGAGTATGGCTCCGTCTGTATAAATACTCAACACAAGAACAAGAGTCTGTGTTTTGTACGTGGATATTTAGTAGTATACATGGATGTTTAGTAGAATATATGAAAATCAGAGACACATGGATTTGAAATACAGGCACCAGTTTCAGAATTCTAGAGGAAAGAAGAAAAAGGCACTGAGGAAGATCACAAAAAACTTTCATTGTGTCTGATTTTTTTTGACATCTACTGTTTGCCAGGTCTAGTGTTAAGCATCACAGATGATACAATGAGTAGAAACAAAGTTGCTGCTCTCATGAAACTAACAGTATGAAGGGAAGTCAGATATTAGTAATCACTCATAAAACATACATTGTTACTGTGATATGTGCAAGAAAGGTGGGGAGTGCTGGAGAACAGAGACAGGTAGCACTCTGGATGGAAAGACCAGCATTGCCAAAGCCTGGCAACGGAAGTGGTATATTTAACAAGAAGGCAGTAGGGCTATGGAAAGGGTTAGAGAGATGAGGCTGGAAAGGAAGACAAGGCCAGAACCACTTGGGTCTTTTAGACCTCAGGAAGTGCTGTACAGTATGCTGCAGAGAGCCACTGAGGGGTTTTGTTTGGTAGGGAGAGACTAATCAGAGTTGCAATTTCAGATCAGCCCCAATACAGTGTAAGGGAGGGTTGGAGGGGCTACAGGGCAAGAGAAGACATGGGGTAGTTATTGCAGCCATCTGGAGTATCTAGGAGTGGGGAGGTGAGGGAAGAAATAAGAAGAGTCATGAAATTTATTTGAAAGCATCAAGAGATTTTTAGAATTACATTCAAAAGGACTAGGTGATTGACTATAAGAAATGAGAGAGACAGAGAAAGATGGGTCCCTTACATAATAGTTAGTACTTCACAGAGATGAGGGACCCCAAAAGAAGACCAAGTTTATGGAGAAAATTATGAATTTGGCTTTGGACAAGTCGAATTTAAAGTAGCTGTGAGACATGCAAGTGGAGATTCAAGGAGGCAGTTGAATGTAAAAGCTTGAAACATAAAGATGGGGACTGAAGCCAGGGACATTGGTAAGTTAACTTCGGGTCATACTATGGCATGGTCCATTCATGGTCTAAATCATGATCCTGGGAAGTAATGTCATGACTCACACATGGAAAATGATCCTGCAAAGGATACGGGAAAGCTAGAGGTTGGAGGAAAGCCAAGAGCATAGCCAGCAAAAACGACGTTCCAACAAGAGGCAATGGTGAGCCGTGATGAGTGAAAAATGCCTTCTGATTTCAGCAATCTGGAGGTCACCAGAGACCTTCACAAGAGCAGGGTTGGCAGAATCAAGTGACAAACTGAAGGGGACTGAAAAAGGAGTGAGCGGTTGGGAAATGGGGGCAGCCCTTCTGAGGGGTTTGACTTAAAAAAAGAAAGACGCCAATAACTAGCATGGGATGTAGAGTTTAGGCAGAGTGGTTTCTTATGAAAAGAGGTGAGCCTGTATGTTTGGTGTGAGAATTTGACAATTTCCATCTGTGGCTTTCTTTTTTTTTTTTGGAAGTTGGAAGGGGTCAAATCATAAAGGACAAAGAAAAGGAAGGAAGACAAGTGAGGGTGACTGTTCAAAAGCTTAAGAAAAAAGGCTTGAAATGGCTACTCATTGTTGAATATTTACTCTGTGAGGGCACTAATCACTTGCCCAACATATATTATCTCCTTATATAGGGGCACAAACAATTTCTTCAAAGTTTTTAGGTCTTTCTTTAATTCACTTTAATGTTTTGTCTATAGGAGTCCACCACCTTGTTCAAATCTCACACTGCACATGGAGCTGACATTCATGAAATGATGACTAAATCTTGTATGTAACTTCTGAGGTCAAATGATAACTAATCCCTATAGATAACTTCTGAAATCATCTAGAGGCATTCTCAGAATGTGCTGGGTGATGCTTTCTAGTGGAGAAAAGCTAGACCTGAGCATGCAGAATTGGAAGGGACAATATTGAGGTAGCTGGGCACCTGCTGGTCGAAATGGTCCTGGGGAAAAAGACAAGACCACGGAGAAACTGATGACTCCCATTTCTATCTGATCCCTCCCCAACACACACACACACACACACACACACACACACAATCCATCCAAACAACTCACTTGGTCCAACCCTAGTAAGCGAAGTCCTGAGAGCAAAGAAGGAAGCACTCCTCTTTCTTCCTGATTCACTCATATTGTCAGAGGCTCTTGGTGAGGTTATTGACTGCCTTGCATCCTGGTGCCTGTCTGTGAAAAGGTGACCTCACGTAGAATGTTCCTGACACCATCTGGAAGGTGTTAGCTTTAATAAATAGAGGCTATCTTGGCTAACTCAGTTCCCACCCTAGAGTTCGATTTCTTTAGGTGTAAAACAAAAGGGTTCAGTAGGGCTCATCCATTTCACCTTTCTCTGTCCTCTAACTCCATTCCTTCCAAATATGGTAAGGTAAAGGGGACAGAGCAAGGCAACTAAACTGGATAATTTGACTGTTCCACAAAAGTCCCAAAGCTGGCATTTGCAGCACATGAAGTTTTCCTCTGCTCCGCTTCCCAACTTGCTTTTCTCATTGATTTCCTGAGACCTTTCAGGAAAGCTCCTTATTGAGCTTAAATATTCACAACTCAGACCATCGGGAAGGATGACTTCTCTTCTGGAAATCTGCCCTGCATTTGGTAAGATGGAGCAGAGAAATAATGACAATAAGCTACTGGAAGAAATGAAACATTATACAGTCTATAAAAGATAATTTAGAGACTGAATAAGGATATTACAGGATCTATTTTACTATTGCCACTACCTTAAAGCATGTTTGATCATTCTTCTAATAAAAAGATTTCTTGAGGAGTATCTAAAAATTGATTGTTGTAAACAAGTTTTTACCTTTTACATATATGTATACGTATATATATATACATATATATATATAGACTAAAACAGAGTTCCACAAAACATTTGTCCTCACTATATACAATATACTCAACCTACTTACAATATACAACTATATACAACCTACTTGACTGATTCCAAGACTCATTCATATATTATGACCACAATTTTAAAAACGCAGATCTAAACAGTGTGCTATGGTTTAGATCTAGAATGTCTTCCAAAGGCCTCATGTGTTGAGAGGTGGAGCTTTGGGAAGGTGATTGGATGGTGGGGGTGCTGTACTCATCAGTTGTTAATCCACTGATTCATTCATAGCTGAATGTGCTCTTAGGAGGTGGGGCCTGGTTACAGAAGGTAGGCCTGTGGGGACATGAGCTGGAACGGTATATTTCCCTACCAGGCTCCTCCCATCTCTCTCTCTCTCTCTCTCTCTCTCTCTCTCTGTGTGTGTGTGTCTCTCTCTCTGCTTCCTGGCCACCATGATGGTGAGCAGATTTCTTCTGCCCAGGCCCTATTACTTTGCTGTTTCTGCCTTGGAGCCAGCCAAGTGCGGACTAAACTATGAGCCAAAACAAACCTCTCCTCCTTTAAGTTGTGGGTATCACATATTGTGTCCCAGAAATGGGGATGTGACTAAGACAAAGTGTCAAATCATCCTGGTGGGCCATTGAATAGTCACTTGTTGGCTGAGATCAGGAGAAAAGAAACAACAATGTTGAGAGGGACAAAAGGTAGAGAGCAGTCATGAAATCTTTGCCAAACTTTTTGGAAATTTTGCCCAATTTAGAACGGGGTAGGGGTGTTGTCAGGGACTTGCAAGTTTCCACTTCTAACCACGAGACTCAGTTGCCTAGCTTTTCTGCCATGAGTTTATTTGCTTCTAGAAATTGTGCTGGCAGTGGCAATAGATATTATAGCCTGCCTGCTTCTTCACAGCTTTGCCTCCCACTTTCCCTTCTGGATTTTGCCCTCTCTGAGATTCATTGTCTGTCATTCATTTCTCCAGTTTCCCCGAATTATAAATTTATATTCCATCCTTTCTTCCTCTTCTGCATCCCCCATAAAAATGACTGTTCTCTTAAACTCCATGTTATCGACAAAAGCAGCATCTACCAAAGAGAAGGGAAGAGGGCATGGCTGAGATTTGCTTAGCACTTAAATCCCATTAAAGCAAAGGTCAGATTAGGCAAGCAAGGTACAGAGAGCCTGGTGTCTGGAAAAGATCTCTAGTAAATTTGACTTGAGGATTTAAGAAAGAAGTACCTACAGTTTGGTCTTTTAACAAACAGCAATTGAGTACCCATTGGGAAGGAAGGCAAGCATTGCAGGACCAAATCATTAATTCAAAGGACATCAAGAAATCGCTTGATACACAGCACTTTGATCTACTATAAAGTAGCTCCAGGGGTATGATTGAAAATGCTTTATAAAAGGGTCCACAAATCCAGAAGTTTTACATATATGACATTGTTTTACTACGTGGAAACACATTTACATTGGGTGAACTACTCCCTAAAAAGGCCATCTCCTCAGCTCATAAAATGTTGCCGTTTGTGCCGAGTAGAAGGGCATTTCCATTTCTCCAACAGCAAAAGCTGTATTTCTTTCAATATTAAGGTTAATGAGGGCTGGGCCCTGTAATCTGCATGAGTAGGTTAATTCTCATGTGTCCTAGATAGTTGAGAGAGGAAGAGATTTAGAACTTTAGCGGAAGGGAGATGCATGCACTGCCAAGCTGGAAACGAATGCTTACGAAGGGAGCGTGGAAAAGCTGTCTGCAGCAAGATCTCTGGACCTCAGCTTTTCCAGCTACACAGTGCAGATGCCAGACATGACCCCCATTTCTCCTGGGTGTGAATGAGAGATGCCAGCTCAGGGGCTTTACACAGCTTTGGAGGAAAGCAGTTACATGAGTCAAGGTTTGATTGTATGCTAACGGAAAGATATTTCATCAAAAATGAACAGAGCTGTTATGACATTGCTGGTGGACACAGGTGCCTCGAGTGTATTTTCAGAAGTGGGTGTACCATTACAGTTGCTCTATCCTGTTATCCAGGGCATGGAGGTGCAAGACACTATTAAAAATGTCTTCACCCACAAAGTTCAAGTTCAAAGTTTCGAAATATTAAGTTTTTTCAACTTGTTTCACTCCAAATAACACATTTTGCCCAAAAGCAAAGGACTGTGAGCCTTAACATGACTTTCTTCCCCATTTAAGGCTTCCTTCTGTATTGTTGTGATGGAAAAGGTAGGGGCAAGGAAGGCAATAAGGCCATGAGCCCAAAGAGACTTCTACAGGTTAATTCTCATGGTTATCTTCACCATTACATGTAAATAATCTAGATTCTTTCTTTCTTTCTTTCTTCTCTTTACTTTTCTTTCTTTTTTGCAGTGCCGGGGATTGAACCCAGGGCCTTTGCACCAAGTTACATCTGTAGCCCCTTTTGTTTTCTTATTTTGAGACAATTTCTTGCTTTAGTCCTTTTTATACCTGTAAGGCCCATATGCTTTCTGATGGCATGCTGCTGCCTGATTCATGAATCAGTAATAAAAGTCAATTATATTACTGAGCGCAATTTGTTGAGGCTTTGTTTTTTGACAAAAGGAAAAAGGCCCAAAGAGGAATCACACAGGGAAAGACCCTGGATGCTTTTCTTACTTTTCTTGTAACAGAGGGCAAAAATTGAACCTTTTTATTCACACAAAAGTCCCAATTTTACTTGTTTCTAGAAAGAAAGTGTACAGAACCAGATAGTCACGCCGAAGTTCTTCTGGACCCAGGAATTGCAAGAACATGAAGCTTCTTTTTGAGGTGATAAATATGTTCTAAAATTGACTGTGGTGATGATTGCTTTCACCTGTAAATATGCCCAAAATTGTTGAATTTTTTTCCCTCAATCTGGGTGAATTGCATGGTATGTGAGTCATATGTCAGTGATGATTTCCTTTTGAAAGGTAATATAATTCTGTGGTGAACCAGGCCAGGAGGCAAACTTTAGCCTTGGACTAAAGCTAAGTCAATGGGATGAAACTTTTTTGACTTTCTTAACATTATACACACACATTGACCCAATAAAATGTAACTAGAGTAACTTCAAATAGATTTTCATTCATATGCCAAAAGAAAGCAAAATCCTCCCAACCCCAAAAGGAATAAAATTACCCAATAATAGACTTTCATTTTTGACAGCATGATGCCTTGGGTATTCTAAACAGCCCTCTCAATTGAAATAAAAATTCTAGATAACATTTATTATTTCAAGTGTATTTTTCAGCTGGTATAAAAATCACCCAAAGCAGAGCCCCCAAAGCAAAGTGAAATTTTGGGAGGGGGAATATTCCAAGCTGACAGTGGCCGTCAAAACAGGCGAGGTTTTGCTGTGCTCACAAACACAATCTCAGTGACTAATACAGAACAGCAATGGTTGATGTCTCATTCAGGCTTCACATCTGCAGGTCACTCCAGTCCTGTGGAGAGCAGGCTGATTGAGGTCTTCACTCAACAAGTAAGTATCGAGTAAATTTTCAGTAACTATTGAATAAATTTTTCATTCTTTATATCATGTTTCAGTCCGAAGATCAGACATAATTTTATGTTTTTTATCCTCCCTATTAAAGTATATTTTGAGTAAACACTTATCCCTTTCTTTCTGCTGAATCTCTCATCCCTACCAGCCTACGATTTTCTTTTTTAAAACTGGAATCCTTTACTATATTTCAGTGAAGGAGTTCCCTTTCATATATTAAAATCAAACCAGTTATTACAGCACAATAGAATTGACACTCCAGGGTAATAGATACAAAAGGGAATGTGTCTAAATTTTCCTGTAAGATTTAAGCAGTTTTAAAATAATCTCACTTTAACTTGAGAGGAGATTCAAAGTATCATGAAAAATGCTTCCTACACCCAGAATGCAGAAAGCCAGTTTAGATTTTTTAGAAGACCTGATAAGATCACAGTAATTACTAATTTAATTCTTCTTTAAATCCCAGATGAAGTAGCCATTCTTCTCCCTGCTTTGTGAAATTATTTTGATCAGTCTTTCCTTTGAAAATGAAGGAGAATCTACCTCTGCATCCCTGGCATTTACAGTGTGTGTGCCCCAGATTCTCTAGTTGATCTTATACTAAACTTGTAATGATCTCTGCTTACTAAACTCTTCTAGACTCAAAGATCAGAATTCATCTTTATATTCATAGTTGTTATTAAAATATATCTTGCTTTGTTCTTGTTAAAATGGAAAAATAAAGTACAGAATGTATAATATAAACCTATCATGAACATTCTTTTTAATTACCCTGTAATAGGTATTCTCTTTAGAAGTATTTGGTTTACCTATTCCCTTTTTACAAATGACTTTCTAATGAGATTTTTTTGTACATACTTTTTGTTATATTTTCCTTAGCTTAGATTCCCATAGATGGAATTATTGTGTCAAGGGATATGAACAAATTTTAAAGTTCTTTATCTGCTTTGACAATATTTTGTCTCAAAAATATTAGATCAATCATACAGCCATTAACTCTCTACACCTCAGCACTGAAAATAAAATGTTTGCTACTTGTGTTGTTCACTAATTTGATTCACCTTTCAGCATCATTTTGATGGGCTATTTCTCTTCTCAGGAAATGTCATCAGTGAAAAAACAACCCATATATTTTCTCCTATAAAATCCAGATGTCCATACTTCTCTTTCAAGTTTTTGCACAACATATACACTCACAGACACACAGATAGATGTGCGTGCATGATGTACAATATATAAGTATACAAAATATATGTGTGTAAATATAGTAACAATGATAAAGACATCAATTAAGGTCCTGGTATGTGCCAAGGCCTAACGCAGTACCAACTTCATCCCATTTAATCTTAACAGCAACCTTGAAGGGCAAGTGTTATCATCACTTGTGTTTTATAGACCAAAACACATCCCCTACATTCTCCAAAAACACCTTCTTACATTCCCCTACCCTGTCCAAATAGACCTAATGGCTTCATCCCAATGCACATTCCTGCTCTACCATATTTCTGATCCCAAGGCACTATGTTCACTCAGTCTCTCTTTCTTCCAGAAAATCCTTAGCCACCTTTCAAGACCCAGGGCAATTCACACCTGTATTTAAATTATCTTGAAAAAAAATTTTTTAGAGACAGTCTCACTATCTAGGACAAGCTGGCATTGAATTTACAATCCTTGGGTCTCAGCCTTCCAAGTGGTGGGATTACAGGTGTGCACCACCACACCTGGCTGAAATACCTTAAAATTTGAATTTCCATGAAAACATATAGTCCTAGCCAACCATCTGATAGTTTTATCTTTGATGATCGTGAATCCCATCATAGCTCTGTCCACACTTGTGGCTGTCTTCACAGGGTCCTAAGCTGTAAGCCATAGTATCTCCCACTTGCGTCAAGAACTTCCCAATGGCTTACTTGCCTCTGTTCTTGTATCTCCAATCTGATCTCCATGATACAGCTACAATTAGCCTTTAAAATATACCATTTATCCTAACAACAAAAACCAAAAATCCAATTTAAAGTGGGTAAATATCTAGTCATTTCTCAAAAGAAAAATGACCAACAAAAATATGAAAAAATGCTCAATATCATTAGCCACCAGATAAACGCAGATCAGAACCACAGTAAGATGTCATCTCACCCCAGCTAGAATGGTAATTATCAAAAACAGAAAAAATAACAAAAGGTGATAAGTATGTGAAAAAGAAAGGAACCAGCATACACTGTTGGTGGCAATGTAAGTGCAACCATCGGGCAGAACAGCATGGAAGTTCCTCAGAAAACTAAAAATAGAACTACCATATGCTGTAGCAATCCCACATCTTTATATATATCCAAAGAAAGTAAAACCAGCATACCATAAAGATACCTACTCTCCTATGTTTAAGGTGGCACTATTCACAACAGCTAAAATATGGGATGGACCCATAGGTGCCCATCAACAAATGAATGGATAAAGAAAATGTAGTGCATATACACAATAAAACACTCTCAGTCAGCAAAAAATGAATTCCTGTCATTTGCAGCAAAATGGATATAACTAGAGGATATTATGTTAAGTGAGATAAACCTGACACAGAAAAACAAATACTGCATGTTCTTTCTGGTATGTGAAAGCTAAAAAAGTCACCCTTAATATGAAACCATGATTATTAGAGGTTTGGAAGGTGTATGGAGGTGGGTGGATAAAGGGAGGCTGGATTTGATTGTTGAACACTGTATGCATGTGTTGAAATACCACACTGAAGTTCAGTAATATGTACAATTGGAACATACATGTTAATCAAAAATAAAGTATATATGTCCATATGTATATGTGTATAGCTTATGTTCTCATGTTTCAGGCCCTTCAGAGTCTTTCTGTTACACTTAGAACAGAATCCACACTTCTTACCATGTTCTAAAGACCCCGTGTGACTGATGCTCTGACCACCTTTCCAGCATCACACATCCAGCCCCCACCTTAAACTCCCCATCATCACCTCCCAGCCACTTGGTTGTCTCTCACTTCTTTGCATATGGAAGACTCTCCTCCATCCTGGTCTTTATGCATACTGTTCCCGCTGCCTGCTTTTCCCACTCTTCAGGTCTCAGATTTAGTGTTACTTTTCAAAGACACATTTCCCGACAACCTTATCTAACTAGAATCTTCTTCTGCATTAGAATCCTACACTGCAGACTGTTATCTATCCATGGAGTTCTGTTTATTTGTCAACTTGGCTATTGCTTGTGCCCACCCCCACCCCATCACACACGCACACACACGCTCACTGGATCACTGAATTGTAAGCTATGGAAAGGCAGTGGTCGTGTCTGTTTTTTCTCCAGTATAAAGAGCTCAATAGGTATGTGTTGGCTGGATCAGTCAGTCAGTTAAGTAATATACTTGAAGGACCTTTTTTGAGTAAAATCATTGTTCTCAAGTCCTTATCAGGGCCTGTCAAATTAAATAAAATTCCTAAACTAGAAGGTTGGGCCTTCTAATAATCAGTTCCTTCCCCACAAGACCACATGCTCTAGCTGTTTTTCCTGCTCTAGTTCATTAGCTATGATATCTGCTCCAGTCTGTTCCGTTTCTCTGAAGAATCACGCTGCCTCTCTGATTAGTCCCTATGGTACAATGATCTGACTCAGTCCCAAGTCTGGACACAGAAATCTCCCCGGAATGCTTGCTAATATGATATGGGAAGGCACTTTTTTACCCAAGTGGGTTGTAAATTGGGACCTTAGGCCATTGTGTCCAACTTGTGGAGAAATTCTTTTAGTTTACCAAGCTGCCCTAACAGAATCCCACAGACTAAGAAACTGGTTTAAAGAACAGAAACTTATTTTCTCACAGTTCTGGAGGCTGTACATCCATGATCAAAATGTTATCTGGGTTGGTTTCTGGTGGGGCCTCTCTCCTTGCCTAGCAGACAGTTGCATTCCTACTGTGTCCTCACATGGTCTTTCTTCTGTGTGCTTACTCCTGGTGTCACTTCCTTCTCTAAGAACGACACCAGTCCTATTGGATTGTGACCTTATGACCTCATTTAACCGTAGTTACCTTCCTAAAGGCCTTGACTCCAAATATAGTCACACTGAGGATTAGAGTTTCAACATACAAATTTGGGGTGAGGGAACATAATTCAGATCATAATAGATCTCATAGAAGAAGTAGAGAGAATGGCGAAGCTCTAGGAACATTGTTTTAGGCTCTGGAAGCACAAAATCAGCCCTGT
Source organism: Erethizon dorsatum (assembly GCA_028451465.1). Classification (NCBI taxonomy): domain Eukaryota; kingdom Metazoa; phylum Chordata; class Mammalia; order Rodentia; family Erethizontidae; genus Erethizon; species Erethizon dorsatum. The sequence continues at coordinate 43,723,429 of CM051823.1, forward strand.
TCTTCTAAATATTCCATTTTCTTCAGTAATTTTCCTATTGTCTCTACTCTCTTGAATATTTAAATGCATATACATAATACCCATTGCACAGTTAGGAAAAATGAAGGAATATAATGTTTAGGGATATTAGAAACTACCAACAATACTCTTTTCTTTATAAGTGGAGAAGAAATATAATTGACATATTTTTGTATATACATAACATTTGGACCAAAACACATTCACCATAGACATCTCAATTATTTTACGTATGAAAATAGCCTTAGAAAAATTATTGCCTCAGTGTCTTCTTAAGCATAATTTCTAGACAATTCAGCCATTCTAACACCTTGTACTGCATCATCAATCAGAGATGAGAAATTCAAAAATTTATGTGCTTAGTGTCAGAAGATTGTTCTTACAGCTTCTACTTTTAAGTAAAAATAAATAGTATCCATTCATTTCCACTCAAAAATGGAAAGAACCACAGGTGACACCCCGATCAGCTGTCCACATTTAAATCATTAATACAGCATTCAGAGAATAAAACGTACAATGTTTGTATAGTCATGTTTCTTGCCTGAAAGATGAGAAAGAAGGGCCTGTGAGATGGCTCAGCGGCTTAAGCGCCTGCCCGGCAAGCGTGAGGGCCCGAGTTCGACTCCCGGAACCCACATACGAAAAAGGGGCCGGTGATATCGTTCAGCGGCACAGGCGCCTGCTGGCGCACGAGGTCCTGAGGTGGACCCCTGGTACCCGAAAAAAAAAAAAAAAGTTGCCATCAGATGAAAAGTGAGGAACTCTGGGTTCCTGTCTTGGGTATTTCACAAACAAGCTGTATAACACTGCACCAATAGCTCAATCTCCTTAATTGGTTCCCTCATCAACAGATTAAGTTTAATTAAACCCATCAAACACCTCTGTGAGTTTTTAACAGTTCATGACCACACATGCTGGTGGTTTGCATGACGTGTACGTGACCACCTTAAGAATGCTTTTCCAGCACACTTCCCAGAACACTCTGCAGAAAGTACAGTGTGGAGCAGAGTGCACACTGTGGCTCCTCCTACCCCATGCTCCTCAGGACTTCATAGCCTTGACTTCACTCAACCCCAAATCCCAAGATTACGAAGAAACGCAAAGGTTGAAGGTCTTTGTTGCATAACTTAGCCAGTGATAAGCCAGAATTATATGGCTCCTACTATCTCATGCATATTTTGACCATGCTCAATGATCCTGACTCGTTTGGGGGTAATGGGAATGACGCTTGGCTAGGCTTCTCAGCTGGCCTTGTGTTTCATGCATAGGCCTCAAAAGATAACTGGGGAGTACAGAGAAATTAGAAGACAAGCTAATTTATTTAAAATATTCTTTGACCTTCTTGTTACCAATATATATGTGTGTTTTCTGTGAAGTTATAAAAAAAAACTTGATTATATGCCAAACCAACAATTTACAGTGTCATCCATAGCCACTAATCTTAGAGAACTGTCTTACCCATTTCTATTCCTTGCTTACGTCGAACTAAGCCTAATCTACTTCAATTAAAAGATAAAAAATGTATTCATAATTCTGTTCCAAAAGATAAAAATCAAAATTTAGTATTGTAACTCCCAACTCAATATGCCACTAATTTATCTGGTGAACTTTGTATATGTTAATAATATTACAATGCTGAGGGTGTCAAACCAAATACTTATCCCACCCCACCCCTACCCAGAAAAGAAATAAGAGAGGCTTTTGTACGTTGCAACTCCTGGTCTGATTTATTTATAAAGCAATAAATATTAGAAGCACAAACAAACTGCAGGTGTGTAAACAAACTGTACAATGATTGATGAGAGATGAAGGAGGGTGGTTCAGAAGATTTCAAGAAGCATAATACCATCATCCTGAATGTAAGGTAGACTAAGAGAGAAAGCACCTTAGAAGCACTTGCGATGGACAATGGATGGGCCTGCCTCATCATACTCTTGCTTGCTAATCCACATCTGTTGGAAGGTGGACAGAGAGGCCAAGATGGAGCCCCCAATCCAGACAGAATATTTACGCTCAGGGGGAGCAATAATCTGCAGAAAGAAAACAAAAATTTCCAGTAAACTCTGAAGTTTAACTCCAAGCAATATAGCAAGCAACATGCTGTTAATATTCCCAGAAAAAAATTATTGGGTATTAATTTACTTTAATGTAGGATACTTCATACCACACAATAATGTAGCCAATTAAGTTTTAGAGTTTCCTCTATTTCATCAATCCACTATTAAACACTCTACAAAACAGAATTTTCTCAATTTTCTGACTACAGCATGACATGGCCACAAGCCGAATGCATGGCGAAAGATAGCCCTTTAAATGTAATCAGAGTTTTAATTGTGATTTTTTTTCCCAAGGATTTATTTTTGAGTTTACTGCATGAAACATTTTTAAGGTTTCTTATCTTGAAAAAGCTGCTGGAAAATAAATTAGAAAAAGTTCTAGAAAGGGTAAAAGGTAAAGTGTGTAGGAGACAGGAAGCTAAGTGTGAAGTTAGTAAAGTTCAGCTAGTAATACAAGATCTGCCTTGTCCCTCCCACCCACAAAAATCCTTTACCTTAATCTTCATGGTGCTAGGAGCCAGTGCAGTGATTTCCTTTTGCATACGATCAGCAATACCAGGGTACATGGTGGTACCTCCAGATAAGACGTTGTTGGCATACAGGTCCTTACGGATATCAATGTCACACTTCATAATGCTGTTGTAAGTGGTTTCATGGATGCCAGCAGATTCCATACCTACAAACAAGTTTTAAAAAATCACAGTCCATTTAGACCAGGTTAGAGGAAAGAGAACAGGGCTCCTCTGTGTTGGTGACCCGCCACCATTTGTTTCTGAAGCATATGTTCTCCTATGAGATACACTGCAGGGAACAGATGGAACAGGTGTTTCTTAAAAGTGCTGACGGATAATACACATGGACTGCCAGGAAACAAGCAACTGTGTTTAGCAGCTATTTAGAGTGAACAGCTTCTGTAACCACCATGTATGGAGACATACTACAAAAGGAGAAGATACACATTTAACTTAAAACTGACACACTTTTTATTTATAGATTAAAACCATGCCCAAGCTTTCTCTCGGAAATCACTGCTTGGTGACACACAGGAGTCTAGTTATTACTAAGCAAGTAAATTTAAAGGAAAGTCCAGCTCCTTGGTAATGGAACTTCTTGGGATAAATCAGCTCTTCTCAGTAATCATCTTTTCCTGCAGGTACGTGATATTCAGTTACTGCTCAGTCTCATCCTTTTCTTGGGATGAGAACTTCAGAGTTTACAGTCATAGTACAAGGGCACAGGACACACACATTCCCTTTAAGGAGTCAGCAGGATTGGCGGCTGAGCTGTGGGGGACCCCAAGCTATGACTTAACTCAAGACCTCCTTGATCCTTCAAATTATAAAGGATTTTACTCTGGGAGACCTCAAGATTTCCAGGAAAACTGTGCCTCAGCACCAGACTTACCGATGAAGGAGGGCTGGAAGAGCGTCTCCGGACAGCGGAAGCGCTCGTTGCCGATAGTAATCACTTGGCCATCAGGTAGTTCATAGCTCTTCTCCAGGGAGGAGGAAGAGGCAGCCGTGGCCATCTCATTCTCAAAATCCAGGGCAACATAACACAGTTTCTCTTTAATGTCACGGACAATTTCACGTTCAGCTGCAGAAGTAAAGGGCATCACAGTCAAGCTCTGAAGAACAAAGCCAGGTGTGGGGAAACAGAAGTGGAGTCACTGAGAGGGGAACAAAGCAGACGCTTGCTGTCAAGATGAGACACACACACTCACCAGTGGTAACAAAGGAGTAGCCGCGCTCAGTGAGGATCTTCATGAGGTAGTCAGTGAGATCCCGACCAGCCAGATCCAGGCGCATGATGGCATGTGGCAAAGCATAACCCTCATAGATGGGGACATTGTGAGTTACACCATCCCCAGAGTCCAGAACAATGCCTGGCAGAGGAAATAGACAAGAACAAGGTAAATCTTTATGGACTACCGTTAGGCATGGTAAAACCTACTTCCAGTTTTGGCTAAGAGATAAAAGATTAGTCGTGGATCCACATAAAATTAGATCCCTCACACACAAAGAATGAAACTGAGCATAACGGATGGATACTAAATCTGAAGCCAACAGCAGCTTATCCTTTTAAATATTGTAGTAGAAAAATTTCCTGAGGACACTTTCAAATGACCATCCCTCTTATCAGCCATTAGTGTAGTATGTAAGCATGCAGGCATGTTTTTCTTTGCTCCAATCTAACTCACACGTTTCCTTTATGTAAATCCTCTAGAGAATGCATGTACTTGCATTGATGATGTAGGCCCAGAGGCTGTGATGGCATGAACACACACCAATGACTGTTGCCATCCAGCTTGCTACATTGTGCCCAGCCTCAATATGTGACATCATGTGCTTTAAATAAAGGCAAGATCTAACACCCCATGAGCTGTCGGATCTGACAGGAAGTGTGCCTTTTTGTGTGTGTGTGTGTGTGTGTGTGTGTGGGTACCGGGAGTCAAACTCCGGACCTCCCGCTTGCCAGGCAGGCGCTTATGCCACTGAGCTATCTCACCAGCCCAGTAAGTGTGCTTTGAAACTAACTTCAGGGAGCTATTGTTACCGACACCCTGCCTGAGAGTCTGAGGGACGCCCACAAAGGTCGGCCAGGGTCTCAGGAGTACGACTAATCAGTGACTGACCCCTCTGCCCAAGCACACCTGTGGTACGGCCAGAAGCATACAGGGACAGCACCGCTTGAATGGCCACATACATAGCAGGGACATTGAAGGTCTCAAACATGATCTGGGTCATCTTCTCACGGTTGGCCTTGGGGTTCAGGGGGGCTTCCGTAAGCAGGGTGGGGTGCTCCTCAGGAGCCACACGGAGCTCGTTGTAGAAGGTGTGGTGCCAGATCTTCTCCATGTCATCCCAGTTGGTAATGATGCCATGTTCGATGGGGTACTTCAGAGTCAGGATACCTCGCTTGCTCTGGGCTTCATCACCTACGTAGGAATCCTTCTGCCCCATACCTACCATGACCCCCTATAAGTAAAAGATGGGAAAATCATGCTTCTGCCATGTCAGGGATATAGCTAGCACTTTATTAATTTATATTCAACTTCCCAAGTCAAGGAACATCATAGAAATAATAAAAATATCATTTGCCCCCAATTTAGAAAAATCATTTAAAATCAATCTTGCAGCTTATCCCCATGCGAAGATGTATAATTCTGCTGTTTAGCAAATAAACTGTAAAGGGGAGAATAAAGCTATTTCACTGAAGAAACACAGACTCATGTCATTTTTAAAATACTATAATGCCTTCATTAAATTATTAAGCTTATCAACCATGTCAAACAGAAAATAGATGATTGCATTTTAGAATGACTGAATTAATGGTTCACTGTGTTTTACCTAAGAAAAGATGCTGACATTCATCAAGCGAACATCAGAAAATGGGCTGATAGGCCACAGTCACTGATGGTACAATTCAGCCCATCCGGCACTATCTTGGAGTACTGGTCACTCACCACACTCAGGACTAATAGCTGTCCTCCCTGGCAACCTGTCTGGTCAGGCATGTGAGAAACCCAGAGAGCATGGCATTTCTTTTAATAAACAAGATGGTATGTCACTATCACCATGGCACTCACTGCCTGGGTCACGTCTGGCTTCTAAAAACGCAACAGCCAGGAAGGAGATAGATTACATCTTTTGGGAGCCTTGTAAACTGGCTGTGAACAAGAGGGAGAAATTTGGGTTGGTGCTCATCAGTTGAGAGCAGTTACATTATTTTAAATCTTGAACAGGACCTTAAGAGGGGCGTGGGCAGGAAGAAAGCAAAGTGATTCAAAGACAGAGAAGACAATAAGGACTGAAAATCCAGAATTCCAGGAGTGGAGACAGCTGGTGGCTTCTCGCAGGAGGAACTTGAACCCCTTGACAGGTGTCACTAAGCTGGAAGGGGGGTGCATTTCTTGGTACTGGGGGGTTGGTAGGGGTATTGTTTGGCTTGGCTTGGATTTGAAGCTAAACTTTTTCTTATTTGACTCAGAGTTCATGTAACAGTTGGGTCAAGAGAGACATTTCCTCAATTGCTGGACGGGGAGGTGGCAGGAACAGGTGCGGAGTGGGGCTGAGGACTGTCTCGGGTGGGAACTGGCAGAGAGGGGCAGGAAGTGTACCTGGTGGCGTGGGCGGCCCACGATGGAGGGGAAGACCGCGCGGGGCGCGTCATCACCCGCGAAGCCGGCCTTCACCAGCCCAGAGCCATTGTCGCACACCAAGGCGGTGGTCTCCTCATCGTCGCACATGCTGGCACAGCTTCAGCGGGGTCTGCAGTTGAGGAGGGGAGGGTTGGCCGCGCTTAGTGCCTGTGGGGCTGCTCTTCTCCGTACCCGGAGACGAGGAGGAGCCAAGAGAGATGGGGAGTGGGGGCTGCCATCTCCCTTCCTCTCCAGGCGGGAAGAAACCTTGGAAATTGAGGGAGTTGGGACGCAGAGGAGGAGAGAAGATCTCACCCAGGCTTCCGACACGGAGTCTCCGCCCTCCCCTCAAGTGCTCGGAGGGCTGGTCCTAAAGATCCAGGAGCCCCAACTCCTTAGCAGATCCTCCCCAGCCCTTCCAACTTTTCGTCTTTTCACCAACTGGGAGCCCACTACCCCCCATCCACATCCCCACGCCTCTCCCCGGATTGGGGGTGCGCAGGAGATGAGGGACCCCAAACGCCCCTGGGGTAGGATGAGGGGAGGATGCGGGACATGCGCGCTCCTCTCCTGCGAGGTCAACGACCCAGGATAAAAAAAGTTAGAACCACATAAAAAAAAGTTGGGATTTTTTAAAAAAGTGACTGAGCGGCAGAAGCTCAGGGCCTGGGCTGGCGAGGACGCAGGGCGGCACTGACTCACCGTCGGCGGGGCGGCGGGGCTCGCGGGGCTCGCGGGGCTCGGCGGGGCTCGGCTCGGGCGGCCGCAAGCGCTGGGTGCTGGGCGCCAGGAGCGCAGCTTTATAGCGCGCTGATGGACGAGGTCAGTTGGAGCAGCCAGGGGCAGGGGTGGGGGGCCTGGTCTGCCACCTTGCCTTATTTGGTCGCTTTAGCACCATCTAGGACTGCCAAGGCCATTCATGGAGCCAAGGGCAAGGGAGAGGATCAGCCGGGGGGCTCCCGGACCATGTAAGGAAGGGGAGGGGGCAGCCAGAGGAATGGCCAAATAGGGAGCTAGGGAGGGGCAAGCAGCGAAGGGTAGGGGGCAGGGAAAGACTAAGTGACGCCAACCACCCCCCACCCCAGGAAGGGGTGGGGGAGCTCCCTGGTTGTGTTGTGGGTTTGTTCCCTCCATAGCCCGCCAGCCTAGCGGACAGTAAACCAGGGAAGGCTTGGCGCCCTGCCCTAGGCTAAGGGGTCCTGACAGCTGGGCCAGTGTAACAGCGTCTCATCTTCCAGGACTGGGAGTGGAGGAGCAGATCCCTTGGCAGTCCTCTTGGGCTCAAAGGGCAGCACGGCAGCACATCGGAGTGGCTGCAAAAGGGCCACCTGGAAAGGGCACCCCACCAGCCTGAGGTGGGCTGTGTGCATCCAAGTGGGAAAGCTGAGGTGAACCAACTTTGGTCCCAGTGCATCTGTAGGTGGGTCAGGGCCTGGCGGGGACGAGGCCTGCAAAGTCTTGCTGGGGAAGCGACCAGTGCAGATGCCAGGCAGCCCTCATCCGTCCTGGGTTGCAGCACTCCCATCTTCAGGCAGGAAAGGGATGCCCTGCTGCTAAAGTAAATCAAAGCACAAATGCCAAAAGCAGTTGCCCACTTGCTGGTAGATATACCAGCATCTTTAAACCGGGGACAAATGTCTTCAAGGTGGTGACTCTCCTGAAAAAGCAAATACTTTTGCTGAGAAGGTAACAGCAATTTAAATCATAAGAACAATCAACCCTTCGTACTCAAAACACAGTCTGTGCACAAGCACTGTCCTCATCTCAAGAATGAGTTAGAAATGCAGAGTCCCAGGCCCCACCTCGGTCTCCCAAATCAGAATCTGCTTTTCAGCAAGATCCCATGTGCTTGGCAGGTACACCGAAGTATGAAGCAATGGTAGAAATGACTGATACCATCTCACTGGGGGAAAGTAGGTTTTGAAGAATCTTGAGACATGTGAGAAGGAAAAAGAAAGATGGCATGAGATGAGGACAAGGCGAGGGGAAAGGGAGACACAAGGACACAGGGCACTAGTTTGCCCTGGGGTGCCCTGACTAGCACTTGAATTTCTAATGCTTGTGCTTTTCCTCTAGTTCACACTGGTTAAAAATAGAACACTGGTCACAGGCATCCCTCTGTAGAGTGGTCCTGGATTGATATGCTGAGAAGGCTGCCGATTAGATACTTGTCCAGAGTGGGGAATGCGAAGCCCTTGCCTCTGAGCTCCCCGACCATGTTTGGGTTGGTCTGGAGAAGAAACTGTGGGGAAGCTGGGTGATGGAGGTGGGTGAGAGGCTTGGCTGGGGCCTCGCCCTGCCGCACAGCAGGCGTCTTACAAAGAGTAGCTATTAGCAGGATGCAAAGCCAGAGTTGTCGTGGCTCAGGTAGATGTAGAAGAAGCAAGGAAAAGGAGAAATGGGGACGGCCTTACAGCCAGACAGGCCAGACTTTGAATTCTGCCTCTGTCACTTGGTACTTACTCTGTATGCATTCCATCTTAGGTGAGTCGGTTAACTTTCCTGAGCCCCAGTTTTCCACTCTAAAAATACGTATCATAATCCTTACAAGGGTTACTGAATGTTATAACAATAAAAGAGACAAATGATGTAAGTCATAGAAGATTCAAAGCAACTTTGATCCAATACAATTAATGATATTTTTGGAGGCACCAGTAGCTATCTCTGTTGAAGAGTTGGGTCAGTTTCATTCATTCACTGAGTCGTCCATGTCTCATTCAGTCATCAGTATCTCATTGATTACGGGGAGAGAACTGTGCTAGTCTGAAGGATTCCGTGATAAATAACCCCGATCAGGATTCATCCTCCATAATGACAGAAGAGTAGGAGGCAGTTATGGTATATACATACTGGGAAGGAAAGAGAGTTGTGTACCTGGAATAATAACAAAAGGGAGGCATCTGAAAGAAAGTTCAGAGAAAGCCTTCCTGATGAAGTGTCATTTAATTATTTATAAGGTGGAGTGGAAGTGAAGTTCATGAGTATTTTTGTGAGAGAAAGTTTTTACTTGGGAGTGGCTAATGGCAGAGTCCCGTGTTTACTGCCACATGTGCAAAGGCTCCCTAGAACCTAACACCATAATATTTGAATAAATTGCAGTATTTTTAGGGTTCAGTAAGTCATTTCCAGCTCAGCTACCCCAGGATCATAGGCCATCACAGCAGGTGGATAGATGAGTGCAGGACTAGTTTTGTGAAACAATATCTGTCTTTAAAACATTTAAAAAACATGTTTTATGTTCTATTCCATTCAGTTTTGGTACTTGAAACAAAATGTACTTTAATGTTTTATGTTTATAGTGAGAAAAATACTTTTTTTTGACATACTGATTTCATTTATTTTGAATAGATATGCAGTAGTTGGATTGCTGGGTCATATAGTAATTTTATTTTTAATTTTTTGAGGAACTTTCATACTGTTTTCCTTAATGGTTGGACCAATTCACATTCCTATCAAAATTCACATTCCTACCAACAGTGTGCAATGGTTCCCTTTCCTCCACATCTTTTTTTTTTTTTTTGTACCAGGAATCAAACTCAGGACCTTGCACTTGTGCTGCTGAGCTATATCCCAGGCTCTTCCTCCATATCTTAACCAGCACTTACCTTTTGTGTTTTTGTTAATAGGTGTTCTTACAGGGGTTAGATGATATCCCACTATGGCTTTGATTTGCATTTCCCTAATGAGTTATGTTAAGCATTTTTATGCACTTGTTGGGCATTTATATATATATATATATATATATATATATATTTTAAGAAATGTCTACTTAGATCAGTTGACCTTTTTTTAATCTGCTTTTTTTTTTTTTACTATTAAACTCACTGAATTCCTTACGTATTTTGGATATTAACCCTTTGACAGACGTAAGCTTGCAAATATTTTCTCCCATTCTGTAGGTTGTCTCTTTATTTCGATGATTGTTTCCTTTGGTGTGCAGAAGCTCTTTAATTTGATGTAATACCATTTGTCTATTTTTGCTGTTAATTCCTGTGTTTTGAGGATCTTGTCCTTAAAGATTTGTGATTGTTCAATATTTACTATTGTATTACTACTCCATTTCCACATTTTAATAATGTTAAATTTTGGTAGTGACTAAGAAATATATAGGTTAATGCAAAAGTGAGATTCCATGATTTATTTTCATTTAATGCAAATTTTCAGAGGGCCATTTTTTTTGGGGGGGTACTGGTACTGAACTCAGGACCTCGTGCTTGCCAGGCAGGCTCTGTGCCGCTGAGCTATATCCCCAGCCCAATATGGCTGTTTAATTTGAAAGATGAGACTGGTTTCTGTTCCATCAATTTAAATGTATAAAAATAACTTCTTTCCATTGGTGTTCTCTTGAAACATTGTGGTAAAATACATATAACATCAAAATTACTATGTCAACCATTTAAAAGTTCATGGTTCAATAGTACTAAGTATATTCACAGTGTTGTGCTATCAACCTCCTGGTTTTATTCTTTAATGCTGATTGTAACTAACTTAATTTTCAACTCCAGGAAACTGCCTTGCAATTTGAGAGAGCTTGCTTAATATATCCGAGGAGGCAGGGAACCACAGAACCCCACCTGCCTGCGGCCACACAGTCGATCAGAACAGAAGAGAGATAATTCAGACCCAGGCACCCGAGTGAAGCCCTGCTGGCAATCACCACCAAAAGTGCCTTCCTCTCTTCTGAGACTGCTGTTTCTCAGATGAGGAGGCCAGAACCATCTGCACCCTGGCTGCCTAATAGAAATTTAAATTTTTGTGTTCTACCCTAGAAAATTGAATCTGCATTTTAAATGAGCCCTCAGCCTCCTTCCCCAGGTAAGTCTCTCTTTTTTCTGCTGCAGGCCTTTTTCCCTGAGCCCATGGAGCTTTGCTAGATGCAGCCCAGGCTGCCAGTGCTGGCCAGTGTCCAGCTTGGCTGACCTTGTGCATCCCAGTGGGATGATGAAACCGATGGGTCCCCAGGGCTCTGGAGGGCCAGCAAGGCCCTTCATGGCATGGACAGGCCAGGAGGAATACGTGCAAGGCAAGCTGAAGGAGCAGAAGGTGGGACAGTCCCTGCTGCCTTTGCCTTGAGGGAAGCCTGTTTCATCCACCATCTGCTGGGATCTGGAAGGGAGAGGCCAGCCTCCTCCCCGGCACTGGGGGGATTAGCAGTCACTTATCTCAGCTGTTCCTCCATTCGGAGGTGTTGCAGTATTTACAGAGAAGCCAGAAGCAGACCAAGCCATACTTAATTCCTTCCCACAAGCCCTCCCCACTCCCTCCTGCATTCCGTATGTTAAGGAGGAGGCAGGTTTGGGGGTCTCTGTAGATCAAGCCTGGGTAAAGAAGCCAGCCTTCCTAAACATTTCTATTTTCTCTCCTTATACATTTGTTCACCCTCACTGCCTTCTGACTGGAGCTGAGTTTCAGTTTTCATTAAAAGAAGAAAGTGACGTGACTGTGAGGGATGCAGGCCCCCACACATCCTGCTGCTCAGAGTCCAGCAGCAAGGCATGCCTAATCTTTGCTGCATACTGCCCCATGTTTTACCTACACCCATCAGGAAGATTAACCCTGAGTGGGGGATGTTTCAACCCCCAATGGATCCCTTTCTTGGAAGATTCCAGTAGTCACTGCCTTTTGACATGATAAGACCAACTGTAATGGGCCACTTAATAAGATTCAGAAAAGGAGGACAAAGTGGGGGGTGGTGTAGAAGGGAGATGCTTCACTCTCTATCTTGGTATAAGTCAGGGAAATCAGAAGGGATTTCTAGATAGCATTTTTAATTCCTTAAAAGGAATTTGTCCTTCAGGAATGAAATGCTCACCCTTGGAAGGTATTCCTCTTAGCTCAAATTCGGCATGCTCTGCATACTGGCAGTGACTCTTGTTTATGGAGTATCCAGTTTTTAAGTATTACCTGGAGCATGCCCACTTTTTCTGGAGAGTCCAAATATGGCAATGTCTACCCTAATCTTGACCAAGTCTCTTCCTATCAGATGCACTAAAGGACATGCCAAAAGCAGTGAGCGTCAGAGACACCCTAAAAGCCATTTGCATGCTACTTGCAGGACATGGAGCTCATCACTTCCTTAACAAAGATCAGATACACATCTGGCACTAGACAATAGTACCAGTTATACCCATCATAAACATTTACTGAACACTTCCTAAGGGGCAGCACTATCTTAAGACTTTCTATGTGTATATGGTTAACCTGGATAACTTATAGATGAAGCTAAATAGAGTACCAGCTGCAGAATCCATTTTACTGATCTGCTCTTTGATATGATGTCACCAGCTTATACTGAGGGCTAGGTAAGAAATAGGTCATTGCCTCTGTTGTAAGGACATTGTCATGGATGTTGATCAAAGGTCACAATCTTCTTTATGAACCTCTTGGGAGAATTTCCTGTCTCACTCTAATACCAAGCAACTAGTTTGTTTTGATTCTGTGGTCCCTGAATCTAGGGGCAACCAGGTTTCTTGTTGGTAGTAGCTAATAAAATTCCTCAAATATCACATATGTGGCCCAACTGTTAATGATTACAGATCTATTTTACATATCCACCATTTTTCATTTTTCTTTTTTTTCCACTTTTAACTGTCATGTTTTTGTCTTTGTAAACTACCATAAATCTTGTGGGACAAAACAAAGGATGGATGGATAAGATAGACAAGAATGAATTTAAGGAAAGAATATTTGAAATTGGAATTGGGTGATCAATTTCAAGTAGCCAAGAGTTGACAATGATTTGCCTATGTCTGTAGCTTTCTTCCATTACAATGAAAGCATATGCCACTTAATGAAAAAGTTCATTGTTCGCGAAGTATCATTTTGATTTTCCTCTCAGCATGGTAAGTATAACTGAAGATCTAAAATATTTCCCCTATAATAAAATAATATGTCTTTATAGAAAAGTGCAAAGAAAATTACATGTCTGGGAGATTTGTAAGGCCCTGTTTTATAACTTCCCTAGAATAAAACTAAATATGACATAAAGTTCATGAAGCCTTGACTTTCTTATCTACTCATAGCCACTGTACTGAGAAAAGATAAATAGCCTCCTATTCTGGCAGTTTGCAAGAATGTCCACTTGTTCTTCACAGACAGACATGTAATGCAAGGAATTTGCATTAAAAGCATTTCTTGGTCCCACTATTGTAATCTAAATTATCTGTCTTCAACAGCTGGAACCAAAGAATGCCAAACTGCAAGCAGGTTCTGCCCTTGGGATTATACCACCCACAGCTCACTTATATATTTTAGAGGAAGGCTTCTGTTCTCCAACTCAGCTGTTGAACTCTTTCAAAACTGAAGTCTAAAAACAACCATCTATCACAAATACAAAATTAAACTGTACAAATATATTAGTGAAGATTTGTCTTTATGTGGGGAGTCCAAAAACAAGTATTTCTTTTTTTTTTAGGAAAAATCTTTATAGCTATTTTATGATCAATATTTCTAAATCCTTTTTGCTTAGGGCAACAAACAACCTACACAGCCTCTATTTTAATTTTAGAAGTGAAAATAATAATAAAGGCTTTGCCTAAAGTCAGTGTTTTGTGTTAACCAAAGGAAAGAAACAGAGACTGTACCTACAAAATAAAAATAACTGAAAAAAACTTCTCAACCCATTACTTAAATGTGAATGTTGGTACTTACACATAAAATACGAGCTGTAATCAAGAACATGGTGAATGTTTACATTAAATTAGAAAAATTGATTATAGTAAAAATTGATCCCCTTCAAAATCTTCCACCACACTATAAACACACATATCCCATCATTCTCCCTACTTCCTGAAGCAGTTCTGGAAATCCTTTGTCAGGTCTTTAGGTGTGCTGTCCATTCTGCCTCAATGTCCTGAATCAATTCAAAACATGTACCTTTTATGGGCGGTTTGACTTTGGGAAAAGCCAGAAGTTGCATGGTGCCAGAGATAGTGAATAAGGTGGATAAGGACATACCATAATGTTTTTACAAGCCTGTCTTTCATTTGGATGGCACTTCAGAGCAGCATTCACAGTACTTTTTATCATACCTCCTAAAGACACTGAAGAAAGAGAACTACCAGAACTGCTTCAGAAATTGGCAAGAATGACGGGATAAGTGTATTCAAAGCAAGGGGGAGTATTTTGGGGAGGTTAAGGGTAACGTGTCTTTTAGTGTAAATTATTTTTAAAATTTAAATATGTACCATATGTTTTGATCAGACTTTGTAAGTAGGCTTGGGGCTCATGGTATTTGAGAGAGAAGAGCCAGCCTTCAAGGACTGAGAAAAGAACCAGCAATTAAACCAAGATGTAGCACTGAAAAGTGATCAGAACAACCTTGAGCATGACCCAAAGACAGAGCAGAGTGAAATAGCGCATCACTAAAGAAATGATTAAATAGACCTAATGTGATTAGATAGACCTAAGGTGTTTGTGGGTGAACAAAAAGAATGCTGAGTTTTGCAAGCTCAATTTAAATATGCAACCTGCTTCTGAGAGTACAGTGGAAGACCCCATTAACATCGATGGTCCTTCCTGGTTTCCACTTAATGGTAAGCTGCTGGTGCTAGGTGGTGGGTGGAGAAGAGGACAGAGGAATACCCAGATAGTGACAGGGGAGAGGCCTACCACCTCTGCCTCCCTTCCCACCCATTTCTATCTGAATAGAAAATTGAAAATTCTATATCGGATTCTATATCCAAAACACAGATAGTTACTCTCACGGGAGCCAAACTTTCCTCTCTCACCTGGCAGTGGAAAACCACAGGTAAACTGTGCTCAGATTGGCCAGCTCAGTGATGACAGTCTCCAAAAGGGGGATGGAACAAGCAAAATGTGTCCCATCAACCATTAGAAAAATCATTCTGGTTCCCTTTAAAAGTGTCCACACCTCAGCCCAATATATCAAACCATAAAATAATAATTTATATCTTCATGCAATCAGATTTTTTTTTGATCTATCTAGAAGCTAACCTTTACTCTCAGTAAATGTGACAAATTAAATGTTAAATTTGCCTGCATTCTCACTTGGAACATATTCACATGAATCCGAGAGAATCAGTTGTGAGTGAAATGTTTACTACTTCTTTTTCCTGTACTCCATCGCAATGGCACAAATGCACTTGTCCAAAACATTTGATTCCGTCACAAACTTAAAAAACTTTAAGGCTGGAGTTGGGCAGTATAAGACAGAACAGATGTTCTTTGTTTTCTCAGATATTTGTGGATGTAAAAGGTCTAGATAATATTCCATCACCCCAAAACAAATATACCTTTTACAAAGAAATGTGGCATGCTAAGAAAATGAAATACCTTATTGTCAGAGCAAGTATCAGTTCCAGTACAGTATCTTTTACCCTCCTGGTGTCTCTGAACATTACTTTAATTCTCAGCATCGCATAAGAAGACTTCTAGGCCTCAGTGATTCTGAACAAAGGGTTTCAAAATGATTTCTCTGGGAGAGTCAAGGCTGCTTTCATCTATGTAGAAACTCAAACTTGTCCTAAGTCTCTCACTTTGCACATAATTTAGCGAACTTTTTCAGATGAATAAACTCTTTGATTTGTAATATTTCTATCTTACTAATTAGAATCAAACATCATGATGCTTATCATGTAAATGTAGACAGGAACAAAAGAGAAAACCCAATGTTGTGACAAAATGTTGCTCCCTTGAAATCCAGATGTGGTTTATTCTCTCTCTTCACTCAGTTCATATTTACTGAATGCCTTCCCTGGACAGGGCATTATACCAGGTACAGTAGGGAACATTAAAATGAATGAGACTACATGCACACCAAAAAAAAAAAAATTCCATTACATTAGATATTACTCAAATGCAGCCATCTGTTGGAAAGATCTATGCCACAGTATAAAAGAGATTTTAAACAAAGGCTGAATGTTGGAAAAGGGAAGTCTTTCTCATTAGGGCCCTTTGACAAGGACGCATAGCCTATCGAATTTGAGCTGAAGCTGCAGGGGGTTATTGAGTAATAGGCTCCTTCCCACTTCCCACTCACACTAATCTGGCATGATTTTACAAATAAGTTAGAGAAGATGACAAGACTGTAGAAAGCCAAAGCCTTAAAAGATAAGAAAATAATAACATAGGAGAAAGAGTTAGTAAGTGTTAGTTATGATGCTATATTTATGCAATCACTTTTTATTCTGATTGTGTCTTTCAAACTAAAAATCAGAAAGAGATATGCTCTATTATCTCAGAATAATAAGACTGTTTAACAGATATTCACTGAATGCCCACTATGCACCACATATTGTGTTTCTAAGAAGAAAACTCTGAAGTACTGTATGAAGTAAAAACAAGTACATACTGAAGGGGCCACTGAAATGGTTTTCTCAAATAAAAAGATGTGTGTGTGTGTGTGTGTGTGTGTGTGTGCTGTGTATATTTTAAAGGGTAGTCACAAAGCTGGAATTGAAATCTGGAAAGACCTAAGGGTTCTCCCCCCAGTTACCCTGCATCATCTACCATGACTAATTCTAAAAATCTCCAGGGAATGAGTGATTTCAAGTTCACCTGTACCAAGAAACTTTGACTGCTGGTGGCTATTTCTAAAATTCAACCAAACACACCAAAACTATTAATAGTGGAGAGTATTGAAAAATAAGGGAGGAAAAAAAATTACATTTCCCATTTTATACTTATGCATTTTTTAATATATTCCCAGAAGCATGTATTAAGTTTATGAAGTTAAGAAAAAAGAAAAACAATCTGACTTAGCATTCTCTTGCTAAACTCAAACATATTTTTATCTTGTCTCCCCAGTGGAGATTTCTACATAATAACCTCCACATACTTGACGAAAGACATTGCACCTGTAAATGTGGTTTAGGATCATTTTCACCAGTGCTGCTATTTTTAAAACTCTTTTTATATTTGTCTATAATCTAACTCTGTTCTAGTTTTCCATGTACAATAAAATCTCTTTTAGCTAATGTGATTGGGGATTGGGCGTCTAGTGAGTTGAAAACTATCATCATTTGGAGAATTAGACTGATCCAGACACTCCCGCTCACACATGCAGAGAACATCATTCAATTCTTGTTGCTACTTCAGAAGTCATTTTCAGAATATTCTCATTTTGAAAAGTAACTCTTGTCACTTGCTTTGACATAATATACTGTATGACAGATGTGGAATATTGGGCTAAATGGAAATGATAGCATCTTGAAAAGTTGTTTATATGAATTAATTGTTGGTATCAACATACTCTACCTGTTATCTGTTTCTCTTTAAAATCAAGTATTGGTCAGACTTCTGGTTCTGGCAGAGAGAAAGCCCTCCCTCTTACAGCTGTGGCCACACAAACCAGCACAGGGATACTCAAGGAGGGAAGGACAAAGGTGGGCTCCGTAAGGGACTTTTGGACTTGGGCAAAAACATGGTAGTGAGTTCTATGGGCTTCCTTGTTTCCTTTCACATATCCTGGACAAGGCACTGTAGAAACCTAAAACCCAGAGCTGTCAACAGGCACAGACAAAATAATGTCTAACAAAATCTGTTCCTCCCAGTCAAAGGACCAAGAAAAGGGTTGTCTCACAATGGAGAGTCTTTTTGGCAGTATCTACCCTTCTTTGGACACTTAAGTGAAAATTGTGTCCCCACCCCCATAGTTTCAGTAGACACAGCCAGAAGCTGATCTTCCCATCTCAGGTCATGTGACATCTGGTGTGCTGTGACATTCCTGCCCAGAGGTGGGACTGATCAGGTACTGATCTTTATTTCCTGCCTCGGGGAGGTAGGCAGGGCTCCTCTTCTTCCAACAAGATAGTATCAGGAGGATCCAACAGCAGACTAATTCTTTGTTTCCACCTGATATCCTCATGATTGAACAAGGCTGTGTGAGTTGGGGCGAATAGGTATCTACTCCACACCGACAGAGCAGCAATGAGACTGAAGAAGGATGTGATAAACAGGGCTGATCAGCACATTTGTTCCCCTCCCACCATCACCCTGCATCAGCCAGATAACAGTAACGGTGGGATGCAGAACCTAGTTGCTCTAGTTTCCTTCATCTCCTCTCCTAGTTTCAGGAGAGCCTGTTGGGGAGCTGACCCTCTACCCTCAATCTGAACCAACAGAACTATGCGTTAGCTCTCTGTTTTCCCCTTCTCTGGTGACAATGGGGCCCAAGAGAAAGCTGAGTGTTCAACCCTATTTGAGGACAATGAGATGGTAGGAGTCCGTGCCTCCCTTTTACTGGGAAGGTGTCATGGGGGCCAAGCGCAGAGTTGAACCTCTTCCCACCCATCTTCCTGCAGTGTGGCAGTGTGACTCAGCGCTCCATCTTCACCAGGGTTCTGTTGGGAAACGGAACACACACACTGACCTCACTCTCAATATCCCAACAAGAGGACTGCCTACTAATAGAGAGGATTTAATATGATCCAGACGGCCATGATATAGTAGCAGAACTATCAGAATGCAATTTTAAAAATCCCAACATGAATGAGAAAAGATAGATAGTAGATACCAACATCAAGATGAGTCCAATGTTGGAATTAGCTGACGAGAGTTTTAAAGCAACCATCTTAAAAATACTTGAACAAGTAACTACAAAGTCTCTGGAAATGAAAAAAAAAAAATAAAAATAAAAAATAAAACAAACAAAAAGCAACCCAACAGAAAATTTTATCAAAGAAATAGAAGTTGCTTAAAAAGTTATGTGGAAATTATAGAAGTGAAAATCCCAATAAGTTAAATTAAAAAACTAACCGTTTGGGCTCAGTAGTGAAGGGCAAATGACAGAAAAATTTAGTGATCTTGAAGACAGATCAATAGGATTTAGTAAGCTGAATAGAAAAAAATACACAGAAAAAAGAACAGTCAATGGTTTGGGAGGCAATATATCAAACCTAATATTTATAATATTGAAAGTTGAGAGGGAGAGGAGAGAATACAGAACTGAAAAAGTGTACAAAGAAATTATGGTTGAAGGTTTCCCACATTTGGTGAAAGAAAAACTTACAGCTTGTTCATTGTGCCATATTCTACCAGGTAGGCAAACCTTACAGAAACACAAATAAGATAAATTTTAAAAAAATTGCACACTATGGGACACATGAGAAAGTCTATTATACTTATTTCTTTTACCAATTTCAATGTTCTTTCCTTTTGAAGTTCCAAGCTTTGTTATTTCTTTTATTAAGTAAACTTCCTTCAGCCATCTTTTATTAATGGCTAGCATCATGCTGACTTCGATGATCAAAGTAAAAATTATAACATCATCTTGTGGTTTTAATCTTGATGGGGGAAATATTTGAGAAAATCATATATAAGAAACAGAAGATAAAGGATCCTAAATGGAAATCAGGTTTTCTAAATATGCAGTGAATGTTTAATTTTTTAAAAATTTATTACTGTAAAAAACACATTGCCATTAGTCTCTATCAAATATTTTTCCTTGCTTCAAACTTACTTATTCCATCATTCTTGCCACTTTCTGAAGCAGTTCTGGAAGTCCCCCTTCTTGAGTGTCTTTATGAGATACAATAAAAAATAAAATGAATGTCACTGCTGCATGCCATTCAATGGAAAGGCAGGCTTGTATAAACATTGCAGTGTGTCCTCATCTACCTTATTCACCAGATCTGCCACTGTACAACTTCTGGCTCTTCCCCCAAATCAAAGTGACTGTGAAGTGTAAATGTTTTGAATCAATTCAGGATATCTAGGCAGCCATAGCTGTACAACTAAAGACACTCACAAAAGAGGACTTTCAGAACTGCTTCAGAAAGTGGCAAGAATGATGGAATATATGTTTGAAATGAGGGGGAATATTTTTAGGGATATTATTGGCAATGTGTCTTTTATTCTTATAAAAATATTTTTTAACACTCACTGTATTTTTGTTCTTACCTTGTATAGAGTTGCATATGTATAATATTCTGGAGATTACAGAGTTACAGGATGGAGAACAGATTAGTGATTGCCAGAGGCTAAGGGTGTAGGATAAAAGGAATGAAACTGTCTATAAAAGGGTACGGTGAAGGATCCAAGTGTTGAAATTATGGTGTCTACTCATTCATGCATATTTTAGAGATCATACAAATCTACATATGTGGTAAAGTTGTGTAGCACTAAATACATGCAGAGATGCACAGATACACACAAATAGGTGGATATAAAGCTAGTGACATCTGAATAGTTGATGGATTATATTAATGTCGATGAATAGTTAATGGATTATGTCAATGTCAATTTCCCTTCCTAGTTGTGATACTGTAATACCATTTAATTATACCAGATGTTACCATTGAGAAGAACTGAATGAAAGGCAGATGAGATCCCTGAGTTACTTTTACAACTGCATGTGAATCTACAGTTATCTCAGAATATAAATATTTTAGAAAATCAAGTGGGTATTAAGTGTGCAAAATATTCAGATATTTGTTTTCCCATCAATTTGATTCTGAATGAATTAGTTCCTATGTTTAGGTGACCATAGTTTATGAAATTAAAATAGCTGCACTCAATATATCCAATTCCCTGTATTTATAGCAAGAGTGCTGGCTGGAGGAGTACACTGGCATGCAGATTCAGGTGCCAGTGAGGATAAGAAAGCTCCAATGCACATGGCATATTGGCATATTTGAGGACAGTAGGCTAACTACAGGGCAATAGAAGAGTCCTGGGAGGACAACTTATATACATACTTCAGGTAGAATGGGGTGTAATAAACAGATTCAGTGACAGAACCTGGAGACTGGAGGGCAGTGGTGCTTCTGATTAATAGTTTGGTGGCTCTTAATTTTTTTAATTTAATTTGATTTCGCGGTACTGGTTATCGACCCAGGGTCTGCACACTAAGCTATAACCCCAACACTTTTCTATTTTTTATTTTCAGACAAACTCTAGCTAAGTCACTATGTTGCCCATGCTGGGCTCAAACTTGTGATCCTCCCGCCCCAGCCACCTAGAGAACTGGGATTATAGGAATGTGCCACCATGCCCAGTTGCATGGCAGCTATTTAAAACATCCCAGTTGAGCAGCTACTCCAGAAGCAGGTGAATATCCTGCAATGAAAGGATGGTCTTATTAATAAAAAGCACTGGGGTTGGGATTATAGATCAGTGACCAAGCACTTGCCTAGTATGTGCAAAGTGCTGGGTTCAATCTCCAGTATTGAGAAAAACAAAACCAAACCCAAAAAGCCCCTAAGGAAAAGGTCTGTGGAACACACTGGTGAGTGCTACAGACTGTAAGCATGGGCTTAGAATTTGAAACCAGGCAATCTGATTCCAAAACCTATACAGTTAAGCATTACACTATACCACGACAATAAATGTTAGCTATTTGGGGTAGTAATCATATTGGGACTTGGATGTACATGGAATTCCAATAACTTCAGATAAGTTTCTAGTCTTTGTGAAACATACACAGCAGACATCAGGAACTTCTAGGATTAAATCTAATATCAACTCCTAACTACTGTTTCTCAAAGTGTGCCTTCAGTTACCTGCAGTGGAATCACACAGAAGTCCTCTACCTCAAACCTGTCAAATCACATTGCTCTGGGGGACAGGACTCTAGAGCCTGACCTGTGGTCTATGTCACAGTCCTGTAAGTTAAACATATTTTTAAATTACTCACCTTCTATTTCTTAAACTAACGCAGTGTTGCTCTCAGTGTTATTTTTTATGCATTTCTAATACACTATTTTGAGTAGCTCAAGTAGAATAGTCTAACATAAAATAAAACTATTTAAGATATTATAAGTATGAAAATAAAATATCTCTGAGATATCTGGCTTAAAATCTAAACCATTACATTATGTGATAGCTTAAAAAGCCAATTTGACAAATGAGCAAAGTATTTCTTTTTAAAGGAAGATATTAAATTATAACCATGTCTCTGACCTCCCTTTTGTACTTCTTAAATTAAAAGCTGGGGCCATCTTGGAAGAGGATAAGACTGAGGGAGAGAGCTGGTCCATCAAGTGATGTGCTGACTGATGGAATAGACTCACAGTCACTCTAGCCTCCCTACCAGGCTTGGTGATGAGATATATACGCAAATTGGGAATTCAGAGAAACCAAAAGCAAGAGAATGAGGCAGAATAAAGTGCCACACTCCCAGAACCTTAAAACAGTAGCACAATAGTACCTGTGAACAGTGGGACTGTGGAGAAAGAGAAGTCTTGGCTAATGTGGAAAAAAATGAGTTGCTTATCTCCTCCATACAACAGGAGTGCTGTGCTTGTGGTATATTTATTGCACTATCCATGATTGCCAGTGACTCCCAGAATGGGATCCCCAGCAGGGAAATGGGACTGTGACAAACACGTGGAATAGTGAGTGGAGAAGGGGAGATCTGTGACATGAGGGACAGAGACCAGAGCGCAGGTCAGAGGGCAACTCAGCAGAGCCAGAACAGAGTCGGCACTCTCCCACTGTTTCCCCAAACACCGGAAAGGCCTGAGACAGTGTGAGGTCCTGCCCGCCACACTGAGTTGGCAAAGGGGGCCCTGGGGACTGCCCTAATTTCCATGGCCCTGAGATGGACAATTGTGGGCAGAGAGACAGAGAGCGCTGCCTGAGCTGGAGGTCTCCTTGCCATATACTATGCAAGGAAAACCTGTTGAGGGAAGACAGGGATGACTGCTATATTTGCCAGGCAGTAAAGGAAGCAAGAGTGTGTGAAGTCCCTTGTGGAAGCTGACAGAAAACTGGAGAAGTAGGAGTTGAGCAAACTACACATTTGCTTCCCCCTCCAATTGACTGAGGCAATCGGGTCTGGAGACCGCCATGAAAGCCTGCACCGTGAAGGTGAGAGCATAGCTTGTAGCCAGGACACTGGTCAGAGGAAATCACAGCCCTCACTGCATTGGGCAGGCAACTGACTGGTCCACAGGGGAAACCGCTTAGCTGCACACAGACCATGAGTGCAGTATACAGGGAGCTGTGTAGACGTTCTGCGTTAACGCTGTAACAACTGTGTGAAGGTTTTTATGTTTATTTTTGTTGTTGTTGTTTCCTTGCTTTTTGTTTGATATGGGTTATCTGAGTGTTTTTTCTGTTCTTCTTCTTTTTTTTTTTTTTCTTATGGGTCTTGCTCCTTTAATGGTATTGTTTTATTATTTTATTTTACATTATTCTTTGAGGTTTTCGCCTTTGACATGACCTATCCTTTAGTTTTCCTCTTTTATTTTTTGACTTTCTTTTCTCTCTATTTCTTTTCTCCTCTCTTCCTCATTTTCTCACTTCCTTGTCTTCCCCCTCCTCCTCTGGACCTACCTATGACAAGAAATTAAAGCCTACATATATCATAGCTAGGTATATACATATATATACATATATATATATATATATATATATATATATATATATATCCTGTGTATGTGCATTAGAAAATAAGAATAAGTGCTTGAACAGTACCGCTCAAGGGCATGTTGGGGTAATCCTTAACAAATTTGGGCTTAGAGGATCCAAACAAAATTAACTGTAAATATATTAACAGGTTCTGACAATCTCACAGCCTCTCTCAATCCCTGAATACACTTCCACCAATCTGTGTACCTCCTCTTGCCTACACGAATGCTTCCTCAAACCCCCTCAACACTGGCACTTTACTCTAGCTATAAAAATAATTCAGAGAATGACCTCCTATTTTTCACCTATTGACATTTCAGTTACACCTCTCTCTTCCCATTACCATATCCCTTTGCTTTTCCACTTCCTCTCTCCTTCCTCCCACACTCCACATCCCAGACAAACTACAAATGGCAGGATAATATAGTCTGCAAAGGGTATTGATAGAAGGGTAAAATTATCAAAATAAAATTTCACATTTATAATTGTATGGTTGAATCTGCTGAGACTGTTACAGCCAGTAGAAATTCTCTCCTTACAACACAATAACAGAGTGCAACCCGATTAAGTTGAGTACTTTAAAATGGTAAACAATATTTGTTGACAAATAAAGATAAGAACACACCAGTGGAAAACAGAACCTCACTAAAGAGGTCTCATACCAACAACAATTCTCTTCACTCTATTTGACATCAGTACACACACACACACACACACACACACACACAGGAATATGAGTGAAGAAGGCAACAAAATGCCTCCAAAGACTCCTAACTCCCAAAGCAGATCCAAGGGGCACTGATGGAGAGGAAATCAAACAACAAATAGCTGTGCTGTACTGAATAATTAAAGAGGAAGTGAAATTCAGCGAGCTCAAAGAAAACATAACTAAAAATATAGTGAAACTAACAACCGAACTGACCAATGTGGTTATGTAAGAAACAAAATATTAGAAGAGCTGACCAAAACAGTTCAAAGCATGAATGAAAAATTTATGAAATAAGTGGACTTCATGAAAAAATGCCGAATAGAAATCCTGGAGATAAAGAATGCTGTTGAATATGTGAACAGCTGAAATGACCAATGAGAGGAAAGGGTCTCCAAAATAGAGGACAAAATGAAATCACATGGTGATATATTCAGAAAAATCTTCAAAACAAGAAGAGATCAAGGAAGACTTATCCACCAGCTGTTAGATGACGCTAAGAAGACTAACTTAAGGTGAATTGAAGCTAGAGAGAAATTAGAGACAGCATGCATGGAATAAAAAATCTCTACAGAAACAATAGAAGAAAAATTTCTAACTATGGGGAAAGAATTCAACATACAGGCAAAGGAGGCTTACTGAACATCAAATAGTTACAAAGAAAAGAGAAGCTCTACCATGACATATCATAGTCAAAATTCCAGAAGACCAACACAAAGACAGAATCATAATGGCTGTCAAAAAAAAAAAAGCCAAAAACAAACAAACAAAACCCCCAAAAACAAAAACAAAGCAAAAACAACAACAACAAGAAAACACTTATAAAGGTAAACCCATTAGGATCACAGCAGACTTTTCAACACAAACTTTAAGGCCAGGAGGGCTTGGAGTGAACTGTTTCAAGTCCTAAAATAAAGCAACTTCCAACCCAGAATAATATATCCTAAAAAACTGTCTTTCAAAATTTATGGATAAATAAAGACATTGCGTGACAAAGAACACATTAAGAAATTCATTAAGGGCCGGTGAGATGGCTCAGCGGCTTAAGCGCCTGCCCGGCAAGCGCTAGGGCCCGAGTTCGACTCCCGGATCCCACATACGAAAAAGGGGCCAGTGATATCGCTCAGTGGCACGGGCACCTGCTGGCGCGCGAGGTCCTGAGGTCGACCCCCTGGTACCCACAAAAAAAAAAAAAAAAAAAAAAAAGAAATTCATTAATACCAACACTCAAAAAAAAAAAAAAAACTCTAGATCAACCTAGACAAAGACAATGAAGACAACAAAGACAATGAAGACAACAAAGCCAAAAAAGTCAAATGAAATAGATGTATCAAGCAAGATGAGTAGTTAAACTAAAAGAAAAAAAAAAGAGTGTCAACAACAAAAAGAGAATGCAATGATGGGAATAAATTAATAATTTCAGTAATAATTTTCAATGTAAGTGGCCTCAATTCCACAATTGAAAGGCACAGATTGACTGACTGGATCAAAAAATAAAACCTAACAGTCTGTTGCATTCAAAAGATTCATCTAATCAGAAAGAAATTTATAGAATAAAAATCAAAGATGAAAACATTATTTCAGAGAATCAAGATGGTAGAGTCATGAGTTGCAGCAAAATTCAGCCTCTCTAAGATCTGAAATGCAGACACAGGAAAATAACAACTCGGGGAAGAAAAAAAAAATAGGTATCCAGGAATTGGTGAGGAACTAACAGAAAAATTAAAACCTACAGAGAAGTTTGAGAGATGGACCACAACGTAGAGAAGAAACAGAACATTCTGGACGCTCTCCCTGGCTTCCAACTTGTAGCTCATGGGGAGGGGAGGTAGGATCTATAGAAGGAAAATGAGTACTGTGGATTCCAGGAAGAAATGATGGTGGCCCACTGGCCCAGCAATGCAGGGTCCAGAGGAACCCCATTGTTGTGATCTGTAGGGACAGTGCTGAGTTTTACTCTGAGGGGATTCCCTCTGCATGGCAGGCGACAACCAGATAAGGATCCCATGCAGACACCCATATTTCCAGAGAGTGCTTGTTCATGTGCCATTCCTGCAAGGGGTAGATTGTTTGAATCTGGGATTCAGAATAGGAGAGGGATGGCTTCATTTCAGGATGCCCAGTGTTACCCTCATACAGTGACTGTGCAAGAGACAGGAACAGAGACAGCCATGGGTAGGGAGTAGGCTGGAAAGAGACTCCCTGAAGGTTTTGAGCTCAGGCTAAGGACACGAGCCTTATCGCCCACAGTGGTAGGCCAGGCCCAGCTTGAGTTGGGCTGGGTCTGAAAGTACCAGCATTGAGTACTTGAGTTCCCCCACTACTGTCTGCACCCAGCATGGATATGTGTTCTGATTACATTCCTTATCTGCCAGCATGGATGGGGATACATCTTGACTTGAACATTGCCAGAGCAAGGGGTAAACAGAGGGGCCTCTGGAATAGGTGGACACATTACAAAACCACAAGACGTAGGTTAGGCAGAGAAGACTCCAAAACTGCAGATCCAGGAAGAAAACCCTTCATTCAGAAATACAGAGAACATTTTTTCTGTTTTTGGACTCTTTTTTCCTTTCTTTCTTCTTCACTGGCTTACGTGATCTAGAAAATTTTTCCTTTGGCTTCCTTTCATGTTTTTTAAAATTTTCTTTTATCCTATTTCCCTTTAATTTTTTCTTTTAACTTTATTTTATCTTTATTCTCCACATTATTTTTCTTTCTTCCCTTTTTCTTTTACCTTCCATTTCTCATTCATTTTTATTCTGTTATCTTTGTATAATTTTATAAATATCCTTCTACTCCTTAATAGGGTCCTTTGTCTCACTTCAATCTCTTCTCATCTCCTATTATTTGATTTTTCAAATTGTCCCTGTTCCATTCTCCCATTCTCAACCCCTATATCTTTAATAGTATAACCATTCAGCTTTATTAATCTTTATATAGTTGGTTAACTCTATGTTATTTCTGTTGAATTACTTCCTATCATTAGTGGAGGTATGGGAGTTGCAGTTAGCACATGTCTGCTGTATGTAAATATCTGCATTGTCCTAATGTTCATATATAATTGTGATTGCCTTTCTACAGTTAAAGGTGGTACATTATTGGTTCTTATGGTATGTCAATATCCAATTTGTCTTGGGTAATATTACTGTTACTGATTTGCATAATGTTGTCAGGGTTGTATCCTTTTCTATCAATGGGTTTATAATTATACCAAAAGTCAGATTACTTGGTTACATTAACAATACTGCTCTACATTCCTGAATAACTGGGTGTTGGGTCAATTGCACATCCTCCCATCCCACATTAATAGAAGTGGAACTTGGGACAGAGGCAAAGAACTACAGTCAACCATCCCTTTGTGAATCGTTGAAAAGCAGACAAAAAGATCTCCATACTACCAACACAGTCTTTCCACTATAAGCACCCAGAAAACTAGACAGAAAAACAAACAAACAAATAGACTCCCCCCCACACACAAAAAAAAATAGAAGTATGAGAAGACAAGGAAACAACTTGCCTCAGAAAATTCCCAACATCCACAAAGCCGATCCTGGGAGTATAAGAGGGAAGGAAAGCAAAAGCCACACACCTGAATTATTTGAAAGGATAACAGATTTTAACAAGATCAGTGAGGTGCTCAATAGGATCAAACAGATCTGTTGTAACTAAACAGATAATGAAAGTATTAAGCAAAACAATCAGGAAGCTTACAGAAGACACTAATAAAAAGCTAGCAGAGCTAAACAAAATAATACAAAACATGAATGACCAGTTTAGCAGAGAATTAGAATCCATGAAAACATTCCAAACAAAACTCCTGGAGATTAAATACTATATTAAAAGTATGGACAGCAGAAGCAACCAATGTGAGGACAGAATATTAGAATTAGAAGATACACATGTTTTCAAAGACCAGTTACTCAGAGTTACTTTAAAAACAACAAGGGAACATGAAAAATGGATCCAGCAGCTGAGAGATGATACAAAGAAGACTAATCTAAGATAATTACAATAAGTGAAAAATTAGAAGACAGCACAAAGGGCATAAAAAACCTGTTTGCAGAAACAATAGCAGAAAACTTTCCAAATACATGGAAATAATTAAACATACAGATAAGTGATGCATATAGAATCCCAAATAGACATTATCTAAACAGAACCTATCCATGTCACATTATATTCAAAATACCAAAACTCCAACAAAGGGAGAGAATCTTAAAAGCTTTTAGAGAAAAGCAATGAATAGCTTATAAAGGTAAATCCATCTGAATTATAGCAGACTTCTCAATACAGATCTTAAAGAACAGGGAAGCTTGTAGTGAGAATTTTTTTTGAGAACCTGCAGTTCAAGAAAATGGAGAATTCAAAAGAAATGGACAGATTCCTACATAAAGATGAACTACCAATACTGAACCAAGAAGACATAAACACCCTGAATTATCTAATACCAGGCAATGAAATTGAAGGAGAAATATAAACAAAAACCAACTAAGAAAACCAATGCAATTCAAAAAATGAAAAGCCCAAGTCTAGATGGACTGACTCATGAATTCTACAAGAACTTTAGGGAACATCTAATGCCAATACTCCTCAAACTCTTTAATGAAATTGAAAGGGAAGGAGTACTCCCAAAGTAATTCTTGGAAGTTAGCATCACTCTGATTTCAAAAAGGGAAAAGAACCCAACCAAAAAAGAGAACTATAGACCAATCTCTTTAACTTAACATTGATGCAAAAATCTGCAACAAGATATTGCCAAACAGGATGCAACAAATCATCAAAAAGATCATATATCATGATTAAGTATGATTCATCCTAGGGATGCCAGGGTGGTTCAACATACACAAATCAATAAATGTAGTACATCACATAAACAGAAGCAAGGACCAAAAAAATCCAATATTCATTCATAATTTTTAAAAAACCCTGAACAAAATAGGTGTAAGAGGTTCTTATCTCCATCTGGTAAAAAAAAAAGCAATTTATGACAAATCAATGCACAACATGATATTAAATGAAGAGATGCTGAAAGTTTTCCTTCTAATATCAGGAAAAAGACAGGATGTCTGCTATCACCACTTCTGTTCAATATAGTTCTTGAAACATTAGCCAGAGCAATCAGGCAAGAGAAAAAATAAGAAGGCTATGTAGAGGAAAAGAAGAACTAAAATTATCATTATTTGCAGATGATGAGATGCTCTACATAGAAGATCCAAAAAATTTCACTGAAAGACTCCTAGAATTAATAACCAAATTCAGTAGTGTAGCAAGATACAAAGTCAACACACAAAAGTCAATAACATTCCGATAGACCAATAATGAACTCACTGAGAAAGAAATTAGGTAAAAAAATACTTTTCACAATAGTACCAGTAAAAATTAAATACTTAGGAATTAACTTAAGCAAGGAAATAAAAGAACTCTACAACAAAAACTACAGCATTCTGAATGGAGAAATAGAAGAAGGCATCAGAAAATGAAAAGATATCCATTATTCCTGGATAGGGAGAACCAATATAGTCAAAATGGCCATACTTCCAAACCTGAGATACAGATATAGTGCAACCCCAATCAAAATACCAACAGCATTCTTCACAAAACTGGAGAAAATAATACTAAAATTAATATGGAACTGGAAAAGACCTAGAATATCAAAAGCAATCCTGGACAACAAGAACAAGGCAGGAGCCATCACAATCCTGAACTTCAAGTTACACTACAAAGTTATAGCAATAAAAACAGCACAGTACTGTATTCACATACACAAAAAAGCCAGACATGTGGGTCAATGAAACAGAATAGAGTATACAGAAACAACTACAGGCACATTCAGCTACCTGATCTTTGACACAGAAGCCAAAAGCTTATATTGGAGGAAAGATAGTCTATTTAACAAATGGTAATGGGAAAACTGGCTATACATATGTAGAAGATTCAAGCTAGACCCATATCTCTCACCATATACTAAACTAAAATCAAAATGGATAAATATCTAAATGTTGCAACAGAAACACTTAAATTGCTGGAAGGTAAAATAGGTAAAAACGAATAGACAAATTCTTGAAGATATAGGCATAGGAAAGGAATTTCTAGGTAGATCCCCAATTGCACAAGAAATAATACCCAAAATCAACAAATGGGATCATCTTGAATTAAAAGACTTCTGCTCAGCAAAAGAAATAACCAACAGAGTGAAGAGACAACCTACAGAATGGGAAAAATTTTTTGCTAGATACTCCTCAAAGGACTAATATCTAGAATATAAAAAGTACTTAAAAACATTAGACTCCCTAAAATAAAAGATTCAGTGAAAAATTGGGCAATGGAAATGAATGGACACCTCTCAGAGGAAGAAGAACAAATGGCCAATAAACACATGAAAAATTGTTGAACATCATTGACCACTAGAGGGATACAAATTAAAATAACACTGAGCTTCCATCTTACTCCAAGAATGGCTATCAGCAAGAAGTTAAATAATAACATGTGCTGGTGAGGCTGCGGGGGAAAAGGAACAATTTTACATTGTAGGTGGGAATGTAATACAACTATTATGGAAGTCAGTGTGAAGAGTCCTCAAAATCCAAAACTAGAAATTCCATTTGACTCAGTGTGGTGGGTTAACTAATGGTCAACTTGTAACACCCAGCTGAACTGAATTAGTGTGGTTCTGGGTGTGGAAGGCCCACCTGAGGATTGTTGCCAACAGCATAAAAGGAGAACTGGAGGGGAAGATTCTCCTGGAGAAGGTTGTCAAGCAGGTTTTTCTAAAATAAACTCAGCTGCTCCCATTGTCAGAGGAGCTCAGGTCCTTGCTGTCACTGAGGATGACTGTGGGTCTCTTCAGGGGAGCTCTGGCTCCAGTGCCAATCCCTCAGCCTGCTTGCACAGATCCTTCGTCCCACTGATGCAGACTTTCTAGCTTCCACCACTGACCTTTGGGCCTTCCCAGTGCAGATCCTTGATACAGACTTGCATAAGACATTGTTGTGGGCTCTAGATCTCTAGCTGGATTTGTACAGGACATTGCCATGAGATCCAGGCCCTCAGCTGGATTCTTTGGGTCCCTAGTGCATGGACAGATCGCTTGCACTTTTCTGCATTTGACTTTTTGGCTGAATATTACAAAATAATCTTATAAATTTTGTGTCCTGTATTAAATCTATTTCCTAGCAAACCCTGACTACAACATTCAGCTATTCCTCTTCTAGGTATTTCCTCAAAAGAATTTAAAACAGGGGCCGGTGAGATAGCTCAGCGGCATAAGCACCTGCCTGGCAAGCACGAGGTCCTGAGTTCGACTCCCAGTACCCACATACGAAAAAAGGGCCGGTGATATCGTTCAGCGGCATGGGCACCTGCTGGCGCGCGAGGTCCTGAGGTCGACCCCTGGTACCCACAAAAAAAAAAAAAAAGAATTTAAAACAACATATTATACATGTGCATCCATAGCAGCACAATTCAAAGTAGCTAAATCTTAGAAATGGCCTATAAGCCTATCAACAGATGAATGGATAAAGACAATGTGGTATTATGCACAATGGTGTACATATAAAAAAAAATCCAGAAAAGCTGGGTGTGGTGGCACACACCTGTAATCTCAGCACTTGGGAGGCTGAGACAGGAGGATTGCTGTGAGTTCAAGGCCATCCTGGGCTACATAGTGAGTTCAAGGCCAGCCTGGACTACACAGCGAGAACTTGCCTCAAAAAAAATAAATAAATAAACAATAAAAAAAACAATAAAAACAATAAAAAAGCAAAAAATTTATTATATCAATCTTACTCTTAGTAAATCCAAAGAAAATCAGACTAGGCACATTATATAAAACTGCTGAAAATGAAAGAAAAAGAGAAAATCTTTTAAGTAGCCAAAGAAAAGGACATATTGGCATCAAATAGAAAACGGTAAGAATAAGAACTAACTTCTTAACAAAGCAGAAGCCAAAGGTAACATAAAACACTTTGCAGCACAGAGGCAAAATGAGTTGAAATATGCTAATGTGCTTGCATCACCTGGGAAGTGTAAAAGAACCAGTTCACATTTTGGAGTTGGTACTGAGGATCAAACCCAGGGCCTCAGCACTGAGCTACATCCCCAACTTCCCTCTTCTTTTTATTTTATACATTTT
Source organism: Erethizon dorsatum (assembly GCA_028451465.1). Taxonomy (NCBI): domain Eukaryota; kingdom Metazoa; phylum Chordata; class Mammalia; order Rodentia; family Erethizontidae; genus Erethizon; species Erethizon dorsatum. The sequence continues at coordinate 43,755,798 of CM051823.1, forward strand.
AAGATAGGGTCTCATTGGGGCCGGTGAGATGGCTCAGTGGCGTCAGCACTTGCCTGGCAAGCACGAGGGCCCGAGTTTGACTCCTGGAACCCACATACGATAAAAGGGCTGGTGATATCACTCAGCGGCACAGGCGCCTGCTGGCATGCGAGGTCCTGAGGTCGACCCCCGGTACCCACAAAAAAAAAAAAAAGATAGGGTCTCATTAATTTTCTAAATTGCCCAGGTTGGGTTCGAACTTGCAATCCTCCTGTCTCAGTGTCCAGGGTGCTAAGATTACAGGTATGTGCCATCATGCCCAATCTATTCATATTAGTTCATAATAAGTCAAGGATAAAAATTATATTATGGAGGATAACCATTAAAATTACTAAAATAATGTATAATTTGTAACAAGCTAACAGAAGGAAAAGTGAAGTAATATAATGGCTTAATCTATAAAAAAGGAAAAATAATTGAAAACAGATCAAACATAAAAATAATAAGATGATAGATATTACTAATACAGGTTTAGTATTGTGTACGATATGTTTGGGAAAAAAGTGTTTTAGACTTTATTTTCTTTTTGTTTGTTTTCTTTAGTATCAATACACATTTAATACAATTAGCTTTTTTTTTTTTTTTTGAGACAGGGTCTCGCTATGTAGTGTAGGCTGGCCTTGAACTTACTATGTAGTTCAGGCTGGCCTCGAACTCACAGTAATCCTCCTACCTCAGCCTCCCAAGTGCTGGGATTTACAAATGTGCACCACTACTCCCAGCTAAGATTTTGGATTTTGGAATATTTGCATAGTTGAGCATTTCTCAAGCCCAGAAAAGCATTTGAAATGATTTGGATTTGAAGGAATTTGGGATTTGTGGTTTTCGGATTAAATATGCTCAATCTGTATAACACTAAGTAGCCATATTATTATAAATGGACTAATATTCAAAATGAAAGAGAAAGATTGTCATTCTTGATTTTAAAAACTCAATTTTATAATCCTTATTAGAGATATACCTAAAAAGTAAAAGTAGAAAAAGGTGAAAGAATGAGGACTAAGAAGAGTATATTGATTATGATAGCTTTCCATTGTTGCGACAAAGCACATCAGATAAACTATTTAAAAGGAAGAAGGGTTCATTTTAGCTCATATGGCTACAGATGCCTGCTCCAGAAATCATCTCATAGACTCAATCAAGTGAAACAGCCTGCCCTGTCTGTAAGTCTATTTTTAGGGGTGGGGTGTAGCTCAGTGAAAAGCATATGTAGCAGGTGTAAGGCTCTGGGTTTGATCCCCTGCACTGCGGTGGAAAAAGATAGTTTCTACTTAACAACTAATGGTGGAACTTCCAACTATGCCTGTAAGATTGCACAGTAACTGCCAATAGTTGCAAATCAGAGCTGGCCAGCTCCCACAAGCATCCAAAGGACCAGTGAACTTTCTTTCAAAACAACCTGCATAGATTCCTCTCTCCTAATAAAATCCCCAAGCTTTCCATTGTTCTGTGGACATACCAGAGACATCACCAGCCTGGTCATGTGTGCCTGGATTGTAATCCTAGTCTTTATTCATTCCCAAATAAAAGTTTCTCTTTTGGAGATATATCTCTGTATTTTTGTTTGGCTTTTTTGTGGGTGGGGGTACCAGGAATGGAACTCAGGACCTTGTGCTTGCCAGGCAGGTGTTTGTGCCACTGAGCTTTATCCCTGGCCCCTTTTGTTTAACTTTGACATAGCAAATAGAGCCACTCAATCTCAATAGTAATAGGCAAATGCAAATTAAATTTACGAGTCACCAATACAGACCAGGTAGAATGGCTAAAAATTTTATAGGCCCTCTTTTGCATTTTTGTCTGTCTCTCTCTTCCCAGTCAACAGTTAGACCTCTTCCCAGAATATCATGTCTAAACTTTCCTGCCAAATCATGTTTCTCCTGTACTTCTAATCTCTGTAAGCATTCCTTTCCAAAATATCTTTCCAGCACAACACCAGCTTGATTCCTTCTTGCCGTCACCCCCAGAAAACACTGGTACTCCCAGCTCTCATCCTCTAAGGACACATAGATGCCATTCTTTTGTATGTTGGGAGTCCCAACCACATGAGTTTTTCAGGGGTCTTCAATACCTCTTAATGTGCATCCTTTCTCTCTTTTGGAAATTTAGGTTTCCAAAGCCCAGGAACCATCATATCTCCTTCACAGTCTACAAATAAGTTACAATTTAGATTAATCTAAGGTAAGAAAAATGAAATAGTTTCTAAGAATTTTATATATAACTTTTTTTTTTAAGGGATGGCTTAATCTATATTTTGATCCAAAAGAGTATTTGGGTGGGAAAAATTTAGCTGCCTTTGCTACTGCTTATTTTATTTTATTTATTTATTTTTTCTGTGGGTACCAGGGGTCGACCTCAGGACCTCGTGAGCCAGCAGGCGCCCATGCCACTGAGCAATATCACCGGCCCTTTTTTCGTATGTGGGTTCCAGGAGTCGAACTCAGACCCTCGTGCCTGCCAGGCAGGTGCTTATGCCACTGAGCCATCTCACCAGCCCCGATATTGCTTATTTTAAACTTACCACCTTAGCAATCTTGAATAACAGTCGAAGGATTGTAAATCAAAGCAATGAACTGAGAAAGAATTCTTACCCTGTGATAGAGGATCTCCAGATTCTTTTGAGTTATGCTGAAAAAAATTATGTATGTGTAAATTGGAGGAAGGGGAAGAAGGAATGTCCAGTTTCTGGTAATACAATGAAAAATAATTTAAATTTGGCTGAACAAAACATGTTTTTGAGAGCGTCAGAGACCTACTCTGGACCTGTCACTCTGCCTTGACTTCATAAGCAAGGCCAGATGCCTATCCTACACTAAGGCATGGATATTCTGTAGTAGATAGTAGGGTGAGAACCTCACCTTCAACATGAATTTGGGATGTTTTATGTAAGTAATACATGGAAACCAAAATAAAAAGCAACCAACTCACAACCAAAGGTCTTTTCATTAAAGTTTCAACAAGTCTTCAAAGCTGATGTCTTCAATTTCATATAAATGGAAAAAAATCAGATGACACAATGCTAGGACAATAAATAGCATGCTTATAATTAGAAACTGTCCTGGAAATCTGGTCATAGCCATGTGTGATGTGAAAGCCTGGTGAGCCCTGCCTCGCTCCTGCCCTGCTGTGCTGTCCTAGGTGTCCTGGAGTGGCAGGGAGGGTCTCCAGGAATATTCTTCCTGATCTTTCTTGCCCAGTTCTCAGAATTTTATCCTTTTCTGTTAGTTAAGTTAAGACTCACTTAAAATGATCAAGATAAGTACATTTCTCTTTATCCCGGTAATGGTAAATGTATATGGTAAATACACATTATTCTTGGTTATTTAAATCAGATTTTATGCAATTTGGTAATCTGAAAGAGAGATTTTGATTAGAACCAAAGTCAGGTGATCTTTTTTGTTAGCTTGAGCTGGCTACCAGGTGCCACTGCTGTTGCAGTGTCTAGTTTTAGAACAACAAAGAGAGACCAAATGCTCTCTGGCACTGAGCAGCAGAAGACTACTGGGAAACTTGACAGTAGAGAGAAGGTTTGTGAAGGGGGAAACTGAGTACTATTTTTATCAAGTGCTCTTCTGTGGGCAACTGTTGACTGTCATAGTCTCCATAGCAAAAGCTCTACAATGGATAAACCACACCCCCTTATATTCATTTAAAAAGTCTAGGACACAATCCCTGAGGACTTTACCCAGAGGGTGTTGAGTGGAAAAAGAGGTATGACAGTCTGGAGTGACCAGGGAAGGCTTCCGGGAAGATACAGTACATGAAATTTGAGGTCTGGGGGAGTTGAACAAGAAGGAAGGAAAGGCAATGGTATCCCAAACAGGAAGCACAGAAAAACCAAACCTATAGAAGTCAGAATATTCAAGGTGTTTTCACCGGAAGCTAAAGAGAGTGGCCCACATGAAGCAGAGAGCTTCAGACACATAACTTATTAAATGTATTTAACAGCTACAGAGAGAAACAGATAGACAGACAGACACAGAGAGACTTCCCAATGAAACACTTCTTTAACAAAAACTTGTTTTTTAACCAGAAGCAGTGATAAAATCAGAAGCACAAGAGCAGATCAAGGACACCAAAGAAGAATGGTTTGGGCAAAACATAATAATGGTGATAAACACAATTTCCATGTGACTGACAAAAAAGCCCCAACTCCAAATGAACTCACCATTCACTTTCTCCAGGCTATACCTCAGCAGTTGAGAACTCCAGGGTACATCTTACTCCCTAGATTCAATGCTGCCTTCATATTTATGCCCCTAGAGTCAATGCATGATTTTACTCTCCACATTTTTACACATTTCCCATTCTCATTCAGCCTTCCACGAACTCCCCACTCCTGAGACAGGCGAGTTTCAAAAATGCGGCTAGTGAATGATCCCAGGCACACCAGGAGATGGGCACGATCTTTCTAGTGGTATATATCTCCTCAGATTTCCCTTCATTCCTTTCCCGAATTTCTTCTTCCATACTTTAAGGGATATGATCAATAAATACGGGGAAGCTAAAGCACTTTTATTAGAGTAAGCAACACATTGACATTATGCCCCTCAAAAATTCCCCCTCACTTTGAGCATACTTATCCCATTGTTCTTGTCAACTTCCGAAGCAGTTCTGGATGTCCTCTTTCATGAGTGTCTTTAGTTGCACTGTTGTGCCTGCCTTAATGTCCTGAATTGATTCAAAACATTTAACTTTCATGGTGATTTTTACTTTGGGGAAGTCAGAAGTCACTCATTGCCAGATTTGGTAAATAAAATAGGTGAGGACACACCATAATGTTTTTATTTGACAGGAATTAATGTAAATTTTTGATCAATGACAGGTGATCCAAAAATATAGTGAATGTTTAAATTTTTAAAAAATTATTACAGTAAAAAGTGTTGCCACTAATCACCCTCAAAGTACATCCTCTTACTTGGAAAACACTTATCCCATCATTTTTGGTAATGATTCTTTCACTGTAATAAGTTTTTTTTTTTTTTTAATTTAAACATCCATTGTATTTTTCAGTCACCCCTTATACACCCACTAACTTCAGGGCCTTCTCTCCTCTGACCTGTGAACACTTCCAGTAGTGTGCTGATGAACTGGGTGTATGAAAAAATAAAGCCTTGGTTTTTAGTGTTTGCTTATTTCTGTGGTGTTAATACTCCCACAGTGGCCCATTTAAGCTATCAGCAGAGACTGAGCCCTCATGCCTGGAAGCATAGCCCAGCTCTCTGATCACCAGTGCTACACTGTGCTCCCCCCTCCTCCCTCAGACAACTCTGCCCAGGGCTTTTGTTCTCTGGTCTTTGTAGGGATTATTTGAGCTTCATAATAGGGTCACTGCAACCAGGGTTAGTTGAATGAAGTCCCTTAAATCACTTGTGTTGGACCTGTAGGATGTTCAACTACGCATTTTACCATTCTGTGTGCTGAGGCTCACTTTCCATCATTCATGAAGCTCAGGATTCATTCATGGCAGGGAAACGTAAGAGGATTCGGACCATCTCCCATCCTTCACAATTTTCTAGTTCCTCGGGATCCTGGGTATCATTTTTGTTTGTTTTCTTTTCTTTTAGGTATATGTTTGTGATACACAATAATTATATTCACTTGAGGAATTGGTACATATACATATCACATCTTGATCATTTTACTTCCCCTTCCTCCTCCCACCCTCCCATCTCCCTCCTTCCACAGATCTCCCTCCCGTCTCCACAAAGTGTACCTCCTGGTTTCTTACCAGCACTCTTTTATTTTGCTCTTTAACATTCACACTGGCTTAAAGCAATGGTGGTACACGCATGACTGTCCCATCTTGTGGCTTTTATCACCTGATGGGACTGTCCCATGCTACCAGACAGGACGTTCATGCTTGTACCACCAATGGTTCAGAGCCACTTGGCAGCAAGACATATGAATTATGGCCCCATTGTGAACGTGTTAAATTGTTTATATTTTGAGACTCTCACATTGGAGAAACCATGCGACATTTAACCTTCTGTGTGTGATTTATTTCACTTGGTCTTATGGTCTGAAGATCTTCCTGTTTTTCTATGAATGACTCAAATTTATCCTTTTTTATGGCAGAGGCGTAGCTCATTGTGTATATATTCCACGTTTTTCTTTATTCATTCATCCGTTGATGGGCATATAGGCCATTTCCATAATTTAGCTATTGTAAGTTGTGCTGTTACTAAAAATGGGTATGCAAAAGAATGGGTATGCATCTTCTTGTGCTCTTTTGATAGGAGGCAAGAACTCTTACTTCTTATGCACTTTCCATCAGTGCTTGATAAATTTAGATATGCATATGGCTGCCTGGGAATCTTGCTGAAGTGTGGGTCCTGACGAAGGAAGTGAGAAGGGACAAGGATGCTGGGCCTTTGCGTTTTTACCAAGTTCTGAGACAATGTGCATGCTGCTGATCCAAGAAGTACACTTTGAGTAGCATCGGACTAGATGCTAGATGGACACTCTGGTCACCCATCCCCTGTAGATCCTGATCCTCTGCTGTCGTGCAGCGCTTCATCTGCACACAACAGTTCTGGGAACACCAGCAAGGCCTGTCAGTACCTCCCCTCTGCCTCAGCTTTTTCCATACCTTGGCTCAGATGCTTGACTACATCCTGTCTTGCTCCTCACACAGTGTCATGGAAATACTTCTCCTGCCCACTGCCCCTCCATTCCCAGTTCATACTCACTTTCCAGGCTAACACCCCTGGCTCCAGGTTCTCAATCCAGTTTTAGCAGTGCCCTTCGCACATGTGCATTTTTAATTCCATCTATTCATACAGTGTAGCTTTTCCGTTGGTGCTCTCACGCACCAGTATCTATGTTCATCCTCTCCTGAGTCTGCGAGCATAGTGGTCCTTACTTTTCTCCCTGTTTCCTTCTGCTCCTGGCCACATATGGAGTTATATGTAGATCACCTCAGGAAGATGACATCCATAAGTCCCAGCCAGTGCCTCTGTCATCTTACCTTCCCTCTTCCCTCCTTAGTCCTTCCTGACCCTCCTTTCTCTGTGCTGAAAACTTCTGCTTCTTCTACAATGTGTCATTGGAAAGCCAGTGGCTTTGGGTCCTGCTTCAGCACGTGAGGCAGCATAGTGTCAAGAGCCCAGGATTTGGGTCTCTTGAGAAAGCTCTATCTACGTTCACTTTTACCTCTCCTTACGTATGTGTGTTCAGGTAGGTTATTTTACTTCTCAAAATCTGTTTCTTTGTAAAAAGGGGATAGTGGTACCAAATTCAAACACTTGTTATAAAGGTTTGATAAAATAATTTGTAGGAAGTACCTAATATGCTGTCCAGCACAGAGTAAAAATTTGTGACCTTAAGAACGTTATGTAAATTCTCTGTCTCTTGGTTTCATTATGGGCGAAACAGGAATAATAGTACTCATTCCCATCTCTTATACAGGGTATTAATGAGGATGAAATGGAGCAGCACGTGTGGAGTGTGGAATCACTCAGTCTACAGATGTCTCTCTTTGATTTCTCTTTCTCCATTAAGGGCAGAACTGCTGAGGTTGTGGGATCTTCCTGCTCTGGAAGCTCTCTCTCTCTCTCCTCCACTGCCCACTGTTCCCATTCTCTCAGGCTTCCTTTCTTCTTTCCCTTCTCTGTACAATTGACTCAAGCGACCATATGAGGGGAGAATGGAATATCATTGGTCTCCCTTAAAGCAAGGTGATGGAAAAATGGCAGGAGCTTATATAAGGTATGGGGATAAATACACAAAATAATGACCACTTCTCCAGTAGCTCTTTATTGAGTCATTGAAAAACTGGGTTGTGGGAAATAATCAATAATATAAGACACAGCCCTTCTCTCTAGAGGCTTGCAATTCCACAAACATGAACCCAATAAGCAAAAAAAAAAAAAAAAAAGAAAAGAAAAGAAAAAGAAAAAAAATACCGCCTTACTTCATGTAAGATTACATGGTGTAGGGCCGGTGAGATGGCTCAGTGGCATAAGCGCCTGCCTTGCAAGCGCGAGGGCCCGAGTTCGACTCCCGGATCCCACATACGGAAAAGGGGCCGGTGATATCGCTCAGCGGCACGGGTGCCTGTTGGCGCGCGAGGTCCTGAGGTCGACCCCCCGGTACCCACAAAAAAAAAAAAAAAAAAAAAAAAAAAAAAAAAGATTACATGGTGTAAATTCAACCCTAAATAGAAATTCTATAGCCTAAAAACCCAATGGCCTCAATTTAAAATAAGAATGATTTTTTTGTACTTCACAGCTAACTAAATCAGTCTTTGCCTTTATCGTTCCTCTTTTTTTCCCCTTTTACTTTGTTGGTTGCTTAGAAGAAAAAACAACCAGTAAATTTTGTCCTGCTTTCTCTTGTCTTAAGATGGACCCCAGGCAATCTGTTCAATAAAGAGAAAAGGGGGCCATGGAGAAGATGAAGTATTATTATGCAGGAGTGTGTCAACTACTGTAATTGGAAGAGAAAAAAATCCTAAGAAACAAGTCTGTTGGAGAAAGAGTGAAAAAGGCAGAATTTGCAAATTTTCTCAATTCTGAATCTTGGACTGTCAAGTGGAATTACCTGGGAAGGTATTTTTTTAAGTTTACTAAAACCCAGCCCCCAGTAAGGACAACTTAAATCCAAACTTCTTGCTATTAGCATTTTTGTAAACTCCAGGAGACTTTAATATGCACCCTGAGAGCAGAAGCACTGTCTTAGTGACAACAGCAAATTCTACTAACTCGACTAGTAAAGGAAAATAAAGGCTCAACTTTATCCAAGACCATGTTCTCTCGCTTTCTCTCCTCCAGCCCGGAGCGTCTTCTGATTTCCCAAATGCATCAAACCCTCCCATACCTGAGCCTTCACAAAGGCCCTCTGCTTAGAACATTCCCTCTCTTTTTTCATCCATCCAACTTTAGCTCATTCCCCAGGTTCAGCTCAATGAAAGAGCAAAGGAAAACTTGCTAACCTAGACCGTAGTATCCTGTGTGTATTTCCAGCATCTATTTTAAGCAAATAATGTAATTTTTGTAAAATGAAGTAACCTTTAATTAATTTACTGGATGCCCAAAGTGTGATTCCACAGCCACCATTACCAGGGACCTTGTCAGGGATGCAGATTGTCCAGACTTGCTGAGCCAGACACTGGGAGTGAGGCCTCTGGGAGTGTCAGAGAAGGATCACGTGCCTCTCGTGGGAAGACGTGGGAAGAGGGGAGACCAGGTTGAGCTAAGGCCAAGGGGAGCAGAGGGAGGGAACACTGGTGAGGTCTGAGGAAAATGAGGAACTGGGGGATGCCCCTGCAGGCACAGGAAGACCCTAGAAAGGAGGCAAGGATGTGCATGTGGGAGAGAAGGAGACATTCTGGGGGGAAGAACGGCCCGAACAATCCATCCCATAATCTCCTGAAGGAAGGCGGCACAGGCCCTGTGGCACAGGTCATGACCTATGATATTGTCTGCCTGGCAACCACAGCCTCATTCAATTTGTAATCATGGAAACCACTTAATTTCTAATCACGGGCACCATTTAATTACTAATCATGATGAGTTCAGAGTAGCTGAGGATCAAGTTAAATCTCATCTCCTTGTTCTATTAATGATGCCTGAACTGGTTTTTATCCTTATAAGTTATTAGAGAAGGTCGTGCATTTTTTTCTCTCAATTCTTCCATTCACTCATTTACGTACTATGTGTTGCAAGTTAAAATCCTCCTTTTGGATCTTATGCTCATGCCTGGGTCCCTCTTTCTGCAGCTGAATTTCCTTGATGACAACTGTTAACCTGTTGTCAACTCCAGAGAAGAAGTCCTACTCCACCAGGAACAGTGGTCCCAGGATGTCAACTGACTCCAAAGTCCCAAGAAAGACAATACTCACACAGGCACTGGGTGGAACAATGCTTTATCACATAAAGACAGCACAGAGAAAGATCAGCTCCAACAGCAGGCATCGGTCCCCCATAGCCAGCAACAGGATAGTGATCTCCATGGCTCCTCTCACAATGTAAGCAAGTCCTCCCCACTGGAAGTGGATACAGTAGTGGGGTTGGGTGGGTACTAAATAATTCACTAATTAAGTGAACAAAGGAGTACACACTGAGCTTGAAATAGTGAAAAATATTCCTGCAAAAGGCTCTTTATCTTTTAACAAGGATGTGTTCTAGGTCCAAGGCTTATTCTTATTTGCTCATGCAGGGATCCAGAAGATCACATATGACTGCCTTTCCCAATTACAATTGTCTCAGAGAAGCTTGAAAAGCTGAGAGTTGAAGGAAGTCTTTGGGATGATCTACTTCCCTACATGTGCCCGTTTTGTAGTTGGTTGGCAGACACCACGGTAATCCATTAGTTGTCTCAACTCTTATGCAATGAATCTACCCAGTGAATCTACTCAGTTGCCAGCCACCCAACTTCTGTTCCAAACAACTTCTAAGGCAAAAATTTGACACTCAAGACACTGAGTATAAAGACAGTGATCAGAGAATATATGGCAATAGAACTCTGATCAACAAGTTGTGCAGAAACCAGTCCAGGAGGCAAAATCTTAACCTCCAGGAATCTGTCTAGAATGGTCAGCAATTAGTCAGTGACCAATATGTTCCCTATTTTTTTTCTGAAGCTCTGCTTCCAATTCAGGACCAACCCAGAGAAGGCCAAATATCCACCCTTAACTAATCAACATTGGATGTGCTGCTTCTATTTAACCAACCCACAGCTTCCCACGCTAACAGCCTCCAATTAGAACTCACCCTCCAATTAGAACTCAGCCTTCCCTTTCTCCACTACCAAGCTTCCCCGCTCCTTTTTCCTGCCTTTAAGTCTCTGTCAAATGTCAATGATGACGGCTGACTCTTGCGATAGCCAGCTCTGAATAATTGATACCTACTTTTTTTTCTCTTTGGGGTGGTCTTTGTTTGTTTCCATACACGAGTGGACAATAAAGTGTTCCGAATGAATTTGGAATAATCTCCCAGGTATCATAGACTTGGAATAAAACTCTTAATTAAAATATGTTGAAAGTAGTCTAGGGGTAATAAGACTGCATTTTAAAAAAAGGTATGTAAGTTGTATGGAACTCATGGTCTGGTAGATAGCCATACTACAGAGAACACTTGATGATTGGTAAAAGAAAAGAGAAAGAGGCAAGGGGCATGTTGCTTTTGCAGGATACACTACAAACTGCAAAGCCAGGTTAAAGAGTAATACTATTACCATATAGATTATAAAACTGGCAAAAGATGAATTCTAGTAAAAGGTGGGACTATATTATCCCCTAGGAATCAAATTCTTTCCAAAATAAGAGAATCAGATGCATTTCTGACTTGCTATGTTAATACTGCAGGAATAAAACAATTCAAAAAATTATGTGGAAGTGAGTGGGGCAGAATCCAAGCGAATAGCTACCTCATTAGAAAGTTTTGAAAATATGGGTGGAGCAGAATGAATGACATTGAACAGGGGATTGCTCACCTTTGCAAGAAACAGACTCAGGAAAAGATAGCTGGACCTAGGTGGATTTTTTTTGTGGCCTGTAACAGTCAATTGGCTCCTTGTTGGAAATTTAATGTCCTATATTTTCTTCTATTTAGCATTACAATAAAAATCTCCCACATTTATGTATAAAACAGTGAGGTCTGAAGTTAAGTCATTTTAGCATATGTTCTTATTTCTTGCATGCTAATTTTGGTAGATATTTTGGGCAGTTAGTGCTAAAAATTGAAATCATAAAAGCCACCACCTACATTCTACTACAGTTATATTTTTGACAAAGTGTTTTAAAAAAATATTGACTATACATTATTCCAATAAATGTTTATTTTCTATTGTTCTATTGTCTCTTTACTGAACTGATGAAGTTGGCTTCAAAAATCAAGTGCTCATGATTTCAGCAAGTAAGTAATCAGCCCTTTCTAACTAGAGGGAAAGAAATAAACCTTGAGATAAGGGGCAGATCTTAGGTCTTCTCTCTCCATGCACCCATTCCATAACTTTCAACTGTGTCTGAACTTCATTGGAATGGTCAATCATATGAAGAGAAGATCTTAGAAAACACATATCAGATCATATCTGCACTAGGTAAATTATTAACACTACAGGTTGAATGTTTTTCTTTAAATAATTGAAATTATTCTCTTTTTTACAAGTTCGCTAAAATACAGTTCACTAAAAATTGTGCAATAATTAAATATTTTTATATCAACTATGTACAAGACACTATCCTTGCTACTATAAAACATACTGAACAAAAGATGGAAGATTTATTCTCCAAGTTTCCCAAGTTTTAAAATATGTTACTTCGTTTCTACCTTTTTTTTCCTTGTAGGTGCTGGGGATTGAATTCAGGACCTTAGGCATGCTGAGCACATGGTCTACCACCAAATTACACCCCCAGCCATCACTTTCACCTTTCAATGTTTTGCTTACAGTCATTCAGTCGTTGTATCTTAGAATATCATGAAACTGGCTACTTATGTTTTTATTCATTTAGCACAATTTCTTTGACATTTTGCCCAAAACAAGTCAACTGCATTTGGGGTATTTTAAAAATTAAAGCAAATATGTCTTAAATTATTTTTGGGGGGATAATTGGGCTATTTGAAAAGCATGTTTCAAGTAGTTCCCAGGAAACACAATTTGACTAACAAAATGTCGAACTTGTGAATAATTCTTCACTTGTTTCATAGATACGAACATCCAGATATTTAATAAAATGCATACCAGGATGTTACTCCCCACCACCACCACCACCACCACCAAAGTCCCAGTTCTCTATGTATGAAGACAACCACTTCTGTAATTAGGCGGGTTATCAATTGTGAAATACACTATTGATTCAGTAACAGGTTTTTGAGGGAAAAGAAGCTATTCTATACAATGTATATACAGTTATAAGATAGGAACACCTTAAAATCTAGGAAATATAATTTTCTCACAAAATGCATATTATATACATTTTTCTCATAAGCACTCCTACATATATTTCAGTGTATCCCCTATCATCTATGTGGGAAAACCTCCATCACAGTAAATATATTGCCATCTCACATCCTAATTAGCACATGCCCTCAGGAGAAGCACACTGCTCACATAAGTGATGCAACATTCACAGTTTGGGTGCCATTTCCCCCTTCTTTAGATATTTCAGTGTAAATGAGAATTTCAGTATGATGATATCATGGGAAATTTAAATTGACAACAGTCAGGAAATTCCCAAAGTAGATGAAAAGCTTCTGAACACTGCATGTGCACAAGATAGTTAAATGTTGTTCCTCACTTTGACTTCAATTAATAAAATTGGATCTGTTTTATGCTGACTTATTTAATTTTAATTACCTAGGATCAATCGCTTTCTAAAATCCAAAAAAACAGCTTAGATATAACACGAGGAGGGTTATATGTGGTTCCTAACCACAGGAGAAAAATATAAGACTGAAGATAAAAGATAAACAATAGAAGATGACACAGCCATCTGTCAGGCCCCAAGGGATATGTTGATTTTCATGTCAGTGTTTTCTGATTTCTTTTTCAATGCTTTACTGGGAAGTATGTTGCTCAGATAGCAATATTCAGGTAGAGGATTTGGAGAGAAACAACTTATAATAGTTAACTGCTTTTAGATATCCTCGATATATAACTTGGCTTGTCCACTAACAGATTTTGTGGGTACCGGGGGGTCGACCTCAGGACCTCGCGCGCCAACAGGCGCCCGTGCCGCTGAGCGATATCACCGGCCCCTTTTTGGTATGTGGGATCCGGGAGTCGAACTCGGGCCCTCGCGCTTGCCGGGCAGGCGCTTAAGCCGCTGAGCCATCTCACCGGCCCCACTAACAGATTTTGAACAATGGCTTAAAAGCACAGGTTTTAACGCAAGTCAGGAATCTCAAAACTACTGAAAAAAGACTTTTTGCCTGTATGTATATATACTTTTTCAAGTGCCAGGCAAAAGATTCTGTAGACAAAGTCTTTATAGAAGGTAAATACTTCTGGTTCCAACAGAAAGTATAACGGGATAATTTTAAAATATCCCATAACAATAAGAAATGCTCTACCAAGTAAAACAACATGTACATTTCTTTCTTTCTTTCTTTCTTTCTCTTTCTTTCTTTCTTTCTTTCTTTCTTTCTTTCTTTCTTTCTTTCTTTCTCTCTCTCTCTCTCTCTCTCTCTCTCTCTCTTTCTTTCTTTCTTTCTTTCTTTCTTTCTTTCTTTCTTTCTTTCCTTCTTTTCTTCTTTCCTTCTTTCTTTATTTTAGAAACAGTCTCACTGTGTAATTCAGGCTAGCCTTGAATTCTCTAGCCTCTTGCATCAGTCTCTCAATGGCTGGGATTATAGGTGTGCACTAACATGTCTGGCAAATATGCTCTTAAAAAAAGTCCATGGAAATCTCTGAAAGAAAAAGTAATTCACAAATGCTAACAATAAAGAGGGAATGAAAAACCTGAGAAGTATGACTGTGTCTGATGAAGCAGCTATTCTAGAAAACACCCATTGCAGTTACTTAAGGGCTTGAGTAATTTTTTCCTTTATGCTGGCTTAAAATTCTATAAATTTTACTTTAGAATTACAAACCTGATATGCAGATTTTTAACTGTATAACTTGATAAGTTTTGAGAAATATATACACCCATGAAACCAGTGCCGCCAGTCTAGATAGAGGCCATCTTTATACTCGAGAAAGTTCCCTCAAACCTCTTTCCAGTCAACTTCTACAACCATAGGCAATTATTGTTCTGATTCCTATCATCGTATGGTCACATCATCATCTTCTTGAATGTTATTTAAATGGAATCAGAGTGTATACAGTCTTTTGTGTACAGATTCTTTTCATTCAACATAACGTTTTGGGAATTTAAACACATGTGTTTTGGTAATTCATTCTTATTTCCTGCTAATATTCCTTTGTGTAAATGGAATATTTTTTCAATTGTATCTAGAGTTTGGACACTATGATGAAAAGTGTTATATATGATCTTCCATGGGTCATTTTGCTTTGATTACTCTTGGGTAAGTACCTAAAAGCAGAATTGCTGGATAATAAAATAAGTGTGTGTTTAATTTTTAAGGAATTACCAAAAGCTTTTTCCAAAGTTATTGGAACAACCTACAATCTTATCAGCAATGTATGCAAGTTCTAGTTTATGTACAATTTCACCAATATTTGATGTTATTTTATAACATATAATCTTAACTATTCTATTGGGTATAAAATGGTATCATTTTTAAGTGAATTTACTTGATGACTAATACTAGTGAGAATCTTACCATGTGTTCAACTATTGTTTATCTTCTTTTGTGAAATATCTATTGAAATCTTTTTCCCAGTCTTAAAATTAAGTCTTAATTACTGATTTGTGAGAATTCTTTATTCATTTCAGATGTAAGCCCTTCAGTGGATATATATGTGTATATATATATATATATATATATATATATATATATATATGCAGTTTCTCACTGTTTGGCTTGGTTTTTCATTTCCTGAATAGTGCCTTTTTTTTTTTTTTTTTTTTTTTTTGGCCTTTTTGAGACAGGGTTTCACTATGCAGTTCAGGCTGGCCTTGAACTCACTTTGTAGCCCAGGCTGGCCTTGAACCTGCAGTGATCCTCCTGCCTCAGCCTCCCGAGTACTGGGATTACAGGCATGCACCACCACGCCTGGCTCCTGAATAGTGTCTTTAAGTAAGAAAGTTTAAAATTTGATGAGGGATAATTTATCATTTTTTCTATTTCATGCTTATTTTGTCTTGTCCAAGAAATATTTGATTACACAGAATCATAAAAATGTTCTATTTCATTTTATTCTAACAGATTTGCAGTTCGAAATTTTATGTTTAGATCTAAATTCCATCTCAAATTAAGTTTTTAAAGGACAAAATACAGAATCAAGATTTAAGGATTTACCCAGTTTTCCTATTTGCTAAACAGACTTATTATTCTTTCTCCATTGACTTTTCTTGGTCCTACTGTTAAAAATCATGTGGCCACGTTTATGTGCATCTCTTCTGGATATTATTCATGTATTTTTCCATCACTTTGCTCATTCTATGTCATCTTGATTATGGTAGCTTTGCAGGTAGTGTAAGTCACGCATACTGTTTATCTCAGTATTACTTTGGCTATACTTTGGTTTTTTAATATCTCTACATAGGTTTTTGACAGGTTTCCCAATTTCTGAAATAGAAATTGTCTGATTGGAATTTGTTTGGAATTGCATTGAATATGCAGTATAAATAAACTTGGGGAGAAATAACATCTCAATAGTATCAAGTCTTTTAATCCATGAACCTGGTATATCCTTTATTTTTTTTATTTTTATTTTTATTTTTTTTTGTGGGTACCGGGGGGTCGACCTCAGGACCTCGTGCGCCAACAGGCACCCGTGCCACTGAGCGATATCACCGGCCCCTATATCCTTTATTTAAGACTACACTCGGCAAAGTTTCTTAGTTTTCACTTTAGAGGTCTCACTCAACTTTGATTACATTTATTCTTGTGACCTTACCTTTTTGATGCTGTTGTACAAGAGTGATTAATTTTATGAATTTAACATAATTGTTATTGCCAGTATATATAGAAATAAATTTTAATCCCATATATTGAAATTTACTCTGAAAATTTGCTAAATTAATTCATTACTTTGCATAGGCTTTTATAGATTCTCTAAGATCTTTCCATTTAAAAGATTTTGTCATCCACAAATAAAATTTTACCGATTCTTTTCTGATAAGTATGCTTTTTTATTTCTTTTACTTATCACACTTTCAAGGATTCATTTGACAATGATCAATAGAAATGGTAAGTATGGACATTCTTGCCTTTTTCCCAATGATGGCATAAAGTACTCAATATTTTATAATTAAGCATGATATGAATTGTAATTTTTTTGTTGATGCTTATTGTCAGACTGAAGAATTTCCCTTTTATTTCTAGTTTGCCAAATGAATATTGAAATCCATTAAATAGTTTCTTCATCTATTGAGATGAGCAGGTATTTTTGTTTCCTTTTTTCTCTTAATGTGAAGAACTATGTGAAGAACTATATTGAATTTAATTGCTTGATTTGTGACTATTAAACCAACTTTGCATTCACTTGGTTTTTTTTTTTGTTGTTGTTGTTGTTACCGGGAATCAAACTCACGACCTCTCACTTGCCAGGCAGGTGCTGTGCTGCTGAGCTACATCCCTGGCTCCTCTTTGTTTGTTTTTGAGACAGGGTCTCAATATGTAGTTCAGGCTGGTCTTGAACTGACTATGTAACCCATGGCGGCCTGGAATTCTTGGCAATGCTTGTGCCTCTACCTCCCAAGTGCTGAGATTACAAGCATGAACTGCCTCACCTGGCACATTTTTTTTCTTATTTAAACCACTTCGTAATGGCCTATCCTAGAGTTTCAATATGGGAAACACTACCAATGTGCACAGAAATTCTGGCCACTTATAAAATCAACCTACAACGAGAATCATGAAATTTCATGTCTTTCAAGAAGTTCTGGGGCCGGTGAGATGGCTCAGTGGCGTAGGCGCCTGCCTGGCAAGCGCGAGGGCCCGAGTTCGACTCCCGGATCCCACATACAAAAAAAGGGCCAGTGATATCGCTCAGCAGCACAGGCGCCTGCTGGCGCGCGAGATCCTGAAGTCGACCCCCGGTACCCACAAAAAAAAAAAAAAAAAAAAAAAAGAAGTTCTACGTATTACACAGAGTGAAAAACATTGCTATCCCAGAGAGTTATCTGTGAACAATACATCTAGATAGAAATAGGTCTCATTAAGGAAGAATTCATTTAGGTGATAAGGGAGAAGAAAGAGATGGCTATTTTCTGTGTTTATCCAGTTGGCAACAGAATTTTCAACAACAAGGTCTGTCTTGGTCCATTTAGGCTGCTATCACAAAATATGTAAGGCTGGGTAATTTATAAATGCAGATGTGTATTTCTCACAGTTCTGGAGGCTAGGTAAGTCCAAGATCGAGGGAGCAGTATATCCAGTGTCTGGGGAAGGCTCACACTCTGCTTCGTGGTTGGCGCTTCCCACTGCGCCCTCACATGGCAAAAAGGGCTGAAGGGTCTGGGACACTTATTGCAACCTCTTTCAAAAGGCCATTAATCACATTTATGAGGAGATGTTCCTTGTCACCTAATCACCTCCCATAGGTTACATCTCTTAATACTATCCCACTTGGAATTAAATTTCGACATAGGAATTTGGGGAGGCACAACAATATTCAGACTATAGTAGAGAAGTAATATTCAGATATCTACACATAACTACGTCCAAAAGGATTGTTTACCACTGACACAATTTAATGATAATGACAATGGGATTTTCTGACAATGGCAACCCTTATTCTAGTGTATTTTAGAGAGAATAGAAAAGATTCTGGTATCAGTCTTATGTTCTGCCTTCTTAAGATTTTGGTAACACTTAATCAGTGTGGATGAGTAATACCCTGTATTGGTCACATCTTCATTGTGCAAATTATCACTGCCATCTGTGCCTTGATCTCTATGGCTTTTTCTTCAAGTATCACAGTTTCAGGATTTGGGTTTTCCAATATGCATTTATTTAAAGACTGTCTTTGAGCACTGAGTTTTACTTGTTGGCCTAAATACTTCCACAGTATCATGGTTCTAACAGGCATGCTGGCTCTTCTCTTTCTTTGATACAGGCTTCATTCTATATTCCAAGACACACCTGGCTTAATATGTTAAAATGTAATCAGATGGGACCTTCATGGATTGACGGGTTAATGAACTAAAACATTGATGGTTTATCTCAAGAATGGGTTGATTATAAAAGTCAGTTTGGGTCTGTCTCATATAAACCTTATTTTCCATATGATGTCCTGTGCCACTTTCAAAGCCTTCAAAGTCCCCAGTAGTAAGAAAGCCCTCACCAAGTGCAGCTCTTTACCCTTGGACTACCCAGCCCCCAAACTGTAAGATATACATTTATTTTCTTTGTAAATTATCCATTCTAGGATATTCAGTTACAGGAACAGAATATGAACTAAGACCCAAGGTGAGCCACTACCAATGCTGAGCAATGTATAAAGCTACAGCGCAGCCAGCATCCTTTAGGTGCTCCCAGCAAATAGGATGTGACTGATAAACCTCTGCTACTGAGTTGTGCACAGGGATCATGCAGCTTCCCAGGCCTTGGGAATAGTTAGCTCAAGAGTTTTCTCATCACTCTCTCCACATGTGAAGATCTCTATCTATACAGGCACTGCTTCCCCTATCTATACAGGCACTGCAGTGGTCAAAATTTAGATATTGTACTTAGTATATAATGGCAAATTCTTTGTTTGCAGCTTTGAGCATGATTTAATCACAATGGCTCAGGATTTAAAGGTCTGGTGAAGTGAGGGCAGCTGGGATTTAGACTTTGTGCTTCATGACTTCTCAATCTCAAATACTACTGGATACCTCCTACCTGGCAGTAAAGGAAAGAGGAAGAAAACATTTGGGCTAAGGTGGCAGTAGGAAGAGAAAGAGAGGTGAAGAATAACACCAGGTCCCATTAGAAGGGAGGGATCCAGGCTTCAGGGAGGATAAGGGGATAAGAATGGATCTGGGGAGACCAGTGAGCAGCTCCAAGCCCGTGACCCTGGGAGATTGTGGCATATGTTGGGGGGAAGCAGAAAGGGACTAGTGGAGGTGCATGGGCCATGAAGCAGAAGCAGGAGAGGCCTTTAAGCAGCCAGAACCCAGTGAGTGCCACTCACCAGGAGGCAGCCACTATGCAGGTGCCACTGAGCCTCTCTTGGCTAGAAGCAGTCGCAGCTGAGTGGTGAGTCAGCACAGGCAGTCATTCATCCTCTTTTGAAGCCAAGTTTTTAGTCATTCTGAAAAAATAAAACATACAAATAGATCAAGGAGGAAGTTTTTTTTCCTTCAGAACTTATGTGAGTGAACCCATTCTGTATTTTACTAATAAAAGCAGCTGCATGTTAATTGGACCTTATGCTTGGGGGATGAATACTACTTTAGTAAATTTTGTTCATTAGCAATGCTGCTGCCAGTGGTGCTGACAAAGGACAGATGTAGTTTGCCCAGAAATGACATGTGAGGATATGTCAATGCACCACTGCCCGCTAAAAATACATTTCCAAAGTCAAGTGAAGACGTTCACTCATCTAAAATGCCAGAGTGAACCAGCTCACCCTCTGCATGCACTTTGGTATAAATAAGCTTGTAGTCTGAGTCAATGCTGTCTCAGCAGGCCCCTTTCCACGGCCCAAAGCCTCTATCTTGTGACCTAGTGTCACAGAAATGTACAAACTAGTCCCCACCCCCTCCTTTCCCCACACCCAAAGACCACCCTTTTAAGGAGCACCTCCAGGCATGGACTAGTCACAGTGTAGGCCCTATACTCAAAAGATCCTGGTTCAAATCCTGGCTTCACCACTTACTGGCTGTGTAAACTTTGGATATATTTCTTAATGCCTTTAAATTTTATTTTATCACTTGTACAACAAAGAAAACCATAATACCATTGGGTCCTTTGTGAATATCAAATATAATCAACCATGTAAAACATGTAACACAGTATCTGATGCATATCTAACACATTATCATTATCACAAATCACCTACAGTAGCAGCACAACACCTGCACCCCAGCACCACCCCCCAGACTACACCTGCTCTGTATCTTCTTCCCTCTGATTGCTGTTCACTAGCATTGGTCTGCTAGACCACTGTGTGCCAAAAGCCGAGGATACGGATAATGTTAGGACTGAAGTGAAACATTCTGATTAACATTATATCATGTAGACATTTCAAACTACACAAAGCATGTAAAAGGACAGTGCATATGTATTATACTATTGTTGTTTGATGGAAGCCACACATGGCAAGGCCATCCTACAGGTTTTTTAGTTGAATGAATGATTCCTGTAACTTTTCTGATTAGCCAACATTTCATATAAGGTGGTTTCCAATCTGCTTGAAATTGGAAAGCTACTCTAATCCAGTCTAGTGTGGAGACAAAAGCACCTTTAAGCAACTAACTATAGTAGTGAATGCTTCCATTCAGATGACAATAATAATAATAATAATAATGGTAAGCCAGGTGTGGTGGCACACGCCTGTAATCCCAGCACTCGGGAGGCTGAGGCAGGAGGATTGCTTCAAGTTCGAGTCCAGCCTGGGCTACAAAGTGAGTTCAAGACCAGCCTGAACTGCATAGTAAAACCCTGTCTCAAAAAGACAAAAAAAAAAAAATAATAATAATAACAATAATGGTAATGCAACTGCTATTTACTAGCAGTTCCCAATATGAGTTCTGGTGTTATAGTAGTCAATTCCCATATCTCAACATATTTGATCTTTATAACAACCTTCGAAGTTATAGCTTGATCTAAAGTATCCCCCAAATGCTCTTGTATTCAAGGCTTGGTTGCCAGTCTGAGCTGCTATTAGGACATGGCAGAACCTTTAAAAGAGGGGGAATAGTATAAAAAAGTTAGGTCATCATTAGGACTGAGTATTTTGGGATCCAGTCCCTTCCTGTTTTTGCTTCCCAGTTGCTGTGGGGTAAGCAGACCTCCATGATGGACTGTGCCATCACAGGTGCAAAGAGATGGAGCTTACTGACATGGACTGAGATCTCTGAAACATAAGTCAAAATAAACCTTTCCTCCTTTTAAGTTGGCCATCTCAGGTATTTTGTCTCAGTGATGGAAAGCTGATTAATACAGTATCATTACTATAGTTAGGCAGAAGAGGAAACTAATCTGACTCCAAAGCTGCTAACCCACACTTGGTGACTGGGAGGCTGAGAAAGGTGGCTATGGAGAGCACAGCTGAAGAGTGGTTGATTTCACTAAGGATAGGAGATGAGGGAAGCATCACAGAGAAGATGAAGCTGGCCTTGTAGAATCAGGAGTTTTCCAGGCCAGTGATGAAGAGCTTTGAGCAAAAGAAGCCACGTGAGCAACCTTGTGGAAATACGCTGAATTGGGAGTACTGAAGATAGGCGCACTGGCCCAGTATGGTGGCAGCACAGAGCACAGGCTGTGGGGCTGCTGTTATCTGGTGCTATCCCTATAGGTTGAATTGTGTGTCCAGAATGGGCACAGCTTCGTTCACAGCCCCAGCATGTAGGATACTGCCTCGCCCCACTTGGCACTACATTTCCAATATGTTCTTGCTCTCTTCAGTGCCTGATCCTACTGATATTTAATGCAGCCCTGATAAGACCGACCTGTGGCTTCCTTCCCTGATCACCATTGATTCCTCCTTGTAGTACAAGACAATCACCTGGTCCAACCTTGCTTGAGATGGAGGACATTTGCTAAGTACTATATAAGTTTTGCATCCCCAGAAATGGACATGGATTCTCCCTCTAGACCAGAAGTCTTTAAGTAGGAATGTGTGGATGAATAGGCTCTATGGAATCAAAAACCATTAGAATTCTAGACAAAATATTGTAATTAATTTTTTCTTCAGTTCTAGGGACCAAACCCAGAGCCATGCACATGCTTGGTAAGCGCTCTAACACTAAGCTTTATCCTTAGCTCATAAATGAAGTTTTAAAGAAACTGAAGCTTGCATTAGATATTCAAAGGGAAATATGGCTTTCCTAAAAGACTAAAAACCATAGAAATGCTGTGCTGTCTATTATTGTATATGACCAATAGCTACATATGTCTATTTAAATGATCTAAAATTAAATGCAATTTAAAGTCTAGTTTCTTGCTCTCACTAGCCACATTTCAACTTCACGAGTGGACGTTGGGCAGCACAGACAATGGAACATTTCCATCTCTGCAGAAAGGTCTACTGGATACCCAGGATGGTAGACAATGGTGAGCCACTGAGCATGTTAAAGAGGGGAATGGCATGGTCACATACATGATTGAAAAGACTAA
Source organism: Erethizon dorsatum (assembly GCA_028451465.1). Lineage (NCBI taxonomy): Eukaryota > Metazoa > Chordata > Mammalia > Rodentia > Erethizontidae > Erethizon > Erethizon dorsatum. Next base: position 43,778,672 of record CM051823.1, read on the forward strand.
CTCTGGTCACAAAGTGGAAGACAGATTTGGGGAAGGAAGTGGCAGGAATCTGGGGGAGCAGCTGGGAGGAGCTGCTCTGCGCAATAGCAAGGGAAATGGAGAGGAGGTGACAATTTTGATAAATGTTTCAGAGTACTGAGGAAAGGGTGCACTAGGGGATAGAGGCAGAGAAAGAGGTCAAAGACAGCCCTGCCTTTACACGTTTAAAGAGTGAGAAATGCCCTAACTGGTTCTTCTCTCACTTCCTTTCCTTCTACTGTCCCCTCTGTTTACTTGAATGCTCCCCTGGTCCAGGACCTGGGTTAAGACCCCCATGCTGCAGCTCCCTGTGTCTCAAATACTCTTCCTTTTGGCATCCATCTGTCTGCTCCCTCACCTCCTCCAAGGGTTTGCTCACCTAGGCCTTTCTAGGTTACTAAACATGTGACTAGGAGAGGGGAGAGTGGCAGTCAGAAGCAGAAGTGAGGGTGAGGAGAGGATGAGTCAGGCGGCATGTGCTGAGTTCCTGGGGGTCCGAGTCACTGAAGAGCAGGAATATGAGGCACCAAAGAAGGGAAAACTGTCCTGAGTAGGATGTTCAAACAGGCAAAATTGCTCTTTCACCACAGCTACTCTGTGTCTCCGGTGACCTTTATTTTCTAAATCTTCTCTCAAGAAATGTCCTGATAAACTTATTAATCTTCACTCCTAAAACACCAACATGTACAGTGTGTGAGCCAACACAAGTTGTTTTCATTTAAAAGTGAGAAAGGGCCTGTGCCATAAGACTGGTGGGTTTTGTGTATCAGTAAAAAAAGAAATCTATTGAGAACACATTTTCCTAACTCCTCCTACCCCCAATACCTCCTGGGTGGCTTTCTTATCTCATGAGCTGGCTAAAGCAACTTTGAAAGGCATTCAGCAAAGGAGAACAGAAAAATTCCTTGCTACCGACTCTCCATTACCCAAAAAATGTAAATAGATCAGATATCTCATCGCCTCACCCTCCAAGTATCTTGGTAATCACAATGTTACTGTATAATATGAAAATTTCCAAATAGAACTAAACTGAAATCTATAAATACACATGATTAAGTCTTCAAATATAGCACTGCTTTCTTTTCATGGGGGCTATTTCTGTGTGGTGATTGCCTGGCTGATATGCAATTTCAGAATACAAATGGCTTTTCTCCATAACTAATGGGAAACTTGGCAGGATTCTGCACAGCCAGGCCCTTCCATGAAGAAATCTGTTAAACTGTGGTGAGTGCTCTTTGGAATTATATAAGCAAAGCTGACAAGAGGCAGAAGTGCAACTTCACATCCTGCTAGCATGAAACAGTGTTTGTTTAGTTTTTCTCCTGGTACTAGAAGAATACCAACTCTTCTTGTAATAAGTACTAAAATGACCATGAGCACATAGTCCCATTATTCTTTTTTTTTTTTTTTTTTTCCTGTGGGTACCGGGGGGTCAACCTCAGGACCTCGCGCACCAACAGGCACCCGTGCCGCTGAGCGATATCACCGGCCCCTTTTTCATATGTGGGTTCCGGGAGTCGAACTCGGGCCCTCGCGCTTGCAAGGCAGGCGCTTACGCCGCTGAGCCATCTCACCGGCCCATAGTCCCATCATTCTAAATCAAATACACTAAACTAGAAATCAGGAATAAATTCTATGGAGAGTTCTCTGATCCTGGATTCATAAGTATCTAAGAAAAAGTTTAAATAAGAAAGATGTAAATAAATTCATAATCATGACTAAACCAAAGAGGAAATGCCTGGAGTAGAACCTGTGACTGTTATGAGCAAAATACTGACCAAGAATTTATCATCTCCACCCAATATCGAAGAAAGGGCATTTAGGATCATAAGGCACTCTCAGCATTATAAAGCAACTTTTCTAACACCTCCATAGACAGCAGAACCCAACTTTGAGTGAGGCCTCAGGCCAGTTTTAGAAATATTGCAAAATAGTTATATTTTGAAGTTTAGAGAATGATGGATTTTGGATTCAAAGTTCAAATGTCAGTTCTCTCACTAATTCTATGGCTTTGGACAAATAAGTCTTAGAGAAGTCTTCTCATCTGTACCATAGGGATTTTGAAGAATTACCCATGTCTCCCTGTAACTGAAAAGGCTAAGTGAGATAAAGCATGGGGAAGTTCAGCTTCTGATATACAGTAAACACCTAGTAGGATAGAGACGTATTTAATATTTTATCTGAAATCCTGTCTGCAATGTCTACCTTTGACTTCTGAGCTTCTTGCTTCTGGTTCCATAGCCCTTCTTTCTGGAGGATCTTTTAAGGACATAGTCAGGCCAGGTGTAGAGTCAGTCAGCTGGTATTAGAACCCAAGTAAATGGTGAGATTCCAAACCTTGTGTGGAAGAAACTGATTATAGAGAAATTGTTCGTTTAGACAGAGGAGTAAGGATGAGGAAACAAAGTGAGGAACTAAAAATAGAAACACAAACCAGAAGCTGTGCTGGTATGAAGTTCAGGAAGGTTAAGTTGCAAGACCACTCTCTAACATGACCCCTTCCAAGACATTGTACTTAATTTTAAATTTGGAAATTTAATTTTTAAATATGGCCCTTAAAATCATTTGTTCTTTGGACCCACCAGAATCTGGAACTGTGCCTGTACTCTGAACTCCACCTGCAGCACGGGACACCTGAAGCTGTAGACCACAGAGCCAGCCATGGGGGTCTGATTTTCATCACCTCCTAAATGATTTCAGGACTGGTGAGAGATCAGAGTTAGGGCTGCAACTGAGGTGAGCCCAGAGTTTCCTTTGGGAAGAGAAGAGCCAAGCATATTAGCATGAGGTGGGGTCTGACCAGGCTGGCGATGAAGGGTAACTCTGCATAGACAGTTCAATAAAGGAAATGAGACATTACGAAAATTGGCACAATAAAACAGTAAATCAGTGCTTTCCAAATGTACTTCAGTCTAGCCAGGATGAATTAGCCTGACCCACACTGTTACCAACTTTTAAAAGGTTGATAAAATTAAAGAAAAAAAAAAATCTGGAAAACACCAGAAACCTGCCAGAACTGGAAAGAAGGAACACTTCTTCGGGTGATTATTCAGGGATCCCAACTCTGCACAATAGTTTACCTCTAAGAGCTGTTGACAAATCTTGGGGTTGGATAAACAGCTGAGATACCAACAACTTTAGGTAATGTGAGGGACGCTGGGTAGATAAAAGTGTAAGTTTGAAGCCGCCAAGACAATTAAAACCTGTAGAATCAAAACACCAGAGAGATGAGGGGTGCAAAATTAGGAGCCCACCATCAGCATCAGTTTTCTTCAAGTTGCATACTGGTTAAATTGTATGAGACAAAAGGTTGAGAAGATAAAGAGTGCGTGAAAAAGTAAAACAAACTTTTTGGCAGTTTCACCTATTAAGAGATAACTGAGAAATTATAGAGCTGAAAAGTACTTGGACTAAAATTACTAACAGTAAGTACAGCAGTGCTGAAAGCAGGGTTGGTGTGCTGGGAGGTAGACTGGCAGAAATATCCAGACTACACCAAGGCACATCTATACAAACCGATAAGTATCAAAGATAAAGATAAAAATTTTAAAGTATGTACAATTAAAATGATCTGCTCTAATGAAAAGACAAACATTGGTCTAATTATATATGTTTCCTACTAAAAGAACTATCTTAAATATAAGGACACAAAATGGCCAAGCAATAGGACAAGAAAAGCTATGCCATAAAAAAAAAATCTAACCAAAAGAAAACGGGAGTAGTTACATGAGTACATGACAAGGTAAGCTTTGAAGCAAGAAGCAGCGCTACAGTGAACATTTCCTAATGATAAAATGTCCATCTTCCAAATGTAATAGCACACTCTCAAAATACAGGAAGCAAAATAAATGGCAGAATTACAGAGAAATAGGTAAGCTCACAGCTCTCATGGGCTCTCATGGGCTCTCACGAGGCTGCCCTTACTCCAGCCAGTTCTCGAGTAGAGATTGCTGCAAAAAACCAAGGGATGAGGTAATGGCTCCTTCTAATACAAAGAGCAGGCTTGTTTGCTGCTTGCTATAAAAGGGTGGGGGGTATTCCCTAATATTTCTCACAACCCACTGAATGTGCAGGGATCTGTGTGGGCCTGTTACTTCCGTGGGTCTTTGGGTACAGGAGGAACCGATGCAAATACACATACTGATGCTCATGTGGCTGTGCTGTGAATGGCACAGCCTTTTGTTTATCACCCTTGAGTCTTATGTCTTCTGTAAGAAATGCATAACTTCTTAGCTTAAGTAGGGTAAAATCAAATCCAAAGCCCAACAATATGTTGCTTACAACAGAAAAATCCTAAATAGAAGAGCATAGAAAGAGAGTGAAACAAAAGAAAAAGAGGGGCCGGTGAGATAGCTCAGCAGCATAAGAGTATGCCTGGCAAGCGCCAGGTCCTGAGTTCGACTCCCAGAACACACATAAAGGAAGAAAGGGCCGGTGATATCGCTCAGCGGCACAAGCGCTTGCTGGCGCGCGAGGTCCCCAGGTCAACTCCCGGTACCCACATAAAGAAAAAAAAAAGAAAAAGAAAGCTGGTGTAGCTACATTAACATAAGAGAAGCAGATTTTAAAGTAACAAACCTATCTTGAGTTAAAAACAGACAGTACTAAATAAAAAAGTCTATCCATTAGGAAGGTCTAAGAACCCTATGTTTGTATGCACTTAATAACATAGCCTCAAAATACACAAGTAAAATTTGATAGAATAAAATAATGGCTAACTTACCATCATACTGGGATTTAAAAGAATACTCCTAAGTAACTGACAGAATAAATAGATTTAAAAAAAGACATAAAGAGCATAAACAAAATGATTCCCCCCCCCCACACACCCCAAAATACTAGAGAATCACAATCTTTTCAAATGCACATAGAACATGTATCATAAAGGTCATCGTAAATTTCAAAATGCTATCATCATGCAAAATATGTTCTCAAACTATGGTTGTAATGAAGCTAGAAATTAATAACAAAATTCCCACATGCTAAGAAATTGAGTAATGTACTTCTTTAAAAAATGAGGTCTTTGAAGTAAAATTCAAACATAATCTAAAATTAGCCACTTAAAAATAAGCAATAACATAAAATTAACCATTTAAAAGTGAGTAATTCTGTGGCAGTATTGCATTCTCATTGTTGTGTAATCACCACATTTATAAAGTTACAAAACATTTTCAATGAAAATGAGAAAAAAGAAATCACAGTGGAAATCAGGAAACACTTTAAACTGGATGTTGAGGAAAGTGTTATATGGAATATGTAGTTGTGCTATGAAAATAATATATATTGCTTTTGCCAAAATACACTTGAAAATTCAGCTGAAAAGGACAAATTACTAAAAAAAAATTACTAAAACCAACATATAAAACAGAATAGTTCTAAACTACTAAATAAATTCAATCTGAAATTTAAAATCTTCCCACAAAGAAATCCCCAGTCTTAAATATCTTTAGCAGTGAATTGTTAGAGGGCTTAAAGAAGAGATAATTATAATTTTATAAAAATGTTTCCAGGGCTGGGGCCATAGCTCAGTGGCACAGTGCCTGCCTGGCAAGTGCAAGGTCCTGAGTTCAATTCCTGGTACAGAAAAAAAAGTTTCCAATGAATAGAGAAAGAGAGTATGCATCTCACTTTAATTTAGGTAAAATTAATTTTGTTACTCATTACAGTAATAATTAGTAATTACTTAATTATGATTTGTTATTAAATAATTATTAACAGCATGTTATTAAAAATTAAGTTAGAGTTAATAATTGTAAACATCTTAAACATAGATGCAAGAATCTTAAACAAAATATTAGTAAAGCTGAAATTATTTGTAAAAGCATAGGAATGTAAAATTGTTTTAATATTTGAAAAACTGGTGTGAGATTTCTTCTGTTCATGAAGTAGTAATCTATCATCCCACCATAATCAATTACAAAGCTAGACAAAAATATAAAGCTTAGATGAAGCAACTATTTTCAGACACTGAACAACAGGAAACAGAGGTCTGTGATCCTGGAGAGAAAGAAATAAGTGAGATGAACCACATGATTCCCCAGCTTTTTGCCATCAATCAACTTCCAAGTTGCAGCATAGTCAAGGAGAACCCAAGTAGAAGATCTCAGATTTAGAGGCAGAAGTTTGGAGAGGCTGAGCTGGGTAGAATTTGTGGGCAGAGTAACTGAAAGGAGGTATTATGCATAGAATGTGCTCTGGAAATCTGAAGTGGGGTCCTCTGAAGTGTTGGCTGAATATGATTTGGACATGCATGGAGTAAAACCCCATGAGATCAAGCAAGGAATAACTGTCTGAGAGCTGTAAGCTACACAATTCGCAGAGCTCACACAAGAATAGGAAATGTTCACCTCTCTACTAGCCATAAGAGAGATACTTCATTGAAAAACTGGAGCATCCAGAAAGAATCACAGAAAGGTCACAACCTAGTGATAGAGTTAAGGTAGCCCTAGAGTAAAGGTATTTTACACCTACATAGCAAAGCTTGAAAATACAAAAAATTGTTTGACATCACTGGTCATTCGAGAGATGCAAATTAAAACAACACTGAGATTCCATCTCACCCCAGAAAGAATGGCTGTCATCAAGAAATCAACCAATAACAAATGCTGGAGGGGCTGTGGGGAAAAAGGAACCCTTCTCCACTGTTGGAGTGTAGACTGGTGCAACCACTGTGGCAATCAGTGTGGAGCTTCCTCAAAAAACTAGGGTCAGAGGTCCCATTTGACCCGGCTATTCCCTTCTGGGTATCTTCCCAGAAGAATTAAAAACATCATACCACAGCGATATATGTGCACCCATGTTTATAGCAGCACAATTTGTAATAGCTAGATCTTGGAAACAACCCAAATGCCCATCAACCAAGGAATGGATAAAAAAGATGTGGACTTTTTATACAATGGAGTACTACTCAGTTATAAAGAAAGATAAACTGGAGACTTTTATAGGTAAATGGATGCAACTCGAGACCATACTTATAACTGAAATAAACTGGAAGCACATGTGTAAACATTGTATTGTCTCTCTAGTGTGAGAAGCTGAATGAGTAAATAAGATCCAAAATGTACAATAGATATTGTAAAACAGGAAGAAAGTGTTCAAAAGGAAAGAGAAACTGGGATGGGGGAATGGAGAAAAGAATGAAGGGAGGGCCAGTGATATAGCTCAGCGGCATAAACGCCTCCCTGGCAAGCATGAGGTCCTGAGTTCAACTCCCGGTACCCGCATATTAAAAAAAAAAGGAAGGGAAAAGAAAAAAAAATATATATATACACAAGATAGTTAAGATAGATACACTAGGGCTGGTGAGATAGCTCAGCGGCATAAGCGCCTGCCTGGCAAGTGCGAGGTCCTGAGTTCAACTCCCGGTACCCACATACGAAAAAAGGGCCAGTGATATCGCTCAGTGGCACAGGTGCCTGCTGGCGCACGAGGTCCTGAGTTCGACCTCCGGTACCCACCAAAAAAAAAAAAAAAAGATAGATACACTACTAATTTCTCTTAGTTCATTGAAAATAAAGTTTTGTGCTAATATTGTTTGGACAATTGAATGCCGATATCTTGTACCCTGAGTAACTAATTTAGTTAACAATATTCAGTGTATTAATCATTGTTACCCTCCTATTATGTTGTTTTGAAATTTTGTTATTTTTTTTCTCTTTAAAAAAAAGCTTGGGGCCGGTGAGATAGCTCAGTGGCATAAGCGCCTGCTTGGCAAGCGCGAGGTCCTGAGTTTGACTCCCGGAACCCACATAAAGGAAAAAAAAAGGCTGGTGATACTGCTCAGTGGCACAAGAGCTTGCTGGCAAGCGCGAGGTCCTGAGGTTGACTTCTGGTACCCACATAAAAATAAATAAATAAAGCTTGAAAATATTATTGAAAATAGATGCAGTCCATGAATGACTGCCTGCCAAGACACACTTAAACACTTTTCGTAGGAAGAAAACAATATCTAAACATTCAACAACATAGCTTTTGTAATGTCCAGCATCAAATAAAATTTACTAGACATGTGAAAATGGCATTTTATAACTCTAAATGGAAGAAAAAATCAGTAGAAAAATAGATTCATGTTATTTACTGTACTAACAACATAAAGGATAGCAGCATATGATTATCATGATGGGTATTGAAATATCATTTGTCAGAATTCAGCATTTATTCATGGTTGAAATCTCAGACACTTAGCAAATTAGGAATAGAAAGAAACTCTTAAAATCTGTTAAGGAATGTGTACAAAAATCTGTAGCAAACATTATACTCAGTGATAAAATATTAAAAGTTTTGCCTCTAAGATTGGCAAGAAATAAAAATAGTTGTTCTGACTCCCTTTATTCAACACTGAACTGAAGTCCTTCAACAGATCAGTAAAACAGAAAAAGGAAATAAAACATATGGATAAAAAAGTCAAGACTGAAAAAAAATAAAATTTTTATTATTTACAGATGTATGTAGAGGATCCTAAAGAATCTACAAAGTGTAAGAAATATGTGAATTCAAGAAAATGGCTACATATCTAGTCAACGTAAAAATATATGGTGTATTGCTATATGCCAATAACAATCAATTACAAATGTAATGAACAATTAAAAACAGCAAAAACACATCAAAAACTTAGGAATAAATTTAATAAAAGGTGAAAACTTTATGAAAACATAGCACAGAAAACTACAAATATTGAGATTATGGAAGGCCTAAAGAAATGGAAACAGATACCATATTCTTAGATAGTAAAGTTTCCAGTTGACCTATACATTCAATGTAATCCCACTGTTTCTCTCTCTCTCTCTCTCTCTCTCTCTCTCTTTCTGCGTAACTGACAAGATGATTATGAAATTTCTTTTTAAAAAATTTGTATTTGTATATATTTTCAGTAGATAGCAATTACACTTATCATGGGGAGTTGGTGCGGGTACACAGTACATCTTAATTTTTTTCACCTTGCATTCCCATCTTCTCCCCACCAGCACCCATCTGTTGGTCCCATTTGCAAAAGATCTATCTTCTTGTTTCCTATTATCCATTTTTTATTTTGCTTTTCAAATTATTTATACTTTGGGTTTCTTGTTTAAGAGAAACCATGTATTATTTAAGCTCGAGCATCTGATTTATTTCATTTAACATTATGTTCTCAAGGTGCACCTATTTTCTAACAAATGCCCCAAGTTTATCCCTGTTTATGGCAGAGTAGTACTCCACTAGGTATAAATGACACATTTTCTTTATCCTTTCATCTGTTGGGGAACATATAAGTTTCTTCCAAGATTTAGCTATTATGAGTTACACTGCTGTAAACATGGGTATGTGTGTATCACTGTGATGATGTCTTTAACTCTTTTTTTTTTTTTTTTTTTTTGTGGGTACCGGGGGTCAAACTCAGGACCTCGTGCACCAGCAGGTGCCCATGCTGCTGAGCGATATCACTGGCCCTTTTTTCGTATGTGGGTACCAGGAGTCGAACTTAGGACCTCGCACTTGCCAGGCAGGCGTTTATGCTGCTGAGCTATCTCACCGGCCCCTGTCTTTAGCTCTTTTAAGAAGATATCTAGGAGAATAGCTGGTATGAATTGAATTTTTAGTTTTAGTTTTTTTGTTTTTTGTTTTTTGTTTTTTTTTTGTGGGTACCGGGGGGTCGACCTCAGGACCTCGCGCGCCAGCAGGCGCCCGTGCTGCTGAGCGATATCACCGGCCCCTTTTTTGTATGTGGGATCCGGGAGTCGAATTCGGGCCCTCGCACTTGCCGGGCAGGCGCTTAAGCCGCTGAGCCATCTCACCGGCCCTAGTTTTAGTTTTTTAAGGAATCTCCATAGTGATTTTGTATCCTACAGCATTCCTGAATTTTGTTACTAATTTTAGCAGTCCATCTGTGGAATTTTTTGAGTTCCCTGTAAGGGCTCGTGTTGTCTGAAAATAAGGATAGTTGGACATCTTTCCTATATATAGCCCTTTTATTTCTTTCTTTTGCCTGATTGCTTTGGCTAATGTTTAAAATGCTATAATTAACAGAAATGATGACACTGAACATCCTTGTCTTATTCCTGTATTTAGAAAGCTTTCTGCTTCTCCCCATATAATATGATGTTGGCCTTAGTTTTGTCATAAATGGCTTTTATCAGATTGAGATAAAGCCCTTCTATACATATTTTCTTCAGAGTTTTTGTCTTGAGTGGGTGTTGGATTTTGTCAAAGGCCTTTTCTATATCTATTAAAGTGATCCTGTGATTTTTGTCTTTTTTTCTGTTTATATTATATATTACATTTATTGATTCGTATATGTTGAACTATTTGTGCAGTATTGGACTGATATCTATTTGGTCATGATGTATGATTTGTTGCATTCTGTTTGCCAGTATTTTGTTGAGGATTTTTTTATTGGCACATGTTGCAGTACATAATGTTTACATTCCTTGTAAGGAGTTGGTACATATACATAACACATTTTAAATCTTTTTTCATCCCCTTCCCCTTCTCTCCATCCCCCCTCCCTCCAAAGGGGATTTTATTGAGGATTTTTGTGTCTGAGTTCTTTAAAGAGATTGATCTGTAGTTTTCTTCATTAGTTGGGTCCTTGTCTTGTTTTGGAATCAAGGTAATGCAGCTTCCAGGAATGAGTTTGGAAGTACCCCTTCCCTTTTAAGTTGCTTAAAGAGCTTGAGGGGTCTTGGCATTAGATCATCCCTGAATGTTTTATAGAATTTGGTGCTGAATTCATTGGACATTTTTTAGTTGGTAAATTTTTTTGTGCCTCAATTTCATTGCTGGCTATTGGACTTTTTGAGGTTTTTATATCTTCTCAGTTCAGTTTTGGTAATTCATTTATGTCTAGGAATCTATCCATGTATTCCAGATTTTTCCATTTATTAGAATACGGTTTTTAAAGTACTTACTAATAATATTCTGAATTTTCGCTGGGTCTGTTGAGATTTTGCCTTTTTTATTTCTAATTGCATTGATATGGGTCTTTTGTTTCCTTCTTTTGCTAAATTTGGCTAAAGGTTCACCTATTTTGTTTATTCTTTTGAAGAGCCAGCTCTTCATTTCATTGATTCTTTGTATTTGTTTTAAGACTCTATTTCATTAATTTCTGCTCTGTTCTTCATAATTTCCTTCCTTTTACTATCTTTAGATTTGGACTATTTTGTATTTCTAGGACCTTGAGATGCATCATTAGGTTATTTATTTGGGCTTGATCTGTTTTTCTAATGTGGGCATTCACAGCAATAAACTTCCTTCTTAGTAATGCTTTCATTGTGTCCCATAGCTTCTGGTATGTTGCAGTGGCATTATTGTTTGATATTAGGAACTGTTTAATTTCTTCTGTAATCCATTGATTATTCAAGAATTTGTTATTAAATCTCCAGGTATTTGCAAAATTTTTGTGGTTGCTCTTGTCATGGACTTTCAGTTTCAATGCACTATGATCTGATAATATACATGGGATAATTTTGATTCTCTTCCATTTAGTTAAGCAAACTTTAAGGGCTAGTATGTGGTCTATTTTGGAGAAAGTTCTGTGTGCTGCTGAGAAGAATATGTAAAATTGTGGTAGGGTATAACACTGTAGATATCTACTAAATCTATTTCTCTGAAACTGTGGTTCAACTCTGATATTTCTTAGAATTTTTTGTCTAGTTTATCTATTTGTGAAAATGATGTATTGATGTCCTCCACTATGATTGTGTTGATGTTTAGCTGATTCTTTATGTCCAGTAGTATTTGTTTTATGAAGTTGGGTATTCTAGTATTCAGTGTGTATATATTTAGAATTATTATTTCTTTCAGCTGAATTGTTCCCTTAACTAACATGTAGTAATCTTCTTTGCCTTTTCTGATCAGTTTGGCTTTATGCCTACTTTCTCTGAAAATAAAATAACTACTCCTCTTGCATTTAGACTCCTATTGCATGCTGTCTTGGTTACTTTTCTCACTTCTGAGACCAAATACCCAAAGACCACAAGTTAAGGGAGGAAAGATTTATTTAACTCATAGTTTGTAGAGGTTTCAGTGTATAATTGGCTGCCTCCAAGTCAGGCTGGCACATGGCAGAGGGGTAACCATTCATGGCAGTAGAAGACAGCAAAAGCAACAAGAGGAAGACAAGCCTCTGTCTGTCTCTTTTATCTTATCCAGACTACCAGGACTCGGATGGTGCCAAACCAATCAGTGGACTGATTTAATAATCACACAACATTAATCCCAGCATCACACACTCTAGATTCAGTCGCCTCTGAAAAAGCCCTATGACTGCATGAGGCTTTGAGGGAAATGTCTAGACACAAACCATAACATTCCACCCCTGGGCCCCCAAAGACTCATGAACATCCCTTTATGAAAAATGCATTTAGTCCATCTCCAAGAACTGCCAGGGCCGGTGAGATAGCTCAGCGGCATAAGTGCCTGCCTGGCAAGCGTGAGGTCCTGAGTTCAACTCCTGGTACCCACATACGGAAGAAGGGCCAGTGATATCACTCAGTGGCACAGGCACCTGCTGGCGTGCGAGGTCCTGAGTTCAACCCCTGGTACTCCCACAAAAAAAAAGAAAAAAAGAAGAACTGCCAAAGTCCTAACAGTTTCAGCATTGATGAAAAGTCCAAGTCCAAAGCCACCTCTGATATTTAAGGCAAAATCTTAGCTGCAAGCCCCTGTACAAATGAAAAGAAAGTTAAATACTTCCAACATTCAATGGGACAAGATAGACATTTCCAATCCAAAAATTACAAACAGGGATACAAAGGAATTGGATCAAAGCTAATCCAAAATCCAGCAGGGCAAACATTAAATCCCGCAGTTCCACTTTCAGCATCCCTGGCAATTTGCAGCAAGTCATAAACTCCAAAGGGCTTGGGTGGCTCCACTGCAGAAGATTGTAGTTCCCATGGCTTCTCTTTTGGGCAGGTTCTGCTCCCTCCTTGAAGCTTCACACTCCTCACAGTTTCACACACTGCCCTCTCAGGGGTACACTGCCTCCCAGGCCTTCTTTTCAAATCTGGGTGGAAGCCTTCCTGACCCTGCAACTCTTGCATTATGAATGTGTCTAAAACCAGCACCACGTGGATGATCCCAAGCTCTGCCACCAGCTGGAGCAGTAGCCAGGCTTCCTTCTCTTTTAGCTACAGGGGTCAAGTGCCTCATGGGCCTGAGCACTCTGAAACTAATTCTGAGGAACAAATTCTCTAGCCCACCACCATTCTGGAACATGGTGCTCTGGGGCTCTCTTCTCAGAGCAAATTCTTTAATTTTTGCAACTCTGAAGCTGCAAAGGGTGGAGTCCTGCTGCTTCTTGTGATGCCCTCGAGCCATCTTTTCTATTCTTCTATTCCTTCTCAACAATCAAGATCTCTTCTGCTCTAAATTTGCCATCCACAGCTTTACGGAGATTACTTTCTGGCCAAACTCAAAACATTTTAAATCATTCTGCTGGCCTCTTTGCTCTTGATTCTAACATAGATCTGACTAAAATCCCATAACTGTAGCCATGCCACCATCTCAACATTCAACTGCCTTGAAATTTCTTCTACACGATTAGTCTGCTGCCCTTAGTCTCAGGCAAAGCCTCTGGACATGAGCAAAATTTAGACAAACTTTCTGCCAAGGTGTAACACACATCATCTGGAGTCCAACAACCAATGCAGTCTTTCTTCCTAGCAGAAACCTCCCAAACCTGTTCTTTACTGGCAGGATTTCTATCAGCCTTCTGGTCTTCTGAGCTCTGAACAGAATCTCCCACACAGTACAGACTAAGGCATTCCAGCTCTACTTTTTCAGCTGGCATCTCTGAAACTTCCCAAATTCTTCCCACAAGCTATTCCCAAATGGTCCTAAACCACATGGTCAGGTATAGTAACAGCAACAACTCCACTTCTGGTACCAAATTCTGTCTTAGTTACTTTTCTCGTTGCTGAGACAAAATACCCAACACCCACAAGTTAGGGGAGGAAAAGTTTATTTAGCACACTGTTTGTAGAGGTTTCAGTTCATAATCCACTGGCTTCAAGGCAGGGTGGCACATGGCATAGAGGCAACCATTCATGGCAGCAGAAGACAGCAAAAGCAACGAGAGGAAGACAAGCCTTTTTCTGTCCCTTTTATCTTATGCATACTACCGTGATTAGGGCAGTGCCAAACCAATCAGTGGACTGATTTAGTAATCACACACTCTTAATCCCAGCATCACACACTCTAGATTCAGCCCCCTCTGAAAAAGCCCTGTGACCACATGAGGCTTTAGGGGGACATCTAGACACAAACCATAACATGCAACATTGTTTTCCACCCTTTGATTTTTAATCTATGAAATTCTTTTTTGATTAAATATGTCTCTTGCATGCAGTGTAACACTGAATTTTGTTTTTTGATCCAGTCTGTGGATCTGCATTTTTGGTTAAGGAGTGAGACAGTTTACATTCAGAGTTATTATTGAAAGGTATTGACTTATTTCTGTCATTGTATTATTCTTCTGTTGCTGATGTCTTCATTTTTCCTTTTGTTTAATGTCTCACCCTTCTTGATGAATTCATTCCATTAGACTTTTTGGCATTGTTGGCTTCATTCTCTCTGTCTAGAATGTCCTTGAATATTTTTTGGAATGCATCTTTGGTGGTCATAATTTCTTAACATTTTAATGCCTAGTGACCCATTTTTGGAGTGCCCATAACAATAAAAGATAATAAAATGTTCTCTCTTCAAATTCTTGTTCCTTGAATTTTTATAAGTAACGTGAATTTCACGCAATAATTAAAAAATTTTTATCTTTGGCACAAATGGGTTAGGGTGTTCTTATGTAAGACAGTTTTGCAGGCTATTATTAGTCTGGTACCTCTAGGCTTCCTGGCCTTTAAGGTTTGTGTTGGAAAGTCTATTGTAATCCTAATGGGTTTACATTTACAAGTAATTTGTTGCATTTCTCTAACAGCTTTTAAGATCCTGTCTTCATGTTGGACATCTGAAATTTTGACTATAATGTATTGTGGAAAATTTCTTCTCTAGTTGTAGCTACCTGGGGTTCTATATGCATCACTTATCTGTATGTTGAATTCTTTCCCCATAGTTTTCTATGATTTCTGTAAGCAGATCTTTTGTTCCATGTATGCTGTCTTCTCACTTGTTTTCAACACCAATTAGTTTTGGCTTAGTCTTTGCACCATCTAGAAGCTGTTTAATCAATTTCCCTTGATCTCCTGTTTTTAAGGTATCTCTGGGTACATGGTCATGTGTGTTGAACCTATTTTATAGTGATAATATTCTCTCCACACATTGGCCCTTTCTGCTGCCCATACTTTTAACAAAATTCTTTATCTGCTGGATTTCAGTTTGGCACGTTTTCATGAACTCTAATTCTTTGCTATATTTGTCATTCATGCACTGAATCATTTTGGTTAACTTTTCTAATATTTTATTTGACTTTTTGTTAAGCTTGCTGATAAGTTTGTTTTTTAAGCACAGTGTCTGTTTAATTATATCATCTTTGACCTCACAGCATTTCTTTGTTTCTTATTTCACAATTTTGTATAATTCAGCCATGTGGCAATTGATTCTTCTCCATCAGTGCCCCTTGAGTATGCTTTGGGGCAGTTGGGAGTTTTTCAAGGCATTTTGTTACCTTGTTTCCTCATGCCTCTCTCTCTCTCTCTCTCTCTGTATGTGCTGAGATTTGAGGATCACCTAGAATGGAAAGACTCTATGGCTAGGATGGATATCGCTTTAGCTAATGTCTGTTTTCCAGTGATATGACCTTGGCTTTTTTTTTTTTTTTTGCTTGTTGGTATTGTCTATTTCCTCCACCTACTAAGTTTAATAGGATTTGTTATGCCTTGTATCTAGATGTCCCCCCAAAATCCTCATCTAATTATAGGTGGGGCTTTTTGGAGGTGGCTGGATCTAGGGTGTGTGATACTGGGATTAAGGGTGTAATGCTGGGATTTGGATGCCCGCCCCCACTATGATTGGTAACTCCCAAAAGCCGGGTAGCCTGGATGGAATATAAAGGGACAAAAAGAAGCTGCTGCTTGCTGCCTCCTGCCTGCTTTGCCATGAACTCTTTCTCCTCTTTGATGCCCCTTTGCCATGCCACACTGCTTTCGAGCTAGCCGACTATGGACTGAAACCTCTACAACTGTGAGCCAAAATAAAACTTTCCTCCTTTAAGTTTCGGTGCCAGATATTTTGTCTCAGCAACAAGAAAAGTAACTAAGGCAGGATTTGACCAGAACACTGAATTGCAAGGGGAGAATTCCTACAGGTTATAACAGTGTCAACAGATCCAACCATATATCAATTGTATACATTAAAACTTGTTTTAACAATTTCACCCTTTTATCATTGCCCTTTATAAACTAAACTGTATTGTTATCAATGGTTAGACTGGGTGTGGAGGGATGGGGAAGAGGAAAAAGAAGAGGATAGGTAAGGAGAGAAGAGAAATACCAACAGGTGAAAAACAAACTTGAACTCAGACTCTGTTGGAATTATTTTTATAGCTGGAGTGAAAGGCTAGTGTTAAGGCTGTTTGACAGGAGACTTGAGGATGTGGTAGGAGGAATGAGAGGAAAGGAAGTGTAATTAGATTTACACTTATAATTTACATTTGTAATTAGATGTCCAACCCTGTTAATATGTTGGTAGTTAGTTTATGTTTGGATCATCTATGCACAGTTTTGGTAAGGGTTACTCCCATGTGCCCTTGAAAGATACTATTTAATTTAAAGCACTGGATATTTTTTTATTCCCTTTTGTGTATATCAGATGAAATGTGTAAGGAGGAGAAGGAAGATAAGAGGATAAGAAAAAAAGGAAGAGAGAATAAGAGTGAGGGGGAATAAAAGAGAAAAGGAAAAAAGAGAAAAAAGAAAGAAATGATTATATCATTTCTCACAGTTGCAAGAGTACAAAATCGTTTTCCTCACAGTCTCCTTTACTCAGCAGTCTGAGTTCAATTGCAGGTCTCTGAGCAAGTTCCCACTGCCCCCATGGTTTGCTTTGTTGCCTTCCAGTGAGCAAGGTGGCCTGGGAACCAGTTGCCTGTCTGAAGCAGCCTTCTGTATGCAATCGGTGCTGTGGGCATGGCTAACTGCAGGCCTTTGCGTCCCCAGATTCAATCACCTTAGTTAATCTGGGGAGGATGTGATGATACTGACTCAGCTCCAAGTTCTCTGTGGATTTGCAGCAGGGACTTCTCACTCCAATTCCTTTCACTGCAGGGAAAATCCTGTGGTCACCTCTGTGTTTTTTTCCATAAGCCTTTCAACGAGTGCGTCTCTATACTGCCTCTTACCAGGGTACCACTCTCTATTTCTCTGCCTGCAGTCTTTTTCGGTTGCTCTCCTAAGAGTGTTGCTCTCTAACTTGTCAACTTGGTGCTGCCCCAAGGCTGCTGATGGTCTCCCCTGTGGCCAGCCATGTGTGGGCATGGGCAGCACACAGTTTGTCCTGCAAGCACAGCAATTCTGGTGTATGGGGAAGGTCTGGGTGACTTTCTGGATCAGTTTAGCCTCTCCTTTCCTCAGGATCCCACCACTCCTAGAAACTGCTCACTTGCACTTGCATACATAATCACTGGGCCACAGAGCTATCAGTGCTCTGATTCAGATCCCTAATCAGAGTGGCACATTTGTTTTCAAATTCCCAGTGCCACTGCCAGTGTTGTCTCAGATGCCACTTTCTAGTTTTCAGTTTCTCAGAAGCCCTGGCTTGCTAGTGTCTCCCTCACAGTGATCCTCTCCCCAGTGGGGAAGTGAGAGTGATCCTGTGCCTGTTCCATCAGCCAGGCTGCCACTGAAGTGCTGGCTCACTCCCAATCCTCTCCCAGGATGGCATGTATGCCAGACCAGCAGTGTAAAAGATGCTGTCACCCAGTAGTGGTCCCACTTTCAATTCAATTTTCTCTATTGCCCCACTTCAGGGTACCTGCTTTTCCCAGGTGCATGGTTCAGAATGTAATCTCTTGTTACCATACCTAGTCAGCCCTGATTCTAAAACTACAGGACTAAGAATGGCCCATAATCTTGAAGAATATAGCCAGAGGATACACAAACCAGATATGAAGATTTATTCTAAAGCTACACTAATTAAAACAATGAGTATTGGCCCTCAAAAGGGAAAATGTATCAATGAAACAAAGAGATTGCACAGACTCATACGTTTATGACAAAGATGACACAACAGAACAGTTAAAGAAAGGCTGTTTTTTGAAAAAACAGTGCTCAGTGAATCTACTGACCTCACTTGATGTCAAATAGTATATTTTAGTAGGTAGACATAAAGAGCACTTTCTATATGATTCCAATTGTATCAAGGAAAAAAACAGGCAAAACTAATACAGAGATGTGATGATTGTTTTTTCTTTTGCAGGGAATAACAAAAGTATGGGGACCAACAGGGAAATTCTAGGCAGCTTGCAATATTTTATTTCTTGACTTGGGTGATGATAACACAATTTTATCCTCTTAATTTAAAAAAGTGAGTTTTTTACCTATGACTTATACATTTTTCTAAATGTGTAGAATACTTCAATCAAAGTTTTCTTCGACAGAAAAAGTGGTCTGCATATGGCTTGCATCAGAATCAAAGGGAGTTGTCCTGTTGAAAATGCAGATCTTTAGGGCCCACCCAAAATCCTTCACATCAACTG
Organism: Erethizon dorsatum; assembly: GCA_028451465.1. Taxonomy (NCBI): domain Eukaryota; kingdom Metazoa; phylum Chordata; class Mammalia; order Rodentia; family Erethizontidae; genus Erethizon; species Erethizon dorsatum. Next base: position 43,797,312 of record CM051823.1, read on the forward strand.
TTGAGAATGATATGCCAAGTCTGCATTTTATACGTGTGTGTGTGTGTGTGTGTGTGTGTGTGTGTCACTAGGGACTGAACCCAGGGCATTTGCACTGAGTTACATCCTCAGCCCTTTTTACTTATTTTTAAAATTTTAATACAGAGTCTTGCTGAGTCACTAAGTTGGCCGGCCGTCTCAAACTTGCAATACTCCTGCCACAGCCTTCCAGAGAGCTGGGATTATAGGCATGTACCACAATGCCTGGGTCATTTTGTGTATCATTCCGGTATGCCTACTGACCTCTAAAAACCACTTCAATGGAAAAGAAAAAGTGCCTAAATTTACTTTTAAAATAATTTTTAAAGAAACTGATTTTGGCCATCAGATTTGATCATTTTAAAGCCAGTATTTTATCCAACTCCTGGAAATCACCAGAAAGCTACAGAGAAAGCAGGAAATAAAAAAGAAATAGCATTTTCAGCAAAAGCAGAATCCAGCTAGCATTTGCATGTTCCAAAATAAGTGAAAAAAGCTGCCAAAAGTTAAGAAGATCTGGCACAAGTGAACAAATGCACTGCTAAGGAAGATGGTGGCCAAGGGTGTGGGGAAAACATTATGCAGACAAATGAACATGAGGAAAACTCAGCATCAGCTATCAGAAAGAGCTAGCGTTATACACTTCCCTAAAGTCTTGTACCAAGCAGATACAAAGCCATATCTTTTGTTAGCAGCAGCTGGAGCAGAGAAATTCCCTAGACTCAGTTTGATTCTAAGCAGCACAGGATGTGGAAAAACTGAATGGAGACACTTAAATAAGTCATATGTAGTTGTGGCCAACAGAGGAGATATTTATCTGGTGCCTAGCCCAAAAAGAATTTTTTTCTATTACCCTCCAGGAACTATCCAGGAAAATCCATTCTCCTTCAGTGCTGAGTAATGTAAAAACAAAATCCATACCAAATATAAGTAAAAAATAAGTAAAGATAACCAAATAGTGTCATCTGGGCTTGGTGGTGCATGCCCGTAACTCCAGCACTCTGTGAGGTTGAGGCAGGAGGACTGCAAATTCAAGCTCATCCTCGACAACTTAGTAACTTAGCAAGACACGTTTCAAAAGGAAAAATAACGAAGGAAAACAAGTGGGAAAACAGATTGCGGATATTTATTTCTTCATTTGTAGTAGCTCAGGGCTAAAGAGTATCATTTAAAGCTGTTAAATCATGTTATAGAATTATAAGCATATTTATTGATACAAAGATAGTCACTAGAAAATCATAATATAATTGACTAAAATTGAGAAATGGAAAAGAAGAGGGGGAAGGAAAAGAGGGAATATGCTAATTGAATTATTTCTTATACTAGGGAACTAAGTAGAACTTTAAGGGTATTCTATAAAGTTAGGAAGCTACTAGAAAATAGTTCCCTGGGCTCTCTTCTCAAAGCAGTCTTTCAAAGTTGTTTACCCTTTTACACCCTTTGAGCCTGCAAAGGGTAGGGTCTAGCCAATTCCTAAGATGTCTTTTCTATTGTCCTGATGGAAAGTACTTGGCTTCTTCTTAATGTTAGTCTTTTCAGCAACCTTGCTCTCCAGTGTTCCAGCTTTGAAGGTAATTCCTTTCTGGTGAAACCGCAAACTTTTCATGTTTGCTTTTTGCTCCTGATTTTCACTGTAGATCTGGCTAAAGGCAGCCAGCATTACTCATGCAACAGTCTGAACATTGGGCTACCTTGAAATTTCCTCTGCCTGATTAATTAGTCCACCACCTTTAAATTAAGCCTCTGAGTCTTAGGACATGGGCAAAACAGACAAATTTTTTACCAGACTGCAAAAAACATGGCTTTTAGACCAATTTCCAATAGAGTCCTCATTGCCATCTGGCACCTCATGAGCCTGGCCTTTAGTTTCCGCATTCCTACCAGCATCCTGGTCATTCTAGCGCTGATCAGAATCTCTCAACAATCTCTGAATACAGCATGTTAAGGATTTTTAAATTTGATATCTCCAAACCTTTCCAAATTCCTCCCACAAACAAGTTCCAAAGACTTTTTCAAACTACATCATCAAAGTAGTTACAACAACCCCACTTTTGCTACCAAAATTAGTCACTTTTCCATCACTGCAAGAAAATACCTGACACAACTTAAAGAAGGAGAGGTTTATTTTGGCTTATGGTTTTCAGAGGATTCAGTCCATGGCTGGTAGGCTCCACAGCAGAAATGGCATGGTTGAACGGCATGGTAGAGAAATTCTGTTCACCCGATGGCAGTCAGGAAGCAGAAAGAGGAGGTGGGGAGAAAAATACACATCTCCATGTCACACACCCAGCAATGTACCTCTAACCAAGCCCCACCTTATAACAGCACATTTAGCTACTGGACTCACTGATAGATGAATTTACTGATGTGTACGGTGTTCCCATGATCCAGTCACCTTTCAAAAACATGTGACTTTGGGAGACATTTTGTATAGAAACCATAATGCTTTCTATCTTGATTTTGGGAACCACGTGTCTTCTCTGATATGCTAACCCTGGTAGGAATTCTTTAGTAGGCTTGTCTCATGTAGAAAACTGAAGTGTTTCTTCTACCTTAATCTGTCTCAAGTGAGTAAGTTTAAAGAACGCTGCAAATAGGAAGGAACAAAGGGATGGATGGAGAGGGGAAGAGAGGAGAAGAAAAGAATTTAGATGTATCAATTTCCCAAAATGAACTTAATCATTATGTAATGCATACATGTATTAAATGAAAATTTGAAAGAAAAAATTAAGAACAGCATGTTAAGGAATTTGCCTTAAAGTCACATGTCTAGTCCTAGTTCAACTAACTCTTGTGTCTGTTCTAGGTAAATCACCAAATGCCTTGATGTTCTCACTTATAAACCAATGGCATTGCTCCTGGCATTGTTGCTTGGTACACAGTAGACATTCAATAATCTATGAATACACAAGAATTAGAGATATCTTCCAACTTTTTGTTACACTGAAGTTAATTCACTTCTGTGAAAGTTAGTCAAACAGCAAAATGAAATGGAAATGAAATCAGTGTATTTCTCTTCTACTGCTATTCTTGAAGCAGTCAGAGATTAGAAGAAATCAGCCAGCACTGGAAGGTGACCCTAGAAGCAAAGGGGGTAATGAGAATACAGTAACACAGTTAATAAGTTAGTTCAGTTTGTGAAAAACTAAAAAGGAAAAACAAATAGAAATGGTCAAAATGAACCAATGAATGGAAGTAGAAAAGCTTTTTCTTTGTTTTGTTTTAGTACAGAGAATTAAACTCAGAGTCTCACACATGCAAGGCAAGTGGTCTATCTACCATTAGGCTACATCTCCAGCTCTTTATGTTTTGAAACAAAGTCTTGCTAAGTCACTAAGTTGGCCAGGGTGGGCTTGACCTTGTAGTCTCCCTGCCTCAACATCCCATAGTGCTGAGATTACTTCTGTGAAAAGTTTAAGTTGTCTTCTACTTTAGCTACCATTCTGGTTTTAAATGGTATTTTATATAACTAATTTTTGTCTAGAACCATGGAATTTTTGAAAAATCTTCATTCACTCAGCTTCTCAAAAGAGCTTTTTGTATTAATCCATGCAACTCCCCAGGAAAAGCAGCTATCTTTGAGGTTCCTGAACTTAGATTGAAGACAAAGGTTAAATATAATCAAAGACGAAAAAGGGTTTTGGGTCATAGTAATTTCTGGGGATCAACTAAGAAAGAAGTCAACAAGTCTGATTGTAATATAACTTTGAGGGTCCTCTGAGTTAAAACATTTTGTAAGGACATTGTTCTCTTTTTATATTTGCCTCAATCTTCTTCCATTATTTCTGGGCCACCCCTATTAGCCATGTTAAATATTTTTCTCTTTTTGGAATCTAAACTTAAGAAATAAAGAAAGAATGAATGAAGAAAATAAGATGCACTGGAAATCCAAACTCTTAAAATATAGTAGGAAAGAAAAAGGCAAGCTTCATGCGAAATTCTGGAGCTTCAATTGAGAATGTAGACAGAATGTTCAGTGACCTTTTCTTAGGATGCGCACATGAAGGAATGTCATGGTACACTGACCAAACTTTTATTAATTTGCATTTTCAGAATATTGCTATTAATGCCACATAACACTTCACAAATTACACTACAATATGACATTCTGTACAAATCACTCTAGCTGTCTTTTCAAGCTGTTACCTCAGCCTCTGTTCACTCACAGGAAAAAAAATGTACTTGGTCTTTATTCTCTAAAGAGGGTATAAGTTTTTGCTGAGCAATGACATTGGTTCCCAAGCTATGTTCTGAGGAAAAAGCTACATAAAGGTGCTTTATTTTAAAAGGGGTGGGGAAAGACAATTCCTATGGTCTAATCCAAAGTTTGAGAAATGCTAAGTTAAACGAAGTTAAAAATGATTCTTTCTAGCAGTACTTCTCAAAACTTTTAGTTCACTAACTATGCATTGCAATCTCGCAAAAGGGGAATAATTCATTTTGTTGCCCAAGTTTATTTGATCATGGAATATGCTCTTCAGAGATTTTTCTCATGTCTAGTGTTTTCCATGATGTATGTTGAGAAATAATAGGATCAAACATCTTTGTATGTTTAACACACAAAGTTACAAAACCTGCAAATGTTTACTGGTCACTGAAGTAAGTAAAACCAAAAGGTAGAGAATTAAGGGAAGAAAGCTGGGACACCATCAGCAATAACCATGCTGCATTCTGAGTCAAGCTCCAAGAACTAAACTAGAGTTTGTCCCTAAGAAAGCTTCCGTATTCCATTTAATTAAAACTCATTTGGCCCCATCTAGGTATCTTCCTGAAAGAGGTAAAGACATCATATTACAATGATAATGCATACCCATGTTGATAGTAGCACAACTTGTAATAGCAAAGTCTATGTCCATCAACAGATAAATGGATAAAGAAAATGTGGTATTTGTACATAATGGAGTACTATTCTGCCATTAAGGATAAACTTGAGTCATTTGTAGGAGAATGGACGCACCATGAGACCAAAATGTTAAGTGAAATAAGACACAGAAGTTTAAATATCTCATGGTTGCTTCTGTATGAGAAATCAGAAGCATAAATACATAAAAAGCAAAATACAGGACAGATAACAGGAAACAGGGAGACAGATCCTTCACAAGTGGGAAGGGGACCAAGAGACCAAAGGGGGAGGCAGAAGAGGGGAAGTGGATGTAAAAAGAACCAAGATGTACAACTTCTCATGCATGTAATCGTTATGTACTGCAAACATGTACTACTAATAAAAATAAAAATTAAAGACAACAACAAAAGACCCCACCCCATTCAGGCACTAATATCAGGGCATGAAGTATTCTCACATATCTTCATTTCCATCCTTAGCTCAGTACAGCTCCAGTTCCATTATTCTTAAATGTCCATTAACATGATTGCCTAATAATTACCAAGGCTAACTGCCAAGCGTTTTTCACAGGAAGCAAGAGGCACTGTTCAATTGCTCTTCTAGTTTGTGCAAAAGGGTCAATATGTCTTTTTTAAAAATCTTTTGTATCTTCCTGTAATTGAAGAAACATCTCTAAAAATACTATTTGAATGATTGCAAGATAGAACATTCAAGGCATAAAGCTAAGGAAATGTAACAATATAGATTTGAGGGTGGAGCAGTACAAGATTCAAAATTGACAGACGTTATTAGCTCCACATATAAGAAGCACGATGAGACATAATGAATTCCCTCTGGTCGCACTCTTTTTCTAGAATTTTGATTTCTGCAGAGACCATCCTCAGTGTTACAATGGGCTGATTCCAAGGTCTCAGTTAGTAGACTTCATCTTCAACAGATCCTCAAAGGTCACTCGTGTGTCTGCTTCATCATCTTCCCTGCACCCAGAAAGCATCACAGTTATGTACTCAAGTCAGAGGAATCAGTTGTCAATATCCCGTCAAAGTTTTAGGAAAACAAGTGAGAAGAAGATTGGTATTTACTGAGCACCCTGGTAAAATCCCTAACAGATCTCTTCCCTGTTTTATAGATTAAGAAAACTGGGGCTGAACAAGGTTATGAAATTTGTCTAAGGTAAAGCCAAAGGCTGATAAGCAAAGTAGGCAAAACTTGAATTAGGTCTAGATGAGTCCGAAGTTTTGTTTTACAAAATCAAGCTGTCTCATGGTTAAAAAACAAAACAAAATAACTACTTTTTTAATACAAGCTCAAATGACCCATTTTTGCACTTTCTCTTGGTCTTTAGCAAAACATCTCAACTTTTATCATCACACCAACTTCAAGAGTCCTGATAATGTTTAGATCTTCTCATTTGCCCAAATCAACGGAGTTTATTTTCAGCTGTGGGTAATGAACTTTCTTAACTCAGCATTTTGTGGGGGAAAATGTCTCAATACTTGAATTGCTTCATTTCATGCTCATTTCTTGGTGTACATCTTCCTGATCTCCTTTTAAAAATAGATTCCAAAATCATGACATATTCAAATATGAAAGACAGGCTGGGAGCAAAGATCTGAAAGCCACATGGCGACAGCACCTGTCTGCAGTCATTGCACATCCAATAGAAAGTTCCAATTTGGGAAGCATCTCTCCTGTATTCTTCTTTTTTGTGGGTACCGGGGGTCAACCTCAGGACCTCGTGTACCAGCAGGCGCCCGTGCCACTGAGCGATATCACCGGCCCCTTTTTCGTATGTGGGTTCCGGGAGTCGAACTCGGGCCCTCGCGCTTGCCAGGCAGGCGCTTACGCTGCTGAGCCATCTCACCAGCCCTCTCCTGTATTCTTGATTTAAAATATAAACAAACACTGCCTTAGGACTGTGGATTTGGATTCTATGCGTCTGTCTCAGTTGCCATTCAGGTTCAGTCTCTCTATTCTGTTCCTCATTATTTAAGAAAGTAAAATTTCTTAAACTCCTTTTAAAATTCTATGATTCTGTCTCAAAATTAACAACAACAAAAAAATAAAATTACAAGGGGTGGGGATGTGACAAAGGCTCTCTGGTACTGGAAAAAAATATCCATTATTCTTTACTCCACTGTAATCCATCGGCCTTCCCAGTAAATGAAAAATTTAAAGTTGAAATCCCACTGCCACTATTAACTTTTTAATTCCATTGACACCTGTGTTTGTTTTGTGTGGTAAAAAACCAGCTAGCAAAGAAAAAAATGTAATATACAGTTTGAAAAATAGTTTACTTGATAAATCTGCCTAACAGTTTGCTTATTTTGCTCATAGGTATCATAATTCGTATCCCCTAAAGGGTAGGGAGAAAAATCAATCTTTTCCAGAAAAGACGGTAATATTGCAAAGCTTCTTTCCCTCTTGCTTAGCCTGATACCATATATTCACAAATGAAAAATAATTCTGTGAATGCTACTCCTCATAAATGCCCACAACATCTGCTTTCAAATTTTTATGTCAGAGAAATTATGTAACAGACTATCTGGCTTGATCCTTACTCTGAAAACAGACAAGGATTTTCCTAGTAAGGTTTCCTTGGCTTCATCCCCTTCATTATCTTCTCACTTCCTTCCATCTCCACACACAACCTGAATACAAGTGCTTTCGTGTAGCAGAACACATGGTTGAGCTGGAATCACACCTATCACTACCCGAAGAGTGGGTCAAACATTAGTCACTCAAAAATAATTGACTTGACTTTCTATGTTTAACTTCCTTATGAATTAATCATTCCTTCAAGCTGTCAGGACCAGATTTCAACAGTAGTGTTGTTCCTGCTTATTTCTGCAGATTCCCTGGACATGGTCAAAACTTCAACTACATGCAATACAGTCCACCCCTTAGCCATGCTAGCAGGTAACTTTTCCCCAAAAATGGGGAAAAGTGGGTAATTTCTCCCTCCCCACATACACCTACCCATCACTTTTTTCCTGCTGTGGCCACCATGTTCAGGTTCTTTACAGGTGCATCAGTCACGCTCACTGCTGATTCTAACACCGTAATCTCACTGACGTGATGACAGCACAGTAATCTCAGATCAGCGTTTCTCAAACCACAAAGTACATGTGAATCACCTGAGGACTCTGGTGAAATACGGACTTAGATTTAATAGGTCTGGAGTAGAGCCCACACTTCTGCATTTCTAAGAAACATCAATCTGACACCCATGTTGCTGGTACGCTAACCGCATTTGAGTAGCAAGGTCTCGGTACCTCTACCCTCCTGTATTTGGATCACATTTGACCTTCAAGTCTCCTTGTGACTGGTTACCTACCACGAAAACTAAACAGGGCACAAAACTCGGAAGCTCTGCATTGGGAGACTTCAACCCTGCACACGGGAGATAAGTTTGCTGACTACTACCCAGACTCTGAGGCTTGCTTCCTGCCCAGAATGACTTCACAGTCTTCCCATTTAGCTAAATGACAAACCCTATTTCAGCCTCACCAGCCTTATGTGACACCGCTTTACCAGCAACACAAATATTACAAGTGTGAGGTACCCGTCCTAACCATGAGAATCTGATTCATACATCTGAGGTAGGCCCTAAGGATAAACAAATACGCTAGGTCAGTGATGTAGAATCTTTTAGAGATGAGGGCCCAAACTGCAACCCCAAACTCACTTATTTATCACAAAGTGCCAACACTGCAATTAAACATGAATACTGAGGTTTTAGTTCAGAAAAAACAGTTGTTATCCGATGCTATTGGGGTGATGTGGCTCACGTGTTGACAAGGCTCTGAGTGCCCGCTGAGCCACACGAGCCACAGTTTCACTGCCACTGCTCTGGGTGATTCTAATACACTCTCTGATTCTGTGGAAAGAAGTACAGATGACCTCTTTAATACAATGGAGAAAACTATCTTATGGCTGTTGATATCTTTATAGGAAGAAAGAGAAGTGAGAAAAAAAGCAACAGAACTTGAGCATGACATCAGAAATAATTTCCTACTAATTTGGACCCTGGCTCGAGGGCATTTATGCTTAAATCCAGTGTGTTCTGTCTTTTTCCTCTAGAGAAGTTTACTAGAAGCATGAAGTATGTCTTACGTGTTCTACAGAAAATTACTTTAATGTGCATATGATTACAGATATATTCAGTGATCAAAATATCAAAGGAATGGTTATTTCCCTTTCTGATGGAACGAATGAAACAAGAATTGTCCATATACAATTTTTAAAGATATGTACAAGAAATATACATAACAAGAAAACCTGTTAACAAAAGTAATAACTGAACACCAGTTAGTGCCTTTTTTTTTTTTTTTTTTTTTTTTTTGTGGGTACCGGGGGTCGACCTCAGGACCTCGTGCGCCAGCAGGCACCCATGCCACTGAGCGATATCACCGGCCCCTTTTTCGTATGTGGGTTCCGGGAGTCGTACTCAGGCCCTCGCGCTTGCCGGGCAGGCGCTTAAGCCGCTGAGCCATCTCACCGGCCCAGTGCCTTTTAAATAGCAGGAGCAAATGTAAAATATAAAAAAGTAACTTTATGATTGAAATGTCCTTCCCAAGAAAGGCTGCAGTTTGGCTACTTGGTCTCTTCTAGGGTGGGTGTGGCATCTTGAGGGGTGGCAGCCTCTGCCTGCGCAGCAGCAGGTCCTTCTGAGGCCGCAGTCATCTCACACACAGCAGGGATGGCTTCCGTTGGACTAGGAGTCATCTCAGTCTGATCAACGGTGGCCTTAGCCTGACTGGAGGTGGTGTCAGGCTGAGAAGCTGGCATCTCTTGACTGCAGCTGGCATCTGTTGGACTGGGTATGATGTCATCTTGAGCAGCCATGGCCTCTTCTTCTGTTTCTAGTTCTGTTTCTTGGCTTGGAATTTCCTCCCCTTCTTCTACCATAGCAGGTGGTAGTTGTAAGAAAGTCTAATTAAAAAAAGACAACACCAATATGAGCCCAAATTAAAAAAAAGAAAAAAAGTATAGGTTTCTAAAGCTAAGCTCTCACCTTAACAACATCCTTTTAACAGATAATGCTTATCCTGGTGTTCTCCAAAACATACTGGCACTTTATATACAGATTTTACACCTCTGATAACAATGATCTAGATTCTGCTAAAATCAGGGAATTCACCTACATATATGTCACATCCTAATGACATAGTACATACTAAATCTTCAGAGAGGAAAACAACATGAAACGCTATTAAGAGTCTTAAATAAAGGAATATGCTGTAATGTGAGAAAAAACAGTGGCTGCCCAGGACTGATTGCTACACTAACTCAAGGAAGGGCCCATTTCAGCGAAGGAGCCCTATTAAGTGTTGACAGGAGCCAGCTCTCAAGCTTCTCACAGGGAAGGAGGAACAGGGCACAGGCATCCGTCTCAGTGAACCGGAAAACTGGAGGAGCTCTCGGTGCTCAGCTTCCTCTGTATGCCACAGCAGTCTGCAGCTAAGCCACACCTTCTCTCCTTGGGGTCTTTTCACTTTGTTAGAAATTAAACAAAAATTTTTAAAGAATCACAACGACAACAAAAATATGAGACAGCAAAAAAGCTAGCAAAATGTGTGCCAGGTTTGTATGTAGAAAACTAAAACACTGATGACAGAACTCAAAGATCTAAATAAAGAGATATATCATATTTACAGAAAGGAAGACTCAGCATTGTTAAGACGTTAATCTCCACAGAACGATCCTAAACAATTCTACCGCACAAAACCTCCTACTTTAAACTGCAGCATGGTTTTAGGGGCAGAAATTGGTCAGCTGATTCTAAAATAGAAAAACTAAAACAGTAAAAACAATTTTTGAGAGAGAACAAATCTAAAGCACTTATGCTAACTTTAAGATTTACTGTATGGGCCGGTGAGATGGCTCAGCGGCTTAAGCGCCTGCCCGGCAAGCGCGAGGGCCCGAGTTCGACTCCCGGATCCCACATACGAAAAAGGGGCCGGTGATATCGCTCAGCGGCACGGGCGCCTGCTGGCGCGCGAGGTCCTGAGGTCGACCCCCCCGGTACCCACAAAAAAAAAAAAAAAAAAAAAAAAAAAAAAAAGATTTACTGTAAAGCTACTGTACTCAGGGTGGTGTGGTAATGGTGAAAAGAGACACACAGATATAGAATAGAATGGAGTCCACAAATAGACTCACGTATATGGTCGATTTATTATTTTTTTTTTACTAAGGTGACAAGGAATTCAATAGAGAAACACTATTCAGGATGTGGTGCTGAAATAATTGGATATACACATGCAAACAAATAACACCCAACCATACTGGAGCCACACAAAAAAATTTACTCAAAACGTACTGAACCTGTAAATATGAAACCTAAAACTATATAACTGCTGGAAGAAAAATTTTGTGACTTGAGGTTAAACTAAGTATTTTAGGATGTAAAAAACATGAATTCTAGAAAAACTATTCCATACACCAAGCATCAAATTTTAAAACTGCTCTTTGAAAGACATTTAAAAGAGAAAAAAGTCACAGACTAGGAGGAAATACCTGTAAAACACGTACCTGATAAAGGACTTTAAATAGAATACATGAAAATCTCTCAAGTCAATGATAATAAAACATACAACCCAATAAAAAATGAACAAGAAATTTGAGCAAATACATCTTCAAAGAAGATATACAGATGGCAAATAACCACATGAAAAGATGCTCAAATTAGGTAAATATAAATTAAAAAGACATAACAGATCACCATGTCTATCAGAATTGCTAAAATTAAAAAGAAACACCACATCAAGTGTGTGTGGGGATATGCAGCATCTAAAGCCTCACAGTGCTGGAAAGAGTGTAAAGTGGTAGAGCCACTTTAAAACAAATAGGCTGGTAGTTTCTTAAAGAGTTAAACATAGTTAACATACTATCTAATCCTTCTGCTTGTAGGTACTTACCCAAGAGAAAGTGCACTGACTTGTACAGACTGCTCATAGTAGCTTTATTTCTAACAGCCCCAAATGGAAACAACCCAGATATCTATGAACAAGTGAGTGGATAAAGCATGGTACAGCCATACAATGGACTACTACTCAGGAAAAAACAAACAAACAAACAAACAAACACACACACACACACACAGTGATGGAAGACTGGTATACATAACATGAGTGGACTGTGAAATAATAATCATGAGTAGTAGTAACCAGAAAACATATCCTGTATGATTTCATTTATATATATGTCTGGAAAATGGAGACTCATCTCCAGTGCCAGAAAGCAGATTCTTGGTGGCCTAGAAAATACATAAGAGACTGACGAAAAGACAAGGAAAGATGACAAAGTAGCACAAGGAAACTTTTGAGAATAATATATCTGTTCATTATCTTGATCGTGATGGCTCTATAGGTATATACATATATCAGAACATATCAAATTGTACACTTTAAATACGGGTACTTTATTATATGTCAAGTTGTATTTATATAAAGATGTTCTGAAAATATGAATGCTACATGAATAACAATGAACTACTTTAGTTGGTTCCCCACTTTAAAGATTCATTATTCAAAAGAGAAGATTATTTCTCCAAGGAAAATGAAGAGTCCATTTTGCAGAAACTCACCTGGTGATAATGATGTGTGGTCCGTATGAAATGCAGGTACATGTTGTACACATAGTTTGCCATTTGGGGCATATTCTTCACTATCTGTACTTCCTGAGATGGTCTTTCCCCATTCTAGAAGGCAAAAATACAGTTAATTATCTATTGAAAAATCCTAGAAACGAACATGGAAGTCTGTTTCTCTTTCTTAAAAAATAAGCAATGTTAAGGTTTGAAGGATGTAAGCATAGTACAAAGACATACATAAGAGGCAAGTGTGAGAATCTAGTAAGTATTTTATGAAGAGTACAAACTCCATTTAAATTAAGGAAAGTTACAGACTAGGAGAGGTATGAGTCACTAGCTTTTAAAACAATTTGGGTTTGTAAGTGAAATGTGGGTTTTGGTTTATTACCTAATATTGAACAACTAACAAGAGAAAGCCATCTGAATAGAGAAAAAAAATCAAAATGGCCTAAAGTAGCAGTTTCTAATATTGTGTATACTCCAAAGACAGTACACAAGATAATTCAGAAAAAAAAAAATTCTTCCTATTTGTGTTGCTAACATATAAGAAGTTAACATGTATTACTATTCAACATATAGACTATTAGTCCTGAAGGTAAATATTAAAACAAACATTTTTTGCAGACAGGGTCTCACTGTGCAGTGTAGGCCAGCCTCAAACTGGCGATCTTCCTGCCCCAGCCTGTGTGCTGGGGTACAGGTGTGTACTGCCATGCCTGGCTCAGATGTTCTTTTTTAACTCTGTAGTGTCAACCAGAATCGTCTGGGAAAAAGTTAATTGCAGATCCCTGGGCTCTGGCCTCCCTAGACTTTAATTCAGTAGGTCTGGGACAGAAAGATACAATTAAGATCTTATGGAGTAGTTTAAGTTAACATGAAAAACCTTCCTCTAGCAGTGTAAAATGGTAAAGCAAATGAAGGAAACATAAAATTACTTCTTTTTTTTTTTTTTTTTTTTGTGAGTACCAGGGGTCAACCTCAGGACCTCGCACGCCAGCAGGCGCCCATGCCGCTGAGCGATATCACCGGCCCTTTCTTTAATATGTGGGTTCCGGGAGTTGAACTCGGGCCCTCGTGCTTGCAAGGCAGGCGCTTACGCCGCTGAGCCATCTCACCGGCCCGTGTATTACTTCTTAAACCACCTTAAAATAAATATCAACAGCTTTCCTACTTAGAGTTATTAATAAAATCTTAGCTTTTCTTACTATACAGATCAATTCTGAAAACTATAAAGGTAAAAAAAAAAATATGTACTAAGACAAAAATTTTACAAGTGACCAATCATTTAATAACCAGTTTACAGAAGATTGAGAAGTGCAGTTATGGGATGGTGTCCAAACGCAGAGCATGCCGTCCAAGGCTTTACCTGACCCCACCTCTCGCTTCTCTACCCTTTTCTTCCTATTCATCAGAATAGGACTTCTTAAAATGAAAACAAAAATGCAGTTAAAGAAAAATACTTATCATTATTCTAAAACACACAGAATTTATCTTATGTTTTAAGGGGTGTAAGAAGTATACTGTGAAATTTAAAATTTTAAGTTTTTAATTAAAAATTTTTAAATTTTATTTATTTATTCATTTATTTTTTTTGTGGGTACCGGGGGGGGGGGTCGACCTCAGGACCTCGCGCACCAGCAGGTGCCCGTGCTGCTGAGCGATATTACCGGCCCTAAATTTTATTTAAAATGGAACTTCTAGACATTTCTTAAAAAGTAAAACCCAGAAGTCTTTAGCATGCTAACCTTCATAAAAGAAAGAAAACTGTAAAAATATAAATATCTGCCTCTCTGTGCAAAAAAGAACACTAGGATAAACTAGGAAGTAAAAAGACTGGTAGGTGAGAAGACGAAGAGGAAGCAGGAAGCCACAACGCCACCTCTCTAAGCCTATGTGTTCTCCCCTTGCCTGTTTCCCCAGAATGTGAGATTCTTAATAACTAAACTGTTAATTACCCTGTTAGTTACCAGGTAAATAGCTAAGTTCTCCTCACAAAGCTGAAGAGAAGAATAACACAGTGATTAGTAAAATGAACCTTAGACTGCCTGGGTTTTCAAATCTTGGAACCTCCGCTACCTACTGATGCACAGCCAGAACTACCTGATTTCTCTTCAGTTTACTGATATTTACAATAGGCTTAATATGAAAACTTACCAAACACAGTTTTTGCTGAGATGAAATGAGATAATGTATGTAAAGAACTAGTTGCCCGATACATGGTAAGTACTTAATAACTATTAGCTGATATTATTTCTTATGTAGAAAAATCTAATTCAGTTCCTTGTGTAAGGAACATTCTATATCAGTGACTGAGTGTTATTAGCTAATGTGTTCACCTATAAGAGAATCCAAATGTCCCCCCTCTGAGGATTCTACTCCATACCATAAAGAAAGAACGCTGTCCTACCTTTCTAGTGGTTGGGAAAGGTTCTGCTGGAATTATATGCAAATTAAGTGGGCGGGCCGTGAGCTGGCTGAAAGCAGGAGTCAGTTCAAAACAGTTTTGGAAAAGGGACACTCTAGCGAAGATATATAGTCCAAGTCTAGCTCTAGACATGGCCACCACTAAGCGACGAACATCCCTTTGGAAAACAAACAAAAAAATAATTAACACATTTCAAGATTAATTGCATGTATGCTGCTTATTTTTTTGTGTATGTTACGTTTATTACTATCTATCAGTAAGGTAGGACACTGACAAATTACGGATATGAGCTTACCTGTTAAATGAATGGTTACGCACTATGAACATAACAAACTACCAGGAAAAAAAAGCAAAAGGTAGTAGCACGAATGGGTGGGTTCCTTGGAGCCTTGTCTTGAACACAGGGCCATGTGGACTATCACCTTCTTTCTTAGTCCCCAAGAGAGGGCTGCACAGAAGAGCACTTGAACAACACACCAGCACTGTCAAAACCCCAACAAGAAAATAACAGGAAAGTCGCAGCCTCATTATTTCATCCGTATAGGTCACAGCATTTCTACTGATGCCTGAGCTGTCCAAATCAGCCAAAGACAAGAACGATGAATGCTGGAAAAGGGACCAAAGCTGTCTTATTACTTGGGCTTCTAAACAGCTCCATATTGTCCTAAAACAGGTCCCTGAAACTGAAGCTGATAGTCTGGTCCCTACTCACTCACTCAATTCATCATGAAACAGGATGAAAAAGGTGTGGGTAAAAGAAACATGGCAGGCGCTGTAGTTCAAAGCAGTTTTGGAAGAGGGATACTGGTGAAGACATAAAGTCCACGCTTGGCTAGGATATGGCCAATTCCTTAAAAGATTAAATACAGAGTTACCACATGGCCCAACAACTCCACTCCCACATCCACACCCAAGAGAAAAGCAAACAAACGTTCACGTCAAAACTTGAAATGAACATTCACAGCAGCATTATCAATAGTCACAAAGTGGGAAAAAAACAGTATGTATCAACTGGTGAATAAATAAAATGTGATATATATGTGATAGAGTATTATTCAACAATAAAAAGAATGAAGTATTGATACATCTTACAGTACCAATGAACCTTGAACACACTGAGTTAAGTGAAAGAAGCCAGTAAAAAATAACAAAAAAACTCCACATATTGTATGACCCTGTTTATAGTAAGCATCCAGAACAGGTAAATCTACAGAGACAGAAAGTACAATACTAGATGCCAAGGACCGGGACCCACTTGCTACTGGTTATTGGATTTCTTGCTAGGGCACTGAAAATGTTCTAAAATTGATTGTGGAGATAGTTGGATAATTCTGTGAACGTACAAAAACCACTGAATTATACACTTAAAGTAGGTAAACTGTACAATATAAAAATTATATCTCAATAAAGCGGTTCTTAAAATAGGTCTTCTTGGTTCCCTGAAACACAATTATTTTCCTACTTATAAAAAGGAGGACATGAAAGATTAGGTCTATAATCTAACACATTCTATAAAAAGTTTGATAAGCTTCTAGCTAAGATACTTAAAACTAAGCTACCAGGGCAACTAATAAGAATCATAAGTCACAGTTAAATCGACATATCCTCTCTGTGTTCTCATACCACCACCACTATGACCCCCAGATTTTCAAAAGGAAATTTTGGCAAAGACAAAGGTTAATTTAGATAAAGTATTTTTGCTTAGAAAATTTCGATATGCAAGACAACCCTGAAACCCAGTTCCTTTCTAACCCTTCATTTATAGGCTTTTTATCATCAGTCTCTTTTTCTTAAAAAGTTTTCAAAAAATGAAGGAAAGAATAGCATTTTACTGAAATTGGTGGAAAAGGCAGAGTACTGTAGAATAAGAAAAAAGAAGAGGGAAGAGTATTCATATATGCATAATGTAAGCTCTTCAGAGATTTTAATTACATCAGTAAGCCATAATAATGGGCAATTCAGACAGGAGTTATAAATGTCACCAAAGAAAAGGAACTGCTTTGTGAAGTTAAGACTCTAAATATATGCTTGACACTTCAATAACTAAGGCAAAAATAAACTATTTCATAATGCTATGACCTTGAGACAATTTTTAAAATTATTTTTTGCTTACTCGTGCCTAAAAATTATCATTCTAATGGAATTTGATCAGTAAGTTAAGCTTCAACTAGATCTTGACTTAATGACAACATTGGAAGCTTGGAGTATTTTCTTTTATACCCACCAAATAAAACAATACAATGAACTCTCCATATAGCTAGTAAGTTATATGAGATGAAGGTTTATATAAAAATAAATCGCTGCTTTATAAGAAGATATTATTCCCGTAAATCTCTAACACATAAATACACCATGATAAATGATAAAAATAGATTATTGTTTGTTTTGACAATTCTTAATTCTGAGAGAACAAATGGCTCCTTTATCCCCTAACAATGAAGCTGAAAGACTATGCAGAGAAAAATCAGAAACCTTATGCAATGAAAAATTTACTTCTAGAGACATTTTACCACTTTACCTCTTCTAATTTCTTAGTTTCTAACAGATACAGGATAGATTTGCTATGATTTTATAGTAAAATGTTATCTCTGAATGTAACCAAAGAATAAAAAGAGCTAAAATTACTACAAGACTAAAAAATTCAATTGTGACAATATCGGTGCATGACCCAAGAAATCTCATGTTACACTCTAACACGAAGCATCACAAGTTGCTATAATGTTTGACAACTGTAAACATTAAACTTCAAAATTATAGCACTACTCTGCCACTGAAGTTCGAAATTAAAATAGGTAATGAAGCTCAATAATACTATAAAAGCTTTTCCTACATACCTCAGATGGCCCACTGCCCTCGTTCGTACTAGAGAAAGAAGAATATAATCGTTCTGTTGACCTTGAAATCTATCAACGGTTGTCACCTAGGAAGAAAAAATGGGGAATACAGTACATTTTCAGAAGTATAATAACAAGACTCTAGAGATTATTTAAATAATGTACTAGGAATGAACATCTTACCCTTAAAATAATCGAGTCCCAAAGAAACTTAAGCATACGCTCAGCACTGCAAGAACGAGTTAATGAACATCACCGAATACACCACCGCAACCAGATTAGGCTGTGCCCTCATGCCACTCACATTCCTAACACCCGTCTTTACCTTTACTAATTGCTAAAAATAACTACTTTTGGAATTCACAGTTTCCCTCAATAGACTCTAGCCAAGCTTCATGAAAGCAGGGACTATGTCTAGCTTATTAACTGGTATCCCAGTTTAATGCTCAGAAACATGACTTCTCATGCTCATTTATTATTTAACATACATCCCTGGCACTTGACCACTGCATTCCTTTGCCAAATAACAATAACAACAATAGTCTTCATATTATGTTTTGTTCAACATGAAAATTTATGTACATATATGGAAGTTCAGGAAGGCTTTAGTCACTAATATTGGCACTGAAGCATTTAACCCTTATTAACAAAAAATTTGTTGTTTATCTTATACAAATGATAATTTATGGTTCCTCTACCTTTAGGAAGTTTATAACACTTCTCTTTAAGTCAACTTCACAGAGGTGTTATTTATTTACAATAAAATGTGATTTTTAAATGTGCAGTTTGATGAATTTTGACAATGTATACTTCCATGTAAACGCCACCATAATAAAAATTTCCATCAACTTAGGCTCTTTTGTGGTCAGTACCACCTCCTCCCAGCTTCAGGCCACCACTGATCTACTTTCTGTCACTATAGATTACCCAGGTCTAAAATATCATAAAAGCAGGATCCTTAAGCAGGGACTCTGATGAATGGTTTCTGTCACTCAGGATAACATTTAAGAGAGTTTTCTAAGTGTTGTGCACAATAGATGTTCTGGTGAATGAATGTATCACAACTTGTTCATCTAATCACTGCTCATGGACATCTGGGTTCTTTCTAATTTGGGGCTATTTTGAATAAAGCTGCATTGAATATTCAAGGACAAATATTTTTGTGGGCATATGTTTTCATTGCTTGTAGATATACTTAGGAGTGACATTATGGGGCTGAATAGTAACTGTATGTTTAACTTGATAAGAAAGTGTCAAAATGTTTTCCAAAGTTGCTATAACACATTACATACTCATTAGTTGGATGTTCCAGTTCCTTTTTTTTTTGTTCCAGTTCCTGAGTTCCAGTTGCTCCATATCCTTGCCAACACTTGGTATATTGTCAATCATTTAACTCATTCTACAGGATGTGTAGTAATATCTTATCGTGGTAAATTTTAGGGGCGTCTTATTGGCTCTTTGTAAGTCTTTTTGTATGAAGTGTCTGTTCAATTCATTTGTTCATTTTGTACTGAGTTGTCTTATTTAACGGGAGTTTATATATTCTGAAATTCAAATATTCTGAATGTAAGTCCTGTGTTGTTAACATGTGATTGTTATGTTACATGTGAATATTATACCTGGAAATTGTTGCCATCCTGACCACATGGAGAGCTTGTCTATAAGCTGGGCTCACACACTGAGAATGGTAGAGCAGAACCTTGACGCTTGAAAACGTCACTAAGCCACCCTACAACTCAACCTTGAAACCATCCAACTACTACCTTCTTGTTCTAAAAGACAGTAACCGGAGGTCTTTCTAAGCTTTGTATGTTTCAGTTACTGCTTTCTGATTTTCACTCTGTATTCCTTATGGAGTACACTATGGTGTTTATTCCTCTCTGTATTCTTTTTGATTTTGCTTTCATTCCTGTGGTTTTACTTTCTCCCAGTTTACATTTCATCTCCCCCAAAAGTTTTGCAATTCTCTACTTTATTGCTTTTCCTTATGAAATGGTTAGTTACTTCACTGAGTATTTTTAAATTAATAGAAAAGTATGTATTCAAATTTTCATCTGTTCCAGGTCAACTTTCTTTCTAGAGAGCATTTTTTATTAATGGCTTTTTAAAATTTTTCTTTTCTTTTCTTTTTTGAGTTCGGGTCTCTCCATGTTGCCCAGACTGACCTCCAACCCTTGTGTGGAGGTGATTCCTCTGCCTCAATCACCTGAGAAGCCAGGACTACAGGTACATATTCAGCCTGTCTTGGCCAGGCACTCACATTCTTTTCCTCATGTTTTTCTGCATACAATGGGCTTGTGTTAGTTGCTTTTACTGTCCATTACTGAAAAGCAGGTTTCTTAGATTAGCTACGGGCAAGAGGTTAAGTTGGGGTGAATAGGGCCGTTTTCTAAATGCTGATGGTTTTTACAATAATAGGTTCTCTGCTTCTGTACAGTCTACACTTTGAAAATATAGCTCACCTGTAGGCTTATTTGAACAGATCTGGGATTGGGAAGACTTCTACTCTCACCCCAATTCCTGCATCCATTGTTGAAAAACAAGGATGCAATTTATATTTCTCATCTTGTCTCTCATCTTCAGAAAGTATTTTGCTGGTTCTTTAATACTGCTCCACTAAAATGTTTTTCTGTGTTTTCCTTCTGATCTCAATATTTCCCTAAAAATGAAGTCTGTCCCCTTTCCCTCCCATTTTCCCGTTACTTTTAGAGGATTGCCAGGAAAAGGTAAACATTTTTTACATAGCCATGTTGAAAATCAGAGTTCTAATTTTACAGTTAGTAACATTTCCCTCAATTTAACTTTACAAATCTTCCATATCCCTGAATATAACTCCCTCCACACACACACACACACACGTGCACACACACACACACATGCACACACACAAACTAAAAAGCGTCCAAATCAAACCTCTTCAAAACAAAACAAATGCTAATTATTTCTATAACAGTCTATAAATTATAAATTCTGTTATTCATCATCTTATCAACAAAATGTTTTAGAAACATTTATTTCTGAATATTATCAAGAAAAATCTTCCATGTGGTAGTTTAGATAGAGGTTCACTGCAAACCAGGGAAATGTCAGATACGACTGTCACAGATTTATTTGTAGTTCCTGTTATTACACTCTCCCACGTATTGTAAGGAGATAGCAAAGTGGAGCAATATAATTACCTTATTTGGCCTTCCAATCAATGGATTATTTCCACATCGTCTATTGATGATGTCACGAATAAGATGCTTTTGCCCATTGTATGTTGTTAGAATACTAATTTTGTCCGCAGGGTAACCAAGTAAGCACATGTACATAAAAAGTGCTACTACATATTCTGCCTCTCCAAGATTCTGTAATGCAAATATAAACACATTGTGTATTTTTTTTATTTTAATTTGATAAGAGAAAATGGCTTATCTAATACAACTTGTTCACTTTGCACACAAGAATTAATGATCTAGACAACTGAAAACTTGATAAAACTGAAGGATAACCTTATGCTAGGTTATTACCAATAAATACTTTAGCATCTACAATACACAGAACAGTCATAGCATAAAAGTTACTAGTTTAAAGGCCTAATATTCCCGAAAGAATAGTACACAAATCAATACCATTTTGTACAGTGTACTACAACTATAGTTATGAAAAGAAATTTTAACATAAAGGAACAAAGTAACCTATCTAAGGAGCAAGTACAGAATCCAGTCTAACAGCATTATACATCCAGCAGAATGGTAACTGATTCTCAGTTTTTAAAATTTTTATTTTCATTTATTTATTTTTTGCATGTACTGGGGATCAAACCCAGGGGTGCTCTACCACTGAACTACATCATTGGCCCTTTTTATTTTTTATGTTGAGAAAGGGCCTTGTTAGTTGCCCAGATTGGCCTTAAATTTTCAGTCCTCCTGCCTTAGCCTTCAGAGTAGCTAGACTTACAGGCATGTGCCATTGTGCCAGGCTTTCATCTTCAATTTCTGTACTGCTTTTCTATCTTTCTTATGCTTTTGAATGTTTTCTGTCCTTTGATTTTGTTCTCATAATGATGGTTGCTACCTCTACTATAGCAGAGAAGACAATGTGGCCTCAAATTGCTCAGTCCTGTTACTGTTAAGAGACTCTTTGTTAAAGCGAGTGGGAAGGAGCTTAAAACCCAGGGCTTAACTGAGCTCCAGAGTGAGGAACCGTACAAAAAGCTCTTCAGTTCAGTAGAGTCTAAATTCAAAGTACTAGAAGAGAGAAGTTAGTAAAATGAGAATATACCACAATATAAAAATAGAAAAACAAAAAACAAAAAACAAAAAACCAAACCAAAACAACAACAACAACAAAAAACAAAGGTAGAAAGCTGGATTTCAGGCAAAGGCAATAGGAAAATTACTGGAGATCTTCAGAAATGTCATTTATATTCTTGGTTCTTTGTGACACACATTTTCATTTCAAGTTCTTTTCACTTAAAGTTTCTAACTCTTTGGAAGATGGGAAAGAAAAGAAGCCACATGACTATATCTTTCCATTTTCTATACTGGTAGCAAAACACATTTATCTAAGTATCAGCCCTAGTACGTATACAAGAACAAGCTGAAAATCATGGAAATGACCATAATAAAAGGTAGGGCTGCAATTCAGTTGTCAAGACTTAGGTATTTTTGGCCACATTAATGCAATGAGTTCTCAATAAATAGAATCCATTTCTTTTTCATGTGAAAAATGAATGCTGCTCAATCTGGTACTCTGCCCAAAGTATTATCATTAATAATAAAACATGAATTTTACACACTCTCTCTCTTACTCTCCACCATTGCACCCCACACCTTGGTACCAGGGGTTGCACCCAAGACCTACACACTGAGCCCTTTTTATTTTTTTTTTTTATTTTTTTTTTTGTGGGTACCAGGGGGTCGACCTCAGGACCTCACGCGCCAGCAGGTGCCCGTGCCGCTGAGCGATATCACCGGCCCCTTTTTCGTATGTGGGTTCTGGGAGTCGAACTCGGGCCCTCGCGCTTGCCAGGCAGGCGCTTAAGCCACTGAGCCATCTCACCGGCCCATGAGCCCTTTTTATTTTGAGACGGACTTTCACTAAATCACTAAGTTATTCAGACTGGGTTCAAACTTGTGACTCTCCTGCCTCAGCCACTCAGAGTGCTGGGTTCTATAAGTAAGTACCACCATGCTTGGCTTTTAAATTATATTTTAACAAATATTTTAAATTTGGGGCAAATAAATCAAGACCTCTTCAAATTAGACTTTCATTCATTTGAAAATCACATATGTTCTCAGACTCTAATTATACAGTGACTTAATATAATTCCATGTTTGGAGGGAAAATAGGATCATTATCAGTTATATCTGCATATACACATTTAAGTCAGTGATACATGATGCTTCTTCATGTATAACTCAAGATTTCTAATTTATATAACAACACATATTGGATATTTTCCTATAAAGAGAAGAAAAAAAGAAAAACTTCACTCCAAACGCTACCATTCTAAATAATGCTTTGTTTTGGTGCATATGTTATGAGATCTTTTTGTATAGGTTGTCTGTGTACACTGACGTTTTGTTTAGTTTTTAAAATAAAGTGAGACATCACAGATATATTTTCTAATTTGCTTTTTTTGTCATTTAATACATAGCATACATAGTTTTCCTGTCAATAAACGAAGTTATGTTATTATTCTTAGTGGCTACTCAGTATTTCTTTTATATAAAATAGGTAATAATTTACTTTATCTACTGATATTTAGATTGTTCTGGTATCCAAAATAATTTGCAGCAATGGCTATTCTAGTATATAAGTTTTTGCAAACTCAGCCACTTATGGGCCGGTGAGATGGCTCAGCGGCGTAAGCGCCTGCCTTGCAAGCGCGACGGCCCGAGTTCGACTCCCGGATCCCACATACGAAAAAGGGGCCGGTGATATCGCTCAGCGGCACGGGCACCTGTTGGCGCGCGAGGTCCTGAGGTCGACCCCCGGTACCCACAAAAAAAAAAAAAAAAAAAACTCAGCCACTTATTTGCTCAGGATATTGCTTTTAATATACACTATGTTACACATTATTTTCCTACCAGCATTGTGTGAGTATGGATTTTTCCCCAAGCCTGCTCCAACACAGAGTATTGTCTGATTCAATGCCTTATGACTATTATAATCTATTATGTTTTTTGTTAAGTACATATTCTGTTTATTGAATTTAAAAATTAATTTAAACATATAAACATATTCACATATACATATACGGTACATTCAGAATTCAACCCATTATTTGTGAAATGTTAAAAATAAATTTTCTCTCAAGTCAGAATTTTTGTTTATAATTTGTGCTTTGGCAACACCCTTAGAAAGACTTTTCTTATTACACATGATCATCAGTACTTCTAGTATTCTAGTAGGTGTGTCTTTTCTTTTGTGTTTCCTTAAGCTATGTGAAATGGATTTTTTTGTATATGTGCTGTGTGTAAGGTGGGACTCTAAACTTTTTTGTTTTCAATGAAGCTAATGATTCAGTGTCACTAAACTAGGCAGTATTCAGCCAGGCAAATACAAAATAAGCATAAAAGCTTGATGTTTTCTCTTACCTGATAAAAGTAAGGATTAGGTTCAGATTCTCCCACTCCCTGAAAATCTTCAACATTAATGAGCTGGAAGTCATACAGCAAGCCAGCATTTGCTGTACTAAACTCTGGCAAGAGCTGCACATGGGGTAAGTTTCCAAGGTTCTTGTACCGCCAGTTGTAGAGGTTACACAAGCTTTCCAAAGACAAATCCCCCAGACAGGAAAGATTAGCAACATGAAATCCCTCTCAAAATATCTAAAGAGGTTTCTATGGAACTGTGCTTGCTTTAATTTTCATGGTACCCATTTTTGCTCACCCTTTTAGCAAGACCTAAAATGATAACTTTTCAAACGTAGCCTCCTTCAAGTTACCAAGAGTCAGGAGACTAAAGACATCACAAAAATGAAAGCTCTGTCATACTCTCTGAGGCACTGTTATATCATAAATTAAAAACTCAGGGAAGACCCTCTAAACTGAGGACACTCGGAATAACTATGAGATGACAGCGGTACTCTCTATAAAGTGAGAAATAGTATACTTTCTCTTGTTCACTTTTGCTTTAGATTTCAAAATTACACTGGCTGTATCTTTTGGGGATATGAAGAAAGGGGAAGGTACAGTGAAGCCTATAGGTTATGTATCACTTAAATTAATTTCAATTAATAAAATGAAAAAAATGACTACCAAGTTCCTGGATAACAAAACTTTACATAAAGATGATTACAAATATTAGGATCATGGAACTGATGTACTCAACAGAGGAGGTATTTTTTCTCCTGTCTCCTTTACCTTGCTCTGGCTCTACCCTGAGCATCAAGATCCACAGTAGGAACCCCAACACGGACAAAGCGAGTGAAGAGAGACTGCTCCATGTTTGAATACTTCTGAAAGGCCATGTTCTTAATGACTGGTGGTAACTGGTGATGATCACCAATCATAATCCACCGTTTCAGCCGGCTAAATCCATCTTGAGGATTCTAGAAATGGCAAAAAATATAGTTAATAAATTATCCTATATGTTATCCAATTTATTGTACAAGAGACTTGTTCTTCATTAAACGGCTTCAATTGCTTACAAGTTCCCAACCTTTACTAGCTCTACACAGAAGACTGGCAAATTTCATAGGACAACTGTGAATCAAGTATGGGTGTTGCCACTCTGAGCTGACCGTGGGCAAGAAAGCGTGGAAGGATTAAGAAGGCAAGCATGGAATTACCCTACTGAAATAGTCAGAGTAATCTAAAGAGGTCCTGAAGGTTCAGGTTAGCATTACACCAAGAGAACACAGACAGAAACAGATGCCCAGGAAGAGAAATGGAAAAACGTCAAAGCAAACATCTTGTTCCACAATTATGCCAAGAACTAGTTCTGAACCTAAGACAGTAAAAACTACCTTCTTTAATTTCTTCCAGTTCTAATTCAATTGTCTACTTTACATGTCTCTCTGTCCCTTGAAATACATAAACTGTATTACAAGTTCCAATATAGAAACAACTTCTGTTAACTCAATGTAGCTGTAAATTGAAGCCATTTCTATTCTTACATTGGGAATTCTACATTTTGTTTTCAATGCTTCCATAGTGAAAAATATTGCACAATAAAAAAATCCTTAAAATATCACTACTTGTGTCAAAAACTTAGAGATAAAATAAAGCAACATACTCAGAATATCAGAAAAAATTCTAGAAACAAGTCTAACAAAAGAAATGAAAAAACTGATTTTCCTTCCTAATTGCATAAAAATGTAATTTTCTTGATTAAAATTATTGTTTTTTCAAAACTACTTTGTAGATATAAATTACCAATTTTTAACATAGTAATCTTCAAAGCAATATAAACTACTCAATTATCCACAATTATATTAAGGTTAATTTACAGGCTTAAAATAGAATCCCAAACAAAATGAAGTTAAGAATACGTAACTGTAACAATTAGCAGCCCTAAACTATGTGGCTTTCTGACGCTGTCCCCAAAATGCTTAAAAACTTTTTGTCTCAGATTTCAATGTCTTACCTGTAGAAGGAGAGGTATAAAAGTTTCTATCTCCAGAATTTGAGCAGCCTCTTCCATTAAAATATTGTCATACTGAAAAAAAGAGAAAAACTTGTCAAAAAAATCCCCTCATAATAATCATTTTAAAAATCCTATGAATGTCAGATAAAAATAGCAACATACAAATTATTCAGACAGTTTATGATCTTATTTATCATTATGTCTTTGTATCTCCAATTCACATCTTTAACCTCAAAAAAGCCCTCTAAATATATATACCCCACTGCAGACTTCTTGCAAATAATTTCTTGGATTGCAGTATCTATTTAGTTCTTTTCAATTTAGTTTTTTAAATTCTACATAAGAATCAATTTATAGGGCCGGTGAGATGGCTCAGTGGCATAAGCGCCTGCCTTGCAAGCGCGAGGGCCCGAGTTCGACTCCCGGATCCCACATACGAAAAAGGGGCCGGTGATATCGCTCAGCGGCACGGGTGCCTGTTGGCGCGTGAGGTCCTGAGGTCGACCCCCCGGTACCCACAAAAAAAAAAACAAAACAACAAAAAAAAAATCAATTTATAAATAAGTATGGGGTCACTGCAATTGTTATTCTTACTCTAAGTAGTATTTTGCGATAACTGTTTCCCCCTGATGAATTTTACCCATCGCAGCAATCCATTTCTGTTTTATCCCTGGGCATCTATCTGATCCTTTACCAAAGTATGTCAATTTTGCCTTCAAAACTCCCTTTAGAATCTATTCACTTTTCTCTACTTCTACCAGCTCTACTATTCTGGACCAATTTACCCCTTTGACTGCTACCAGCAATTTTCATATTAGTTTCTTCCCTTCCTGTCTTGCTTCTCTTATGCCACTGGTAACAGCCATGGAGTCACATTACCCCTTGGTTTATAACTCATAATGGTGGAATAAGGAAAAAAATCCTTTAACATAGCCTGCTTTAGGGAGTAAGGAGTTATCTATTTTATGTTAAGCAGATCTGCAGGGTTTCTAACTCTTAAGTTCGAAAAGTTAAATGCTAAAAATATAAAAAAATCCTATTATCACTTATACTAAGCCTTTAGTGGAGTATAACATGATGTTAAGTATAGAAAATGATTAATGAAAATTTGATAAGCAACAAGCAGTATTTTCTAGAATTCATATGAAAAGTTGCATGAAAGCATAAAATGCTAGTTATGATTATATCATTTCCCCTTGCTATCAAATGGATAAGGTTTAATATGTAATTTAAAATATATTTTATATGTCAGTCCCAAGAATAAAATGTTTAGGTAAAAAATTCTCACTAATAACTTGTAAAAGGATAAATTCACAGCACGGGGTAAGTTCACACTACCTTTTAATAAATCATCCTATTTGTCCTACCTTGCAGCTGAGGAACTTTTTATCCAAGATAACAACAATTCTAACACCTTTAATTTATTTAGCACTATCTTTCTATGAGCTCATACATCTTAAAATTATCAGTTACTTTTATCAACAAATGAATTACTAACTTTGAATTCAAACCAGTACACAAAACCTATTTTAAACAACAAATAGTTGCAGAAAAGTTAAATGATTTGTATTAAAATGAGAACTTAGCTCAGTATCACTAACCAAGTCACAGCGAATCTACAAATTAAAGTTTACTCCTCAATCATTACATTCCATTTCAACCGAGTCACAGGCTGACGGGCTATTGTACTCTCCTTTTGTCATTATTACATGACAAAAATCATTTTAATATTCATTTTACAGACTAAATATGGGAACAGTATGCACATATAGATGTATCAGACTAAAACTATCGTGAAATATTATTTTTATAGCTTTTAGTTCTGTTTAGAGATTTTTTAACAAGTGATGCTTGGTAATAATAAAACCTTAACGAGTATGAGAATCTGGTTAGACAACCATGATTATAATGTTAATTAGCAGACATATTACTGCAGACTTAGAAAAATTACATTTAAGTTCACTATTCATACAAATATGATATTATTATCAATTTTTTTTTTTTTTTTGGTGTGTACCAGGGGTCGAACTCAGGACCTCACACTTGCTAGCAGGCACTTGTGCCGCTGAGTGATATCACCGGCCCTTTTTTCCTTTGTATGTGGATACTGGGAGTCAAACTCAGGACCTTGTGCTTGCCAGGCAGGCACTTATGCCGCTGAGCTATCTCACGGGCCCTATTATCCATTTTTTTTTTTTGTGAGTACTGGGGGTCGAACTCAGGACCTCACACGCCAGCAGGCACCCGTGCCACTGAGCAATATCACCGGCCCTTTTTTTCGTTTATGTGGGTTCCTGGAATCGAACTCAGGACCTCACGCTTGACAGGCAGGCGCTTATGCCACTGAGCTATCTCACCGGCCCTATTATCAATTTTTAAAAAGGACATTTTAAAGTAATTACAAATGAGAACTTTCATAAAAAGTGAGCTAATCTCCAAGGGAAAATGCCTCAGTAATTAAAAAAGAAAAAAAGGAAAGAAACAAAATTTCTAACTGAATAGATAATAAGTTAAGGAACTAAAATATGTAAGTCTATACCTTGAAACCTAACTTGACCAAGTCATGTCGTTTCAAGGCAGCATGAGTACAGGTCATAGCAATGATCTTAGCTTCTTTCACCAAAAGATATTTAGATCGGTCCAGTCCACTTCGAAGTAGTTCAGAGGCTCTGAATTCCTACAGGAGTGGGGAGGGGTGTCAGTGAAAGACCACTTTAGGATAACACACACAGTTTACACATATAACCATACAAGGCAGTCAATCAGACTTAATCCCTCAGAAATTAATACATCAAAACAGTCTAATTAATAAAAATTTTATTATAATTTAGATACTAGTTGACTTCTAATAATAAGTGATAGTCAAGCTATAATTGGGAGTCATTTTTGTGAAACGTTAAACATTTATGTTATTTTTATAGCTTTTAGATCTGTTTACAGAGATTTTACGATATAAACAAGAATAGTGAGGAAAATATCAATTACCATTGTACCTGCATCACTATAAGTCCCTCCTGGAAAATAAAATCTATTGCAAATATTCATATTGAAGGGAGCAAGGAATTGGTTACACAGGTGACAGATCAGCCGAGAAGCCAACCAGGGAAGGCAGTAACCCAGACACTGTCAACAGCAGGAAGACAGCACCACCCTAGACTGTGAGGGATAAAGGGCAGAAGTGGTATGATCAGAGCCCAGGGACTGGGGTCACAAAACCAGCTGGAACCACGGTGGCCTAGTCTAGCAGAAGCTGGAGTCATGGAAGAAATGAGACCCAAGGCAAAGCAAACCAAGGAAAAAACCCTGGCTTCTCTCTTTTCTCAACCCCTGACACACCTCTCAGGATGTGACTAAATTCAGCCAGAAGACAGCTGAACTACAAAGTTTGTCCATTAAAACTGCAAGGATCAGCCTGAACCTAACCATGGCAGAATATCCCCCAAAGATGGACAACAGATCGGAGTAAGGTGCAAACAGGCCCAGGCAGAGGACATGAGATCAAGTTTTATTAAATCTGAACATGATTCGTACTTATTTTAAACCTTAATATTTTTGTCTTGTTTCTTAAAATAATTTGAACATTACTGACATAAGCGAGGTATCCTGTACATCCTCCTCACTCCCAAGGCGACTACTATCATGACCTGGGTATATTTTATCATTTTCCTTTGTGTTTATATAATTATAAACATAATAAAATATTGTTTCTCAGGTTTAATTATATTGTCGTATTTTATATTTATTATTTTACACATCCATCCACCTACCCATAATATGCATTACTACTTATTGAATATCCATTATGTGCCAGATACTGTCCTAGGGAGTGAGGGAAGAAACATATCTAAAAGATATAAAGATAAAAGCTAAGTCTGTGCCCTTTTTATCTGGAATGACACTAAACCTTCTTACTGAGGGATGTGAACCTGAATGTGATTGCTTTATAGGATTGCGGCAGTCTTCCAATGTTTGCTGTAAGGGACTCAAAACTAGAAAAACATCTAAGGGATCCTTGGGTTCTCTGTCTTGTCTGTGTAGTGATAATTCTTATTTCACTAATATTGGTATCTTTCATCCTGGCTAACACAGAAACCTAAGAGTGTCCATGTGGCATTCTCAAATTCCTATTCAAAGAACTACAGTGTTATTAAATTTCCTGATAGAAGCACTGCTTTCTTAAACACTAAGATCTCTACAACAAAAAAACCTGAATAATGGGGATATAATTCATCTGAATTTTTGCTTATTTCTTGAATCAAAGCTGTACATGTTTTCAAAATTTTCATTTAAAAGTAAAAATCCGATTTATAAAATATTAATATTCTATATTTATTTCATTCTAAAAAGATTGTTTAACTTAACAATCTATAAAGGAAAATTAAAAGAACTGGAGGTTACCTCAAGCTGAGTAAAGATTTTCTTAATATGCCTAAAACATCCTTCAGCAATTTCCATGTCTTCTTCATAAGATCTGCCTTTAAAAATGGGCTGAGGAGCATTTGCAAAATATTCATGGAAAGGGAAGAAAGTGGAGATTTCCGTAACATCTGGCAATGTACTACCTTTATTTTTCACTTTGCTGATATACTCTTCCCAACGAGACATCACCTGTAGAAAAAAGAACTTGAGGTTTACTTTATTATCTCATTATATTTTAAATAATAACATTAAAAATAAATCTAGGGAAAATAAGATCTGCTCGGTAAATGAAGAAGACAGCCAATATTTGACGCATTATAACTGTTTCTCATCCAAGTTATGACAGATTGCACTTTTAAAAAATTAACCTTAGGACCTGAGTGGGGGGAGGGAGCTCTTTAAAAAAAAAAGTAGAAACTGGAAAGAACCTCAAGGTCATCTCATGCAATTGTATCTCAGATATTTTAGATTTTCTATGTACATTCAAGACAGCTTATAAATGTAGAGAAGAGAACAGAAGACAAAAGAAAACTCCAGAAAAAGACAACTTTCATTTTTTGCATCATTTGCTTCTCTCCACATATAAATTCAGCTTTTAATCGATCTGGCATTTGTCAACCCTTCTAAACTTTTATATATAAATATTTTTTCAAATCTCTTTAGAACATGTATGAAGAAGTTCTGGCTGAGTATGTACCCATGTGAGAGCCTGCCTTATGACTCAGCAGCACAGTTTAATTATGAGTTTGATAATGCTAGCTATACCTCCACCAGCCAGTTCCTGCTTAACTTCAATTTTTTTAATTCTCCCAGTTTTTTCTGTTATAATTTCAGTGTTTTCCGAAGTGGGGTCCTTAGGCAGAGTATGTGAGGAGCTAAATAAAAATGTGTAAATCTTAGATCACACTCCTTCTGAATGAAGCTCTGAGGACAGGGCTTGGGAATTTGACCTAGTAAAAAACTTTCCTAGTGATGATTCTTGTATGTTGAAAATTGATGATCTACACTGTGAAGTTTCATGTTCTCTTTTTCCAAATGTATTACACAAACCTCCACAATCTATAGATCACGTCTCCTACTTTTCAAACTAGCTTCGATACAGGAATAATTTTTTCTGTCCAACAGGTATATAAGCAAAATCTCTACACCATTATCCAAAGTTCTGAACAGTTTGAGACTAATGTAGGCAACTTTGCAAGACAATGTATGTCCTCCTTGATTCTCAGGAAGCCATGCAATCTGCTCGTTTTGAAAGCAATCAACTGGTTTATGTATTTGCTTATAAAAAGCATAAGCCCCAAAAAAAAAAAAAAAAAAAAAAAAAAAGGAAAAAGGGCCGGTGAGATGGCTCAGCGGCGTAAGCGCCTGCCTTGCAAGCGCGAGGGCCCGAGTTCGACTCCCGGATCCCACATACGAAAAAGGGGCCGGTGATATCGCTCAGCGGCACGGGTGCCTGTTGGCACGCGAGGTCCTGAGGTCAACCCCCCGGTACCCACAAAAAAAAAAAAAAAAAAAAAAAAAAGCATAAGCCCCAAAATTTTAATGTTATGGTTTATATCTAAAATGCATGAATAGCATTTGTATAATGAGAACAAGCATTAGTATAATGTTATAAAGTTTATAAAATCTTTGTTATTTGATTATATCTTAACCCATTAAAATTATTAATCATCCAACTATTAAAAAGTTTACCATTTTACTCAACTATTTATTTCTCACTGGTTTTCATACCTCACATATTAACCTTAACAAAAGCAAAAGCACACTTTAAATTCAACAGAACTTTTTAAGTTTTTGTTTTTTAAATTTTTACAAATATTTCTAAGACTTAATGTACTTTTGGAGCCTTAAAAGAAGAGTATGTTTTCCTTCATTAGCTGATTAATGATATAATAAAATTACGTACCTGTACATTATAAGGACTAGGTAGCTAGAAAATTTAGTTATATTTCTACAGTAATTGGGAGAAGGAGAAAATGGCAGAGGGCAGAGACTAAAAACTTTGTAATAGCAAGAAACAAAAAAGAATTTAAAAAGTAACAACATTGGCCTTTTACTGAATGAGTCATCAAGCAAAGTTATTTAGAAAAGAAAATTGAATATAATAAAAAATACACTTAACATTCATAAATATAGCTTTGGTAATACCATATATTTTAATTTACTAAAAAAAAAAATATATAAGCTTTCAAGAAGAATCTCAAGAACACATCCCAGTTTCCAACTGGGGACCATATTATAATGCAGTATGATTTTAAAACTGTTGATGTCTTACCTGATACAAGAAGAAATAGCCTGCAGTTTCACAAGTGTATGAAGCATCTCCCGGAACCCCTAGACTCTTCTGCAATCGTTTGACTTCTTCTAAAAGTTCAATTCTTCGAGCCAAGACATAATTAACTCTTCCATACCTAGAAATTTCAATTAGGTGAAAAGTGTGTCATGAAGAGACTTTAAAGGAAACTGTCAGTTAATTTAAAACAAAGAAGCAAACAAGCAACTTGTAACAGAAACTCTAAGTGGCCAAAGAAGGGGAGAACAGCAGAAAACATGATTTACATTGAATTATAGTTGGCTGCCTCTTGGATTACTTTATACCAAAATTACTTATGGTGTACTCTAAGGTCCAGTGCTTATCTGCAAATATGTTACTAGTCTGAGTGGAGGGAAAAATCCATTATTTCAGCTATCTTTTGTTTCCTTTATAACAAAACCTGCACAAAGAAGGAAGGATAGCACATTCTGGTGTTAGGTCAAGAAAAGACTAAAAGCATATAGTTTACAGATGGGCTGCTTTCAACAGCATTGGTTTGTACTATCATAAAAGTAGACTAGGTTAGTTCTTAAGGCTTTGAAAATCATTTGAAAATGTATTGGATCACTCTCTGTCATCTACATATCCTAGCATGTAGCTTGGATCCAAACCTAGCAGGTTCCTATATATTTGCTAAATAAGAGTGAAAACAGAAACAGAAGTCTGGGGACCACCTTGTCCAAAGATACATAATTAGGAGAGAAAGTAGATCCCAATCTGGAACCAGAATTGAATCTCAAAGTACGTAGTTTTTTCCACAACAACAAAGTGGCTCCTATAACCCTTCACTGGTTGAAACAAAAGTAAAACAGTCTAACCACTGCTATTCATGTTTTTAAATATGAAACAAAGGAAGAGGTCATATTCTGAGCTATTGCATAGTTCAGAGGCAGCACGGAATGAATGTGAATAAAAGAAGACATAAGACATGGCCTATCCTTTGAAGTTTTTGCCTGATAGCAGGAAATACAAATAAACATTATAGCAGATTACTTTTTTTGTGTGTATCTATACTTTAAATTATTTTCTACAATGAACACTTTGGTAATGAGTAAAAAATTAGAAATGCTTATAGAGTACGTAATAAAATGCCTGAATTATTGTGCTAAAACAAGGTAAATCTCTTTACAGGAGTAACTGCATGTTTGAGGGAAACATGCCTAAACACAGAAAATCAAAGCAGAAAGAGATCATGACCAGACTTTTAGGTCAACGTATGGTCTAAATCAGTCACACCAGAACCTTTTAGAATAGTTTGATTATTCACAGCTCTCTTTTCTTGTTGTTTCTTCAGTAAAGGAAGACAAAAACTTTTGTACATTGTTTCAAAACTCACTTCCATTTGCTCACCTGCTGAAATCTTTCTCAGTCTCCAGCTCTTCTTCTCCATGACCAAGACGTAGTAGGTGACGCTCGTCAATGTCTAAAGCCATGATTTTCTCAAACAACTGGTTCAGGGCCTGGAGAATAAAGTAAAAAGGTTGATGATGAGTTTCAAAGATTCAGAATGTGCCTCTAAAAATAACAAAAACTAACACTAAAAGCACACAGTACTGACCAACTGGACAAGAAGGAAACAGTGCTTACATTAAATCATTTATAATTTTAAAAATATAGTGCTTTTGCTTATTTATTATATTGTCATATATTTACACTTGGCCAAATGAATAACTAGATACCATAAAAACCATGTACCCATCAAACTTCTGACTCTAAGGCACTGGGTTGGGGTGATCTCCAAGCTGTAACATTTCCTAAAATAATTAATATACTGAGCTTCATTTCACTCAACATTTCCAGGAGTTGCAGAAAACTGAAAAAGTTTTTGCAGCTGGAGAAAGTACATCAGAAGAATACACTAACAGGGCCAGAAAAAGGTGAAGTGCATTACTCAAACTTTAGGTTTAAAGTCTAATTCTCTATATAATGAGCAGGTCACTTGTTTCTCACGAACAGCCATTTCAAAGTCATTTCTTTCTACCTACAAAATGGCCATATCTAGATTTCCTAAAATCCTAGTATTTACTATGTGAACCCTTGTAATTACAAAATCTTGCAGAAAGGCAGTTTCATAGTATGGAATGATAAATAAAGATGACATTTAAAAATTAGCCCCTTTCAAA
The DNA here is from genome assembly GCA_028451465.1 of Erethizon dorsatum. Lineage (NCBI taxonomy): Eukaryota > Metazoa > Chordata > Mammalia > Rodentia > Erethizontidae > Erethizon > Erethizon dorsatum. The sequence continues at coordinate 43,832,462 of CM051823.1, forward strand.
ATATCTCTCTTCATTTATCACTAATCCAACTCTCCCCATCAAGTCAATATCCAGTCTTGTAAACATCCAGGTTCTATAATGTAAACACAACCTTTGCTATTAAAATTCTAGCAGGGTTCAGAAACTGAAGAGATTAACATAAATTTTCAGAAAAATTTCCCACTAGCCTAATTGCTGGTACTCACTATACAAAATTCAGGACCCAACAGATGAGACAACGTGGAATTAATGGTTATGCCAACTCAAGAACCACATATATTTAGAAACCAAAAATACAAATTACAATTACAGAAAAACTACAAGATTTCATTGTGAATTAGAAAAATATTGAAGGAGTACTTGAACTATATGTGCAAATGAAAATCTGGCAAACAAAATAAGTAACAACTCAAGAAAAAAAATCAACAATTTGATGGACCTCCAGAAGGATGATTTGAATTTCAAAGGATCAAGTCAGTCGTAAGTAGAGGATACCATATAAACTCATATCAAGGCATGACAAAACTTCATAAAAAATACTATGTTAAAACAACACATAACATACTCTTTGTTCATTCTAAGAATTTACACATACATATCGTTATTATAGAATAAATTTTTTCAATCGAAGAAAAAATTCACTTGCATATTTTATTTGTTTTATCAAGATAAAGTCCAAATGAACCTCTTGATAGTACTACTCTTACAAATTCAGCACACTGTACAAAAAAATCGCCATTTTTTTGTCAATGAACTGAGTCAATGAACTAGGTGTCATCATGTAAATAAATAAGATAAATATTGTAAATTAGATGAACAACAGACTAATTGACATTCCCAAAACTCTGTATTTCTTTGTAGACCAAATCAACTAAAGATAGGTCAATTGGAGTCATCGCTAATACAGATCTGAGAAAATAAGCACACGTGGGGGTTTGGAAGGCCACTCAAGTCTCAGTGTGTTTTATAGGATGCTCCAAGAGTTGCCTGTCAAAGTATTTTACAAAATATTTTACAGAGCTAATAAATATTACTTGTTTTTGCTCATTTCTGACAGCTCCAGGGGGACCACCATAGCACACATTATCCTTCAATGCAACAGATACTGTATTCCTATATACACTTCACAGGAATTTTAAATTCAATCCAGTATCAATGAACCTTAGTCTTTTATTCCATGAAATGAAGAAAAATACTACTGGTAAGCACAGGTTAATTCTCTCAGTCCCAGAGCAAAAGTTCTAGCATGTGCGTACACACACACACACACACACACACACACACACACACACACAGTCATTCACCTGATTGGAATGAGTGACAATAAGAGTCCTCTGTTCCGGGAAATTGTGGTAGATGTTGGATATGATTTGGACTGCCACATCTGTTTTTCCTGTACCAGGTGGGCCCACAACCTAAAAAAATTATAAGCACATATCCAATAGTAAGTTATCACATTACTGAAAATGGAAATTCTAGAACTGAAAGACTAAATAACAAAAAAATTCATTGGATAGGCTCAACAACATAGTGGATAGGACAGAGGAAGAGTTAGTAAACTTAAAGATAAATCAGTATAAATTACCCAATGTAAAAAAGAGGAAAAATAGATTAAAAAACTTAAATGGACTCCTGAATCTATGGGATAATACCAAAAAGTCTAACATTCATAAATAACACTGAATTCCTAAAAGGAAAATGTGTAGGCTATAGAAAAAATATTTGGAGAAATAATGGCTGAAATAATAGGCCCAAGAATATGCTGTTTACATGAAAATCACTTCAAATAAAATAATAGGTTAGAAGTAAAACAACGAAAAAGAAATCATGCAAACACTAATGAAAAGAAAGGTGCAGTGCTATATTAATAGCAGACAAAGTGAACTGCAGAGCAAAGGCAGTTGCCAGTGATGCAGACATTACATAATAATACAGGAGCCCATTCACCAAGGGGCCACAACACTGAAGGTGCATGCACCCATCAACAAAAGCTTTAAAATATATGAAGCAAAGATTAACGGAAACGAAGGGAGAAACAATAATATTAATATTCTTCTCTCAATTAACAGCAGAAATTATTGTTTCAGTAGTCGAAAAATCAGCAAAGATAGAAAAGAACTGAACAATACCATCAACTAATGTATCTAATGAACAGTTCAGTCCATCCTCAAAACACAAAACATTTTTTTAAGTGCATATGGAATACTCATCAAAAAGATCATATTCCTAGGCCATTAGACAAATCTTAAATTAAAAAAGCAGAAAACAAAAGGTTGAAATCATACAAAATATGTTCTCTGATCATAACAGACTTAAATCGGAAATAAACAAATGGAAGATAACAAGAAAATTTCCAAGTATTTGGAAATTAAAAACACTTCTAAATCACTGTCAGCAGATCTTTTTCTGTAAAGGGCAAGAGAGTAAACACTGTGGGCTTTGCACGCTACACACCTCTGCAATTGTCGCACAAAAGTGACCAGAGGCAATATTAAAAAAAAAAAGGCATGGCATATTCTAATAAAACTTTATTTATGAATAAATAAAGTGAAATGAGCAGCAAGATCTCCATATGTATAAGATGCTACAAATAATGCACTTATAAATACCTAAATTTAGTAGTTTTTGTGCATCTAATATATTAAAAATCTTGTGCTTACTTCTAGTTTTAAGTCATGTAACAACATCTATAACAGTGATTCTCTTACCATAGTCAGCCCAGGCTGCATCCCAGCACGGATGGCTTCTATCTGTGTATGAGTGAACTGAATTGTATTACTGAAAATAAAAGAATAAAACGGTTAGAAATACAGACAAATGACATTTAGTACAAATCTAGACAATGATGACCAGAGGTCTAACCATCTGTTCTGCATTTGACCTTATTCTCTTGTCTCTTGTGGCTATCTCCATATTTTTTCCACATTCACCCATATAGACAACCGAACAGAATAAATCTCATGGAAGGACCACTGATGTTTTAATACACCTAGCCCATTCCAGACCTCTTTTGTCCTTCCAAAGTTCTAGTTCCCATACACAATGCTACATCTTTAGTTGTGGCACACATGCACGAGGTGACTGCTATATATAACACAGGGTCATAAAGTAAGAACTCTGTGCTCAGATTAAGGTAGCCCTGTAAAAATTACCTCTCTTAGTACATAAAATGTTTCTTTCTGAAATATCACAAGTACAGAATGGTCTAAAATGGTCTGAGTTATTCAGTCGAAAGAAGGACAAAGGTTCAGAAATAAAAAGTATCCTAAGGTTCTAAAATGATTAGAAAATTAAAAAACCTCACTAACCCATTTGAAACAGTAAATTTATAACTAGAAGAAGTAGTTAAATTACCGTTTGGGTTGGTTATAAGGGTAAGGACCCCTATTAGGAATAACATGAGGTTCAACAATTAAAGTTTTTGCCTCTTCAGTGTCGTCGTCATCACCATCTGCATCTTTTCTTTTCTTCCCCTTTCCACTTCTTACTGGAAAAGTAATCCTACAAGAACAAAACCTTTCTTTTATTTTAACAATTAGGAAGGATTTACTAAGTAAGTGTCTTGTACATACTATATGGGAAATGATCAGAGGAAAAACATTTTGAGTGAAGGCAGCTCACTATATGTATATGAACTCTGAAAGAAAAAAAAACATTTAAAAGTGCTAAAATGGGTTCTAAAAAATTTTCAGATTAGGAAAAAATCATCCAATTAATGGGAGCATCAAAGTTAAATACCTGCACCATATGCACTGAAAAGTACTTTACTCATGACTTTCATTTCATCACAAAAGACTTCACAGAATAGTGGCAGGTGAGAAGAATCTCAAAGAATTTAGACATTTAGGGGTGGGAAAGGACAACATTCCTGGAAAAAAGTGATAGTAGAAGCCAGGTACAAGCAGACTAGTTTTGCTGGAGGACAGGGCACAACAGAGAAGGATAGAGACAGGCTGGGCCTTGTTACGGCACCTCTGGCACATCAAACTTCTAAGGAAGAGGTTTCTCGCCCAGAGTTTGAAGGCCACTCTCCATAGACACCTGAGGAAAATCAAAGTATTTTCTAAAACTGAACTAAAAACATTAATCCTCTATATATACTTTTAAATGTTTTCCTACATACTCTTAAAGCATAGCGAGTACCCAAAACTAAGAAATAAAGAGACTAAGCGGTCAGCCTTCCTTAATAAGCAATAAGAACAATCAGCTCTTTTTAGTTAGGGAGTGAATGGCTGTAGTGGTAGGGCACATAACAGTTCAAGTGAAGGGAGAGAGGCAGGAAAGATACCGCTATCATACAGACATGGGTGCCTATAGACACAGTCGTCAGGAATGACATGAAAAAACTATACTTAGGCAAATTGTTTACTGAATGTCAGGAGTTATGAGAGTAAGCAGATTCAAAAATTATGTTGAGGTTTCAAGGTAGGGCACCAGAAATTATTTTGCCAGTTAACAGAATTAGAAAAATATGGAAGACACTAGGTTTACATGTTATAAAGGATATATTCTTGATATGTCAAATTATTATATTTAACTATCAGTGGAAGATGTGTGTTCTAATTTCCAGCAGGAATGCAAGAACTAGGCTATCAGAGGTATCTGAGTGCTTTGTCTCCAATCGTTATGAAGGAATTCAGGGAACAGCAACTAATTACTTCAGGTACTTCGTTCTATTTGTACTCAATTTTTCAAACCGAAGCTTATCCAACATTAGTATACCCATATTTTAAACAGCGGTTAACTACCCCTAATCTGAAAATCCAAATCCAAATCTGAAATTTTTTGAACACTGAGGTGACACTTAAAAAGTTTTGGGGGCTGGGGATATAGCTCAGTGGCCTAAGTGCCTGCCTGGCAAGTGCAAGGTCCTGAGTTCGACTCCCGGTACCGAAAAAAAAAAAGTTTTGGATTTTGGAATATTTTGGACTTTTGGATAAGGAATGTTCAACTCTGAATGTTCAAAGTCTAAGCAAGTATTTTAAAATCTGAAAAAGTCAAACATCTAAAACACTTCTGGTGCCAAGCATTTTAAATAAAGATTATTCAACATTATTTAAAATCTGTAAACACACACAAGGTTAAAAGAAAAAAAAAGAGTTTTTCCTAACATCATAATAAAGTTCAACAAGGCATAGCTGTGTGTATTAATTAGGAAATATATCAGACTATGTATGAGATAGGCAAAGAAATAGTCCTTCAAATACTGTATTTATATAGCTCTCTTCAGAACACTCATTTACTGGTCCCTTATAAGACATTAAGTTACTTTTACTATGGTCTTAAAATAAAAGTTAGAAATAGATTCAAATCTAACAAACTTATCTCAGTGATTATATGGTGAAGACAGGGACTGCCAAAACAAAATCCAGATGTAATACTCAAAGTCACTCCAGCCAACAATGCTGACGGCCTACCACAGAAACGACAGAAAGCCCGCAAGTAGTATCCACTTCTGACTTTACCTGAAAGGGGGTATCTGCAGAGCTGGGTCATCCACAGTTACTTTAACATTGTGACCAGGAAAGCTGGCCTTCAAATGCTCAATGGAGAGAAACGTATCATTGAAATCAAGGGTGGCAATCTGATTGGGCATTTTTGAATAATGGGCACTGCTTGGGTCTCCATAACCTAAAATGATATCATGCAGCCAGTCAGGTACCACACAATCAGTATTCATCAGGTTCCGAATAGTCTCCAGCACAGCCTGTCGGTAAAAAGACAGAGAAGTATCGTGTCAGAAGACATCTCAAACATTTGCACTTTACTGGAATGCAGAGTTGGCTGCACTAATCCAGAATTCCCAAGTGTTTCAGGGCAAGAAGCTATTTTCTGCTGACAGGTGCTTGGCTAGACTGATTCAACAGCTATATTTTCAGCTGATACCATACACTGAGTTAAACAAAAGACCAAACTTAGCGAGAACAGTTTATCCTTTAAGAGTTCATTTAGAGAGAATGACATAAATGAGGTTACCACTTGACTGCATCTGAGTAGGATGAAAATCAGACTCATGTCAATCCAACAACAAGGAAACATTATAGGACAAGCCCTTAAAGAAAAATGCTTCCTCTTAGGAACTCCTGGAGTCTGTATTCTAGTTCTTTAACGTTAAAATCACGTTCAAACTGAAGCACATTAATGTCTGCCTCGATTGTGAAACTTTCAAAATTTAGAAATACTAAAATCAGCATAAGTAAAAAAAATATAGTGAAGAAAATGATAAAAAGTCAAAACTTCAGAATGAAAATATCATCTGAGACTACAATGAAAGTTAATTAGAGTAGTTAATATATACACTGTGAAAAAGAATTACCAAAAGCCAAGACAAATTCTTAGACTACTCAAAAATCATTTCAACACAGTGATGTATCGAAGATACGAAAATCAGGAGGCAAGGATATTAACTTTAAAGAATAGAATAACCGGGGGCCGGTGAGATGGCTCAGCGGTTTAAGCGCCTGCCTTGCAAGCGTGAGGGCCCGAGTTCGACTCCCGGAACCCACATACAAAAAAGGGGCCGGTGATATCGCTCAGCGGCACGGGCGCCTGCTGGCGCGTGAGGTCCTGAGGTCGACCCCCCGGTACCCACAAAAAAACAAACAAACAAACAAAAATCCAAAGTAAATAAATAAATAAAAAAAAAAAAAAAAAAAAAAAAAGAATAGAATAACCAATTCAACCAGTTTTTTTTAAATCATAAATGCTTCACAATCCAATTTTGAAAAAGCACGGGACAGTCTATGCTAATCACATACACTATCAGGGGAAACAACATTAGGCAAGGTTTCATGAAGGAAAGTGATGCTTTGATTTAGCTTCAGAATTTCTGAAGAGCTCTGATTTATTTCATCATCAATGGAAAGCTACAGAAATGTTCTGAGAAGCAGAGTAAAACGATTGGTGTTATGGTCGGAAGGGTATGAAAAACAGAAAAAAGGTGACTGACTAGAGGAGAATAGGGAGGAGAAACAGGAGCCTATCCCAACTGCTCAGGCAAGCAGAATTACCCAGATCAGAAGAGGCTACATGAACTGGAAAAGAGACAAGGAAATAAATGAGTAATGCTGCTCAGTTACACAAGGAAATACCAAAGATACCAAAAGAGTATTCTTAGTTTCTCAAACATAGGTAAGTCAATCACTGCCCTCTTTCTTGGATCAGAACCTGAATGCCTACTTTGAACTTCGAATGCTTCCCATGATACTTTGATCCATGCTTTTCTCACGGTTTTTGGCACCTTCTAACCTTTCATGGTAGTTATTTGTTTATATTTCTAATTTCCCTTATTAGTAAGCTAAGCTCCTAAAGGTATAAGCTGTGTCTTTCTTATTCATCTTTTTAAACCCCACAGCCAAGCATGGTGTTTTATGCCTATAATTCCAGCACTCAGGAGGCTGAAGCAGGAGGATTGCTGCGAGTTTGAGGCCACCCTGAGTTCAAGGCCAGCCTGAACTACATAGCAAGACCCTGTCTCAAAAAAATAAAATAAAATAAAATAAAATAAAATAAAATAAAATAACCCCATATACCACAATATCAGACACATTCAAGGTACTAAATAAAATGGTCAAATAAATGAGTATAGGTATTTTTGGTAGCTTTTAGTAAAGTGACTAAGATGTACTTATAGAAAGCTGGATAAATATGAGAGCATCCTAAGCACTGTAAAACCTGGAAATCTCTATCCACTCACTCAATGAATACTAAGAACATAGTACATACCAGGCAGTTTTAGGTGCTATGAATATGCTGACAGACAATACAAAGACCTTACCCTCACAGATTGGCTATTTAATGGGGTAGTAAGATAAATAAATAAAAAATTATCAGGTATGACAAGGATTTTGAGGAAAACCAGAGCTAACAGGATGAAGAATGATGAGAAAGGGTAAGTATGTAATTACCTAAGGTTGCCAGGGAAAGTTTCTCTTAGTTGTTAAAATGAGTTATTGGAAAGTAAAGGAAAAAAAACCCATATAAATACTTGAGGAAAACTGTCTAGGTAGAGGGAATACCATGTACAAAGTCTTGGATTATTACAGAACAGAAAAAAAAGTCAGTATGGTTACTATGGGCTGAAAAAGATAAAAAGAGAAAATGAAAGAGGAAGACAGGGGACATAATGACACATCCTCTGGATCATGGTAAGAATTTTCTGATGTGTGGGAAACCATTAAAAAATGCTTGGGCCGGTGAGATGGCTCAGCGGCACAAGCGCCTGCCCGGCAAGCACGAGGGCCCGAGTTCGACTCCCGGAACCCACATACGAAAAAAGGGCCGGTGATATCGCTCAGCGGCACGGGCGCCTGCTGGCGCGCGAGGTCCTGAGGTCGACCCCCGGTACCCACAAAAAAAAAAAAAAAAAAAAAAAAAATGCTGAACAGGTATACCAGCGTATAATTTACATTTGAAAAGGGTCACTGGGCTGCTATCTGGAGAAGCAGACGGGAGTGGAAGCAGGGAGGCGAGCACATCAGCGGAGGTGGTCTGCTTGTCAGGTTAACGGTTGGATGTGGAGCATGAGACAGAGGGAAACCGGGTACCTCCACTGTTTTTTGTCTTCAACAGCAGCATGAGAAGAACTTGAAGTTTTATTTTTCTGTTTCTGCTTTTTACATAGTAATGAGTAAGAAAAGGTTACAAAGTGACAGGAATATAAAAGAAGCACTGTACTTTGGGGCAGAGGAAGAAAGGCATACTCTAAAAAAGCTAGACACCTTTAGAACTCAGTGTTCAAGTTCTGTATCTTTAAATAATTTTTTAAATCTTCCTTTTCTAAAACTCTTCTCCCCAGAAAACTATAAAAATAAACCTGTAAGGCCCCCACTAATAAAACATAAATATATTATAGAATAATTCAGAGCCATTGGGTTCTATATGTATATTCTTAAAGATATTTGGAAGTACTTCTGAATTTAAAAAGAAGCCCCAGTAAATCAGTAAACTGTCCTCCTTTACCTCCTAAGGGGCTTGAACTGAGGACCTAATACTGTATATAAAAAAGCTAGGGAGACTGACCTTTACATTAGTACCTGGATTCCTGTATATTTTCAGTTTTTTAACACCTCAAAAGGCAAAACAGATTTTGTAAATAAATTTCCTTAAATTTTTATATTTAATCAATATGCTAAGAACTGAAGAGGATTATTTAGAGTAAAAAGTAAAACATCTTTTCTTAACAAATCTTTTACCCAATAGCTATGCATTTATGGCTTAAGATTACTTAAATTATGACATATATACTTTTAGTTGTGTGGCCTGAAAATTACCTTGAAGTTATTTTCTTTTGGTTTTCTCCTCATTATTATATTGAAAGTGTCATATACATCTTCTGCTCCATTTTGTATTGTATTGGTCATATCCTGCTGGTACTGGTTTGGATCCAAAAATACTCGAAATGTCCTTGATTCTCCTCTAAGATTAGGTCTGGGCTCAGGTCCTGGACATTTTGGGTTGTTAAATGAAATATAAATGTTTCAAATATTAAAGTAAATTAACAGTATTTCTTTTCTAGTAACACTAATCATTCCTCCTGAATAAAGAATGCCCTCTTTTCATTCACTTCAAATTCCAAGAAGCTGAAAGCACTCTCTCCTTTCTCTAAATCCTATTTCTTCCAAGTCATGTATTGTTTATGATAGAATTCCATGAACTGCAATATTTGTATATGCCCTCAACTAAAATAAGAGCTATTAAAAGTCAAAGAATTTATCTTTTGTCAGTCACTCATAGCTCTTACTAATGCCTTACATATAGTAAATAATAAATATTTGTTGATGAAATAATATTTGTATTTTAGGATACATATAAGGCAGTCTTTCTAGGCCTTAATTTGACAGAGGTTCTTCCCAACCTCTTCCATGCCACCTAGTATCACCAGCATGAAAGGAAACTTCACGTACACAGAAATATGGCATACTAACGACTGAAATCCCAGAGGCTTTTTTCTCATCCCTTTTGTAGCCTGATATTTATTCCATCCTACCACCATTCCCTTCTCCTACTTCCTTTTATTCTAGAGATGAATAGCCTAACCATCAGTAGTTTAGCAATGGTGTGGCCTCAAAATCACAGGTGCTAGAAACTGATTCAAGTTTTGAGGAGCATTTAGCAACAAAACTGGAAAATAACCACTAGCCATAAAGCCAGTTTTAATTTTATAAGTATTCTTAGAAAAGAAGCCAGGTCAACAAAATAAAGAATTTCAGGGGCCGGTGAGATGGCTCAGAGGCTTAAGCGCCTGCCCGGCAAGCGTGAAGGCCCGAGTTCGACTCCCGGAACCCACATACGAAAAAGGGGCCGGTGATATCGCTCAGCGGCACGGGCGCCTGCTGGCGTGCGAGGTCCTGAGGTCGACCCCCCGGTACCCACAAAAAAAAAAAAAAAAAAAAAAGAATTTCAAAGACATAATCAGTCATAGGCATAAAAATTCAAAAGCAGCCTACTGCCGTAAAGCAGTTTTTAAATGGGGGTAGTTTTGGAATCTCAGGCAGGGCAGTTCCTTCTACAAGACAGTTTTAATTGGATGTTTGGCATCCAAGGACCTAATCCACAAAATGCCATGCCAATAGCCTGCCATTAACCACCCTCCCCTAGTTATCTGACAAACTAAGTATCAGTATATATTCCCAAGTGCACAGTAGTACTATTCCCAGTTGAGAGCCACACTTATAATGAAGCAAATCAGTAAAACTTACAAAGAAAAAATTAGGCAAATATAACACTGAACACAAAAATAGCTTAAACAGCCAGAAAAAATGTTGAGGTTTTTAAAACAATAATTATAGAAAGGAAGATGGAAATAAAGGTAATTTCCAGTATCTTCTTTCCAAAATGTAACATAGACTTTTAAAGAAAATATTTAATTGACACGTAACAATTGTCCACATTTATGAGGTATAATGTGGTACTTCAAAACATCTAACATAGAACTTTTGTGCTTTTACCTATATGAAGTAGGTACCTTACACATATTTTGTATGTTATCTTTCGTGTTGATTTAGTATGTAAAACAAGTACAAATTTTACCTAAGAAGCAAAGAAGGAAAAGAGGCAAAGAAATTTATCATTCTTTGTGCACACATTCTCAAATATAGAGATGAGCATACCATCTTCGATGACACGACCTTTATCATCTAGCATGCCCTGGATTTCACAGCCTCTGACATAAACCAGGCCGACCTGCTCAATAAAAGGTCTCCTGCGGTCAAATTTAGTACCATAAGGTTTTGTGGGACGCACAGTAATCAAAAAGCATACATCATGTTTACGAAGACCTAGTAAAACATAAAGATATTTTCATTTATTAGAATTTCATTGTTTTCAGTACTCTGTTGCCAAATTCTCAATCTCTTATAAGAAACAGAGATATAAAAAATTTAAATATCAGGGGTGACCAATGATACTTTCATTACACATTTATGGGTTTTCCTATCATCTTTAATACTCAATACTTTACAGCAGTAATTAAAGTAAAAACATTTTTTGTACTAAAATTAGAAAGTTTTATGTCCTGAACTCATTCCTGAACAAGCCTTCCAAGTTAAGCTGCAGCTCCAAAACTGGATGCTTATCATCATTCTTATTTTTAACATTCTTAATAAGTAACCAAAAATATGACTGGCATATAATTCATCTGTATCATATTTAAGAAGTATGTAACACCAGTTTAAGCAACCTATCATTGCTGTTGCAAACACAGCCTGACTGTATTTCACTAAAACAGATCAACACATGAACGATCCATCAAGGCCCACACTGTCGTTCACATATATCATCTTTGAATAGACACACTGGCAAGTAGTGAAAATTAAAGTGAATGTCAAAGTCCAAAGCCTTTCCACCATCAAATCAAATAAATGGAGTCAACTGGCTTCCCAGTGCTATTAAAAGTACAGATTCTGGAAGACAAGGGACATTAAAATTAACCCTCATAGCATATAATGTCATAGACTTAATCTTCATTTCTTTTCTGACCCATTTTTGTTACCCACTGTACAGTTAAAGCTTAAATAGTCTGCTTGCTTATAATCTTAGTTATAAGATAAACAACTATATTAAATCAGTGATGTGAATGTGTGGCTAATAGTACCAGAGCCATTATGATTTGTTTTTATTTGTAGTTGTGTTAGTGTGGATAAAGTTAGAAATATCTCTGATTCATAATAATAAAATTCCACGCAAAGAGACAGGAAGGTAAGAAGGGGAGCGGTTCCACCGTCTGAGTTACACTCTTACACAACTTCTGATCAACGTAACTAATCAAAACTTCTAAGCCCTGGAGCCAAAGTGGCCTCAGAGCCAAAGAAGTGGCCCATTAGGAAGGAGACCTTCCTAATGTCACTTTTTGGCATTCCTGAGGGACAATCATCTGTTGCCTCCCAAAGCAGACAATTATGTAGTGAGATATTTTACCTCTACATTTTTTTAAACCTCTATTACAATGAACTCAACTTTCTCACTTCGCAATCATTTGTACATACTCCTTCCTCGCTGTGCTTTCAGAAGCAGAACCCAGCATTCAATTTCATTAATTCTGGTTTTTTTTTTTTTTTTTTTTGCAACGGAGTCTTGCTATGTTATCCAGGCTTGTTTCAAACTTCTGGGCAACCTTCTGACCTCCCACCTCGGCCTCCCCAGTAGCTGAGACTACAGGTGTGCACCATCACGCACAACTGTTTCTTTAATGTTAAATGGGGTTGATGGAGAAGATAACGACCTGAGTTTCAAATCTTGAAGGGACAAGAGGAAGGTTTTTATAATTTTTAGTTTATATTTTTCAAAAATACTCTCTATTCTTATAATGCAGTATTAATTATTGTTTACAAAACCCTTCTCATTTCTGTTCCCATTTTCTATTTGGTCACCCATATGTAATCAAGACAGGGGCTGAATTTGGGCCCTCGCCTATGAAAAACCACTTCTCTTCCCACCATATCCCATAATATGAATCACTCACCCCCAAGATGCTCTACTGCTCCCTATCTTGTCCATTGAAGACAGAGAGACAGAGACACACAGAGACAGAGAGATGGGGGAGGAGAAGAGGAGGAAGAAGAGATGAAGTAGGAGGGTAGGGAAAGGAAGGGAGGAAGAAATGAAGGAAGGAAAGGGGAAAGAAAAGAAAGGAAAGAGAAAGAGGCGAACTGAACATGGTGGTGCACACTATCCAGCGCTCAGGAGGCTGAGACAAGAGGATCACAAGTTCAAAGCCAGCCTGGGCTACACAGACAGTTCAAGCCGAGCCTGGGGTACATATGAGACCCTACTCTCTAAAAACATAATGAAATAATCCATCTCTGACAACAGCCTCCAAAACAATGGGAGAACGGGGAGCTTCATGTAAAACACCTTTTCCTCCTTAACACCATAAGCAGACCTGTCACCTGTCATCTATAAATGCCTATAAAAGGTCTTTCACAATTTCCAATCATTTCTATTTTTGGGAATATCCAATAAGTTTTCTCAGTTGATTATTCACCATGTAAAACAGTGTTTAATACATTCTTAAGTTTCAACAAAAGGTAGTAAGAACAGGACCATCTCCACCAACTTAATGTCTTTCGCAAGATTCAGCAATAATAAAGATGCACATTATTCTAGATGCGTAACGCAACACACTGGAACTCTTTTGAAGGATACAGGAGTGGCAAAAACAATCTATCACAAACCATACCCAACACAGTAGCCATGCGTTAAAACATTTGGCCAGCTTCGTTGCTAGATTCCTTCAGAATTCTTTGATAAATATATATGTTCTCTATTTTTATAGCTATATCGGGAGCAATAATTTCTGAAAATGGATCCATTAAGGGACTATCACTTTCCTTCTGGCATGCAAAGAAGGTAGCAGGAGATTAAACTCACTGGCTTTCTCACAAACAGGGCAGCAAGCAAGGGCTCTCACAGACAGCTGGAGGAAAAATATAAAAGTGCCAATTACGAATCAGCTCATGCGCCATTTCTGGCACAGGTGTTGGCAATGGTTTAACTCTCTTCGACTTAATCACTTTGAAGATACTTGCTTCTGAAAAAAACTGACATAGAATTCTCATTCCTAAGACCTTGTCTAGTAAAAAACACAGAAAGTAGCCAGTTTAATTTCTCTACAATTGTTATGTACCCTTGAATAAAACTAACTTTACAGATTCTTTATTTGATTTGGTAAAAATAAATTATTTCCTTTTGAGTTATTTTATCATGCCCCTTCCCAAATTCCTTTTTTGGTCTTTATTCTCCTTGAAGTATATATACCCCTACACTTTTAACGTTGCTTTTATCTTTTATGAATATCAAATTTTGTTAGAATATGTTTGTAAGTTATATGTGGGCTTCTACCTTTCTTTAGTGAACACTGCTGTTTTTATTCTTTTTGTACTGATCTTAAATTTCCATAAAAACTTTCTTACTGAATTTATGACTTAATATGGTTTCCTCTCAGCTATGCAAACTGTAATTTCAAACTACTTTGACAGATATGTGATTTTATGCTTTTCATTAAAATATTAATCTACTTAAATATTTTTGAATGATTCTTAGTATTTCGAATTCTAATAACTTGAAAGATAATTGCTATTCTTAAATCAAATTTTAAGAAAATTAAAGTTTAACAGAATAACATTTAGTAAAGTACTTTGCTAATGCTCAAAGGAAAAATCTATACACTAAAGAGGCCAAAGTTAACTTCACTTTTTGAAATTAAAATTACCTTCCCATTCATCTTTGATGTGATCTCTGACATTCAGATTGATGGTGACATCTGCACGAACTCGGGTTGGCCAGTTTTCACCTATGTTGGGTTTGGCGACCTCAACTACAGTGAAAGCCACAATGGGCTGAGCCATCCGTGCCCAGCCACCAAATACTACACCACCATACTCAGACTGCCTGGAGACCAAAGAAGCAGATGATTACTCAAACAAGAAAATAACTTCAATTTTTACACAAGTAAAACTAGTAAGAATACATGTTTAGCTAGTATTTAAGTCTATCATTAGTAACCCTTACTTCTAAACTAAAAAAATCCACAAAAACTAAAACAGAACAAAACAAAACACCCAAAGTCCTATATATAGGAAGCATATAAGATAGTATGAAATAAGACAATGGGGTCCAGGAACGAAAGGGAACCAGAAGTATATCCCTTCAGTTCTGAGAAGATAAATATAATACTATTTATATGAAAGTGCTCTGGAGGTCAGTCAGTTTATCAAACGGAAAAATAATCTAATGCAATTTCATTTCTGCTTTATTAACATATACTTGACAGACAATAATTGCACGTATTTAAGGAATGTGATATTTTAATATACATGTACATTGCAAAATCATTACCAAAATCGAGGTACTAATATATCCATCACCACACAGCTACCATAAGACTACTCATGAGAACCACGAGAATACTATTCTAATTCTTCTCATAGGTCTACTCTTCTAGCAAATTCCAAGTACATATTAATTACACTAACTACTCTGGACATTAAGTCTCCAGAACTTACACATCATATAACTGAAAGTTTGTACTCTGACCACCATCTGCCCATTTTCCCACCCCTTATCCCTTACAGCCACCCTTCTAACTTTGCTTCTAAGCTCAACATTTTTTAGATTTCGTAAGTAAAACCAACAGTATTTGTATTTGTGTATCTGGCTTATTTCAATCAGCATAATGCATTCCAGGTTTGCCCATGTTACAAAAAATGGTAGGATTTCCCCCGTTTTTAAGGCTTTTAGTATGTTCTACAGCGTGTACATACATTTATAACACATTTTCATACTGTCTTTATTATTCAGCCCTTAATGGACACAGGTTATTTCCATATTCTGGCTATTGAGAATAATGTTTCAATGAACATGGGAATCTCTTTGGAACAGTAATTTTATTTCTTTAAATACACATCCATAAGTTGGACTGCTGTGTCATATAGTTCAATTTTTAGTTTTTCAGGAATTTATATGGCTTTCAACAATGGCTGTACTAATTTACATTCCTAACGATGCATAAGGGTCCCTTTCTCCTCATTCCTGCCAACAATTATGCTTTGATTTTTTGTTAACAGACATCCTAACAGGTATGAGGTGACAATCCTTGATTTGCAGTCCCCTGAGTATCACTGATGTTGAAGTTATTTTCTTATACTTGTTAGTCATTTGTATAACTTCTTTGGAAAAATGTCTAGCCAGGTCCTCTGTCATTAATAATTATTTTTCTATTGAGTTGTATGAGTTCTTTATATATATTGGATATTAACTCATTATTGACTACAGGGTTTGCAAATATTTTCTCCCATTCCATACAGCTGCCCTTTCATTTTGTTGTTTCCTCTGCTGTGCAGAAACTTTGAAGTTTGATGCAGTCCCAATTTGTTTTATTTTTGCTTTTGTTCCCTGTCTTTTAGTATCATATCCAAAAATCATTCATAAGATCAATGTCCTTGAACTTTTTTCCTATGCTTTCTTCTAGGAGTTTCATAGTTTCAGGTCTTATGTTTAAGTTTTTAGTCTATTTTTTTTTTTTTTTTTTTTTTTTGCGGGTACTGGGGGGTCGACTTCAGGACCTCGCGCGCCAGCAGGCGCCCGTGCCACTGAGCGATATCACCGGCCCCTTTTTTGTATGTGGGTTCCGGGAGTCGAACTCGGGCCCTCGCGCTTGCCAGGCAGGCGCTTAAGCCGCTGAGCCATCTCACCGGGCCCAGTTTTTAGTCTATTTTGAGTTCACATCTGAGTATGGCAAAAATCAGGGATCCAATTTCATTTTTTTGCATACAGATACCCATTTTTCCCAATATCATTTACTGAAAAAAAACTATCCTTGTTTTATATTCCTGGCATATGTATCAAGGATTAGTAGATTACATATGTGTGGGTTTATTTCTGGGTTTTCTGTTCTTTTTTATCAGCTTTTGTGTCTGTTGTTATACTTGTAGCTTACTGTTTTGATTATAGTAGTTTTGTAACATAATATCAAATCAGGAAGTATGATGCCTACAGCACTGTTCTTCTTGATCAAGATTGCTTCAGCTAGTCAGGGTTGCTCCCGTGTTACTATTTAGGATCCTTTCACTTCAGCTTGAAGAACTCCCCTTAACATTTCTTAGAAGGCAAATCTAGTGGTGGTGAACACATTCAGCTTTTGTTTATCTCTCCTTCATTTCTGAAGGACAGCTTTACTTAGTTTTATTTAATTTCTCTCCTTCCTTTCTGATGGAAAGCTTTACTTAATTTTACTTTATATTCTTCTCCTTCCCCTCTCCATCAAATACTCTCAACTGTTATTATTTTTATCTTCTGTACTGTATTTCTACAAGCTGCTTTAAATACATTTTCTGAACAAACTGTAGTCATGGACTGGAGGAAAAAATAAGCTGATTGTAAAAACTAGAACCCCCTAACATCCAAATACTCATTCTTTCTTATATTAGTCTAACTCCTGCTTTAGTTTTTACACTAAACAGTGTATTTGGGAAATCTGTAACATAAAAACTGTGATAGCATTCAAAAATTACAAGTAACATGCTAACAAAAATAAAGTACATCCAATGTGAAGATTTTGTGTCTCAACAAAAACTTGAAAGAGAGGAAAAAGTTCTGCAATCCAGTGACTTAATTAGCACTGGAACAATTTCTAAAAGGCATGCATTGTGTAGAAGGGAAGGGTTGTGTAAACCCTTATGAAATAACTTTCTATCACTTCTTTCATTTTTACAGCTTCACTGCAGTAAAATTCATTCACTAGAAATGTACATGGGGGGGCCAGTGAGATGGCTCAGCGGCATAAGCGCCTGCCTGGCAAGCGCGAGGGCCCGAGTTCGACTCCTGGATCCCACATACCAAGAAAGGGCTGGTGATATCGCTCAGCGGCACAGGCGCCTGCTGGCACGCGAGGTCGAGGTCGACTCCCGATACCCACGAAAAAAAAAAAAAAAAAAAAAAAAAGAAATGTGCATGGATTCAACTCAAAAATTTTTCAGTAAATTTGCAGATGTACATCTATCACTACAATCCAATTTTTAGAACACTTCTATCATTCTTTTAAAAGATCTTTCTTGTTCAAGTGTAGGCAATTCCTGCTCCTATGCCCAGGGAACCACGAAACTATTCCCCTTACTCCTTTTCCTTATAAAATCTACTTGAAACACAAAGCATTTTAACATGCTTTACTGCTGCTCACGATTTCAGCTTCCTGAAAACATAATCATTAGAAACATGGGATGAGTAAAAATGCCTCAACTACTTTTCCACCTTCAGGACACATGGTCTAGAAAGAAGACTGGCCCCTTTTTCAAGCTCATCACTTTTTAACAGTTTTCAAAGACAGGCATTAGGAAAGTAAATTTAGAAAACTTTATTATTACAAATGTAAATGAATTAACTCTGAACAGTTACATATTCTTTCTCTTACCAAAAAAAATGATGTAATTAAAAAATTTTCCTCTATTAATAGGCCATTGAACTCTTAAGTATTTTTGTTCTATTTGACATTTACATCAAATATGTGAATTCTATTTGTTGAACTGCTAGTTACTAAATCCCTATTTTGCAAAGTGGCCAAAATTAGGCACTAAATCTAAACAAACAAACTCAAGGTAATCATAAACTTCAAGGAGATTTTCTCAGCAAGCACTCCCGCGAGGTCTGAACAATGGGCCATAATTTCAGCAGAGCTGTGGGCAGGGATGAGCAGCCAGCGGGTATATAAATTTCATAGCGCTAGCCTGCTTACTGACTCAACTGATTATTAAGTCAAAAATACTCTGCTCTGTGTTTTATAGTCTGACCCAGAATAACTTTTCACATAATAATAAAAAAATAAAACTGTGTATTAAAAATATGGAAGTGAAAAAAATAGATCATAATCACAGCATCCATGGTAGCTCTCTTTAATCAGTAAAGAGAGAAGTCTGGAAGATACCTGAATCAGTTCACACTGAAAACATTAAGGTTTCCATATAAAATGCAGTACAACTGTGTATATGTACATGGAATGACTGTATGTCAAAGAAAATTTATTTCACAAAATTTTACTCATTCATACTTGTGATATACATAACTTATGTCCATCTATTTCAGTGAGATAGTGAATAAAGAGCATTTATTCAAAGTCGGTCTTGTCTAAAAAACCAAATTAACTTAAACAAATCTCATAATGCAGCCAGGCATGGTGGTGCAGCCCTGTAATCCCAGCACTTGGGAGGCTGAGACAGGAGGATTGTCAGGAGTTTGATGCCAGTTTGGGCTACATAGTGAGTTCAAGACCAGCCTGAACTACACAGTGAGACCCTGTCTCAAAAAACAAAACAATACAAAACAAAACATAATCCAGAGCTGTCTACCAAAACTAGAGTGAAAATTTTCTTATCTAAACAAATTCCAGATAAGAACTAACAGGTGGGGTATAGAGTCAAGTGTGAACAGAAGTGTTCCTCAAATAACTAAACCTACTCAGTTGATTTAGGTATCTATGCTTGGAGGGCCAGAAAAGACTTGCCAGTGTGCCTGCCCCTATGATGTTCAGCAACACTCCTCATCTCTCGGCAATTCCCACAGAGATGCTGACCAAAACTACTGGCAACAGTCGTACATGCAGCTGGGGTAGAAGAAAACCCTTCTATTTTAAATTTCATCCAGGCCTTCAAACTATCTATCTTGTCCTAATTGAGGACTACATGCTCCTCCTTTACTCTTCTACTAAGGTCCAGCCTGGTCTCCTCTACATTTCTCCCTGTTCTCTCCTCCCTCATCCTCAGGTACCAGCCCTACCTCCAAGTACTCAGAAATATATTTTATATTTTAGCACACTGATATATTTTAATTCACATTATAGAAATTCTCAAAGAGGAAATATCTCCTAGAAGGCATTTTCATGCCAAATGTGTTATTTTTAAATACACTATGAGTTTCCTGACAGAAATATATCAGTCACTGTATACACCTCTTCACTATAAGTGAGCCAGTTTACTCACCATGGCTTCATTCTGCTGACGCTGTCCTCGATGTCTTGCCTAATTTCATAAGTTGATTCTAAGCGGAAGAGATTAAAATTCCTTAGGAGGTAGTCATGAAGAGTCAAAAACTGTAAATTTAACTTGGGAAGAGCAAGACAACCTGAAAAGGAAAAAATGTTTATATCTGAATTATTCTTTTAATCAATCATCTGCTCGATGTATTAAAAAAATAGCACCACAAATGTGGCTAGAACCTAATGATGTCTGAAATGTAATATATTTCATAAAGTCTTATTTTTATTTTCACATAGAAACTAAAACCAGGTTAACAAATGCTATCTATTAAGAACTGTGGGTGAAGGATGAATTTTACTATGGTGCATAATCAGCACATCAGTGATTCACATGCAAACAATGCTTCTTAAAATTATTCAAAGAGGGCCAGTGAGATGGCTCAGCAGCATAAGCGCCTGCCTGGCAAGCGCAAGTTCCTGAGTTCGACTCCCGGTACCCACATACGAGAAAAGGGCTGGTGATATCGCTCAGCGCCACGGGCGCCTGCTGGCACATGAGGTCCTGAGGTCGACTCCTGGTACCCACCAAAAAAAAAAATATATATATATATTCAAAGATATTTAACTTAAGTATAGTATTAAGTAGCTCAAAAGTCTTTCTATAGGTGTGGTGGTACACGGCTGTAATCCCAGCACTCAGGAGGGTGAGGCAAGAGGATTTCTGGGAGTTTGAGGCCAACCTGGGCTACACAGTGAGTTCAAAACCACCCTGAACTACATAGCGAGACCCTGTCTCAAAAAGAAAAAAAAAAGAAAAAAGAAAAAAAAAAAAGTCTTCTTTTATCAAAACCTAATTTATATTTGCCAAGTTTTAAAGTAATATTACCATAAACTTAGCTTATGACTAAATTTACCATGAAAACTAAAGTAGTATATTATATTGTATAAATAGATTCCCAATGACTACTACTGTGCTCTGGATTTGTCTTCTGGCTAGATTTTAAGGACAAAGCATTGTTTACATATTATTGAAACTTCTTTTCTGATTATGTTAATGAACAATATTCTTTCCATTTTCCTCCCTTAACACTATTTGTCTTGGATAATTAAGCGACTGACCACTCCATAGCATCATCAATAAAGAAAAAAGAAACCAAATTTTACTGGCAAATTATATTTTCATGATCCTTATCCACACTATTGAAGCAGTAATAAAAGAACTTAAAGATAAAAAAACAGGGCCGGTGAGATGGCTCAGCAGCATAAGTACTTGCTTGGCAAGCGCGAGGTCCTGAGTTCGACTCCCAGAACCCACATAAAGGAAAAAAAGGGCTGGTGATATTGCTCAGTGGCACAAGTGCCTGCTGGCAAGTGCGAGGTCTTGAGGTTGACTCCTAGTACCCACATTAAAAAAAAAAAAAAAGATAAATAAACACTGGACAAAATTTTACATCATTTATATTAGCAAACTGACATGTAATTTAATGCAATTTCTTTAAGAACAGACGCTAAGAAAAAGCATCTCTTTTGATAGTACATTTTTATAAAAAAAAAAAACCCAGCCAAATCAAAGTGTTAGCACTTTGCAACCTTCATTGAATTAGTAAAATCTAGATATATCAATGACTACCAACATCACAAAAAAGAGGGAGAAGCAGAGAGTATGTGCTCCTGAAGAAATATACCACCACCAAGAATCTTGCCAAAGGAGGGGAAAACCTCAGTCTGCCTGAGTGCCTACACCCAGGTGCCAATTTCGAAGAAAAATGATGAGCAGAGAAGTATGGTTCACTGCACAAGAGCAGTCAATCTGAAAAGTCTATGCCACGGGAAACGGCACACGGAACAACCCATATTCTTCAACAGAAGGAAAAGGCAAGGATATAAGGGGATATATATATATATATATATATATATATATATATATACACACACCAGTAAAGGATATTTTTAAAATAAAACCTTGTAACCACTTGTTAGTTATCTAGGATTCTCCCTTGTGCCCTTTCCCACTTACAGCTCCTTCCTCCACCTGAAAGTAACTATTTCCTGACTTTTATAGCAATCACTAGCTCCAATTTCTATAGTTTTATCACCTAAGTGTGTATCCCTAGAAGAGAAAAATCACATTAACTGCTGTAAGAATATAAAAAGGTATGAAGACTGCCTATTCCAAAATCTAGCGGAATTAGTATACTGGTTTTATTGGAGTTATGTTTCTCAGATAGGACTCCAAAGTAATTTTTCTTTCAAATAAATGCACCAGTACTTGTAGTTGTGAGGTCTTTAAAACAGTCGCATCTCTACTAACAATGATGTCAGTGTTTAAAGATTTCCTGGAATATCTTTTGAAACATGCCTTCAAATTATGGCAGAATGCACTGCTGCATGCATGCAGCTGTGGCAAATACTCATCCTCAGAAGATGAGCAAAAAAGATTCAGAACTAACTCTGGTGAAATAGGTAGGTGAACAAAAAAAGGCTTTATCATTTTGGATCAAAATTAGTTTATTATCAACTAATGACAATGCCTTTTGGTGGTCATTACATGGCTCAACAAAGAACTCAAAAGAACTTCTAAAAAGGCTTTGAAAAATAAAGCTCTGTCAAACGTAGCCTGCCAGAGTGACACAATGAAAGTTACACTTCCTGCACTATTAAGTCTCTCTTTTTTTGTGGGTACCAGGGGTCGACCTCAGGACCTCGTGCACCAGCAGGCACCCGTGCCGCTGAGCAATATCACCAGCCCTTTTTTCGTATGTGGGTTCTGGGAGTCGAACTCGGGCCCTCGTGCTTGCCAGGCAGGCGCTTATGCCACTGAGCCATCTCACTGGCCCCTATTAAGTCACCTTAAAATAGTGTCTTACTGTCTTATGGTCATATTTTATGCAAGATGATATACATATCAGTTTAAATTTAATAAAAAGCCTAACACTAAGTATTCAAAATACTAACTCTTTTCTAGCTTCTAAAGTTAAGCTAAAGTTGTACCAGAAAATTATCTAATGTATAGAGCTGACTTCAGTACATTTTCAATTACATCTGATGAATTCTAAATTAGGTTTCATATTACACCTGAATCATGTATTTCTTTATCATACCTTCCCCAGAATAGTACTCAGTTGGGACAATATTTTCATCCCATATAATTTTCTCGGTTGGATACAACGGCATCTGATTCAACTGCTGAATCTGAGAAATGCGACGTTCATGACGAGAGACCTAAAAGAAAAACAGGTTCATGAAGAAAGTAAGGGGTGTGCTTATTCAGTCAAAAAGGATTTATAGAGAAATTCACCACAAAGTATAGAATGAGAAGTTTCATGCCCTTCAGTTACTACAGCACTTCAACAAGATTTTTTTCTTTCTCCATTTAATCGAATACAAAAGAGATATTAATAGTGATGTGCTTCAGAATCAAACATAACTTAAGTTCTTATACCCATTCCTCTCTTTACAAGCATTGCAAAAGCTGGGCAAGTTACTTCAACCATCCTACCCTTAGTTTCCACTTAGGTGAAACAGATGAAGTACCACTCACCTTTTAGGGTTCTCATAAAAAAGAAATAGAATACTGTAAAACAGTGCCAAAGTTCTGGCACATTCCAAGTTAAAAAACTTAGTATTAATCAATATGAGAAAAAAAAATGCAAGACTTCAATCCTATATTAGTTTTCATTCTTATACTAACTAGCTAAACAATCTGGAAAAATTTATCCATCCCCCCAACCTTAGTCTTTCTTCTCTCTTGTAAAATGAGAGATGGACTGGAGTGATTTCCATTTCTCCTTCACTGATAAACTCTATGTACTCTTATTATAGTAATCTTACATGTAAAAATACTTTGCTCCCTAATTAAAAATGCTAAAATAATAACATTTGAAAAATTTATTTGTTTACAGGTAGCATTATTTTAGGAATAAATATACTGGGATATCTAAGCTATATATATACATATATATATATATATATATATATATATATGTATGTATATATACACACACACACACACATACACATATACTTTAAAGTTTTTAATCATAATTTGGATATTACAAGAACCCAAAGTTGAGGGACTTTAGAAAAGGCAGAAAACAAAAGCTAATATTGTATCACTATAAATTTATAAAATTATTTTCTTCTGGAATAGCTATTTAAATTTTAAGGATAAAATTTCAGTTACGAGAGCCTAAAAGGCAAAGAATCAACTTTATGCTCAAAACTATTTTCTATTAAAAAGATTCTTGGGGAAAAAAATCTGCATTTCTATTCTTAGTGAAGATTTATTATTAATCCCCAACTTATTATTATTCCCCAAAACATAACTTATGAGAAATTTTATTTTGCCAGAAAATAGCAAAAGGAATTTTTAAGAAGCACATGTCATCAAAGAAAATAAAAACTAATTTGCATAAAGCAAGGTAAAGATAGTGGCCTATGACATATTCTTCATAAAATTTTACATATTTGAATTAGTTTAAAATGCTGCCCAAGGATTTCTCTCCAAATGACACTTAAACACCTGTTCACTGGGCTTTTAAACATCTGCTATAGTTTCTTGTCTCTGTCTCTAAAACTAGTATATCATCTTCTTTCCTACAGTGAGGGATTTTGTATTTACATCTTATATTAAAATTATTAGCTTAGAAAATAAATCACAAAACAATGTACATATTATGGTTCTGTATGTAAGAAAAATATATATACATACCAACGTAGTGTATGTTTGTGTAGACACAAAAATACCTAAATATATGAAAAGCTAGTCAAACTTATAATAGTCATGAAACAAAAGATTAAAGGAAACTACTTTTTTTTTTTAACCCATTAAACTGGCAAAAATGGGAAGAATCATAATATCCAACACTGTTAATCTTGGGGAGACATGTTTTAATATATCATTGGAGGGCATCTCTATACCTTTTAGAAGATACTTTGGAAGCATCTTCTACATTCTAAGTGAGCACATACTTTGATCAAATAACTTCTAGGTTTCTCTCCTAAACACCTATATATGGGCACAAGAGGCAAAGGACTCCATCCTTATTTGTAAGTCAAAACTGTCAATATCTGAAATATCCCTTAGTGGGGATATGGTTAAATATTTATCCATTTTATAAAACATTATATTACAGTTAAAAATACAATACATCTATACTACACAATGGCCTAAACTCAAAACAACATTAATTTTTTTAAAAAGCTACAAAACAACATAGCATGACTTAATTTATGTTTGAAAAAAAAAAATACACAAAACTGGATTCCTAATATTTTTAGGAACAAGTTCTATAAGAACATAAATTTTGACCTATAGATTTCTATATTTTCCAACTAAGTACTTTGTATTCATAATATAATTAAACCAATCAAAACAATTAAAAAAAATCTACAAAGATGTACATAAAAATATTAACTGTGTTTACTCTGAGGAACAAAATGTGAGTCCAAAGGGGTAAGATCAATACTTTTTGTGTGTGTGTGTGTGTGGGTACCGGGGGTCGACCTCAGGACCTCGCGTGCCAGCTGGTGCCCATGCCGCTGAGCGATATCACTGGCCCCTTTTTCTTATGTGGGTTCCAGGAGTCGAACTCGGGCCCTCACGTTTGCCAGGCAGGCGCTTACGCCGCTGAGCCATCTCACCGGCCCCAAGATCAATACTTTTTAACCTCAAATACCTTTGTACTATTTCGCTCATAAAATCATATAAAACTATGATTTCTAAGAAACTATAAAAAAACTTTACAAAAAAATTAGTTCGGAAATTAAAGTCTCTTACTTCCAAAAATGATTGAGAAATGCCTTAGAATTTTTAAACCAGCCAGTACATATTTTTAACATCCCTGAGATTTTCTAGTGATAAAGGTATGATGTAATATTCGAAGTACTATATTTAAATGATCATTTTAAAAATAAACTATATGAATGTATATTCACACGTATGTACTACGTGTGCTTAATTGTGAGCTTCTAAAAGAAAGGAATGGCATCATCTACCTATGCTTCCCTGCTGCATGAATCCAGTGTTTGCAACACAAGTTGCTCATAAATGCTCGCTCATATAATGAATTCTTTCCATAAAGCTGTTTTAAGAGATGCAAGATTCAGCAGAAGAAATTCAAGAGTTGAAAAAACAAAATCAGAAAGAAATCAAATGATAACAGAATTCCAAAAATAGGTTATAATTAACTACCCAAACTTTTGTCTAGAAGAAATCTATAACAACCCAGATTGTTATGAATGATTCAAAAAGGCAAAGAAAACCACATGAAAAATTCAGTGAAAATTAATATTTACCAGCAATTCTAGAAGAAATTCTTTATCAAAAGACGTGTCTTCATTTTTAGGAAGGGTTGGCAACAAGCAGAGGTATGATGCCACCTCATGGAGTGTGTTTGAACTGCAGAAACAACAGACAGCAATTTCATTTTTGAAACATGTATTTTTACAGATAGCTTAAAAAGTAAATATAATCCCTATGATATGGGCAGAAAACATCAAAAATCAGCAATGAAAAACTTTTAATCCATAGTTTTCAAAGTACTTTCTCTAAACCTCTGATGGTATCTGAAAACTTTTCAAGGAATCTGCAAAGATATGTTTTTTATATTTGCCTTTCACTGCCTTTGTATTTACACTGTGATGGTAAGAAAGCAATGGTGGCACCAGCCTGTGCTAACAGTAGTCAGAAATTCCTCACTTCCATGTATTTTTTTAAAACGACGAGTTTTATTTAAGAATGTCCCTGATGAAGCCTTAAAAACTTATTAAACTTGTAATTTGAATATTCATTTTTTTTTAAGTCTGTGCGACAGAATGGAAAATACATACTTTGCACACAATTTTCACTTGAAAGAATGACAAATTATGCATATTTAGTCTTGAACAAATAGCTGTATTTTTTCAAATTTGAATGAAATAAGCCTGTAACTACAAGGAAGACAACAATCAGTATTTATTGCCAAGTGAAAAATTAGAATTTAAAAAACCTGCACTCATTTTCTTAAATTTGTCAGCTTTCCACTACTTAACCTAAAAAGTTCTAGTCACTTTATTTATTTATTTTATTTATTTATGTGTTTACTGGGAGTTGAACTCAGGACCTTGCACTTGCCAGGCAGGCGCTTATGCCGCTGAGCCATATCACCAGCCCCTAGTCACTTTATTTTAAAGCAAGCCTCTTCTCCATTCTAGTCCTAGGCAACCGCTTATCTATTTCAATCTCTGTATTTTTGCCTTTTCCAGAGGGTTAAATAAACAGATCATACATTTGTCTTTTGGCACTAGCTGCATAATGCATTCCATACTGTGAATACTATACTTTGTTCCTTCATAATGGTCAGTAGTACACTATATATGGATATAACAATGTCTATTTATTCACCAGTTAAAGGATATTTATGTATTCTACTTTTTTTTATATGGGTACCAGTAGTTGAACTCAGGACCTCACGCTTGTCAGCAGGCGCTTGTGCCGCTGAATGATATCACCGGCCCTTTTTTTTCCTTTATGTGGGTACTGGGAGTCAAACTCAGGACCTTGCACTTGCCAAGCAGGTGCTTACACCACTGAGCCATCTCACTGGCCCTGTATTTTTTGACAATTATGAATAAAACCACTGTGAACATTTTTGGAGATTTTTGTGTGAACATATATTTTCATTTATCCTAGGCATATCTTTATTACACCCTGGATATATATTAGATCAAATAGTAAGTACATGATTAAAAGAAAATGTCAGATTTTTCCAAGGTGGCTATTCGATTTTCAATTCCCATCACCCAGGAAAACTGTTTAATTCATTTTCTTCTTGAAGTGAAACAGATAGGCTGGTAAGGTTGTTCATCTTAATACGAGAATCTAATTGTGTTTCTTATAATAACTACAGATATATTTCACTCTTTTAAGGAACAGCATAGAATTCCATACTATTTTTTTTAATTGCTCTCCTATTGATGAATATTTAATTTAAATGTTGGCCATTATCAAGAATTCTGCAGGGAGCATGTTTGTTAATCACCTTTCTAGTTCTGTAACAAATACCTGAGATAAATCCACTTAAAAGAGGAAAGATTTCTTTTGGCTCACAGTATAAGAGGTTTCAGTCCATGGTTGGTTGGCTCAGTTGCTTTAGGGCCTATGGCACAACCGTGCATCATGGCAGAAATGTATGGTGGAGGAAGCTGCTCACCTCATGGAAGTTGCAAAGCAGAGTGAGAGAGCAGGGGACACAGAGAAACTGAGAAGGGAAAACAGGGGTACGATAAGAAGGCAAGGGGCCAGGTTCCTAACACGCCCTTCAAGGGTACACCCCCAGTGATGTAACATCTTCCACTAGGTCCCACATCCTAAAGGTTCCACCCCTCACTATGGTGCCATAGGGCTGGGGACCTAGTCTTCAATACACAAGCCTTTAACTTAAATTTTTGGCCTTTCTCAAGAGTTCTGCAGTGAGCATCTGTGTTAAGACAATCAAGATCAATCAAGATCCAAACTATAGGAGCATCCTTTTTTACCTTTGTATGAAATTGTTTTGTACTTATTCCTAGAGCCAGAAAAGCTCAAGCTATGAGCTCCTAGCCTCACATATTCCTTTGGAAAAGACTGTAACAATTTACACCTATAACTACAAAATGTGATGGTTTATTTTTCTCCCCGCCAACACTAAGTAAACTAGTCTTTAAGTTTTGCCAATCCAAGGGCAGAAAAATCATTGTTTCACTTTGCATTTTTCAACAGTGGTGTTGTAAGAATTGGATGTACACATGCAAAGTATGAACCTTTACCTCTAGTAGCATCATATATACAAATTAATTCAAAATGAATCACAGACTTAAAACTAAAATTTATAGTAGAAAATCTTGGTGACTATGGTTTCTGCCATGATTTCTATACACACTAATGTATAATAGAAAAAAATGACAAACTGACCTTTATCAAAATTTATAAATGCTCTGTGAAAAATATTAGAAGAAAGAAAAGTCAAGCCACAAACTGGTAGAAAATATTGATGTGTAATACTCATCTGACAGGGCCGGTGAGATGGCTCAGCGGCATAAGCGCCTGCCTTGCAAGCGCGAGGGCCCGAGTTCAACTCCCGGATCCCACATACGAAAAAGGGGCCGGTGATATCGCTCAGCGGCACACGTGCCTGTTGGCGCGCGAGGTCCTGAGGTCGACCCCCCGGTACCCACCAAAAAAAAAAAAAAAAAAAAAAAAATACTCATCTGACAAAAGAGGGTGTCTAGAAGTTTCAACTCAATAAGAACAAGAAAACTTAAAAAGAAATGGCATTTTAACAGTTACTTTAATGGAAAAGATAGATATCAGTAAACCCATAGAAAGATGTTTATCATCTTTAGTCATCACCTAGGAAAATGTAAATTTAAATTATAATGTCCTACTACTGTATTCCTATTAGAATTTTTTATAAGAAAAAAAACAATGGGCAATTTTGACACTTGTCAAAGATATGAGCAACCACAAGTCTTAGATCTTGAAGTGAAGTTTGTTTCACTTCAAGTAGAAAATGAACTAAATCTTTCCTCAGAGTTAACCTAAGCAAATTACTTACCTAGTCTATGCCCCAGCTACCTTTCTTGTAAAATGGTACCTGCTCCTAAAATGACTGTTTTAAGGATTACTTAAACACTTAGCAGACTGCCTCTTATATAAACTTATACTACTACTACTTTGAAAAAAGTATATTAGCAGACAACTAAGTGGTACAGAATATTACAAACTGTATAAATTTTAGCTTGCAAAAATTTTCCTAAGTCCTACTGCTAAAATCACACATGATGAACCTTTATTGGTTTCTGCCCCATGTTGCTTATGACTGATGGGACTGACCAGCTTAACTTCTACTCTAAGAAAAATTTAAGATCCAAGAAAATGACATACGTCATGAAAAATATAAATTTAACTCCCTTAAAAAAGAAAAAGTTGGATAATTAAAGTGACTCAAAGATACCAAAGTGCTAGAGAGAAGCACTAGTTTCAGATGTCAATACAGTGAAGCAACAGACTATATAATCAGTAGTGCAAAAAACAAATGAAAGCTACAGAGAAAAACAATTCAAGCAGCATGACCCTAAGTGTTGGGGGCCAACATCACAGTTAGGCCTCGGGCGCGGCCTGTATTTCTGACTCAAAGCCTGCGCTAAATTACCCCTCCCATCGACCTGGGCAAGATGGCACCTGGTTCCTGCTTCCTGGTTGCGGTCATTGCTGCTCGCGCCCTGTAAATGTGTGAGTCTGCCTAGAGACTGATGAGTATAGCCTATGAGCTTTCATTTCCTGCTGTATTGCTATTGGCGCCCCTATCCTTATAAAAACATGCAAAGCTGCCCTTTAGGAGCAGAGCACGGACGGAGCCGCCACAGGGCGGACGCTTGTAGAGGCTCTGGAGCTGTGAACGATTAAAGCAAGCTTTCACCGACCCGTGTTGTGTGATTCTTCTCGCTGGACGAGCAGAAGCGCGCGACATTTGGTGGCCCGTACGGGGAACTGATCACCCTTCCTGCGGGGTCTGGTGGAGCTGCATCGAGTCACAGGACGGTACGTACCTTCAGGTAAGCGGGAGGCTTAACCTGGCCCTGGGTGGACGCACTTTCAGGGAAATTCCGCTCTCAATTGCTGAGGCGGGGGTTGCCCATATATCGGGCGTGCTCACGGCGGGGACGGTGTCGTTGGAGCAGTTTCGTTTTCACAATGGGGAACTCCGACAGTGCCCCGATGCACAAGCCGATGCGAGACTTATTGAAAGCGCGAGGCATTAAGGTGAGTTCTAAAACTGTTCAAAATTTTTTTAAAAATATACATGAGATCGCCCCGTGGTTTTGGCCCACTGGGCACCTTACTTTACCCTGCTGGGAAAAGTTAGGACATGATATCAGCTTTGCTGAGGAAGAGGGAGTCATTGACCCCTCCGTGCGCCCCCTCTGGGAGATGGTTAGATATTGCCTTAAGGTAGAGGACAGCCCAGGCGGGTCTGTACCGCTTTCAGAGGTGCACAAGGCTTTTGAGAGGGCTCGCTCGGAGAGCTCGAGGGCTAATTCTAGGGCGGGGTCGGATTCTTCCTCTTCAGATTCAGAGGCGGAAGGGACAGAAGGGTTAGAGCGGGGGCCTCAGGCTGCTGTCAATAAAGACTTGGCGCCAACGAAGAGCCTCCCCTCCCCGAGACGTGGCGCTACGGCTGCTACGTGGCAGACTTCCAATCCTTTCCGGGATTTGTGTGGTGACTTTAAAGAGCTAAATATAGGCCGGCCCCCGTCAGGGGGGGGCGGCAGGGGGGGCGGACCTATGCCCAGTGCCCCGCCCTGGGAGCCGCCTACCCCGTTCCAAGATGGCCCTTTGCCCTCCGCTTGCCGTACCTTCCACGGCCCCACGTGGGAGGTCATAAAGAAAACAGGGACCAGAGATGTCCCCGGCATTGACTGGGGCCCGTACGGGATCTATCCGGTCCTCGCCGGCCAGGGAGGGCAACCATACCATCAACCCCTTGACCTTAAGCTTATTAAGCAACTAAAGGAAGCAGTCTCTTCCTATGGCCCTAATGCCCCTTTCACACTCGCTGTATTGGAGACTATAGCGACTGCTCCTATGACCCCTGGGGACTGGACACAGCTTGCAAGGGCGTGTCTTTCCCCTGGGCAGTTTATTGATTGGAAAGCATGGAATACCGACCTTTGCATGGACCGAGCTGATCGCAACAACAGGGAAGGTAATAGGCGGTGGAATGCAGACATGTTGCTTGGCAAAGGCCCTTATGCACAAAACCAATTACAGTATCCTAATCCTGTCTATGACCAAATCACCCAGTGTGCCACCCAGGCGTGGCGACGCCTGGCTAACCAAGGGGAACACCAGGCTTGCCTCACCAAGATAGTTCAGACCCCAGGAGAGCCATTCTCAGACTTTGTGGCCAGAATGGAGGAGGCCGCCCAAAAGGTTTTTCATGATCCTGGCCTGGCAGGACCTCTTATTAAACAGCTCATTTTTGAACAATGCACTGGGGAATGCCGCGCGGCCATTACACCACATAGAAATGAGGGGTTAGAAAAATGGATTAGAGTGTGCAGAGAAATTGGGGGCCCCTTGACAAATTCTGGATTAGCCGCCTTTGTTGGAGCGGCAGTCCAGGCTTCTCTGGGGCACAATACGCGCAAAGATCAAAAGAGCCCACAAAAGGGGCTGTGTTATGCGTGTCATCAACCTGGCCATATTCGAAAGTACTGTCCACAGAGAAATGGACAGGAAACTAAAAAACAAAATCTTTGTCAACGGTGTCATAAAGGAAACCATGCAGCTAAAGATTGCCGCTCAGTGTTTGACAGAGAAGGCAATCGCCTAACAGGGAGAAAGGACGATGAGTCAAAAAACGGCCTGAGGGGGCCCGCGCAGAGGGCGGGCCCCCTCCAGAACAATGCCACCCTCCTCAGAGCCAGCAGCCAGTCAGAGCAACCCCAGGGTCAGCAGGATTGGACCTCTGTGCCGCCTCCGAGCTCATATTAACGCCTGCTATGGGCGTCCAGTTGGTGGAGACCCTATTTAAGGGCCCGTTACCCTCAGGGGCAGTAGGGCTTGTTCTGGGACGAGCCTCGTCTGCTTTAATGGGCCTAGAGGTTGTGCCCGGAGTTGTTGACTCTGACTTCACAGGATATGTTCAAATCATGGTCCAATGCCCAAAAGGCACTGCTGTCATAAATAAGGGAGACAGGATTGCTCAGCTTTTGCTTCTACCCAGCCTACACTTGAACTTTCCTTCAAGGGAGATGCCGCGAGGAGACCTTGGGTTCGGGTCCTCCGGAGACGTTTTCGAGGGGCTGCATATAACGCTACAAGAGAGGCCCATACATACATTAATAGTTAATGGAAAGCCCATGAAGGGTCTGCTGGACACAGGGGCTGATCGCTCTATTATTTGTACTAAAGATTGGCCTAATGCCTGGCCCACAGATATGGCCCAGCAGACTCTTCAGGGGTTGGGCTTGGTGCATGCCCCCTTGGTCAGCGCAGCTCTCTTAAATTGGCAAGATACAGAAGGACACACGGGAAAGTTCAAGCCTTTTGTCCTTCCACTCCCAGTCTCTTTGTGGGGCAGGGATGTCCTTGTAGAAATGGATGTAACCCTCACTACGTCCTGTTCAAAACAGTCCCAAAACATGATCAAAAGGCAGGGATACACGCCTGGGAAGGGCCTCGGCGCCCGCCTACACGGTCAAGTTTCCCCGATCCAAATTAAGCCTAAAAATGATAACAAGGGGCTGGGTTTTTCCTAGGGGCCACTGAGGGCTTTGCTCCACCCAGACTGATCAGGCTATCCGCTCTGCCCCAACACTGGCCAATAGTTGTGATAGATCTTAAGGATTGTTTTTTTCTCAGTCCCTCTTCACCCTGAGGATAGTCCTCGTTTTGCCTTTACTCTACCCACGGTCAATCAAGAAAAACCTGACCTTCGATATGAGTGGACAGTCCTCCCACAAGGAATGGCTAATAGCCCAACCATATGCCAATTATATGTGGACACCGTATTAGCTCCCCTCCGGGAAGATTTTCCCAAAATAAAGTGTCTTCATTATATGGATGATATACTTATCACTGGCAAAGATACTGATGAGCTACATAAAATGTTAGGCCAATTAATTAAAGCGTTACGTTTGGCCAATCTTCACATTGCCCCAGACAAAGTTCAAAAGTCTCTGGTCTGTACCTATCTAGGATCAAAAATTACCCCTACTCAAGTAACGCCATGTAAATTAACTATACGCATGGACAACATTAGGACCTTAAATGACATGCAGAAATTGATGGGGGATGTCAATTGGATTAGATCTTACCTACACTTATCCAATGATGATTTAAAACCTTTGTATGACATTCTTAAGGGGGACCCGGGGCTTAACTCCCCCCGGACCCTTAATAGAGAGGCTACTGAGGCTTTGCAAAAGGTAGAACGAGCGTTGGGCAGCGCGGCTATCGGTCGCTTCAACCCAGACAAGCCTCTTGAGGTATGTATTCTAAAAACAAATAGCCTACCGCTGTCATCTGGCAAGAAAAGCCACTGCTGTGGATACACCCCAAGGTGTCCCCTGCTAAAAGCATTGAACATTACCCAGATTCGGTGGCCACCTTGGCCACTGAGGCTATATTGAAAACGACACAGCACTTCGGGGTACACCCCGGGGCTGTGCGGGTGCCCTATACTGCCCAACAAATTTTAGTGTTGGCAGCCTGCCTGGATGCGTGGGCCATTCTCAAGTGTGTTTTCCAGGGCACGATCGACAATCAATACCCCAAGGATCCTATTTTACAATTTGTCACATCACATCCAATCATTTTTCCAAAATCCACTGTTCAAGAGCCCATCATAGGGGCTCCCACAGTCTTTACAGATGGGTCAAAGACAGGAATTGGAGCATATATGATATCAGGCTCTAAACCTGTGTTGGTGCAGTTCCAACCAGACCAGCCCCAACTAGTGGAATTACAAATTGTATCAGTGGTGCTTACAAGATTCCCCACGGATATTAATATCCTCTCAGATTCCAAATATGTAGTCAATGCTTTACAGATTCTGGAAACCGCGGGCCCGATAAATTCCACCTCTTCGGTGTTCACTATACTCCAAACTATCCAGACACAATTACAAAATAGAACCCACAAAATTTATGTGGCTCATATCAGAGCACATACCCAGCTCCCAGGCCCGCTCTCGGAGGGCAATGCAATGGTAGATGCAGCCACGCGCCCAATATGGATATGTACGCTCTCATCCCCGGCTGAGAGAGCCCAACAGTTTCACAAAAAATTTCATGTCAATGCTCAGACCTTGGCAGCTCACTTTAAGATCCCCAGGGCCCAGGCTCGAGACATTGTCCGGCATTGCGGTACCTGCGCCGTGATGCGCCCCCAGCGGTCCGATGGGATTAACCCGCGAGGACTCAGACCGGGTCATATCTGGCAAATGGATGTAACACACATCCCAGAATTTGGGTCTGTCAAATATGTCCATGTCTCAGTAGATACTTGTTCTCAAGTTGTTTTTGCCACGGCAGAAACGGGAGAAAAGACATCTAATGTTATCAATCACTGCCTTGCGGCTTGGGCTGCATGGGGAAAGCCTAAAATACTAAAAACAGATAATGGGCCCACGTATACAGGTGCGGCCTTCAAAAGCTTCTGTGCAACCATGGAAATAGTCCTTAAACATGGCATTCCATACAACCCAATGGGCCAGGCTGTTATTGAAAGAACACACCGAACGCTTAAAGATACTCTAAATAAACAAAAGGAGGGGATAGGCCGTGGCCTCTCATCAAAAAGGAAGCTCTCCCTTGCTCTATTTACCATCAATTTTTTGAGCTTAAATTCGGACAACCGCTCCCCTGCGATGGAACATTGCAATCCTTCCCCCCAAAATAAGGGGATGGTCACTTGGAAGGATGTCATCACGGGGCAGTGGATGGGCCCGGACCCGGTGGTCAGCTGGGTCCGAGGTGCGGTTTGTGTCTTCCCACAGGATCCTGGACGGGAGCCGGTGTGGGTCCCCGAAAGACTGACGAGGACCGCAAATATACCAAAAACCCACCAAGACCAGACCACCAAGGAAGATGGGTATTCCACCGCCGCCGATGGTGATTGTCTGGCTCCTGCTCGGCACCTCGTCATCTCTGACCCTCCAGAGTCGGAGTGAGGGCACAGATGAGTACCTGTGGGCTTTGTGGCACCATCCACCCAGTTTAGCCCCTTTCCATTGCCTTTAATACCAGCTTCCCAGTTACTCCAGATACCTTAGTGTTTTCTTATGCTAACGTTACTGCACAGTGTCAGCCTAACAACTCTTCTCTGCCTTTCTTAGAATTTGTTAATCAAACCTGACACTCGTGCTATGGCACCGCTAGGATAAACTCTCCTTCGGGGTGGGGGGTATGGACAACTGGGCCCGTAAGGCCACCCAATGTCACCAAGATAAAAAACTGCAGTTCATCGGGGGACGTATGGGGGCATTTTATGGTATGTAGAGAGATCCAGCTCCATTACCTTAATTGGGGGGTCCAGGTTTTCAGCCAATATCAAGCTTGCAACCCCCCTAGGAGGATGTGTAGACCTCCGACCCTTTAAGACTAATAGGTCACGGACCTTGTCCAAGATGTCTGACTGGCTCAAAAATACATACTTGCCCTCATTCAAAAATCTCTCAGAGCAGGTCTCTATTGGCTTAGATAATGTAAAAAAGATACAACTACAGCCTGTTACTTTTGACCTGTCCAGTTTGGGAACTGTCATCACAAAATTGTGGGAAAAGGTCACCTCCTGGTTTAGCTGGCCCAGTCTGGCAACTTGGGTTGCAATCGGAGTCGGTATTCTTGTTGTCTTGGTTGTTATCAAGTGCCTGCTGGATAGATTAATGCAGACTCAACAACAGGTGCGCTTGACAGCAATGGCTGCCATGCAGTTGGCGGATGGAGGCCCTACAGCCAGGCCAGCGGCTGCCTACCTGCTCAGGGTCGCAGAACATCACTTTTAGCTGGGTGGGTGAGCCAAAGACGGGTAAGAGCAAGGATCCCAGCCTTGACTCAACCTAAGACAGGCCCCATCCCATTGCGTGGCGACCGCCGTCGAGTGTGTGACTAGGAAAGTCACGAGGTGCTCCGCAGGGGGGTTCATGGCGGAACACCTAATGCATGCCTGCATGCATCTAGGTTCCATCCAGTTACTTCCTAGCCCCACAAAAAAGGATGAGGCCCAGGATGGTCGATGCTGGACTGCAGCCGGCGCAAACGACCACCGGGCTAATAGTGGGGTGCAGGCCAATACATTCACTCGAGACGGGCTACGTCTGCCTTATTATGTGATTTTTAAGGGGGAAATGTTGGGGGCCAACATCACAGTTAGGCCTCGGGCGCGGCCTGTATTTCTGACTCAAAGCCTGCGCTAAATTACCCCTCCCATCGACCTGGGCAAGATGGCGCCTGGTTCCTGCTTCCTGGTTGCGGTCATTGCTGCTCGCGCCCTGTAAATGTGTGAGTCTGCCTAGAGACTGATGAGTATAGCCTATGAGCTTTCATTTCCTGCTGTATTGCTATTGGCGCCCCTATCCTTATAAAAACATGCAAAGCTGCCCTTTAGGAGCAGAGCACGGACGGAGCCGCCACAGGGCGGACGCTTGTAGAGGCTCTGGAGCTGTGAACGATTAAAGCAAGCTTTCACCGACCCGTGTTGTGTGATTCTTCTCGCTGGACGAGCAGAAGCGCGCGACACTAAGAGAGTACATAGCTCTTCTCTCATGTCTTACCTAAGAGGTCCAAAAAACTTGACCAATGATTCTCGAGTATCTACTTCTGCAACATTTGAGAGGGCAAAATCATAGAGTTCAGGGAAATGTGCAAAAGCAGCTCTCTAGAAAGGAACAGCAGATGATATTGATAATTAATATTTGTATATTACTAGAACCATCTACAACTTCTATGCTATGTAGTAGAAATAATATATTTAAAAATATTAATGCGCTACTCTTTTATGTATCTCTATGTGAGCTCTGCCTTATTCAGCCAGAAGCAAGCAAAAGAATGGCAAAAAAACATGAACTATTCTAGTAGCAAAGAGTCAGTATCCAGTTTTTTTATTTCTAAAACCAATTTGAAACATATAAAAATAGCCATGAATGCTAGCTTCACTAACAAGAGAGAAAAAAGCCTAACATTTTATTATCAAGAATTGGCCTATAAGACTAAAACACAGTCCCCAGGGAGAGTCCCACTGGAGAGATAACCTAAGAGGAGGCCAAAATATAGTATCTTTGTATCCTGCTTTTGTTTGGAATTCTGGGAAGAGAAGACCATGCAGGGTATCACTCCCAACCAACATGGGACAAGCAGCAAGAAAAAAGAAATACACCACCACGGGGATTTGGTAACAGAGTGGCAGGGAACATTCCTGGTCTTTGATGCCCCCATGTTACAGAAAAGACCCAGAAGTTTTTATGTGCTCAGTTTATGACACAGAAAGTCACCAAGGTTATGGAAGAGCTTGCCATGGGGTTAATGCAGACAACTGCAAAAATGAGCCTGCAATCAAGCCTGATAGTGAGTGGCTTAAACCAGACACTGAGTGAGAGGCGGCTCTCAAGATAGCATTAGCAATATCAGGACAAAGCTGAACTCTGTAAGTAGTGGAAACAGATCATTACATCCTGCCTGTGCCAACAGAACAGAAAACACGTCACACGAGCTGTGATCACTTCATGAGCATAGGCAAAAGGACAAAAAACTAGTGCTCTGAGAAAAGCAGAAAAAACATTTGAGTTCATTTCTCTTCCCCAAAAATGAGTTCTCCATGTACACTCAGATGCCATTTGGGAAAGAAAAGGGAGACAGGGACTCCCTGAGGTAACAGAAATTATTACAAAAGAGAGTTGGACTTAATTTCAACTGAGTCTTTACCCACAGAAAAGACACTTAGTAAAAAAAAACTTAATTATTTTAAATTAACAAATAAAAGATTCTTTCCACTATCACAGGAAATGAAACTCAAGTAAAATATGATCCAGTAATAGCAAACAAAGGTAATTTCGACGTATCTAAGCTGTATTTGATAAATTTCACTCTTTATATGTATTTATCTTAAAAATGTGCAAGAGACTTATATACCTCTTGCCACATGTTGCAACACTTTCAATAATCGGAGATACAAAATGGACTTGAGAGTAGGACCTATAGAATTTACATGTACTGAACTGGCCCAGTAATTAGTATTTCTGAGTATCAAATATCAGTACATTGATTCACAGTATTTAAAGTAATTTTTTCATGAATTCAGGTAAAAAACCTGATGCTGAAAATACTATTAATACCTCTTTTTCTCTGCATCTATATAAAACCTAAACTATAGTATGACCCAATCTTAGGTGCATAAGTAAGGCTATCATGCATTTCAATTACCTGTAAAGAAGTAATTCTATCATAGTGAATTGTGGTCATCTCGTTCTCTGTCAAGGCATTCCCAGTTTGGTCATTAATTTCAAAACCAGTATAGAACTTAAGCATGTCCAAAAGCTGAAAGGATACATTGAAATCAACAGACTGTGTGAACATAAGACCAATTAGGCATAAATAATAAACAAGTTCATATACGTACTTTTTCAAAGGTGCTAAAAAGACTCTAGAATGTAGACATTACAACAAATATTTCAAATATGGCCAAACATGTTTAATTTACATGAAAATAAAGTGTTTCTTACAAATACATTGTTAAGTCTATTTAATATACTGTACACAGTCTACTTCCACAGAAAATTTTAATAGTAATCCCAATGCTTTAAGAGACATTGAGGAGCCGGGGATATAGCTCAGTGGCACAGCACCTGCCTGGCAAGCGCAAGGTCCTGAGATAGATTCCCAGTTTCAAAAAAAGAGACATTGAGGAGATAAGACATGGAAGCCTAGTACTTCAATGAAGACAATATATCTATCAATATCATTGCAAAATTATAAAATTATACCACTAGAGGGAACTCCTGAAGTCTTTTACTTACGTCACTTAAAAAGATTTTCTGAATGAGGGATTTGAAATTTGCAATTAGAAATACTCTTTTCTACATGTGGCTTCTATTAGGGAAAAATCAGTAAGTTATTCATTCCTCCCATATGTCCCCCTGGTTATCAAGCCTTTCTTTAGCTTATGTCCTGCTGCTAGAAAAGCCTTGCTTTCCCCACGTGGCAGCAGCATCAACCCAGACTACTGGCTGCATTTGCCCCAAATCTTTACTATTTTTAGTTCAAATCTATGGCAGATCAAATATTAAGATTTTAATATATGCTGATACATATAGCAAATCACTGGACAGAAATCTAAAAAGAGAATGAGAAAAAGAGGAATGCTTACAAATATAAAAGAATATACGTTCACAGAAATTATATCGCCAGTTAGGGTCTCATTGAAAGAGAAGAATTACAAATTTGTTAGATGTTTTCTTTTGCATGAGGAAATTTCACATTAGAGGAAATGTGAAATACTATTTGCCTTCCTACCCACAGCAACACACTTCAGTGCGTTTGCTTTCCTACCCAAAAAGCAGGCGGTCACACAGGCTTCCATGCTATCAGCTACCTGTCACCAACACTACAGTTCATTTGAAATTACTGCTCATAATCCAGAGTGGTTATTCAGTATGTCAGGAAAATGGATGCCTTAAGTGAAATAGGCCAGACTCAAAAATGTAAATAATAGACTAAATAACTTTCTAAATCCCCATCTTATTGTACACTATTCATGAGTATAATGTACTTTTTTTTTTTCCTAATTCCAGGAAATGGTCTACCATTTACCAGACAAAATCATCCTGCCAATTTAGTGCATACTTTCCCTAGTGTGTGGAATCTAAAAAGGATGTCATGAAAGTAGAAGGGAAACTATTAGACAAGAGGAAGAAAATAAGGGGGAGGAGAGTATATGTAAGGGTAACAGAGGGATGGGGAAAAAGAGTTAATTATATCAAAAGAGATGATGCTGACACAAACTTGAGACATATATTGTCCACTACACTTCATTAAGTAAGCCAGCAAGTTACAAAACAGTATATCTGACATTGCCAACCTTTTTATTTTCAAAAATGCATTAATGTGGGCCAGTGAGATGGCTCAGCGGCATAAGTGCCTGCCTGGCAAGCGCGAGGTCCTGAGTTCGACTCCCGGTACCCGCATATTGAAAAAAAATGCATTAATGTATACAGATATCAGAAAATTGTTTAAAATGGTGATCAATTAAGTATTTTAGTGTCTCCAGAAGTTAGATGCAAAGCACGTTTCTTTTTAAGAGTATTTCTCAACTTGTGTTATTATGCTTCTAAGTAGAGGAAATTAAGAAGGGCTATAAGCACACGAGGTGATGGATATATTAGCTTGATTATAGTAATGGTTTCACAATGTGTTTGTATCTAAAAACGTATGTTGTATACCTTACATGATTTTGTGAACTATAGTCAAATTTTTTAAAAATCAAAATATGTGAACACGTAGGACTATATCATCAAAATCATAAATTCAGTTCAATAAAACCACATATAGATAGCAAAAGGTTATAATTTATAATTAGTAGAGGCCATCTGTACAAAAATGCACTCATTTTATATAATAAGACGACTATTTTAACATGACTAATTAGGAATTTACATCATTCAATTTGATATTTAGAAAAATTTACTTTGTGTTACGCCCTGGTACTCGCAGTTGCACAGCAAAGAAAAGATCAACTTAGAAATTGTATCAGTCAGTGTTTTTAGATCCATCAGTGCTCACCTGGGAAAAAAGATGGCCATCTTCTTCTCTATGAACAAGATTGGCAAGGTAACAGTGAACCAAAAGGTGGGAGTCATCCAGGATGGTATTAAACCAGCGTCTTGTGGGGAGCAGGGCCTAGAGAAAAATAAACACCAGAGCAATAATTCTGCATGCATTCTCTACAGGTAGAAATGAAGTCTACTTAGCAGTAGACATCACAAAGTACCCTCCAGTCTCTCCAAAGACATACTATATAAAAGTAAGGGGTCTTGTCCCTGTCGCGAATAAACTCAGTGGCAATAGTTTTAAGAACAATTATGATAAGAGAATTTTAAAAATAAAATCAAAAAACATTTAGCACAGGAAGGACTCTCACAGATCATCTCAGTAGTTTTCCAGTAAAACCCTGTGGGAAATCCCAGCATTTATCGTATGTAAATTCAAAAGTGGAGCCATTTAAAAGAAAAGGGAGAAAGCCCTGCAAGTGGAGACGTCCATCTACATTTCCTCTCCTCACATCCCTTCTGACAGTCAGAAGATAATAACAAGAAACTATAAAGACTGACAGTTTGAAAACCACTAATATAATCAAATATCCTCATTTAATAGATGAAGTTATTGAAATCCTATATATTGCAAGGATACAAATCAATTACTGACTAGACTACACATGAAGATATCACGAATACTCCGATGTTCATTTCAAAATAAAGATCAGATTTTCTTTCAATTTTTCATATGAAAGAGGGGAAGGAAAGGAAATGGATTAAACCCGAACTACATCAAGTATATCTAAACTGTTTATTAAATCCTGAACCTAATGCTATGAAATCTTCTCTGAAAACCTTAATTTAAAAAAACTGACAATAAACAGAAGCCTGAGTAGGGCAGTCATCTCAAAACCTCAAGGGACAATAAACTTGTGACTTTCTTCACTTTAAGCCACCTTGAAATAGGTGTAAACTAATGCCAGTTTGAGGTAATAAATATTTCAATGCTTAATCTTACTCACAGTGATGATGTAACAAGTTACTATACATTTCTTACCTCTAGATCAATCATAAGTTCAATGAATCTTTCACAGTAATGAACTTTGTCCATAGTGACAGGTTCTAGACATCAGAGAGAAACATGTTAGAACTTTGGTAGGCCATTTTGCATGCTATTTCTTAAAACTGGTAGTTATTGAATAATTTAAACAAAATCATTTGTTTCTTATTCATCGTAATTGGAGTATGATTTAAAGTACGACTCTTGGATGTATTTTTTAAAAAGCAAGATACACCTTAATATTTAGCTCTACAAGTAAGAGAAAATCAAAAATCTATCCTGGGTCAGAGGTAGATTTTAAAATTCAGGTGTGCAAAGATATATTTGGAGTGTTAACTTTTAAAAATCTATACTAGGGGCCGGTGAGAAGGCTCAGCGGCTTAAGCGCCTGCCCGGCAAGCGCGAGGGCCCGAGTTCGACTCCCGGAACCCACATACGAAAAAGGGGCTGGTGAAATCGCTCAGCGGCACGGGCGCCTGCTGGCGCGCGAGGTCCTGAGGTCAACCTCCCGGTACCCACAAAAAAAATAAAATAAAATAAAATAAAAATAAAAATCTATACTTAATGAATAGATTTTGAAAAACAAGATAAAAAAAATCTGAAGGTAGTTTTATATCAGACTTTCTCCACTTTCCTTATATCATCATATATTTAACTTCTAAAAGTTCTTTTAGAACTTTCATATATATGTACTTATGCATATATACACATGTATGTATATATATATGCATATACACACAGATACTAGGCCAGTGATGTGAACCTATGGCGCATGTGCCACAGCCGGCTATTATCAATGAAAACTCTAAAAGGGTAGCCATCACTGTACTAGGCTGATATCTATCAAATCTATCTTTAAAGTACATAGAAAATGGTAACAAAAATGCACACCAACTAATTAGAGGTTAATTTATATTTTTTCCATGGTATATGTATTACGTTATACTGAAATGCCAATGAAATATAAAGCAATAAATTACTTTTTAAATCCTGAACTTATTTTACAATATTCATGAGTATAATGTACTATTTTTAAAAACATTTATTTGTGTTTTTAAATAATTACAACCCTGTGACATGAAATACTTTCAGAGTACAAGTTTTGTTTTTTTTTCCCTAATGCCAGGAAATGGTCTTCCATTTACCAGATAAAACCATCCTGCTAAGATTGTTATAATTAAAACAGAGATAATTTTCAGGTCCCTGTTGCTGCTTAGTCAGATTCCCAGCAGTGACTTGTACTCCCAGCCGTGACTAACACAATGCCAGACTTGTAAAAGGCAGCCTACGAATGTCTTTTAAAAATTATTTATTTGTAGTATACAGGACAATGGAAGGCTTTATGTGAAGAAAGAAATGTAAATATTTGTGTCATTAATATATGGAAATGTTATCTGAAATTTTTCCTGGAATTTTTTATTTAACATACACCCATTAAACCAGGCCCTGAAATAACATAACAGCAAAATGTAATATCTGAAAAAGACCTTTAAACATTCTAGACAATCATTTTACAAGGGAGAACTTGAGAACCAAAGAAAATGACCTAATGAAGATGTAGAACTGGAACCGTGGCTTTCTGACATAGTGCAGGTCATGTAACTATTTAAACTGAAGAACTTAAAGGAGCAATTTTTAAATTATGCCCATTCAAGCTAGCCCTCTGTTTCTATCTTTCTTTTTTATAACTGTCAAAAAAAGACATTTCTATACAAAACTAAAAAAAAAACAAAACAAAACAAAAAAAAGAGCAAACTCTATTCTGTACCACTATTTACAGCTTGAAAAAAATACTGCCAATAGCTTAGTTAAAATTAGAAAACAAAGTACAGTGAATAACTGCTCTGATGGTGACAGGAGCATTCGGTATAGAAACCTTGTCCTAATTTTAGACACAAATACCATATCCTTATCACCTGTCTCTTAAGTACACTGTAGGGACTTCTCCTCCTCCTAACAGTAGTCTTAACATTTCATACTACCCTACACAGTTCTCTTTCGTAACAACTGACAAGGCTATGTTGTTTTTATGAGCCTATAAAATCAGACAATAATCCTTCTCCTTTTAAAAATCAGCTTTTTGCGTAACTATTCCATCTATCTTCATATCCTTTTTGAACTGATATGTTATTTCC
The DNA here is from genome assembly GCA_028451465.1 of Erethizon dorsatum. Lineage (NCBI taxonomy): Eukaryota > Metazoa > Chordata > Mammalia > Rodentia > Erethizontidae > Erethizon > Erethizon dorsatum. Next base: position 43,876,871 of record CM051823.1, read on the forward strand.
AGCATCTTCTTGGCTCCTTCGCCAGCAACATAACAAATTTTGATTAAAGCTCAAGAGTAAGAAATGTATTCTTATGTAAACAATGGTAGCAAGAGATAGTTGTTCTGAGGTTGTTAAAATTACTGTAGACCTTATGTTCACTGCTATTTATTTTTTAAACATAGATGACCCTACACAAACATTCTGTAATTAGAGGTATCAATTTTCACATCCCTATTAGAGACATTAGTAATTCAAAGTATAATTGTTACTATTTGTGACAAGAACCCCAATTTTTGTCCTCTTTTCACATTTAAGGCACTTAACAAAAAGATTTAAAATTAATATTATGCAACTCAGATTATAAGCATATGACAATCTTTTGAATATATTGACACATGTAGCATTATGTTCCAAATTGGAGACAGCTGATTTATAGCACTGGTATCTACTCCTCACTGAATTTTAGCTATCACTTTCAGTTTGGAGGGTTAGCATTAGTAGGTAACTGTTAAATCTAAACAGAGCTATGCTCTGATAAAAAAACAAAAGTCATAAAAATGATTTAACAGTGGAGCTGCTATTATAGCTCCACTTAAGAAATATTAAACACTATATTCTACTTAAATATTAAATAACATTATATTCCACTCAAGAAATATTATTAAATAACATCTTATGTAGCATATATACTTAAGTAAACAGTATTCTACCTATGTTCATTAAATGCTTACAAAGATCTACACAACCCAATACAGTTAACCTCTCTTGGTATATAGATATATAACACACACACACACACACACACACACTGTGTGTACATCATGTATATTTAATAATACTAAGAATATATTCCAATATAGTATACACTCTTTATATATTACTTTCATTAATAAAAATGGACTTGACCCATTTAGGTTTTTTGACCCATTTTATTTTGTAGCTTATATCTCAAAAATAATTTTTCTCTTTATCTCTATCTGATATTTGGTTATCATTTGAAAACTTGTTCACTTTTTATCACAGCACCTGTATAAGAGTTGGGCCTAGTAAACAAATATAAAAAATATTTGGTAACTAAATGAACATTTCAATAACCATGATGATGTTTTTAAAATAATCCTTCAAGGAGGACCCTAATGTTTTGAATGGAAATACAAGAAAAGGAAAGGATGCTCACTTTGTTGATACAATTTAAAATCATTTTAATCATTCAGCAACTTAACCAAAACATTTGGGGGTCACTCTTGATTCTTCCATTTTCTTCCCCCACCACATCCTATCATCAAGTGTCTTCATTTTGATCTTTCTCAAATTGGCAAGTCCTCTCCTTCCTAACTTACAATTCTAAGCCATCATTATCTTGATCTGACCACCATAATACCTACCTAATTTCCTACATCCTGCCCTCTCCAAATTCAAATTCTCTTTTCAAATATTTTTAGACTAGAAATGAGTAAATTCCATATATATGTGGAATCCCATATATATATACACTACATATACATATATAGTATATATATATACTACATATACATATATAGTATATATATATAAATGTATGTGTATATTTACATAAGATACATATATGTATATGTATGTGTGTGTGTGTGTATATATATATATATATATATATATATATATATTCTTTTTTTTTTTTTTTTAATTTAGTCACAAATGAGTTGAGTAAAAGAAGACAGTTACCAGAAAGTGGGACTGATTTCAGCACAGAGATAAACTTCTGGATGAGTTGTGAAAGAAATCTTCTCTCTTGATAGGCCCTAAAATCAAAGAACATGGACCAAAGTATTTTTGAGAAACTGTTATTTTAAAAATAAATCTTATATGTTGAATAAGCCTTTCTTACACTGTTCAAATGTTCCATTTCTTTCTGTCATTGGGAACATAATTTGAACACACAGCTTTTGTTCTGTAAATACAGTGCTACATGAAAAAATGAATACTCTTAATACTGACCTAAGCCAGCTATACAAGTGTCTCCTTTTCTTACTGCAGTTTTCACTTATAATCTCAAGCTGAGTCCTATAATGTGTTTACATAGTTAAGCTGAGATAAGCAACTTTATACTTTCATATGTTAAAGTACTAAATACAATGGAGTACAATGGCTAAAGAGTAGAGGTTAGTTTAACCTACTCATTCCTCATTTAAGATGCACCAATTAATCAACAAACATTTATCACATATTGGATGGCTATAAGTGATTATGCCAGTCCTACTGGAAATAAAAAGGAATGACTAAAGTTTACTGGAAGTGATAAGTCCTATGATATAAAGAATATGAGTAACGCAAGCTAGCAAGTAATTAATAAAACTGCCTCACATTACTTGAGGACTCACTCTGCCACAATCCATGCTGTGCTAAGCATTTCACATGAGTAATTTCATTTAATACTAACTACAGTCCTATGGCATAGGTCCTACCACTCGGATTTCACCCTATAGTTCCCTACAAAGAGAAGAAGTAAACTTGCCCAAAATTACATAGAAAAGAGACTGTGGAATCTAGTTAAGTCTGATTTTAGAATCTACTCTCTAAACAACGATACAAAATTGCAATCATAGAAATAGGTGTTGTGTACTAGGAGTTCAGAAGAAAGAACTGTAGTCAATTAAGTGGAAGTGGGGTGGAAAGGATTTAGGGGAGAAATCTTGAAGAAAGAATGACTAAACTAATCCAGCAATTTGAGGGTGACAAGAAATAGCTGGTGGTTGTTGGTTTTTTTTGTTTTTTTTTTAATGTTTTTTAGACAGTCTCATTATGTAGTTCAAGGCTGGCCTTGAACTCACTATGTAGCTCAGGCTGCCCTCGAACTCACAGAGATCCTCCTGCCTCAGCCTCTCTAATGCTGGTATTACAGGTGTGCGCCACAATGCCCGGCTCAGCTGGAGGTTTTTGAAAGCCACTGTAAAGAGTTTAGAATCTATTCTATGGGGACAAAGAAACCACTAAAAGTTTCTCAATAGGAATACGGCAAAATAAACATAGTTTTCTATGACAAAGACTACTTAAACTGTAGTGTTGTAGAAGAGTAAATAGGAATTTATTGTTGCAGCTCAGCCAAGAGGCTCTAAGGCCTAAATTATGACAACAGTGTGAACGGAAGAAAACAGAGAAGGGACAAAGGGTGAATTCTACATGACTGCCTGGCTGGTTATAAACAGCTAGTCAGAGATCTGGGGTTTTTCAAGCCCAAGTGGCAGGGAGAATTAAAAGAAACCAGACAGGGCCGGTGAGATGGCTCAGCGGCTTAAGCGCCTGCCTTGCAAGCGCGAAGGCCCGAGTTCGACTCCCGGAACCCACATACGAAAAAGGGGCCGGTGATATCGCTCAGCGGCACGGGTGCCTGTTGGTGCGCGAGGTCCTGAGGTCGTCCCCCCGGTACCCACCAAAAAAAAAAAAAAAAAAAAAAAAAGAAACCAGACAGAAAAGTAAGTTTAGGAGTAAAAAACAATGAGCAATATTTAGTTAAGCTAAATTTGAGTTCATGACACTCATCCAAGCAGAAGTACAAAGTAAGGAGTTGTATAATCGAAGGACAGAAAATGAAGTCAGGAACAGAGAGATTTAGGACTAAATTACAATTAGATAATAGATAGATAATTAGAAAATAAATTACAATTAGATAATTAGATAATAAATTACAATTAGATAATTAGATAATAAATTACAATTAGATAATAGGTAGATAATTTGATAATAATTTTTTTTTCTTGAAAAAGTAAATTCTGCAAAGATGGCATTTTTTAGTACAATCAAGGTGATAAGATGTTAGCTGGAAAGATATTAAGAGATGACACAGAACTATAAATTAAGACAGACAGGGATAGTCCTACTCTGACGCCAGGACCCTGGCACAGCAGTTCTCACTCTCTTACTCGCAAACACATCTCACTGACATGCACCTTTTCAGTTCTTCCTTTGGGGACCACCAGCCTAACTCCAGGTTGCACTTCTTTTGTCCTTGATCCTCTGCGCGTGCTTTACGTACCTCATCAAAGAAATCTCACCCATACTCCAGGTTTCAATTATTAACTACATATGTACCTACAAATGCAGCATTCACATTTCTCACAACCACAATCTCCAGCTCAACAGCTGCCATGCCAAAAGTGAAGCCACCCTCTTTACTGCCAGGCCCCCCTTGGTGAGTATCTCACTATCCCCTCATCACCTAGTCTGAAAACTACTTATCATCAGTCTCCAATTCAACAGTTCGCCAGCACCTACTGAAGGGTTCTCTGTTCTCCATCGCCAGCCCTTTCCTTCCAATGCCACTGTGTTCAAATTCTCACAATCTTTTGCCCAAGTATTACAACTACCTTCTTGCCCATCTACCTCCGTGCCTCAGGTCTTGCCCATCTAAAAACTACAACTTCCAGAAACACTGTTCCAAAATTTAAGCCTAATTATATCACTCTATCAACAAACTCCTTTGAGGACTCTCCATAACACAGGGATGGAGAAGCAAAAACTTTATCACAAAATTCTAAAGTCACAAATTCTTATCACAAATTTCTTACTTGCAAAGTTGTCAAAAAAAAAAAAAATTGTAGACAAAAAAACTAGGTCCAAATCAGAATTCTGCCATATGTATAGATTTGTATCTTTTGAGGCAAGTTACTTATTTTTTTCCAACCTCAGTTTTTTCATAAACCCTTGGGGACTAGGGGTGAAGAACGAGAAGACTATAAAAGACAAATCCTTGCGATACGCTAATACCTTGAACTTAGGAACCAGGGAAGACAGAGAGAAAAAAATTCAAAAGGAGAAAAAGCTAAAGTTGTTAAAGGAGGAAAGATATACAAGAACTACAGTATAATCAACAGGATCAAATGAAAGTCAAAGGAAATGACATAAAACAAACACACAAAAATCCCAAAGCATTAAATGAGGTGATTGGCAAGGTCAAAAAGAACAATTTCAGGTAGATGTGGAAAGTAGGAACAAAAATTCAAGTGGAAGTTACAAGATTCAAAGGAAAGGGAACTAAAAGCTATTCTCTTAAGTTAAAGAAAAATATGACAAAGCCAAAAGGAGTCATCATAGGCCCACAGTAAGTCCTGAGCATGTATGTACTGTGTATGTGTGCACATGCACGCATAGAGAGCAGAAAAACAGAAGGTAATGGAAAAGAGTAACTGAAAATGGAGAAGTACTACTGTTGGAAAAACTATGGAGTAAATAAGAGTATAGCTCAGTCAGTTTCAAAGACATAGAAGGAAAATATCTGAAAGCAGGAAGGTCATACCTCTGTGTCCAAACATAGCTCTTTGTTCCCTGAAATAAATGCGATCACAGACTCTGATCCAAGGAAAAGTAAATATGACTATTAGCAATAACCATTAAAAAAAGCTGATGTCTGAAATTGTGCATAGCAAAACTTTGTGTTGATAAAAACATTTAACATGGTCAAAACAATTGAACAATTTTTTTTAAATACCCTGGTAACATTTATAAAGCACACAATAAAATGCACTGATAAAAATAAAGCACATAGGGCCGGTGAGAGAGTTCAGCAGCATAAACGCCTGCCTGGCAAGCACGAGGTCCTGAGTTCGATTTCCGGTACCCACATACGAAAAAAGGGCCGGTGATATCGCTCAGCGGCATGGGCGCCTGCTGGCGCACGAGGTCCTCAGTTTGATCCCCGGTACCCACACACACACACACACACACACACACATACACACACACACAGTAATAATAAAATAAAGCATATAATAAAACCCATAATGAAAGAAAGAATCAATTTTTATATAGAATTTAGGTCTGAAAATTCTGCACATGGATTTGATAGCTTTAAAAGTCACACTGATCTGTTCCTTTAATCCCTATACTTATTTTTTTGTTTTGCATATATCAGCACCTAACATATTCTATAATTCATCTGTTCACTGCGATCTTTCCCAACTAGAATATGCTCCACAGAAGCAAGAATTACTTTTGTTTTTTGCTGTATCCCAAGGCCAAGAGCAGTATCTGGCAAAATAAACAGTAGTCTTTGAATGAATGAGTGATGGTTGGCAGGTATAAAAGTTACTGTTAAAAATGAAGGAGTCAGAAAAAAATGTTGGACTGATAGTGTGAAGACTTGGACAAAAACAGAACCATCCACGAGAGACAGATTATAGACAACAGGAAGGGAGAAAACAGTAGCACTTATCACTGGTATGGAGAAAAGGAAAAGAAAAGCATGGTGATGTTATGGCTTCTCCTTTAGATTTCTATAAGAAATATTCCTATAACAGTCTAAGTAAAAGCACTTATGAATAATTTATTTGGGTTAAGCACTATATAAAAGGAAGCAACAAATCACAAAGTTGTCCAAGACCCATAACCCAGTACAATAGCTAAAGAGGAATAACACTTTGCCAACATACTGTTCTCTTGCTTCTGGATCCATCTTTTCATCGTTCTTTTTAATCAAGTTCCAGAATTTCCTTAGCTTGGGAGTCTTTTTTAATTCTAGCTCCAATCGTGCCTGAACAAGAGATGTGATATTAACTTACCAACATCAATGTTTACAAGGATAAAGATCAAACTATTAGAAGGTTTTCTAATGTATAAATAGAGAACAATGTAAGTAACAGGACAAACACTGAAAACTAAAATACTAATAATTGTATTTTAAAAAATTTCTAACACTAGAACCACTTAACAGTTCAATAATTTAAATACAGGATGACCAAAAATTGCATATTGTTTATAAAGTTTTATAAAATAACAGAAAGTATAAAAATGACAGTTTTTTAAAAAAAATTTATTTTATAGAAAAAAGGTAAAACACAATTTCGTAACAAAATAATAGGAGAATAACAATAGTTAATAAATTACATGTTGTTATCTTTAAACTAGTTGCTCAGGGTACAAGATATGGGCATAAAAATTTCTGCTATCGATATTAGCACAAACCTTCCTTTTTAATGAAGAGACAGTAATAGTATAACTGACTTTCATTTTTTCCCTTTTCCCTACTGTCCTTTCCCCTTTCACTCATCCTAGTTCCTTTTTCCTTTTGAACAATTTCTTCCCATTTCACTTATCTATTGTACATTTTAGACCTTAATTACTCTTTCAATTTCTTAAACAAGGGAGACAATATGATGTTTACACATGTGAGTCTGATTTATTTCACTTATGAGTACGGTCTCAAGTTGCATTCATTTACCTATAAAAGTCTCAAGTTTATGCTTCTTTATGGCAGAGTAGTACTCCATTGTATAAAAATACCACATCTTTTTTATTCATTCCTTGGTTGATGGGCATTTGGGTTTTTCCAAGATTTAGCTATTACAAATTGTACTGCTATAAATATAGGTGCACATATATCGCTGTGGTATGACGTTTCTAATTCTTCTGGGAAGATACCCAGAAGGGAAACAGCTGGGTGGAACAGGACCTCTAATCCTAGGTTTTTTTTTTTTTTTTTTGCTTTGTTTTTTGGTGGGTACCGGGGGTCGACCTCAGGACCTCGTGTGCCAGCAGGCGCCTGTGCCGCTGAGCAATATCACCGGCCCTTTTTTCATATGTGGGTTCCGGGAGTCGAACTCGGGCCCTCGCGCTTGCCAGGCAGGCGTTTATGCCGCTGAGCCAACTCACCGGCCCTAATCCTAGTTTTTTGAGGAATCTCCACACTGATTTCCACAGTGGTTGTACCAGTCTATACTCTCACCAACAGTGGAGAAGGGTTCCTTTTTCCCCGTAGCCCCTCCAGCATTTGTTATTGGTTGATTTCTTGATAACAGCCATTCTTTCTGGGGTGAGATGGAATCTCAGTTGTGTTTTAATTTGCATCTCTCGAATGACCAGTGATGTTGCACATTTTTTTTATATATTTATTTGCTGTTTGTATTTCTTCATCTGAGAAGTATGTATTCATCTCAGAAGCCCATTTTTGGATTGGGTCTTTGAATTTGGGGAGTCTGAGTTTTTTCAATTCTTTATATGTTCTACATAGAAGTCCTCTGTCTGAGGGACAATTGGCTAAAACTTTTTCCTACTCTGTGGGGTTGTCTTTTCACTTTGTTGGTTATTTCTCTTGCTGTGCAAAAGCTTTTTAATAAGATGAGATCCCAGTTGTTGATTCTTTGAAGTACTTCCTGTGCAGTCTGGATTTTGTTCATGAACTCTCTACCTATGCCTATGTCTTCAAGATTTCTACCTACTTTCTATTCTAGTAGATTTAGTGTTTCTGAAAAACGACAATTTTATCAAATTTATTCAATACAAAAATTGACTGGTTCAAATGACATCTGCCCGAACAACACACACACAGGATAGTATATACATAAACAAACATGCTGCCTGAGTGACGCTCAGGTTAAACTGTCAAGTGGTTAATGAAAAATAAGTCAGAAGAAACTGCCTTTTATAATCGAGATTTTTAGCACAATAATCAATTAAATTTTTATTCCTAAAATTAAGGATTTAAGTCGGCAAAATATAAACATTAAATACTGATAAGCATAATCACTGAAGTTCGAAATTATAAGTCTCAAACAATAAATAGAACTATGAAAAGTAAATAAGGAAATGCCACTCTACCATTAGCATGTTCTTATGCACCTATTACTTTTTACCTAGTATTAATTACTTATATGTGTCATATTTTTCTCCCACCAACATACTGAGTAAATCTACATATTTGGGTGTGTCAACACTCATGTGTGTAGGAAACAGAATTCTGAAAAAAAAAGTATTACATTGAAATTTGATAATTTTAACATTATTATTATTATAATTAGTAGTAGTAGTAGTAGCGGCAGTAGTAGTAGCAGTATTTCACTGATACTGGGGATTGAACCCAGGGCCTTCCAAATGAGCTACAGCCCCTGCCTACTTTCATTTTCTATTCTGACACAGGACGCTGGTAAATCACTGAACTGACCAGGCTGGGCCCAAACTTGTAATTCTCCTGCCTCTGCTTCCCAGACTGATGAGAGTAGATAGTTTTAATTTTACTTCCTAAAATATGCTAATTAGGTATGCATACATATTATCCAATAAAGACTTGATAATAATAGAAATCATTAATATTAAAAATCATTCAGACCTTCTACAACTGCATATACATTCTAATAACAGGAAATAAAAAAAAGCACGTTTGATTTAGTCTTATCCAAAGACATACATAAGGATAACAACTATACATTGCTAAATTATCTACCTTTCTCTACAAAGGCAACAGATTACTACCTTTTTTCAACTTAAAACATAGAAACTAGGTAAAACATATTAGGATGCATATAAAAATATTAAAACTTTAAAAACTACACTTACGGTAAGTAATTTTTCTAAGCAGGAAAGAAGATTTTTACTTAACACTTTTATATCCATATTAAAGCTACACAGTCTAAACTCATACCTTCTACTTATATATACACATGAGATTTTTGAAATTAGATACTTACAGGTTGCAAGCCCATCCACATTGGGAGGGAGATAAGTTGCTGTACTTGACTTCGTATCAAGTCTACTTCCTGTTCAAGCAAGAAGAAAACAAGTTTAAAATACTCTAGCACTTCCACCAAAGTCTTTACATAAGTAATGTACTGCATTTCTAAGTCTGGGGAGGAAATCATGCCACCAATACTTTCAAAGTGGTGGTATTTTAGTATTTAAAAGTTAAATACTTAAAAAAAAAAGAAAGCCGGTTTTAGCTATGCAGAGTTCATACTTGGGAATATACCTATTCACAAAAATGTGATTTATAAGCCCAAAATGACTCTCTATAGTCATTCAGATGGCTTGGAGAGCCAAAATGTTTGAGTTGCCTACTGTGTACATTACCAGCTGAAGCTGAGCTAACTTTCTTCACTTGTAGCAGTCATAATACAAAAAAGTGATGTGTTTCATACTATATTTCATGCATCTTTGTGCCTTTTGTTCGTAATTTCACTGTTTAAAGTGGACCCCACGAACAAGACCGAAGTGTTACTACCGCTATCTAAAGTTCATGAGACGTAAGACTGATGTGCCTTACTGAGAAAATACTGCTTGGTTAAGCCTGCCACCAAAGTACTAATGCTGTACTAATTAACTCTGTTCAATTTCTAATTTTAAAAAATTACGTCTATTTGCTCTGTTTTGTTTAATAAATTGTTAAACAGGTAACTGCAGTATTTACTGGGGTATAATTATTTTTTATGCCTTTATAAGTTCCAAGTGAGGCTGTATATAGAAATAGACAATAACCTTCCATCAATCAACATCCAATCTTAGAGACAAGAGAGAACTCCATACAAGTGTATTATGAATTCAGAAGGAATTAATCTTTAAATAAGTATACATACATCTTCAGATAACCACGGTAGAGAAACTCAAATGAAATATTAAATACTGATAACATTTCAGGTTTTAGAAGATAATCTTACAAAGGATGAAAGCATATCACACACAATCCAAGACTTTGTCAAAGATCATCCACAATTGGCCTTAATCATTCAACTCAAAATATAACTCTCCTGCTGACTTGCTAGCCTGAGCATGAAGCACGACTAAGCAGCAATGGAACTGTATGAAATGCGCGGTTCTGGCACAGATTTCACTAGCCAAAGTTCATAATCACTAGACTCTGCTGCTTCTTGTTTTTGTGCTTTCCTCTAGTGCTTTAAACTCTCATCGTTTTTCTTAGCATCTAGATAGGAAAAAGAAGGGATCAAGTCCAAAACCATTAAAATAGTGAACATATCTTAGAAAATGGCTTTATTGAGAAGTGGCTGAAGTCAAGCTTGTAGCATTAGTCATCCTTATTTCCTATTAGTATGCAAGACAGATGGCCACAATGGTAATCTCATCTAAACTCAATTTAAAATAATAAAAAAACTTGAAAATTTCCCCAAAACATAAAGTAAAATTACCAAACTGTTGAAGCAATGATCAAGAAAGAGCAGCAGGACTGTCTGTTCATGGAGGGAAAATTCACCATCAGTTTCAGCTAATGCTGCTGTCAGGATACACTTAAAAAAGAATGGGAAGTGGTCTGGCTTCTTCTTAAAAGTCTGAAAATAGAAAAGAAAAATTCATTTTGAACTGGTTTGCTCACCTACTTTTCTTCATTAAAAGAGTATCAGTAAGTTTTTTAGGAATGTATTAGCAAAAATACAAAAAGATTACTTGTATACATATGAAAGGACTATTATATGCTTGCTTACTTTTAGAGGTAGCGAGTCAAGTATACGTTTCTGACAGGACTATGAGAAACTTGGAGAAATCTTTAGCTAGCTAATAAAATCATGACATTAGTTTTTCTTCTGTAGATTATGCTTGTATTTAAGTTTTATTTTCTTATTAAACATCTGAAATATTTTAATTCCTGACAAAGGAAACTACATCTTTAGCAAAAATTACAGTTTTGCCACTAAGTCTCAGGGACAGCTATTCCTGCTTTGTATTAGTTCTTTACTTATAACGTGTAAATAACAGAAATATATATATCTAAGCCTGCTTGATCAATTTTCTCCTCCTGTTTTCTCCAACTGTCAAGTGCTCCAAATGCGTGGTCTATATGAATTGTTTCCATCCACTTCGCTAAACCAAGCTCCACCTACACTACTCCCCTAACTTCACGATGGCTATGGAGTACAAATGATCCTTATCAATCCTCAAGTTCTTTTCACTGTACTGAAGGCTCCACTTTATCACTTAAATGGCACTGCTCCTAGAGTTCTACTCTCATTCTTCTTCCCACCTTACAGTACTTTAATTACCATATGGCAATTATTTCAAATATATTTCTTCGGTCCACATTTCTCCCCTTTGCTCTAGATCCTTCAATTTCTCCATTAGACAATATTGTCTAAATATTTGCGATAGTTAATCTTGATTCGATTCAATTAGCTTGAGAGATGCCTAGGACATTAGTAAAGCATACTTCTCGATATGTAATGGGGCCAAGATGTTGGGAATTGTACTATATCTGATCCCTGACCCCTTCTTCATTGGTGCTCTGCTTCCTGGCTTCCACAATGTATGCAGCTTGGCTCCACTATGCCCTTCCGCCAAGACGCTCCTGCCTCAAGGCCTGTTGACCATGAACCTCTGAAACTGTGAGACAAAATAAACTTCTCCTTTAAGTTGTGGGTGTCATGCACTTTGTCCTAGCAAAGGAAAGCTGACCAATATAGAACACTGATAACCAGAGGAGTTGCCGTGACATACCAGATTATGTGGTTCTGAAGCCTTCGGAACTGGTCTGCAGGAGGAATTTGAAAAGGACTGCAGATGTGGGCTACAGAAGCCATAAATGTCGTAATTAGTGATTCTGGTCAGAACTCAGAAGACCAGAATGCTGACAGAAATGTGGACTGTAAAGTCCACGCTCATGAGATTTCATAGATGAGCATGAAAACACAACAGAAAATTGGACTAGAAACCATTTGTGTTACAGTCTAGCAAAGAATTTGTCTATATTTTGTCTATGCCTAAGACTTCTTTTTTTTTTTGTGGGTACCAGGGGTCGACCTCAGGACCTTGCGTGCCAGCAGGCGCCTGTGCCGCTGAGCGATATCACCGGCCCTTTTTTCATATGTGGGTTCTGGGAGGCGAACTCGGGCCCTCGTGCTTGCTAGGCAGGCACTTAGGCCGCTGAGCCATCTCACCGGCCCAGCCTAAGACTTCTGAGTAAAGCTGAGTTTCATGGACAATGGACTAATTGATCTGGCAGAGGAAATTTCAAGGCAGCACAATGTTCAAGTTGTAGCATGCCATTAGCCAGATTGATAGTTGAAAATCAGGAACAAAAAGCAAATCAGAAATTTTTGAAAAAAATTTGGCCTGAAAGAAACCACATGTAAAGTTGGGACCAAAGGAGGTATGGTTGCTGATGAGATTAGTGCCGTTAGAAAGGAATCAAGTACCCTAGATGAGGACAAGAAGATGTCTTGAAGGTATCTCAGGAACCGGCAAGACCCTACCCACTGTAGGCCCAAGGGTACAAAACGGTAAACCTTCCACTTGAGAAGAGAGCTCTGGACCCTGGTAAGGGCCACCTAGGGAACTGTTCCTCAGGATTCGTTTTACCATGCTCAGCCATCCAGCCCTCAGAGGCTGCTGCAACCACGATCCAAGGGGGTCTGGCTACTGCTCATGCTGGAAGTAAACCTTGGCATTATCTACATGCCACTAATCTTACAGGCAGGCAGAATGCAAAAGTTATGGAGTCATGAAGGCTTCCACTCGGATTTCGAAGGAAGGCCTAGGAGGCCAGGCAAAAATGTGTGACAGGGTCAGAGTCCCTGCCAGAAGCCCCTGAGAAGGTAGAGCAGGAAACTAAAGGAGTGAGATCAAGGCTTCAATGGAGACCCAACTTACTTGGAAATACCAGGAACATGGACTGTCCACCAAGGAAAGCAGCAGGCTACAAGTGAAGCCAGCCCAAGAGAGGCTGTGTGGGCTGCAACCAGTAAGGTCATAGAGGTGGGGTCACAGATGCTAGACATGGAGCTACAGGACATAATGTTTGCCCTGTTGAGTTTTAGTTGTGCTTTGGTCCTATTCTATTCTACCTCCATACCTCCCTTTCAGAATGGACGTGTTTACCATATGCCAGGGATGGTGAACCTTTCAGAGATGAGTGCCAAAACTGCAACCCAAAACCACTTATTTATTCCAAAGTGCCAACACTACAATTAAACCTGAATACTGAGGTTTTATTTCAGAAAAAATAACTCATACATTAACATCTTAAAGAAAAATAACACATATGCCATAGGTTCGCCACCACTGCCATATGCCATTGTACCTGGGAAGCATGTAACTTGCTTTTTAAATTATATAGGGGTTCACAGATAAAGTTTGCCTTGAGTCTCAGAAGAGACTTTAGACTTCAACTTTTGAACAGTGCTGGTACTGTTTCAACTCTGGGGAAGGAATTAGTGTGTTTTTGATTACCTGCTGACAGTTTTATCATGTTAGGTTCAATTACTATTGCCTTTATTTGGAGATTAAGTATGGTTTAAGATGTATTTCCGTGTGAGGCTGAGAAGGAATAGAATAGTATCTGGTCAACTTGACTGGCTTGAGACACACCTACAGGATTAGTGAAGCACATTTCTGGGTGTGTCTAGATGGGTAATGGGAGCATAACCTTGGGGACTATATCTGGTCCATGGCCCCTTCCTCTATAGCACTCTTCCTCTGCTCTCTGCTTTCTGGCTACCATGAAGTGAATAGCTTTGCTCTACCACACCCTTCCACCACGATGTTCTGCCCCAATTCAAACCCACAACAATGGAACCAGCAAATCGTGGATTCTGAACCAATGAGCCAAATAAACCATTTCCTCCTTCAAGCTGTGTATGTCAGACATTTTGTCCCAGCAACAGAAAAGCTGTTCAATAAAGTATTACAAGGGCAACTTAAACTCAACGTCCTAAACTCCATTTGATGGTTTTGTACCTTCCAAGGTATTCCTCAACCCTCTCTTCCTATCTTGGTAAATGACACCCTAATCTGTTATATACAATTGCCCAAGTTTGGTTAGTTATTGAGAAATAACACCCTTTCCTTTAATTAACTAACTTCAATGTTACTTCAATTAACTAACAAATCTAATCAATTCTATTTTCTAAAAGTTGTGGCTCTTCTGACTCCGTACAATAGTGCACCCCTTATCCACAGTTTCACTTTCTACAATTACAGTTGTCTCTCCACTGCAGTCTGAAAATATTAAATAGAAAATTCCAGGAATAAACAATTCCTAAATTTTAAATTATACACTGTGTTATGAAGTCTTGCTCCATCTTGCCTGGAATGTGAATAATCCCTTTGTCTACTGTATCCACTCTATATATTGTCTGTCCATGAATCACATAGCACCCTAAGTTAGCAGCTTGGCTATTGTGGTAAGACAATCCTTATTTTCAAGTAACCCTTAATGGAACTTAATCATGGCCCTGAAGCACAAGAGTAGTGATGCTGGCAATTTTAGTCTAGTATGTTGTTATAATTCTATAATACAACTACTGCTGTTAATCTCTTACCATACCTAATTTATAAAATGAACTTTATTATATGTGTAGGAAAAAATATATATAGGGTTCAGTACTATCCTAGGTTTCAGGCACTTACTGGGGGGCCTTGGTGCATCCCCTATAGATAAAGGGGGGCTTATGTATTGTCATTTCTCTGTTTCAAACCCTAATGATTAACGTGGTCTTTGTAACATGCAAATTGCTCAAGTTATCTGGTTCAAAAAAATTTCCCTCTCCCCTTTTATACTAGCTTAAAACAATTTCATGAAATCCCTAGGATCTCTCATAAGACTTAAGACCCATAGTTAACTCTGAGCTCCAATGTGGTTTAAGATTATAGTCACTCAATGAATATTTGAGAGAACTTCTATTGTTTTATCTTAAAGACTCTAAACTTTATGTCAAACACCTTCTCACTTTAGAGATCACTTCCTCAAAATAGATGTGAAGTACACATGACTTTTGTTCATTCAAAAAAGTATGATTGGAAGGGAAGGAACTGAACATTTTATGGTGGCCAAAGAAAACTTACATTTTGGACCTATACTGAACAATCCTCTGTTGAGTCAGCACAAAAAGAAAATGTCAGTTCATTAGGAATTTCAAAAAGGAGAAATAGATCTCAAATTAGGGACAAAAAGAAAACTGAAATTACAATATAAACATGCCTTGACTTCTGAACATTATCTGTGTGCACTTACAACTTTCATTTTGCCCATTCCTAATGTCTTCATAATCCATGCCATTCTTTGTTTAAAGCACAAAGGAAATAACTCCACATTCATCATTTTTCAATTTATAGTAAATTAGTTGGAAGAAAGTGTCACAATAAAAAAAAAATTAATTTTCAAATATCCATATTTTTCTTAGCAGTTTACTATTGGGTAATGTTCTCCTCTAATTTATTATCAGTAAAAAGTTCTGCTACTTCATTATGGCTTAAATATGAGAGCTAAAAAATAATTTAAATGTTACCTCCCATGCAGGGACATTTTCTCTGAACTTCTCATTCACCATACAGCAGATGGACATTAAATAAGCCTTGCTGGACATCTCTGCAGAATAATTCATCCAGAGATAATTTTCAAGATACTGGCTGTAAAGAGTAAAAAGGCACAGATTATTTTATTAATTACCATCAATCACTGTGTCACTCACCTAGAAAAATATAATTATTTACAACCCGCTGAAAACATTTTGGAAAACCTGTATTCACAAAAACATACCTGTAATCTAGGTCAATGCTACCTGCCACAGATTTGTATTAAGAAAACATCACTTTGAAGAATGACAGTCTTATACTTTCAAGGTGAGAAGATAACAAAGGTTATCAACATACATAATTGCCACCATCAGACCACTGGATAGTCCCTTATCTAAGAATCTTATGAAGTAAAATACAAAAATATCTGACAAATATCATTCAAACAAAATGAGGATACTTTCACAAATAGATGTGTCTAGACATCAGCACCAACTCCTATCAGGAAAAAATGACTTCCAGAAACAAAAAAGAGACTTAATCAAAAGAGGGTTTGTAATACTTAATGTACAAGGTATTCTACAAAAGTCAGTTTTTAAGGTGATTAGAACGTTCCTCTCCAGATGCCAAAATTCTTATTTTATGATGCATGGAAATATTCTCAAACAAATTTAAGTATTTCTCATTTCCAAAAATTAAGTTTCTTATCCTTCAAAGTTTATAAATATCAATTACTACACTGGGCTATAAAATGCTGTCAAACAGTAATAAAAAAAAAAAAAGCAGGACTTTTTGCTCCTGCTTTCAATTACTATAATATGTATAATATTTCAAACACATGCAAACCAGTAAACATTTTAGATTCTGTTACAGTAATACAGTTTTTCTATTCCCTGTTACTCTTCACAAGTTTAGCCACACTGGTATTTCCATTTAGCAATCCTTTTAGGTTAATTGTAATAACTTAGGAAACTAAGTAAGATTTTACCTAAAATAATGGTTGAAAGAATCTAAGTGAGAGACCAAAGTGCTATTTGTAAGTAAAGTATCATTTCATCCCTTTCTTACAAGTTTAAATTCCTTTTTCCTCATTGATGTCATCTAGAATTTTTGTCAGTAATACTGTATTGTTATTTGTCTGACATTTACTTCATGACAGTTTACTGGGTATAGAATTCTAGATGGGTGGCGACTTTAAATATATGATCCATTATCTTTTCTATTGATATAATTGGGAAGTCTACAATCAATCTATTTGTCCTTCCTCTAAAAGTCCTTCCTCTCTAGCAGATTTTAAGATCCTCATTCTATCTCTGTTGCTTTGGAGTGCTCTGTTTATGATAAGCTATATTTCTGAAATTTAACAGACTCATGTGGTTTATCAACTCTAGAATGATGATCACCTCTTCTAGACTGCCACTTTCCCATTCTTTCTAAATCCATTATGAAACTCCTACTGCACTTTCCCATTCTAGCCTCTTTATCTTCTACTTTCTTATTTTTATCATTATTTTTCTTTGCTATTTTCTAGTTAATCTCCTCAGATATAACTTCCAATCCACTAATTTCTTCTTTAGCTATGACTAACTTGCAATTTTATGTGCCCATTGAGTTTTTAAATTTCAATGATTTTTAACTGCCACTTCCCCGCAAGTCTGTTCATTTTTTAGTCTTATTTCTCGATTACATATTCTATTTTTCTTTTATACCCATAATAATTTTAAAAATAAGGATTTTACAGTATGAATCAAGTATGTAATTAATTATCTGAACTTCTTTGGAAGGAGGAAGATCTAATTCTGTCCTTTGTTGTTCATTCTGGCTTAGCCTAATTTGCTTTGTAATTTGGGAATGTGAACTCATCTTTATCAGAGTTTCCAGCTCTACCAATTACTTAACTCACTACCTTCAACACATTACTTCACCTCTCTGATCTTAGCTTCTTCCAGTAAATGAAGATGATACTTACTTTGCAGGATTGCTATGAGCATTAGGTAAATAAAATGTTTAATAATATACTTAATAATATGAGTTTTATGAATAGTAAACACTGCTGTCATCAACAATACTGGTTTTTATTTTCAGCATACTGGACCTTCGTGATATAAAAGTTGTACATTCCTTTTTATCTGAAATGTTTAGGTTATCAGTGGCTAGGGTGGAACAACGCTGCCTTAGTAACAACATTTTAGCTTGGCAGAAAGAAAAAAATGGCTGTGGAATATACCTCAATTTATTCCTACCAGATGTCCAGAGAAACCAAGCAAGACAAATTACTCAGCACATGTTACTCTAACTGTGAGAAACAACTCAAAATATGGTACAAGTTTGCTTGACAAGAAGACTTCTTTAAAAATAAAAGATATGTGCACATATCCGAAATAAGGCCATCATAAATATATAAATCTTTGTTGATTTAGAATTATTTTCTTTTTGTTGTTGTTTGTTGCCAGGAACTGAACCTAAGGCCTTTCCCGTGCTAAATACATGCTGTACCACTGATCTACACTCTCAATCTGTAGAATTATTTTCTTAACCACTATTAGAAATACACAAAAGTAAACAAAACTTAAATCACATTTCACCTTTACCTTCAATCAAAGCAGTGCCTTTTAACTTACCTAAATTCCAAAAGCATTATCTTTCTGATGGCAAACCTAAAAACATAAAAACAAATAATGAACATTAAAAAAAAATAGAATACATAAACATTTCAGAGTTCATAACGCAAGTTGATTTGTAATGTTTTGAAAATTAAGTGACATATCAGATTAAGTAATCTGAGATTACAACTGCCAAAAGCTAGCCCATATCAACTTCCACAGTACAACAAATATGCTTTAATTTCATATGCATATTTATGTCACAAATGTGAGATGTTTCACACATTTCTTAATCTTGACAGTGAGCTTAAATTACTAAGGAAGTTTTTGTAGGAAATGTCAGATATTTCTCTTCATCATGGTCTTTTTATAATAGAAGCACTTTGTTTTATATGAATAAATGATGCCAACAGTCATGGGGCACCTCTCCAAAGGCAAGTTCAGATGCCCACTACTTTAGTTTCATCATTTTGTAATATTGGAAATAAACTAGCTGGACCAGAACACTGCTACAGATAATAGTTTCCAGCTTTGGAAATTAAATATATATGAATTATGAATTTATAATATCCCAGAAGGCTATAATCTTGTCAAAATCCTAGTCCACAAATTTCTGATCTCTTAGTTTGACTGAGCAAGCAGCTTCACAGAATTTTACTAAAAATGAAGGCCTTTACTGTGCAAAAGCACAAAGAGAGAAGAATAGATACGACACCTTGCTGATGCACTCCAGATCTCCAGCTCAAATAAACGTACACATTTAAGACCTAAGATGTAACTACTCACCTAGGCACTAGACATCACATAGAACTTCAAAGGTTCATATGAAAGTATTAACAACAGTAACAAATACAATTTGTTTGAAAGTACATTTAGATATTTTGTAAGTTACCTATATTTTCTAAGGACGTACATTGTATCTAACAAAAGCTTAACGGGCATTTCATTAAATCCTTCCAAAGTTGGACAATTACATAGAACGAACTAGGTTCATTAACTATCAGTAACCTCATTAAATCTAATTAAGATAATGGAAGGGGGACATGCAAAGGAACTCCCCATTACTGCTGTAATTACCCTGCTTTCTCTCTTTGGACACCACTATATGAAAACATGGGGGCTGGAGCTGAGTGACCTCCTTGCAACCCACAGGAAAAGTCAAAAAGCAACTATATGAAGACAATGACAAGGGCCCTGATATTTTGAACTTCTGAACTATTTACTTCAGAATTGTTAAATGAATAAGAAATAAATATAATAGTGAACAAAAGAAGCTAGCCATAAGAGTATATATTTATATTCTTCCATTTATTTCAAGTTCAAAATAAAGCAAAAACTAGTGTTCATTTTCCATACCTGCAAAGGAACAAGTAGGGGAATCTTGGGACACTGACCACAGTTAGGATTTTTCTTTTTTAACCTAGGTGGTTGTTATAAATTAGAATTCATAGGAATATGTATTTCTCTTTTATAGCAGTTTTGGTATATTTCATAATAAAAAGGTCTATTTATACATTTCAAATAAACACTGACTAAAGTAAATTGTTCTATAAATCACTTTTTTAAGCATAAAAAGCACTTGGATAGATTCATAAAAGTACTGATAATCATACTGAAGTGTACAACTTAAGAGTCTTCCGGGGCAACAGACTTTGTCTTACTATTTAAGAACAGAGTATTGCACAAGAGCCAGGGAACCAGAGTTTAGTACCCAAATGTGCCTCCAGCTATAGGGAAACATCTTGGGCAACTTATTTGACCTCTGTGTACCTCAGTTTCCTGGTCCACAAGGTAAACAATAGTTATCGTGGAAATGGATAAGCTACAATATGCAAGATGCCTAAGAGAAGGTGGCTCACAGAAAGCATTGAAGTAACCATTATTATTTTTTAATATTTTAAAATCCAAGTTGGATAAAAAAACATTAAAACAAGCTTGCCAAATCTGACAATGGCAAGAATAGCAAAAAGGTCATCAATTTTGTAATATACCACAAATTAATTGGTTGACTGGACAAAAATACCTTTTAGAAATGATCTAATTTTAAGATCCTAAAAGTAAAATTATTACATAATTACTAAGAACTGATTAATTTATTTTCCTTCTGGAAAATAAGGTTGATGTGCAAAAAATGAGTACTGTACCTTAATGCATACTAGTACAAGCTTATTAAATACTAAACTATAAATTGCTTATTTTGATAGTCAACTAACAGGTTAATAAACTTTACATAAAGCCATTCTTCATATCCTGAAGATACGATATAGTTCGAATAATTTCCTCAGGCACTAGTGTAAAACACTCATTTAAATTTTTAAATGCATACTCCAATTTATGTATCACAGGAATGGTCTTATTCAAAAATGTGTACAAGATGAGAAAATGGCTGTTATAAGTATTGCAGTAAATCTTTTTGAGTCCAACCAATGATAGTCAATTAAAAAAAAAATTAACAATGCAGCCCAGTCTCTCCTTTCCCTCTCTGTCTCTCTCTCATAGAAAATAGATAGAGACATATTGACATAATGTAATGTGGTGTATAGGGGACGTCTAGGATACTCTTTTAAAATCTTTGGTGGCTTTTAGTTATTTTGTAACAAAAATTATTTTTGAGGAGAAATACTAGTAGAAAGAATTTACATGGAAAATAACTAAACCATAACAAACAAAGTATCACTATCCACTAGTGTGGAAACCTCCTCTGAATATTCAAGATAATTTTCAGATTGATATTCCCTTAATACAGAAGAGAAAAAAGGATCCTAGACATTCCCTATACATCACATTTATCTATATATCTGTATCTATCTTCTATCATAGAGAGTCAGAGAGCGGATCCTGGAATTTACCTATCTATGCACCTTTAGTCAAATTTCCTCAGGCAATTTTATACATTCCCACCCTCAGACAAAGTTATATTATATATCTGCTCAAATTTCATATGTTTAGGGAAAGTTTGTCTGATTACTCTATCTAAAGTAGCAGCCCCTGTTACTATCCCCCCCACTCCCTTTAAATCATAGCATTTAGTGTCTCCTGCATTATATCACAGCTATACAATTTTTGTAGGTCTCCCCTGCTAGAAAGAAAGGCCCAAGAGCCAGGGGACTTTATCCACCAGGTTTACTGTTTTACTTTTGGCACTGAAATGATGGTTGATACAAAGTAGACTCAGCCCACTCTTTTCTGAGCTGTATACCTAAATACCCAACCACTTATTCTACATTTCCATCTGCATGGCTCTTAAGTATCTAGAATTTAAGATACTCAAAACTGAACCGATGATCTACACCCAGTCCTACCCCAACAATGGTAAAAGTCAGTAATGGCACTGTTAATCACCCAGCAACTTAAGCAAAACATTTTGGGGTCATCCTTGAGTTTTCCACTTTCTTTACCCACTGCATCTAACCATGCAGTCTCTTTACTTATACCTTTCTCAAACTGGCAAATATTCTCCTTCCTAACTTAGCATGCAAGTCTGAGCCATCATTATCTTGATCTGACTCCTGTAATACCTATCTCATCTCCGACATCTTGCCCCCTCCAAGTCCAAATTTTCTTTCTCAAATGTCAGCACTGTCCTTTAAGCTCTTCACTGGTTTCCTATTGCTTTTCAAATAAAGAACAAAATTCTTAACATGGCTTTGATCCTGCCTATCATTACAAGCTCATGAACCAACCATTAAAACACAACAGAACGAGCCTCCTATTCTGACACTGTCCTAATTTTGCCTTCACCATACTTAGCAAAATTTACCTAAGATTCAAATACATGAAAAATATCAAGTACAAGATTTAATGAAATGTGTAACATTTATAATGTTTCCACTTCATATTAAAATATCTAGTCAACTATCTTTTTAAAACACTTGCTGGGAAACAAGCATCAAGCCTGCCAACCTCAAGTTTCCCCTGACCACAGAGATGGCCACGAAGAACAAAGATGACAGCACACTTGTGTTCACTGTGGATGTCAAGGCAAAAAGCACTACATCAAACAGGCTGTGAATAGCCTGTTTTGATGATGCCAATGAAACTGGGAATATCTAAAATGAATCCAGGTAGTTACTTCTAAACATATATATTTTTCTCTATTAAAAAAACTCACCAGTGATACACACCTATATGTGAATATATGAAACAAAGTTCAAGATATGCTGTTAACTCAAAAAAAAAAAAAAAAAAAAGGAGAGAGAAAATAGCATACAAAATACAAATCCTTTTGTGTCAGGAGGGGCAGGGAACAGAAAAGATACATACATAGATAAATAAACTGGGGGCTAAAGGACAGGGAAGATTTATTAATTTATTCCATATATTGTTCAAAAAAATTTCAATTATTTGATTTTTAAAATTATATATTTTATATATTACGTGCATATTATTTCAAATTTGTTTTACTTTTATATTTTTAATGTTTTTTAAAAATTACTAGAATTACTAGAAATGATCAGATAATCAATATAACTGAGATGGAAATAAAATTTCTATGCTTACTTTCCCTCACATTTCTTCAAAAAAGAAATAAACTCTATGGGATTTAGTCCCTGTAATCTCAGCCAAATCAGGAGCGCAAACAAATTATGACTCTAGCACCTAAATATAACATTTTTCTAGCCACCACTGTCTGAGTGAGCAATACAAAAGAAAAAAAGGCTTCAAGTTATGACCACTGTTAGAAGCTCGGATAAGATCCAACTTGGTCCACCATTAATCTCAACGTATAAAAATTAAACTCATTCCTACCTTGATTTGACAATTTCTTTCTCATATATCTCTTCAATTACCTGTGAGCAAAAATACAAAAATGTTTAATATCTCAAACGTTTTTTCCAAACCTAAAATGATAGTTTTCAATTACTGAGATCATATAGAATAAAGTGGTTTAGGACAGCTGTCAAATATTACTGCTATTGAAATAACACTTAATAGATTTTTAAAAACAATCACACATGCAGAAAGCTAAGTAGAATAAAAAGGCCAATAATTTATCTACATAAAAACAGAGCCCCACAATATTCATAAAAATGATGTACTATATTTCTAGGGAAAATAAAAATTCACAAGATCATGAAATTTTTTAAAAACTTAAAAGTAAATAAGTGCTGTCAATCTCCATCTAAGAATCATAACAACAGACTTTCAAAAGTCAGACAGACAGTAACTTAAAAGTATGAAGACAGTGTATTCCACTATCCAAATGCAAATGATAAAGCTGAGAAGTTCATTCATTTGCATTAGACTGGAAAAAATGCAGACTCTGGAGTTGGAAGCCTGATTCAAACTATTCACCAGCATTGGTGATGTACATGATCCTGAGGCAAGTGCCCGACCTCCCTTATGTCAGCTTCCCTTATCCGTGAAATGGATCCAAAATACAAAATACCGCATAGGTTGCTGTAAATAAGACAGGGTATATCAAGAATTAGCGTGAACCTTGGCACATGATGAACCTTCAATTAATAGTCACCAGCAGGAGGGGCAATAGCAATGCTAGTGTTGATAGAAAAAAGAAATCTGCAAACTGATGAAGTGCTTTAACAAGGGATAATATGATATTGTATAGTAACTATAATGTCTTTTACCTGCTTGTTATGGCTTGTGTTTAGATGTCCCCCCAAAGCCTCATGCAGTCATAAGTGGGACTTTTTAGAGGTGGCTGGATCTACAGTGTGTGACTATGGGATTGATCCATGGTGCAATGCTAGGATTAAAGGCACTAGGATTAAGGGTGAATACTACCCACCCAGAGATCAAGTAGCCTAGATAAGATATAAGGGACAGAAAGAGGTTTGTCATTGCTGGTTGCTTTGCTTCCTTGCTTTGCTACCTTCTGCCCACCACAAACTGTTTCTACTCTGCAATGCCTGTCTGCCATGCCACCACCTTGCCTTGGAGCCAGTCGATTATGGACTGAAACCTCTACAAACTGTGAGCTAAACCTTTCTTCCTTTAACTTTTTGTGTTGGGTATTTTGTCTCAGCAATGAGGAAAAAGTAATGAAGACACTGCTCAGAGTGTACTTGTCAAATAAATATTTGAGGGTGGGAGAGGGAGGGAGGTGAGGAAGCAGGCACATTTCAGTCCATCCAGATGAAATTTTATTATTGCTTTTCTTTTTATCCAAATTCAAACTAAATAATAAAATGGGTCTAATCATGTTTAAACACTAACCTGCAATAAACTGCTGAAGATACTCATAGATAGCTTCACCTAGAATTATACAGTATTCGACCTAGATGAGCTGAATTTCTAAAATTCTTAATCTAATAGGTTCAACTCCATCTAGTAACATCAGCATATTTCTGTTATTTTATAAAAAGTTACTCTAAGGACCCCTGGCCTCAACATATACAAATACAAAACATATACAAATATCATATATTAACAGTAAACATATGTTGATAACTAACAGTAAATATATGCCATTTTTATGAATACCATCCTCATGAGTGAAATAGGATTACAGGTAAAACAAAAATATATTTATAAATGAAACACTTAAGCTTAGTGTAAGGAATTTTAAATTAGTTCAGTTTTACCAAGGGTGCCTAAAACATCAAAATTCAGTTTATAATGGCAGACTTTAAAGTTTCAATCTTATTTAATGGTATGCAATATCATTATACCTACTTCCTATAAAGGTCTCTTTCTGAGATGATATTCCAATGAAAACAACCATACATGGGCGTAATGGCGCACACCTATAATCCCTGCACTTGGGAGGCTGAGGCAGGAAGATTGCATTAAGTTTGAGGCCATTCTGGGCTATATAGTGAGTTCAAGGCCAGCCTGAACTACAAAGCAAAATCATGTCTCAAAAACCAAACCAAACCAAATTAAACAAACCACAACTAAAAAAATAACCATACATTTAAGAATTTTTCTTTTCATTTATATTAAACTGTTTCAACTAAACCATAAGGCCATTCCTTTATTTAATGCTACTGGTCCTTAGGCATCTATTCTTCTATACTAGACAACACTTCCACCATTATTACAGACTTTCATCTCTCTTTCTCAAACTAAAAATAAAAGAAAGTAACCAATTCTATCCTAAAAGACCTAACAAAAAACTTACATGAAAATTTCTGTATATTTACAAAGAAATTCACTACATAGTAATTTATAGTAATAATGAATTTTAATAATCTAGGAACTTAAAAAGATTACATAAATTATATATACATATTTTGAAAAAGCTTATAACAATTATACAAGTTATATCTGGATAGTGATTCTTATTCTCTTAATTATAACTTTAATTAGTTTGATAATCAAAATCTGTTATAAAGTTTTAAAAAAATTATGGAAAGTTTGTCGAATTAATCCTTAAAAAAGAGATATAAGGAACATAATTATTCAAAAAAGTATGTTGTAAACCAAAAATACTTACCTTTATATCAAAAGGTGATTTTTTCTTGATGTGAGGAGCCCAGTACTTACAGGCTAACTGTAAAAGTAAACAGTACAGGTAGTCAGTACCGATTCATGCCACCTCGATCACTTAGCAGAGAGCTGTTTCTTAACAAGGTGGTTACTAGTATATGCTGGCGGGGGGCCAGTTAGATCCTTGGCCCCAATCCATAAAAGTGTCAGTGGGGTTGTGCACTGCAATTTGCCACTGTGATTCAAAAAACAAAATAAAAGAACAAAAAAACATCGTTCCAACAATCTCTAGGGTAATGGTACAGCCCAGTAGATAATCTCAAAATCAAACATCTTCAGCACAGTGGTAAGGGTACCCACGACTAGATCCAGATACACAAAATCTTTAAAACACTGTAGTCTATAAACTGATTATTACAGAGAATATAGAACTGCCGTATTTCAGCAAATTCAGCTTCACCTAGAAATTTAAATACACACACACACATATATATATAATCTCTCCAGATATTTACATGGACTACATAACATTCAAGAAACATATTCTTACTTTTTAAAAACTAAATCACAATCTTTTTAAAAATAGACAACTCTGGCAAACAAGATATTTATACATTTATAAAAAGGTGACTCGGCACAGTGTCTGCCATATTGGAGTCACTCAATGTTTGATTAAGGAAAAACACATGGACAAAGGGTAGAGAAATAAAGTAAAATGTTACTGCTTCTGTGAAGCTTTCCTCAATCATATTTGATAATGCTAATTGCTTCTTCCTTCTCTTCATTTTGCAAATAACTTCATTACTGTCCTATATTTCTGAGTTATAATTACTTGAATGCTTGTCTTTCTTCCTTACCTATAAGAAACACTTAAGAAATGAGGCCTATGTCTTCTTTACTTGTATAGCTCAGCTCCTAACACAGTCAACCTACCTAAAGAGCCCCTTAAGTAGTTAAAGACACTGGCCCTCAGGAAAAGCCTCTAAAAATGTGCCCACTTACATGACACTTTCCCAAATCACCAACACTCTGCCCAA
This sequence comes from Erethizon dorsatum, assembly GCA_028451465.1. Taxonomy (NCBI): domain Eukaryota; kingdom Metazoa; phylum Chordata; class Mammalia; order Rodentia; family Erethizontidae; genus Erethizon; species Erethizon dorsatum. Next base: position 43,903,860 of record CM051823.1, read on the forward strand.
CAGAAAATCCTCACCTCCCCCCAATTTATTCTGTGGAATTCTCATTTCCTTATGCTGCTCCTCCTAGGCTTCACATACTCAGCCATCTTCTTATATCACACCTCTAAGAGAACTAAGTCTAATTTGATAAATTGATAAATTCAGCAAGATAAAAATAAAAATGTGAGCCTTATCTTCTGATTTAAACTGCTTACTGTAAATCTATCTTGAGTAACAATCTAGCAAATGTTTATTAAACATATATCATCTCTCTTTTCTGAGTTTCAGCTTTTCCTTGGGTTCTCACCCATCTTTCACATATCGCGACCTTAAAGGACATCCTGCCTGTCTCAACTCTTCAGTCTCCTGTAAACCAAAAACTTAGCGTTCTCCACTTAGTGCAGCTACAACAGCACAGATTATTCAAAACAGTCCCTACTGAAAGACAAAAAATACTCTAAATAAAAATACAGTAGCATAAAAAAATGTGAGGTCATAAAGTTCCAATCTTTGGTCTTTAAATTTTAACTTAGCAATCTCGTTTGTTCAGTAAGTAATTAAAAGCACCTTCTCTAATTCTGTTCTCAAAGTACTTCCCTTACATTTCTGTTCTGTCATTTGTCATGTTAAACAGTGGCAGTTCTTTGTATCTCTTAAAAATCTCTCGCCAAATACGTGAATTCCCTGAAGACAAGGACTACCTTCCTTTCCAGCTTAGAAGCACCCAAACATTATCTGGCAAATATCTGGCATTAATGTTTGCTTCCGTGGCCCAAGACTGCCAAGAACCTTCATTCCCTCCACTACATTTTACCCTGTAGTACATCTGTTCATTAATTCACTCATCCATTCACTCAACAAATACCCGTTATACAATGTGTGTCTAGTACAATACCAAGTGCTGGGAGTACATGGAGAATAAAAGAGACTTGCTCCCCAGACTGAGCTCTCACACTCTAATGTGAGACAAGATAAAGTAGGATTATGTGCCATGTTCTCTAGGCTGTCTCATTCAGTTCTACAGCTTTACATTTTACCTTGGGTCAGTAATTCCCAAATTTCTGTTCAAGCCCAAGTCTTGCCAATATTTTCTAGCCTCACACATTCAACTGGCCTCTCAGTACTTTCAATTAAATGTCTAGTAGGCATCTCAACCTTAATGTGGCCAAAACAAAACTCTTGATATTCCCCACTAAATCTTCTCCTTTGCTGGTCTTCCTCATCTTACAAAATGTCTAAAACATTGACTCAGTTGTTTCGACTATCCTTAATTCATCTTTCCTCTCCTCCTTCACAATACATAACCATCAAGTCCTACTGCCTCTAGTTTCAGAATACAACCAGTCCTCTTCATCTTTTTTTTTTTTTTTTTTTTTTTTGTGGGTACCGGGGGTCGACCTCAGGACCTCGCGGGCCAGCAGGTGCCCGTGCCGCTGAGCGATATCACTGGCCCTTTTTTCGTATGTGGGTTCTGGGAGTCGAACTCGGGCCCTCGCGCTTGCCAGGCAGGCGCTTACGCCACTGAGCCATCTCACCGGCCCTCCTCTTCATCTTTAATAGCAGGAGTTCCATCATCTCTCATCTGCACTAGCCCTATTGCTATCCCTACTACTATTGCTCCCTCATCCCTGTCCGATTTCCAAATTTTAGCCACAGAGATCTTTCAAAAATATAACTCACCTGATTATAATTAAAATCTATTGTATTTAGAATAAAATCCATACTTCTTAGCCTCCAAACTGTATATACAATCTGGTCCCTACATATCATTCTATCCTCCTCTCATACCCTTCTCCCTCTCACCCTTTTTTTTTTTTTGTGGGGGGAGGTTTTCAGACAGGCTCTTGCTATTTAGTTCAGGCTGGCCTTGAGCTCACTACTGTAGCCCAGGCTGGCCTTGAACCTGTGACGATCCTTCTGCCTCAGCCTTCCAAATGCTGGGGAGTGCTGGGATTACAGGCATGTACCACCATGCCCAGTCTCCCTCTCATATCTTATGTTGCAGCCACCCTAGCCTTCTCTACTCTCACACCTTGAGTCATTCACACTTAATACTCTCTGGACTGTTCCTTGTTCTTCCCAAAACTTGCTCCTTCTTTGCATTCAGGTGTTAGGTCAAATGTCATCAGACAGAAGACTCTCCTGACTACTTTTCATATACTCTATCTGAGCCACTGTCACAACATTCTGTTTCCTTTTCCTCAGAGTACTTGATAATCTCTGAAACTATAACCTGGCTCTCCCTTCTGCAAATGAGCTCCATTAGAGCAGCCAACTAATAAATTAGTTTTACCATGAAAATACAGGTACATGGGGAAAAGGAACTGTGGTGTAGTTTAAGATGTCATTAAAAAAAAAAGCCCCTCTAAACTGGATGTGGTGGTGCACGCAGGTAATTCCAGCACTTGGGTGGCTGAGACAGAAGGATTGCTGTGAGTTCGAGGCCAGCCTGGGCTATACAGCGAGATCCTGTCTCAAAAAACAAACAAACAAAACAAAAAAAGCTTCTCTAATGTAGTATAAAAGAATGAAAATGAAGAAGGGCTAAAGTAAGGATTCCACACAATAAACAATGCTGAAAATTCAGGAAGTGAAACAAGGCATGGCATATTCAAATAATTGCAGCTCATTATAGTTAAGGTACAACATTAGAAGGGAGAGGAAAGAGAAGAAACTGAAGGTATAAAACACAAGCCATGGGCTGGTGAGATGGCTCAGCCGCATAAGCGCCTACCTCGCAAGCGTGAGAGCCCGAGTTCGACTCCCAGAACCCACATACGAAAAAAGGGGCCGGTGATATCACTCAGCGGCACGGGTCCCTGCTGGCGCGCGAGGTCCTGAGGTCGACCCCCGGTACTCACACACACAAAAAAAAAACATAAGCCAGATCACATAATGCTTTGAAGGATTCCAGTCATTATCGTAAGGGCAGTCACAGGTATGTAGATTTTAAGACAAGTGACATGATCAATTTGCACTTGTGTTAACCGAGACAGTAGCAAGAAGCATGGGCTGGAGGACAAGAGGAAAGACAAGATGACACGTTGGTCCAGGGAAAAAACAGTAACAACCTGGCTCAGGGTTACAAAGGCGTAGAAAAGCACATGGTCTTAAGAGATACTTAAAATATAGAAATGTGGGCATTAAGGGAGAGAGAGAACTCAAAATGATCCCTAGGCTTGGCCTGGACAAATCGGACACAGGAAACAGAAAAAAGAAGCAGTTGAGGCACTGAGCCACTTACACTCCCTCCCAATGACTCAGTAATAAGGATTAGGAATGCTGCTGCGGGCTCCAAGATTGTGTTTCTCCATTCAAAGCCAACTGTGGCTCACAATGCAAGGCAGAAAGACATCTCTTCATAGCTGGATCTACTAGGAGCATCTTGTCAGATATCATTCTGCTTGAAAACCGAGGTTAGTCCAGTCAAGAAAAAAACTATTTCTCCCTCAAGACTGGCTTTCTTGCCAATCTCATACAGACTGAGACACTCCGTCCTCTCTGAATCCACTCCTTCGATAAAGCCCCAAATAGCAAAACTACATAAGGAGTTTTCTCTGTGTGTATCTTTCCTGGACGGTGAACTCCTCCAAGCTAGGCGATTTCTTTCACTGTGTTATTCCCAGCACCTAGCGCAGTGGCCAGCACATACAGATACCCAGTAAAAACACAAGTGAATGAAATAGCCAGCAAATGCCTCCTACATTCTCCCAATCCAGGAGAACAGCCCACTCCAGGCCTCGGGCCTCGACGCCCTTACCCCTCTACACACTCACACACACACACACACACACACACACACACGAACACGAACACACACCCAGCGAGCCTACCTGTGTTACGAACTCCGCGTTGATCTGGGACACCGTAGGCGCCACGATTTTCTTGGGCTGCGCAGGGGCCGCCATCGCTGCACTTTCCTTCTGCTCCGATGGAAAATGAAAGCACCGCCAGGCAGCGGGGACCCCGTGCACTTCTAAAATTAACAGCTGCCGCGCCGAGGCCACGACCGAGATCCCACCGGCGGAGATGGCCACGGCCTTCACAGTCCCACCAAAAACCAGCGCCGCGGCGCGCGCGTCCCCCGGAAGCGGAACGGAGCGGGGCCGGAAGTCAGTGCAGACTTTGAGGCTGAGCTGGAAGGCGCAAGGCTTCGCCCTCCTCCCTTGCGCGCCTCCTGCCGGTTAGCCGGAAGAAAACACCAAAAGCACAGGGGTCGCAGGGAAGGGCCAGGCCCATGGTGGTGTTGGACGAGGGTTTCTTGTGGTTAGTGAAAGGTAGGGGCCGGAGAAATGGGGATTTGTGGTTTCTTTCAACTCTAAAGGAAACAGAGGGGAAAAAGAAATACACTAGGAATCCGAGGCTTTCTTTTAACTCTTTAACAGCGTTATGTGGGTACAAATTGATATAAACTACACCTATTTAATGTAAAATTTGATCTTCTTGACATAATTATACAATCGTGAAACTATCACCAAAATCATAATGATCATATCCATGCCACTAAGTTTCCTCGTGTCCTTCATCATGCCTACACCCCATCCTTTCTGTTGCTATAGATTAATTCGCTTTTTACAGAACTTTATATAAATGAAATATCACAATATGTACCTTTCTTCTTTACCCACCAAGGTACAGGTGTTGATAAAGTTTATTTTCCAATTTAGATATTTATTAAATTTATAATTTATCTCTTGATCTTGTGGCCCAGAGTATAAACCAATACACCCCAGATCATATGTCGCTTTCTAGTGCTCTATGTGAATGGGTCTGATTTATAATACCTAGCAGATTTATGACAAAATGCATATGGTGTTCTGTATCTATCTGTCTACATCTATTTATCTTATCATTTCTCTTAGCTAAGTTTTTGACTGCTATTGGACATTTTAAAATTACAATGTGCATTTTACAGTTTTTCATTTATTTTACAAGCTTTCTATAATATTTTATGAAGAAAGCTAAAGAACTGAGGAGTCAAGGGGGCTTCAAAAGGTAAGACTGTCAATGTATCAAATGCTTCAAAGAAATCTTAAAGGACAAAAATTTCATGAAGATCATAACTCTGGCAATTAAACCATTGGTGACCATTATTATGTAGGATATTTTAAGAAAAAAAATTCATTAAAATTGACTTAAAATAAAGAAAATCTATAGGTGTACATACATAAAGTCAAGTGACAAGTTAGGTTTCAGGCAGTTGATCACGTTTCCAGCTCCATTTCTGACTTCTTTGTGGGGAGGGAGGATTTGCTCCTCACTCATTCCCTTGGGGGCGTGCCTTCATCAGACTGGCATGCTTCATGGTACCAGAGGGCAGAGAGCTTCCATATATCATTTTTCCTAAATCCATCACTGAAGTAAGTATAGGTTTCACTCTCATCATCTCAGCTTAGTCAGATTTTACCCCTGTGCCAATCTGTCTGACTCAAACCTGGATTACCTATTCCTGAACAGCTGTAATGTCAAGGGAGATACGAATATTACCAAGGTGAACTCCACAGGTCAGCCATCTTTGCTCCATCCACAACTGTACCCCCAGCCTTTTGTACCATTATCCAAATATAAATATACACAGTATATGAAGACATCTTGATTTTTATTTTGCAATTATTTTTAGGCTTTTTCTAGAAATCTGTGCTGCCTGTATTGTATTGATCTTTTCTATAGTGCTTTTTAATATAAAAAGCAAATTCAAAATTATGTAAAAGGTTTATAATAATTACCTCATATGTTAATTTCTTCCTTCATGCATTGAGTAGACTGACTCAGCTAAGTATCTTCTTTGAGTAGAATGTGAGTCTGTATCTAATTTCAATTAATACTAGGAATATAAGAGACCAAAACAATAACAAGAACGGTATTTTTTTGAGAAACAAATTCTGTATTTCTTTAGTACAAATCTGGAGGGCAAGGCCAAAGAGAAGGATGGGTTAATAGACAAATAGACTGACCATGTGATATGCAATGGAGTTAATATATAAACTTGATATGTTAACTTGTAGGTGACAAGACGCTATTAAATAAATGTAAATAAGGAAATAAATTTTTAAATATCCATGGAAGTTCAGTATGAAAGGTGTACTGGACTGGGCCTATGGAAGTGTTTGACAATCAGTCAGTACCTTGTTGCAATACTGTGATTTTTCTTGAAAAAAAAAAAGTACAAACTGTGTAACTTGAAACTTTTTCAAAGTACTGTACTGATTTTTCAAGAATTTTATTCACTATCCACTTCCCATCAGCACATACATTTTTATCTTAAAAATTTCTGCCCTTTTGCAGTACAAAACAAAAACCAATAATTCTACTAACTCAGCTAATCAAACTCCTCCAGTAAGTAATCTTCTTCCTACAGTCTGGAATCACCCAAACAAAAAATTCTACTTCTCTTTAATTATGTTTATAAAGTTTATTTTTCCAGAAAAATCAAAATAATTGATTCAACAACACTAACAGGTCTAGCATGCAGCAAAACATCTTTTAACATCTGTTTAATCTTTTTAACATGGATTCATCTTTTATTTTCGCTTCTATAAAGTTTCCATAAGAAGCTTGCAAAGATAATAAAGGTAAATAAGTATTTTGTTACAGGTACTTCAAATAGCACTACAGTACATTTTTGACAAATTTTTTACAATATACCAACTTTCAATATGAAACAGCATAAAAAGGCATGGGCCAAAACAAAACATAAAAAAGTATAGTAGTATCACTTCGGCAAATAAAGTCTCAGTCACGCAAGCACAACACTCAGAATTCTCCCCGTCTGGGTTGTAAAAGGAGTATGTAAGATATTTCCTTCAAGTAAAATTTTATAGTAACTTAGGGAAATACCAAAATCTATGATTTCAGGCATGCTAATGAAGTAACTCTTAAACTTTTATTCTAAGAAAATATGAACCAGTTACTCCTTGCTTTTATGTAATAGATATGTTCTTGAAGTTTTGGGTAAAGCAAATTCTATCTTGCTTGCACTGGAGAAACAAAGTATTTCAAAAAAAGTATTCTCTAAAGCATGTAATTCTCTTCTGCTTCAGCTGGATGTTTCTCCTTAAAATACAGGCCGCATTTACACATCATTGGGTATACTACTTATACTGTGATATTTCATCTCTATAAATTGAACTCAAGTTACTTAAAACTTACTTGTAGTAAAAGCAAGCCAACCAAACCCCCCACTCCATCAAGACAGATCTTAGAATATGATGCAAACTTACAATTATTCATTTATCCACATTCTCAATAGAGGGCTTTTCATCATATTTGAATGTGCTAAGATAAATACCCATCTGCTTTTCTTTATACCTTAGAAACACAATGGCTCACTTCATTGCTACAAAATGTCACTCCTAAAGATTTTACAAATAATGCCAAATACGAAGGACAATGTATGATTGTGAAATAGGATCCTCATAGTTTAGGATTACATCTTTCCCAAATTATCACAGTTCTGTCTAGATATGATACTTTCAACTCTGTAGGTATCTTATTCCTATACAGCAATGGTTATCTTACTAATTAAAAAAAGATCAAAGTAACATTCTTTAGCATTAGCATATTACAGAACCATAAAGGAATAAAAACTAAAACTAGATATGGTCACTGACATTTGATCGACCTTAGTAGATCAACCTTAAGTTGAAAGACCACTGAAAGAGGCATTAAAACAAAGTCTTGCTAAAGTAAATGTCTTAGGGAAAGTCTTCTAGCTGAGTCTTGTTTATGACTGCTGGTGTCAACTACTATATTAACAATAAATGAATTGCTTCATCCCTCTGAAAAGATAAAACTGCATATAAAATAAGATTATGGCACTTGAAAAATATTCCTGGTAAGTAAACATGATAAATGTATGTAGGTGCACCTTAGCCTCTTTTAAATTCTTTTGGGGAAATCAATAGCACCCTGGATCAAAAATAAAATAAAATCTTCATCACCTGAGCACCTGAAGGAGGTGAAATTACCATATAATCCTAAGAATGGCTTTGAAAAGATCAATGAAAATAATGCTATCTTTCCATTCATATCCATATTTACTCTTTTTAAACTGCAAGAAAAATGAAAAAAATGCTTTACAATAAAATTTGTGCCATAGTGGACAAATTATGCTTTAATGTAAAATAAATGAACCATAAATGCTACTTGCTGCAGCTACAGGGCAATTTTTTCCTGTCTTTTAAGTATATGTATCTAAAAAGAGATGGCCTATCTCAAGGAATAATTCCTTCTAAAACTGTGTCTGAACTGCTTGTACAAGATCATGGATTTATAGTTTTCAATATATCCAAAATAAATGCTCAGTTTATGGCATCAAGCTATGTTCTTCCTTCTAAAAACTAATTTGGCTGCTCCTAAAACATTGTGTTGATTTCCTTTATATCTCACCACAGGACAAGCAATTTCCCATGGAATCATTCCATCTAATGCAGGCCTTTTGATAAAAATGTTTAAATGATACAAGACCAGCAGAGACTACAAATGTTAGTGGTTTTGACAGTTACATAACCGAATCTAATACAACTACCTTGTCTTGTAGTTGTTCTTTAAAGTGAGTGAGTTGATGCCTCTTCCAGTGAGGAGCCTGTCTGAATGTTTTGCCACAAACCGAGCATTCAAATGGTTTCTGACCTGCATGGATTAGATAGTGTCTTTCCAGTTTAGATGGAGATCGGAAACTTTTACAGCAAACACTGCATTGGTAAAGGAGGCCATCATTTCTCTCAGGATCCCCCGAATAACTAAAACAATGATGGCTCTTATCTGATTCCAAAAGTGCATTAGAGAGATAGGGCTGCCGGTTCCTACAGTAGGTACCAAGAATAAAATCCTCAGTTTCTGTCTTAACTTCTATTTCTGATGTTTGATCTGACTCTGAAACCTCATATTTTTGAAAACCAAGAGCCTGACATTGTTGGGAAGCATTATAGTTAACATTATCACTTGGATGAATGGAAAGTTTGTTCACATTTCCAAATTCTACTTGACAAAGGGATCTTCTATAAGGAATCTTTTCAATATGAGTTAGTTTATGTCTTTTTAAGTGAGCTGACTGTCTAAAAGATTTCCCACAAACATTACAGCCAAAAGGCCTTTGTCCAGTGTGAATTAAATAGTGTCTTTGTAGTTTGGATATAGAAGGAAATACCTTCTCACATTTATCACAGGGACACATTTTATGTCCAGTAAGTGTGTTTTCACTTGGAACTGAAAAATCACACTGAAGTACTTCACAGTTATTTAAGAATCCCTCGGTGGATGAACCATAGATTGACAAGTCTTTAGTATTCACTGAGCTATCTATAGTTAATATACTTTCTGCTGTAAGGATACCTTTCAAATTTTTTCCCTTATTTTGGGTCTGGAATTGCTTTTGCCAAGAAAATGGCAAAGTCAATGTTTTCTTTTTTTTATTGCCAACTGTCTTATATGTTCCATGTTTGCCAAGAGAACCCATAAATCTTCTCTGAGTTTGCTCGGAGTTCTGCTCACTAGAAATAAGATCACAAGTTTTCAGGAAACTATGTTTATATGCTTTTTTTTCTGATCGAAAGTTATCTAATTTTTTGCCCCCAGCACGTTTAAGCTTGGCCAAGATCTTTTTAACAGTGGTTTTATAGTTGTAGTTTCTTTTGAGTCTGCTTGGAATTTTGCCACCTCTGGCAGGAAAACACTTGTGTCCACTGAGAATCTCCTCTGATTCAAAACATTCTTCACACTCTGAACACTGAAAAGGGACAATATAAATGGAGTGGACATCAAGTGGATTATTCTCCTCAGATTCATCCATATCACCATTTGCAAAACCGTCCTGCTTTGCATTTAATTTATTAGGCAAGGGGCATGATTCTGGACTCTTCACCTTTAATGAAAGAGTCTGAAAAGTCTTATTCCTAGTATGGATTTGTTTATGCTTCAGAAGTTTGCTTTGAATTTTAAATCCTTTTTGACAAAAACAACATTGAAAAGGTCTTTCTTCTGAATGTGTGAGTTGGTGAATTTTTAAATGAGTTGACTGTCGGAAAGATTTACTGCACAGGACACATTTAAAAGGCCTCTGGCCAGTGTGAATAAGTGCATGCCTGTCAAGTTTTGATTGTGACGGAAACATCTTGCCACAGATTGTACACGCATGAATATTCTTTCTCTTCGTAGTACCATACGTGGGATCGGACTTAGAGCACGGGTGTAATGCCCATCTCTCCTCCGTAGTAAAAGTATTATACACTCCATACACTGGCTTTTCTTGCTTGGCTTCCAGCAATCTTCTGACCTGCTTAACATCATTCTGATAGGTTTCATTGTGAAATTGCTGGTGTTTCACAAATGTCTTCAGATTTTTAAAGTGGCGTTGACAAATACTGCATTTAAAAGGCAGACTATGAGTTAGTTGATGCCTCTCCAGATGAACTAGTTGCCTAAAGGTTTTATGACACACATCACATTCAAATGGTTTTTGACCAGTATGAATAAGATAATGCCTAGCTAATTTTGATGGTGTTTCAAAGTGCTTGAAGCAAATATTGCAAATATATGGCCTGTTTCTAGGTAGTTTGCTGGCTACTACACGCTGCTGAATCTTCAGCATTTTAAAATTTTTTCAGCCATCATATTCTTCAGTGATACACTTTGATGAACTCCATATTGTCTTTAAATTCCAGAGATATCTAAAAATTAAAAAGAAGTATTAATTTACAAATTATTTGTATGAAAAGAAATTAAGCTATCCTTTGGCTGAAGATATTTAAAGTTAATGGAGACTGGCCTTATTTTGTGTTTACAGGTAAACTAACAATCATTTTAGATCAATTCATTAGAACCATGAAACTAATTTCACACATAAAGAGATATGATGAGTATAGCAGACACATAAAGATGTATGTAATTTTAAGCTATTTTTCTACCTGAGAAGCTGCATTAAAAGGGGACTGAGTTGAATTTCCTAACATTAAACAGAATTTTTGATTCCAGCTTTTCTATTTCATTAGTCAATATTTAGTTGCTGTCATTTTTTTAAAAAAAATGGGCTAGAAAAGTAAAATGTGTTAAGAATTGAAATATAATACTAAAAATAAGATGTATTTGCATTCAATTAAAGCATATACTGTATTTTCCATTCTCTGAGAATGGAATTTTTTTTTTTTTTTTTTTTTGTGTGGGTACCAGGGGTCGACCTCAGGACCTCGGGTGCCAGTAGGCGCCCATGCCACTGAGCGATATCACCAGCCCTTTTTTCGTATGTGGGTTCCAGGAGTCAAACTCGGGCCCTCGCGCTTGCCAGGCAGGTGCTTAAGCCGCTGAGCCATCTCACCGGCCCCGAGAATGGAAATGTTTTACTTACTGAAGTTAGTTTTCTTAGCTACAATAACACTATTTACTCTCAATTACTTCCTTATGTGAACAAAGTCAACTAGGAGAAAATTCCAAAGACCTGAGTTCTAGTCCTGGATTTATTACCACATGAACTTGGTGGTGGGAATAAAGAAATACAGATTCCTCATCTGCAAAGAGGGGAGAATGTCATTTGGACTGCCTACTACACCAAGTTGCTGTGCAAATCAACAGAGATAATGCATTTAAATAATACCTTACATTTATAAATTGCTTGGAGACTGTGAGACAATGTATACAATGTAAGGCATTATTTAGCTAAACACTAATCACATCTAAAATTTTAATCCTGACTGTTTAATAACATATTAAGGGTTTTTAAGAGATAAACCTGCTGACTAAAGTTCTTTTTATTTCTCCTTTCTCCTCTGCTCTAGTGTTTGTGTGTGTGTGTGTGTGTGTGTGTGTATGTGTGTAGACTTCTTGAGGAAAAAAAACCCAACAAAACAAGTAGAGAAAAATGAGGTTGACAAATTGCATACTTATTTATGAATATGTTGAGTGTGGTATATTTGTCAGGCAACATAATAAAAGGGTCATTTTGGTCTTAAGAGTTAACATAAAGGGCCAGTGAGATAGCTCAGTGGCATAAGAACCTGCCTGGCAAGCACAAGGTCCTGAGTTCGACTCCTGGTACCCACATAAAAAAAAAAAAAAGAATTAACATAAAGATAAAAATAACTTCTCTATATTGCTCTGTAAGACGCATACAAAAGTTTAACAGGTACTTCTATGACCATCTTATACACTATGTTCTTTTTTTTTAAACAATAGTTGATTTTCTCCTCTCTCTTCTATCAAACTGCCCATAAATAAGGCAGACATTAAAAAACACAAAAGGACAGCTAGACCAGCTCTCTCCTTCTAACATATCTTCTAGTTGAGATAAAAACAAAAACAAAAAAACAACCAATAACCAGAAACTCAGAGTTCCTTGGCAGCTGATTTGGCAAACAACCAACACATATCTGTTTAGTATCTGTCTTCTCCTAGAAGATACCCTAAACACAATCAAATACTGTACTGTACATCCACTGTGGTTTTCTTCAACAAACTGAGTTATAAACAGAAAAAAAATGAAATTAAGCAAGTATTTTCTACTAGTTGCTTTATCATAGTGCCTTTCAAACTGCAGGTTATTATTCATTATTGAACTAATAAGTTAACTTAGTGGATCATGAACAGCATTTTGTTTAATAAAATGAAGTAGAAAATGCCAGAACACATACCATATAGCAAGGGTAAATACTGTTTTTTGAAACTTGTTTAGAAAAAAAGTTAAAATACTTTGTGAAAGCTATTCCTAACATACCTCTTGACACACAGAGGAACCTATAATAAAATCAATTGCCTATTTACACTGGCCAAGTAATCCATTAGGCGATAAAGATCATGGGCATCAGTGTCCAGTTTTTTAGTATTCATATTACTCCAAAATATTTAAAAATCATCTGAGAGGCCAAATGGAAAATGCGCCAAATACATGCAAAATATGACCATAAACCACTGTATTAATTTATGAAACACAACATATAATCCAGCAAAAATCAACAACCATAGCAACAATTAGCTGTTGGTGCCATGAATATTCATTTTCACTACACTGTACTAGAGAATGCCAGAATTACAGGTGAACAGCCCCTAAAAAGCCTAAATATGCTGTATGGAGCAAAAGTCATACTGATTAAGATTAAATAAAAAATACAGTAAGTATCTAAGAACTTGACAATTTATCTAATTCCTGTTGGGCAATTTATTTAATTCCTGTTGTGCAATTAGGTGTCAAGGTGGTCAATCAGGACAACAAGCCAAACTGAAAGTAATAATCAAGCCTTTATTCACTTATGCAACAGAGTAAACAAGAAGCAAAAAGAAGCACCGGCTCCCTAGTGGTCCATTAAACAGGACACTAGGTGAGGGTTAAGTGGATGTAGTGTGCACAGGAGGGAATCTTTTTGCCAAGGAGCTCCTAACAAAAGGTTCCTACTCTTTATGGACCCTCTGGCCCCTGAGGGCCAGAAGAGGGAAGGTAAAGGGCTAGGAGTAAAAAGAACCAGAGCTAAAAATGGAGAAAAGTACTTAAACTAGGGTGCTTGTGGGAAGAACTCCAAATGGAGACAGCTGGGCCAGGAAACAAGTTACACTGTGAGCATGGCTAGCAACACAGGAGATGAGTATGTGACTGCAACTCCCTCCAGAAAATTGCAAAGACCTGGCCATGCACCAAGTCTGGTAGGGGAGGGAGCTTCCCTCCATAAGGCCAGGCAGGCAAAGCCTAGTAATTAAGGACAGGCCATAGGATTTTGGACTGGAGCTGCGCTTCTCAATTCTTTTTGTATGCTTCTCCTTCCACTTTATAACTGTTTTGGGGGACCATGCTCCCCCCGCAAAAAAAAAAACCCACACTAGAACCACACAAGACAACCTCTGATTACAACAGGGACTGGCTACAGGCTCTTGGGCCACAATGGGTCTGTAGTTGATCACCCATCACCAGCACTAAGACTGAATTCTATCATCGCTTGCCTCCCTATTATGTGGGAAAACACTTCCTGGGAGTCCTATCCTGTTAGAATCATTAGTGGCAAGTGGTGATCTCATCTCCTATTTATAAGTGAAAGGTCAGGAATTTCCACACTCCAAGTGCAATCCCCAATGTTCTTATACAAGCGTGCACACAGAGCTCTAAATCCTATTACAAATGATTTTTCTGTTCTCTCCATTGATTTTTTTTTTTGGTGGAAAACATTTTTTTTTTTTAAAGCAAGCTAAGACTCGATAATTTTTATGTTAAACTGAAATAAAAATAAAGCTGTCCTCAATAAAATCCAATGTTGCACCAAGGCTGAAACCCTGACTTTTGTCTTAGCTAACACACCAAAAAGATTTGAGAATATAAAAAAATGAACAAGAAAAGACAGACCTGAGAGAAGCATAGACAACTCTCAATTGGGGAACAATCTCTGATGTATTTACCACAGCTTTTGCCTGTTTTTACCTTGTTCTGCCCACTCCCCTTGGCCCACTCTTGGCCTCCCAACAGCAAACAAAGGACCCTGACATCAGACAAGCTGTTAGGCTTGGTCTAACAGCTCACAATCAATGAACACCTGTGGGGGTGGGGCCCAGTCTGGCGACCACACCACCAGGTGAACTGCTTTGACGGTAGTTAAAAGAGAAAAAAAAGCCCTAAGTATTGTGAGACCCACAGCGGGAGAAAAGCTTTCATTCCGCGTCTTCCTCTAAGAGATCCCCGCTCCCCAGAGACTCTCCAGAAACTGGGAAGTAGATGGGAACGGAAAAGAAGCTAAGAGGAGCTGAGGTCGTGGCACCCCTGTCCCAGGTCCCCCCGGCACCTCGGCGGGATCGAAGCCGACCTGACTCTCCCTGGCGGTGACTCTACCTCGCACTCAGGTTCCTGACGGCCTCCGCATGCACCTGGAGCTGGCAAGGCCCGGCAGCTGCACATCTCCGGGCCACGGCGCCGCGAAGGCACATAGCGCGTCCGCAGGGTCGGCGCGGCGACTGGCTGAGCGCGCAGGCGCGGCGCTCGGGAGTCCCAGGAATAGGGTCCGACTAGAAACAAGGTCCCGGCATCTCAGGGCCGCAGCCGCGTCCGTGAGGCCCGTGGGTGCCTGGGGACCGAAACTGCAGAGGCCTTGCAATCTCTGCCTCATTCATTCATTCGATATATTTTGGATGTACACAATGTACTGTATAAAAGCCCTGTGCGCCGCTTCTGAATTTCTTCAGGCTGCTCTGATAAATGCATGTACAGTGCTCAACGAAATCGCTAGTGCTTAATAGGCCATCAAAGAGCTGTTATCACTTATTAATTGCTGTTTTTTTTTTTTTTTTTTGAATTAAATACAGCATGTAGTTTTGAACATGATCCTGTTTTAAGATGGGGAAAGCGAAGCTTAGGGATGTTAAGGAACTTAACTTCACACAACTGATAAAACTACAGAGGTGGGATTTGAACCCAAGTAGTTTCAATACCAGACCTGCGCTTTCAGTTCACTACTGCTTCCCAAATTACAGATATTTTAACATTTTGTGTAGACACAACGAAGGGCAAATAAAAGTAAAGTCTGTACTTTGGATGTGGAAACATGAGAAAATGGCTCACAGGAAATATGCTTTTGCTTCTCATGTAGGAACCCCAGAGGAGTCAGAGTTGAGAAGGGTTGAAGTCGCTTATTCCAACCGAAACTCATGTGAGGAAGGAAAGAGAAAAACTTCAGGCATTCTGAATGCTAATTCTTAGGTGAGGATGCTCTTAGTTCAGATAACCCATGCAGACTTGCTCCGTTTTGCACTTCTCTTGGGGGTATTCAGCTCAGTCAAATCATGCAGACAATTGCATCCTTCACCAGCTACATGAGTCCTTAAGAGGGAAACCCAGACTCTGAGAGAAGGCTACCCGAAATTGCAGACCAGTGGAGGGTGAGATTAGTCCTTTATTCATTATCTGCAAAACAAATAGACCTTTCCACGAAGAGCCCAAGTTTAGACTGTGGAATGTAGTTAGGATTTAGATAAGCTATTATTCACAATTACACACTTCACATGATATCCTTTCCCATTTACCCCGACAGCTATCTTGGGAGCTTCCTGCAAAAAAAGGAAGAAATTAATTTAAATAAGAGTCATGGAGGAAGTTTTCATTGAACAGGTGGGATTTGAACTTATAAGCAGAATATGGATACATAGAAAATGTGAGGACAGGACAGAATATAGGAGCAAAGGTATAGGATGGGAAAAGTGTAATTCGTCAAGAAACTATAAAAGGAAAGGCATGACACATGTTTGCACTGGTAGCTTACTTCTTCTACCTATTATTTGTGTCCTTAGACATTATTTAGCCTTTTGAGGCTCAGTTTCCTAATCTGTAAAATGGGCACACAATCATTCCTTTATTAAATCATAACCATACCAAACATGAAAGATTCAAAGATGAAGCAGCAAGGCCTTTGAATTTGAAGTAGTTTTTAGCTCAGAGAAAAGAACATACAAACAAGTACAGTATAAGAGACAACATGTACAGGATAGTATGGGACAAGAAACATCTAAATCTGCCTGCGGGCTTCAGGTAAAGATAGGCTCTGAGCTGAGGATTTAATCATCCATCCATCCTACACATATTTTATTCAGCATTTTCTTGTGTGCCAAATCCTTTTCTAGGCACCGGGGATTTAGTGGGAGACAAATTGCAAAATTTAAAAAATCTCTGTCTTAGTAGAGTTTATATCCTAATGATAGAGGCAGACAGTAAATAAAATATATACTATGTTAAGTATTGGATTGAGGAGGAAAGGTAAACCTTGGAAATGAACTGTGGAGATTTGTAGGAAGGGACTGTTGCCATTCCAGATGGTCAGAGATGGCCTTACTAAGTTCTGAGACTTTTCAGTTGAAACCTGATGGATACAAGAGATCCAGCCCTGCCAATGGGAGGCAGCAGGAGATAGGAATACAGGAATTTTTTCATTGCCAATAAAGAGAGAGTGGAGAAAGGAAAGTAGGCAGAGAATATTTCACACAGAAGACACAATGAAAGACAGCGTGATGGATAGGAAACTGTGAGTAATTCAGAATTGCTAAAGTATGAAGCACTGCTTGGGAGAGTAGAGGATAGAAGAAGAGTCACTTATAACTCGAGTAAGTGGAACGAATTCATCAGGCTGTTCACAAAAGCTGGGAATACTAAGAGTCCTACTTAAATTACAGGTTCACTGCAACATGTGACTCACATTCTTCAAGCCTGCTTTGCAAAATATTGAGGCAACCATCTATTGAATGAATCCATGAAACTTTCAAAACTGCTTTGTCACATGGAGACCAAATACCCTGTATTAAAAGACAAGCCTTTAAAAAAAAAAAACATAAACATGAGGAACAGAAGCAAATATCAAACACCACTACTTTATCACTGTGTCTGCACTGACAGCATCAATCTTAGCACCTAAGCACATTGCTAAACGTATAAGAACTCCTTCATCATTGGTGAAGAGATGATTGTCATAAACTTTTAGGAGGGGTTGCAGATCAAAAACTTATGAGAGGCTGTGTTCCTGTTTCAGCTGGCACCATAACTAGAAGAATTGATGAAATAGCAGAGTAGACTTCTGGGAAAATGGCAGAGTGGTAAGCAACAGTAACTCAGACTCTGAGATGAGATTCACAATCGAGACACAGGAAAATAACAATCTGGGGATGAAACAAAAAAAAAAAAAAAAAAAAAGAGGGAGAACGAATGTGAGAGAAGTAGATCCCTGTGAACCAGGGAGGCTCTGACAGGAAAATTAAAACCTACAAAGAAACTGAAGAGACAAAGCACAATGTGGAGAGGAGAAGGGACAATCTGTACTTTCTCCCTGTCTCCCAGCTTGAGGCTCACAGAAAAGGGAGACCAAATCTACAGAGACAAAGTGAAAGCTGAGGACTCCAGAGGGCTTCAGGGAGAAATGCAGCAGTGGAGTGGACAAGTGGGTGCTGTGAGCTGTAGGGAGAGCACAGGATTCTGCTCCCACGTGAGACCTTCAATAAGCAACAGCTTGTAAGTGGTTCCAGTCCAAGCTCCTGCCATATCTCCTGAAGAGAATCCTTGGTCAAACGACATTCTGGGGAATAGTTGATTGAAACTGGGACTCAGAGCAGCCAAGGGACAGCTTCAATTCAGGGCTTCCAGGGTTAGGCTCCCACAGTGACTGAATGAACCACAGCCGAGGTAGACAGCTATGAGCAGTGAGCCACAGTCAGCCTGAAAAGAGACCCCTGAGGGGTTTAAACTAGAGGACATAGGCCCCACCCCCATAGCCAGACTCTAGGCTTAGCCTGAATTGCTCTGAATTTGAAAGGTGTGGCATTGGCACCCTTGCCCTAATCTTACTGCCTGCTTTGCCCTAATCTTACTGTCTGCTGGTGCCTGCATCCAGCACAGATCTATGTTCTGACTGTTTCTTTACCTACCAGCATGAGAAAGAACATCTTGGCCTGGAAAGTGCCCCAAAATTGTAGATCCCAGGAGAAAACCCATGTTTGAAATCACCAAGAAATTTTTTTGTTGTTGTTTTTGTTTGTTTGGTTGTTTTTGGTTTTTGTATGCAGTTACTTTTAGTTGGTTTTGTTCTATGCTTTACTTTCATCCTTTGTTCACCAGTTTATTGGGGCATGGGTAATTTTCTTTTGTCCTTCCTCCTTGCTTCTTATCTCTTTTTTTCTTTATTTTTCCTCCCCTCCCTTTTAATTTTTCTCCTGTTAATTTTCCTCTTATTTTCATGCCCCATATAATTTCTATTTTTTCCCTCTTTTTATTTTACCTTCTATTTCTCATCAGTTTTATCCTCTTACCTTTACCTAATTTTATAAACACCTTTCAACTCCCCAATAAGGGGGTTTGGGGCTGTACCTCAGTGGTAGAGCAGCACTTGAGTAGCATGTGCAAGGCCCTGGGTTCAATCCCCAGCACAAAGCAAAAAAACAAAAACAAAAGAAAAACAACAACAACAACAAAAACCGCTCCCCAATGAGATCCTTTCTACCAATTCTCTCTCCTCATACCATATAGTTTAAGCTTTCAAAGTTTTTCTCTTGCATTCCCCATTGTCAAACCCTATATCTTTAATAGTTTAACCATAAAGCTTTGTTAATCATTTGATAGTTAACTCTGTAAAATTACTGTTAAATACTTTTCTATCAGTAGCAGAGATTTAGCAGTCACAGCTAGTATATGTTACCTATAAGTCAAACCTGAAATACTTTAATGATTACATCATAATTGTGGATTTCTTTCTTCAGGATTAAGCATAGTACATAATTGTTTCTTTTAGATTTTAAGTGTTTTCTTTCTTTGTCTATTTTGTTTATTCTTTCAAAGAAACAACTCTACAATTCATTGATTCTTTGTATTGTGTTTTTAGTTTCAATTTCATTAATTCCACAATCCAAACAATCAATGAATTGTAGAGATGAAAGAATAAACACAGTAGACAAACCTTTAGCCAACCTTACTAAAATAAGAAAAGAAAACACCCAAATCCATGCAATTAAATTAAAAAGGCAAAATCACAATGGATCCTACCCAAATCCAGAAGGTTGTTGGTAACTGCATTGAGAATCTGCATTCTAATACAATGGAAAATTCAGAAGAAATGGATAGATTTCTGGATATATGAATTACCAAGTCTGAACCAAGAAGGTAGAAAAATCCTGAATAACATGGTATCAGTCAATGGAATTAAAGAAGTAATGAAAAATCACCAACTAAGAAAAGTCTAGGCCCTGACAGACTCACTGCCAAACTCTACAATAACTTTAGAGAAGATCTAATGCCAATACCTCTCAAACTCTTTAATGAAATCAAAAGGGAAGTGGTACTCCCAAAATCATTCCTAGAAGCAAGCATTTCGCACCCCAAAAAGAGAACTACATGCCCATCTCTTTAATGAAGATAGATGCAAAAATTCTCAAGAAGACACCAGCAAACAGAATGCAGCCGGTCATAAAAAAGAACACACACCGTGACCAAGTAGGATTCATTCCAGGGATGCAGGGATGGTTCAACATATGCAAATCAATAAATATAATATGCAATATGAACAGAGGCAAGGAAAGAAATCACATGATTATCTCAATGGATGCAGAAAAAGCATTTGACAAAATCCAATATCCATTCATACTAAAAATCCTGAAAAAATAGGAATAGAAGGGCTTCAAAGAGGTCACTTCTGAATATGAGTCTACACACTGTGCTCTCCATAGAGAAATTCTATCTACCCCTGTCAACTAAATTTAAAGATATTTTGCAGTATGTGATTAAAATTATTAACATTAAAATACATGGGGGCTGGTGAGATGGCTCAGCAGCGTAAGCACCTGCCTGGCAAGCGAGAGGGCCCAAGTTTGCCTCCTGGAACCCACATATGAAAAAAAAGGGCCAGTGATATCACTCAGCGGCATGGACGCCTGCTGGCACCCTAGGTCCTGAGGTCAACCCCTGGTACCCACATACACACACAAAAAAACATTAAAATACATGCCCCTAACTCACATCTGTTTGCACAACTCTGCGAGATGTACACACAGCATACACATCTTCTCTTATACACAAAAGTGAGATGGCTAGAGTTTTTGAATAATGAGAGCCACTCCAGAAATTTCTTCTAGAAAATCAGTCACAACTGTATGCACATTTCATTGCTAGGAATGGATTTCAAAACTTGATCAGTCATATGACATATTCAACCTGCTTGGCAAATTCATTCTGTCACCTGAAGGGACAACTGTATTCAGGTTGGCAAATAAAGTGGGTACATTAAAAGACAAACTGGAATTATAGGGTCAACAAGTCACCACTGGGATTTTTGACATGTTTCAAACATTAGAAAAGATTTTGAAAAAGAGTCAAAGCCTTCTTTCTCCCAGCTGCTGTATATTTGTTTATAGTAAAGGAAATTAGGCCCCCCTTATATTGACCTATTGTAGTTGAGAGCACTGATTTCTGCTTGACATTGGCAGCAGTACCAGAAATCAAACATATTATTAGGTTAAATGCCTTCCTCTTCAGTACCAACCCTTCTGATGATTACTTCCAGCCTCTAGCACAGATGCTTCAGCCTTCCAGCTCAGATCTTTTAGCCTCCTGATATGAACTTGCATGGGACACTACAATAAGGTGCTGGCCTTTGACCTTTGACTTGATCCTTAAGATTTCCCATGTGCAGACATCACTTTTGCCCTCTTATTATTTTTATTGTTAAGATTATTGATACCATTTAGAGGTACATAATGATCATATTCATCATAAGGTATTTGTACTTGTACATGATATATTTTAATTCCTCTTTTTTTCCCATTACCCTCCCCTCCTTTCAACCCCTTGCCCCTCCTTACTTACAAAGCTTTGTTTCCATTTTATCCTTCTTTTCTCATGTTTTTCTTTTCCCTTCCTTCCTTTCTCCTTCCCCCCTCCCTAGTTCCCCTTTCCTTGTGAACACTTTCTTCCTATTTCACATCTATTATACATTTTGGTTCTGATATACACTTTGAGTTTCTCACACCAGAGAGACAATGTGGTATTTATATGTTTACCTAATTTATTTCACATAAGAGTATGGTATAAAGGTCCATCCATTTAGCTATATATGTCTCAAGTTTATCCTTCTTTGTGGCTGAGTAGTACTCCATTGTATAAATAAAACACATTTTTTTTATCCATTCATCAGTTGATAGGCATTTGTGTTGTTTCCAAAATTTAGCTATTACAAACTATGCTGCTATAAACATGGGTGTGCATATATTGCTGTGGTATGATGCTTTTAATTCTTTTAGGAAGATACCAGTAAGGGGAATAACTGATCAAATGGGACCTCTAGTTTTAGTTTTTTGAGGAATATCCACACTGATTTCCATAGTGGTTGCATCAGTCTACATTCCCGCCAACAGTGGAGATGGGTTCCTTTTTTTCCCCAGCTGGATACAAAGTCAGAACTCAAAAATCAATACATTCCTGTACACAAACAACAAACTCATTGAGAGAGAAATTAGGGAAACAACCCCTTTCACAATAGCATCAAAAAAATGAAATACTGGGCCGGTGAGACGGCTCAGCGGCTTAAGCGCCTGCCTTGCAAGCGCGAAGGCCCGAGTTCGACTCCCGGAACCCATATACGAAAAAGGGGCCGGTGATATCGCTCAGCGGCACGGATGCCTGTTGGCGCGTGAGGTCCTGAGGTCGTCCCCCCGGTACCCACAAAAAAAAAAAATGAAATACTTAGGAATCAATCTAAGAAATGAAGTAAAAGATCTCTACATTGAAAACTACACAACTCTGAAAAAGGAGATTGAAGAGGATATCAGAAAATGGAGGGCCGGTGAGATAGCTCAGCAGCATAAGCACCTGCCTGGCAAGAGTGAGGTCCTGAGTTCGACTCCCAGTACCCACATGCAAAAAAAGGGCCAGTGATATCGCTCAGTGGCACGGGTGCCTGCTGGAGTGAGGTCCTGAGTTCGACCCCCAGTACCCACACACAAAAAAGGGAAATGGAACGATACCCCTTGCTCTTGGATAGGAAGAATCAACATAGAAAAGTATGGAAAATGGCCATACTTCCAAATTGTTATACAGATTTAATTCAATCCCAATCAAAATACCATTAGCATACCTCATAGAACTAGAGAAAACATTCCTGAAATTCATTTAGAACCAGAAAAGACCTAGAAGAGCAAAAATAATTCCCAGCAAAAAAGGCAAGGTGGGGTCATCACAATCCCTAACTTGAAATTATACTACAGAGCTACTGTGATAAAAACAGCACAGTACTGGGGGAAAAAAGAAAACCTGAGGATCAGTGGTACAGATTAGAAGATGCAGAAGCAACTCCAGGCACATTCAGCCACCTTATCTTTGTTCACTGGAAGAAAGATAGCCTCTTTAATAAATGGTGCTAGAAAAACTGGCTTTTCACATGCCAAAGACTAAAACTAGACCCATGTCTATCACCATGCACTAAAGTTCTACATAGTAAAACAGAAACACTAAACCTACTAGAAGATAAAATAAGTAGAACTCTCGAAGACATAGGTGTAGACAAAGATTTCATGAACAAAACCCCAACTGCATGGAAAATACTACAAAGAATAAACAACTGGGATCTCATCTTATTAAAAAGCTTTTGTACAGCAAAAGAAATCACCAATAGAGTGAAAAGACATCCCACAGAGTGGAAAAAATTTTAGCCAATTGTTCCTCAGCCAAAGGACTAATATCTAGAAATATAAAAAATTGAAAAAAACCAGACCCCCAAATTTAAAGACCTAATAAAAAAAATGGGCATCTGAATACAAACTTCTCAGATGAAGAAATAGAAATGGCAAATAAATATGTGAAAAAGTGTTCAACATCACTAGTCATTTGAGAGATGCAAATTAAAACAATGCTCAGATTCCATGTGACTCCTGAAAGGATGGCTATTATGAAGAAATCAACCCTTTTGCACTCTTCCACACGTAACTCTGCGAGTGGCCATTGTAAGCCTATCTTGTAAATCCTTATGTATATATCTTGTGTTAAATCTGTTTCTCTAGTAAGTACTGACTGGTACAGCTACATATCCAGCCCATTTTTTATTTGAGACAGGCTTTCCTTAAGTCATTAAGTTGTCCAGGCTGGGCTCCAATTTTTCATACTCCTGCCTCACCCTCCCAGAGTGCTAGGATGTGTGGGTGTGTGCTGCCAAACTCTTAATGAACTTCTTGATCTTTCAGATCTCCACATTCCTTTCAGCAGCATTAGGGTCCTTCTGTCTTATCACCACTTCCTCCATAGTGCTGGTCCTGGGAAGCAGCAGCGGCTCCTCCAGGTGGTAATGGCTCTGAGCTGGGACTCCATACCCTTTTCCCAGGTAACCATGTGTGTTACAATCTGTTTATGTGAGACCTGTAATATCACTTTCTCCCATAGCGTAGAGTGAAGGGTGGTAGCCTGCTTTTCTTGATGTAGTAACCGATTGCAATAAATTCCTCTCAGTGCTGCTTTTGTCTGTCCCATAAATTTCAATTTATTGTTTCCATTTTCACATATTTCAAGAAATTTTAAAATTTCCTCCTTACTTTCTTTCTTGATTTGTTCATTTGTTCAGGAGTATATTGCTCAATTTCCAGGTATTTATATACTTCACAAAGTTTTTAAATGTTGTCAGGAGTAAATACCTAAAATGCTACTAATTCCCTGTTTAACTCTGGTTTCCTAATTAGGTAGTCATGATTTAGTGCTCATGGCTTTTGTTCCAGGCTGCAGAGCTTTTTTGGTTGTGCATTATCACCCAAAATAAGGAATCCAGTTACCTTTGATGTGCAGGCTTTGGTAGAAATCTGAAGTCAGGTGGCTGAACTTTATCTCATTGCCAGCTCTGCACAGGTAAACTGGTTCCTTCACTTCTAACTCTGATCAGTTCTCTGAGTCATCTACCTCCCCTCAAATAACTTCTTTAGGAAAAGGAGGGGAGGGGATATCTCAAGTTTTTTCACAGAAAGTTCTAAGTTAATCCTGTAATACTTTGTTTTAAATTTCTTGTATAGCAACTTGATCTAACAAACCTGTTTTCTCCAAATGGTTTCCCAACAGTATTGTGAACAGTTTGTTGCAAAAGCCTTTTAAAATTTAATTCAAATGCAAAGGTCATTTCTCTTTCCAGCTATTACATTGTCAAAAACCTGATTTACAAATCTAGGCAATTTGCCACACTGCCAAGTAATGTTACCCATTTAGCTACTCAGGGTACAACAAGGGATGCATTACCAGCTTAGAGATCAAGTAAATTCTTAATTCTGTATCCTGGAAACAATTAATTTTTGTTCACATCCAAACTGACACCTCTCTCATGTTTGAGGGGAATTTAAAAATCCTCCTTTCTTCATTACCTAAAAATATCTATGCAGTGTATCTTGTGGAATATAGTATTCACTACTGGTTCTAATATATAGTCTCAAATTCTGAGTCAAATCTATGAGGGATCCTGTCTCAGCAGAGGAAAACATGATAGAAATTTTTAATCAGCCTGGTAGGAAGTTGAATTATGACCTCAAAATTATATCTTCAAGTCCTAACTTCAGGAAGCTGTAAATGTGACTTTATGTTGGAAATAGTTTTTGCGGATGTAATTAAGGATTTTAATATGTAGTCATCCAATGACTGGTGTCCTTGTAAGAACAAGAAAGGACACAGAGAAACATAAGAAAAGGAAATGTAAAGACAGAGGCAAAGATTGTAGTTATGCTGCTCCAAACCAAGGAATTCTTGGGTCACCAAAAGCTGAAGAGGCAAGAATGTCCTCTTCCTTAGAGCCTTCAGAGGAATCATGGCTCTGCTGGTATCTAATTTTGACTTTTAGCTTCTAGAGCATGAAAAAATAAATTTCAGTTATATTAAACCTATTTTGAGCTGCTTTATTATGGTAGCACTAGAACACTAGTGAAAATTCAAATTTATTTTTTATTTTTCTCTAAGCTCTTCAATATTTACTTAAACAACTGAGACACAAGCAATAACAAAACTTCATTTTTGTACACTACAAGGAAGAATACAGTATCTGGTATGTTATTTGCATGATCTACCAGTTTCTGTATAACCTCTTCTGAAATAACATTTCATTAACACTCTTATCTATAGGTTGATTCAACAAGGTCATTAAGGCAGGCAGAAAATGGTAAAAATATCAAACTTACTGAGGAGTAAGAAGAGTCATTTACTGTTTGCCTGTACACTATGGTAAGTTTTATAACCTTTATATAAATTAAATATAAATGCACTTCTAGTTATACACTGATAGAATAGAACTGCTACCTCCAGACAGATCTATTTAAACGTTATTTCTAAGTAAAAAGTGTGGAGATCTTTACCCAAAGAAACATTCAATGTGCCCTAATACATATGTTCCATTTCCAAAGATTTCATGGAAATGTGCAACATCAGCTTATGGGGACATTCAAGCTATTTTTACTCTACCTAAATACTGGGTTTCTTCATTCTCTCTGTCTGAACGTCATTAGCCAGTGGCATTTCCTGGTTTCATTATTATGTAAAACTTTACATAGGTAAGAAGTGTTTGTCCATTACATTTCTGGGAGAAAAAACAGCTAGATTTTGCTTTTGACCAAACGTAGCTAACTTTCAGAAGTACTTAACTTTTTTTAAAAATTAATTAATTAATTTTTTTTTAAAGACAACAAGTAAACATTCTCCTGTATTAACAAACTCAAGCATTAGAGAATGTACAAAGACCTTTTGGAGAGAAACATTACTCAGTATAAGATTAAGCCATGTAAAAGCTAGGTAAAAATAGAAGACTAAGGAATGGAATAGTCACAGTGAAATTGCATTTTCATACCAGGGAGACAATATGATGTTTACAAATGTACATCCAGTTTATTTTGCTTGTGAGTATTTTCTCGAGTTGCATCCATTTACCTATAAAAGTCTCCAGTTTAGGGCCGGTGAGATGGCTCAGCGGTGTAAGCGCCTGC
The DNA here is from genome assembly GCA_028451465.1 of Erethizon dorsatum. Classification (NCBI taxonomy): domain Eukaryota; kingdom Metazoa; phylum Chordata; class Mammalia; order Rodentia; family Erethizontidae; genus Erethizon; species Erethizon dorsatum. Next base: position 43,930,254 of record CM051823.1, read on the forward strand.
CTGGCAAGCGCGAGGGCCCGAGTTCGACTCCCGGAACCCACATACGAAAAAGGGGCCGGTGATATCGCTCAGCGGCACGGGCGCCTCCTGGCGCGCGAGGTCCTGAGGTCGACCCCCCGGTACCCACAAAAAGATAAATAAATAAATAAAAGAACCAGTCCTTCAAAAAAAAAAAAGTCTCCAGTTTATCTTTCTTTATGGTGAAGTAGTACTCCATTGTATAAAAATACCACATCTTTTTTATCCATTCCTTGGTTAATGGGCATTTGGGTTGTTTCCACAATCTAGCTATTACAAATTGTGTTGCTATAAACATGGGTGCACATATATCGCTGTGGTACGATGTTTTGAATTCTTCTGGGAAGATACCCAGAAGGGGAATAGCTGGATCAAATGGGACCTCCAATCCTAGTTTTTTGAGGAATCACCACACTGATTTCCACAGTGGCTGCACCAGTCGACACTCCCACCAACAGTGGAGAAAGGTTCCTTTTTCCCCACAGCCCCTCCAGCATTTGTTATTAGCTGATTTCTTGATAATAGCCATTCTTTCTGGGGTGAGATGGAACCTCAGTGTTTTAATTTGCATCTCTCGAATGACTAGTGATGTTGAACATTTTTTCATATATTTATTTGCCATTTGTATTTCTTCATCTGAGAAGTGTTTATTCATCTCAGATGCCCATTTTTGGATTGGGTCTTTAAATTTGGGAGGTCTGATTTTTTTGAGTTCTTTGTATGTTCTCGGTAGTAATCCTTTGTCTGAGGAATTGCTGGCAAACATTTTTTCCCATGTTGTTGGTTGTCTCTTCACTCTGTTGGTGGTTTCTCTTGCTGTGCAGAAGCTTTTTAATGAGATCCCAGTTGTTAATTCTTTGTGATACTTCCTGTGCCGTTGGGGTTTTATTCATAAAGTCTTTGCCTACACCAATGTCCAGAAATACTTAACTTTAAAACTCCATACGTATCATTTAAATAAGGAAACAGCCTTGGCTTCATTAGGTGTAAAATGAAGACTGCCTTGAACATCTTGAAGGCAGCCATCCCACCCTGACACTTCTAAGCTGTCCCTTCCACTCCAGCCAGCCCTGGTCTCTCTGGGGCCTCTCTTTCTCTGCCCTTTCCCATGTGTGCTCTCCCTCTCACTGTCATGCTATCAATGCCTGGGTTGGTGGAGGACTGTTTCTTAGCTGTATAGTCAATTTCTGACAAAGCTTCACTATGCTGCATTGCATCTAGGATCCCATCAGAGGTAACATGTTTATATTGACCATCACTCCAAAAAAGCATACTATGTTATGAGGAAAGCACTGTTTAAGCATTCAAAATCACAAACATGGAAAGTACCTGAGGAAAAGGCCTCAAATATGTATATCCTGATCTGACAGTTAGCTTTATGTTAAAACTAACATAAAACTTATGTTAGTTAAAAATAAGCAAGATTAAAAATAAGCCAAGTTTGTAAGTAAGCTAAAATAAAGTCTACTACACAGGAATAATTTTAGACAGAATACAGGCCATCTATATAATTAGAAATGCTGCTTAGTAAAGCAGATGCATTTAAGTACAAAGTATCTTTATTCTCAATTCCAAAACTGACTTAATTCAGAAACTGCAGATAATATGCCACAATTTGAGAGTAAGATGTCCCACTGGCTTCATCTTTTTCAAGCACTTAATCACAAAATTATACCTTACTCTCATCATACAAGGAAAATAAGATTAAGGAGGTACATGGAAGATAAAAGTAAAAGGGGAATGTCTTAGTTACTTTTCTCTCTCTTATTGCTGAGACAAAATACCTGACACTGAAAGTTAAAAGGGGAAAGGTTTATTTAGATCACAGTTTATAGAAGTTTCAGTCCATAATTGTCTAGCTCTAAGGCAGCATGGATTAGCAGTGGGGGATCGCAGAGGAGAACCAGTTCATGGCAAGCAGAAGACAGCAAAAGCAAGCAAGCAAGCAAGGGAGGAGACAAGCCTCCTTCTGTCCCTTATATTGTATCCAGACTACTGGGATTAGGTCAGTGCCAAACAAGTCAGTGTACTGATTTAGTAATCACACACCCTAAATCCCATTATCACACACTCTAGATTCAGCCACCTCTAAAAAATCCACATCTATGACTGCATGAGGCTTTGGGAGTACATCTAGACCAAAACCATAACATTCTACCTCTGACCCCTCAAAGACTCACGTACATTCCTTTATGCAAAAGGCATTTAGTCCATCTCTAAGAGTTGCTGAAACTGTTAGGAATTTGGCAACTCTTAAAGTCCAAATCCTAAGTCTCCTCTGAGATTTAAGGCAAACTGTTAGCTTATGAGCCCCTGTACAAATGAAAAGAAAGTTAAACACTTCCAGCATTCAATGGCACAAAATAAACATTCCCATTCCAAAAAGTACAAATAGGGGGATACAAAAGAATGGGACCAAAGCAAGTCCAAAATCCAGCACGGCAAACATTAAGTCCTGTAGTTCCATGTGCAGCATCCAAAGCAATCTGTGGCAAGATATGAATGCCAAAGGGCTTGGGTGGCTCTGCCCTTATGGAACTTCTGGTAGGGGTAGCTCCCATGGCTTCTCTCTTGGGCCAGCTCTGCTCCCTCCTTGCCATTTTCCTTAGACAGTCCATGTTCCTGGCTGCTCCAAACTCCTTGGGACTTCACTGCACCTTCAGCTTCACACTCACTGCTTCACACACTGCCCTCTCAGGGCCACACTGCCTGGCCTCCCAAGCCTCCTTCTGAAATCTGGATGGAAGCCTTCCTGACCTCACAACTCTTGCATTCTACATGTGCCTAAAACCAGTGCTACATTGTTGATGTCAAGGTCTGCTGCTAGCAGGAGCAGTAGCTAGACTTTCTTCTCTCTTGGCTGTAGGGTTTGAGTGCCTGGATCACTGAGCACTTTGAACTCAATCCCAAAGAACAAATTCTCTAGGCCACCACCATTTGGGAACATGGTGCTCTGGGGCTCTCTTCTCAAAGCAAATTCTTTCACCTTTGCAACTCTGAGGCTGCAAAGGCTGGAGTCCTGCTGGTTCTTGTGATGTCCTCAGGCCATCTTTTCTGTGTTTTTCTGAAATACTTGGATTTTCCTTGCTAGTCTTTTCAGTAATCAATTTCTCCTCTATTACATTTTTGCAGGCTGCAACTTTACTGGACATTCTCTTACTCCAGTTGACCTAATCAATCAACCATTCCAATCCACCCCTTGTCAATTTGACAACCAGACACATTTCTTTAAACCAGTCTCCATATATAAAGACAAATTCATAACTTTGCCTAACATATTATAACTATACTGCATACAAATGGAAACACACTAATTCCCTCATCATAACAGAAGGCAAGTTTTCTTTGAGTGATGCTTCCTGTTAACATTTCATAACTTGAACATTATAACACAGGTTTAACAATCCTTAAGAACCAGTATTAAGTCTATCAACATTATATTACATTAAATCATATTATGAGAGAAATAGTACAATTACAATCCTCATTTCTGTAGCTGATCACAGGGTTGTAACTGGTTTTTTAGAACTACCTTCTTCTACTACCCATTCTGTACTTTCTTGGCCTTCAGCAAGCACCTCAGCAGGTCTTGGTTCTTTCCCTGGTGGAATGACCTATACCTTCATTCCTGAAGGTTCTGGACCACTTATCATTCTGCCTGGATTAGGTTGCTGTAGTTTCCCATTGACTATAATAACAGGGTACGGTAATACTAGGAGGCACCCTAAGGGATCTTCTGCACTCCAATTATTCTTCTTTTCCTCCACTGTGGAGTAATAGTCCAATTTTCCCTTGATCGTCTGGGTCAATCACCCCTGACAACACTGTGACTCCCTTTTTAGCTTGTTTCTTCAGAGGCATGAGGAGACCAAAATGACCAGAGGGAAATCTTAGCTTCCAATTCAATGGTATCATTGTTGCACTTCCTGGCATAAGCTTCCTCCCCTTTGGAACTAAGACTTCTAAGCCAGCAGAACATATGGTCTTGGGAACAGGAAGCAAAAATTTTGCTAGTGGATCCCAGGGTAATGGTGAGTGGTACCATTCTGTTGTAGTCAGGGTTTGCAAGGGAAACAATACAATACAGGACACATAATTTATAGAGTTATTTTGTAATAGTCACCCAAAGAGTCATATACAAAAAGTGCAGGAAATCTGTCCACACTAAAGACCCAAAGAATCCAGCTGAGGGCCTGGATCCTACAGCAGTGTCCTGCATGAGTCCAGCTGAAGACATAGAGCCCATGGCAATGCCTCCACGAATCCAACTGAAGGCCTAGGGCCCACAACAATGTCTCATGCAAGTATATTTCACGGATCTGCACCGGAAAGGCCCAAAGGTCAGTGGTGGAAGCTAGAAAGTCTGCACCAGCGGGATGAAGGATCTGTGCCAGCAGACTGAGGGATCTACCCCGGAGCCAGGAAGCGACGCTCAGAGTAAGAACCGGAGCTCCCCCGAAAGTCACCACAGCCATCCTCAGCAACAGTGAGGTCCCGAGCTCCTCCGACGATGAGAACAGCCAAGTTCCTATCAGGAAAGCTAGTGTGACAAGCTCCTCAAGGAGAACCGACAGCAGCAACTCTTCCTCACCAGTTCTCCTTTTTATGTTGTTGGCAACAGTACTCAGGGGGCCCTCCACACCCAGCACCACGCTGATTCAGTTCAGCTGGGTGTTACAAGTTGACCACCAGTTGTCAATCCACCACACATTCCCACTTCCACCCCTTGATTCCTGGACCTTGAATCCTGGCTATGGGATACACAGTACTATATAGTGGACTCTGGTTGATAGCATATACAGCCTTCTGAAGAACCTTGCCCCAGGTCTGCAAGTTATTGCCACCTAGCTGGTGCTGTAACGATGTCTTCAAAAGACATTCCACATTTCTATCAATCCGCCCGCTTCTGGCTGGTGAGGTACATGATAAGACTGGTGAATTCTATGAGCATAAGCCCATTGCCTCTTTGGCTGTAAAATGTGTTCCTCGGTCAGAGACGATGTTATATGGAAATCCATGGTGATGGATAAGGCATTCTGTGAGTCCACATATGGTAGTTGTAGCAGAAGCATTACATGCAGGGAAGACAAATCCATAACCAGAATAAGTGTCTATGCCAGTAAGGACAAAGCACAATCTCTTCCATGATGGAAGTGGTCCAATAAAAGCAACCTGCCATAAGGTCACAGGTTGATCACCCCAGGGAATGGTGCCATATCTGGGACTCTGTTGGTCTCTACTGCTGGCATATTGGGCATTCAGCAGTGGCTGTAGCCAGATAATCCTTAGTGAGTAGGAGTCCATGTTGCTGAGCCCATGCATCACCTCCATTCTTGCAACCATGGTGACTCTGTTCATGAGGCCGTTGGGCAATGACAAGGGTGGCTGAAGAAGGTAGTTGAACACTATCTAAAGAATGGGCCACCTTGCCCACTTGATTGTTAAAGTCATTTTCTACTGAGGTCACCATTTGGTGAGTGCTTACATGGGAAACAAATGTTTTTACATTCTTTGCCCATATGGAGAGGTCTATCCACATACCTCTTCCCCAAATATCTTTGTCACCAATTTTCCAGTTGTTTCTTCCAAGTTGCTGACCATAGGCTACAGCCCATGTATCAGAATAAGGTTGTACACCTGGCCAATTCTCCTTCCAGGCAAAATGTACTACTAGGCACACTGCACAATGTTCCGCCCACTGTGATGATTTCCCTTCACCACTGTCCTTCAGGAATGTCCCAGAAAGAGGCTATAGTGCTGTAGCTGTCCACTTGCGGATGGTGCCTGAGTAACATACAGAGCCATCCATAAACCAGGCCCTAGTCTTCTCTTCCTCTGACAGCTGATCATATGGTACACCCCACAAGGCCACAGGTGCATGCTGGGAAGCAGAAGGCAATTGGCAGAAGTAGGATCCATGGACATCCAAGGAATTTCTTCATGTAATTTACTTGTACACTCTGGACCTGCTGTGGCTCGATCACATATATACCATTTCCATTTAATGATAGACTCTTGTTGTGCACATCCAACTTTATAGCTCGGTGGATCAGATAACACCTAGGTCATGATAAGCAACTCAGGATGCATGGTGACCTGGTGTCCCATGGTCAAGGGTTCAGTTTTCACTAAAACCCAGTAACAGGCCAAAAGCTGTGTTTCAAAGGGAGAGTAGTTAGTAATGGCAGAGCCTTGCTACAAATCCTAAAGGCCTCCACTAAGATTCACCTATGGGGGCCTGCCAGAGGCTCCAGACAGCATCTTTTCCTGTCACAGACACTTCAAGTACCATTGGATGTGCTGGATCATATGGCCCCAATGGCAGAGTAGCATGGACCTGTTGCAGAGACTTTTCTTGTTCTGGACCCACTCAAAACTAGTAGGTTTCTGAGTCACTCAGTAAATGCATTAAGTAAGAGACCTAAATGAGGAATATGTTGTCTCCAAAATCCAAATAGCCCCACAAGGCATTGTGCCTCTTTTTTGGTTGTAGGGGGAGCCAGATGCAACAACTTATATTTTACCTTAGAAGGGATGTCTCTACATGCTCCAAAGAATTAGAAGGAGAAACCATGGTGTCTTTAGATCTCATCAAATTAGACAGCCAACTCCAGAAACCCCTAAAGCCATTAAAGAATTTCATCTTTACAATTCTGTTTCTTTAGAGCCACCCCTGGTACCAAAATCTGGATCAGTGTTTACCAGAGAAACAGATATAACACAAGATACACAAATATACAAGAATATACAAGATTGGCTTACAAAAGCCATCCACAGAGTTGGATGTGGAAGAGTGCAAAAGTTCTGTCTGCACACTGGAGACTGAAGGATTCAGTCAAAGGTTTGGAGCTCACTGCCTTGTCCCACACAAGTTGGTATCAGGATGCTGATAGGTCTGAGATGGAAGGCTGAAGAGTCTCTGCTGGAAGGATCCACACCAGAAGCTGAAGAGTCTGAGCTGGAAGCCAGGAGATGGCATCCAAGGTGAGGGCAAAGACTGGAGCTCCTCCAAAGAAACAGAAGCTAATCTGCCCTTCTTCATTTACCATTTATACCATCCAGGTGACAAGCCACCCTAGGGTGGATCTTTCATACTGTAGGGTGTGGAATTGGTGAGCCAATTTTGTTGAGTTTCTCTTATTCAAGTTGACACAGTTAGTCAATAATAATGGGGGACAAACATTTTTACAAGCCAGTCATCCCACTTACCTTGAAAGGTAATTTTGAGATTAATTTACAGAGTAGTGAAGAAGTATTTAATATCAGTAAAAATCTACAAGATACTCATATCATTTTTTAAATGATTCATTCAGAAATACTAAGGCAAACATCCAAAATTCAGAATATAAAAACATGCTAACCCTGGTTGCCCAAATACACTCTGCAGGTGAAGGTGAATTTAAAAACACTAAACAGAATCAAATGAATGATGAACAGAAAGGGACACTTCAGTGACCAGCAGACTGATTCTCATGTTTTATAAATGAGAAAAGTGAACAGATACAAACAGGTGAAGATCACACGGTGAGATTAAGGTGTACATGGATCTAATTCCTGGTGATATTTACAGTTGCAGATGCTTAAGATACAAGAAAAAAAATACCTGGAACACATTAAGCCCACTAATTTAAATACAGCATTTCAAGACTGTACACAGTAGGAGGTGGAGCCATCAGTACAGCACAGTGGCACACTCTTAAGGGGTATTTCTTTTAGGAATGGCTCACCAATCAAAAGTGTTCCAGGTCCTTCTTGTCTTGAACAAATAATTGGGTGAGACAAGCCATTATGGAAATTTGCTATCATGTGTGTCTGCATGGTAATATGCACCACATTTCTGAGGTGGCATGTACTTTTATTTTTGCTTTTTCCCCCTCTTTTTTCTTTGTTTGGCCCGAGTTTGTTATGCAGAGCTGGTTTTTCCCACACCCATTTACTCCATATTTTTCAATTAACTTTTTGGCACCATTATTGGCTTGTCTCAAAGTACCATCTGAGCTTTTCCCCTGGATGGCCATTTCTTTCTCAGGATGCCATCTTAGTCAGGGTCTCCTTCTTACTTTGTCATGTGACTGGCTGCATGATTTGGGTCAGCCATGTGGGTTCTGCCATGTTTGATTTCAAGTGACCTCATGGTCACCAGAAAATCTCACCCTTGCAGGAAGGAGCTAAGCCTCTGATTACAAAGAACATGTGGATTTCCTCCTTTCTTTTGAATTAGGCTAGATCCCTTCTTTGTTTCTTCTAATAAAATGCAGGTAATTGATTAACATATACCTGACCATCTGGACAGAACAAAAGAACATACAGTAAAGTTTAACTCAAGTGACTGTGAGTCAAAAGTAAGCCATCCTTGTTTTAGGATTTTTAAATTTTTTTTTTCTTAAAAAAAAAAAGGTTTCCATCTTTACTGCTTTAAACAGAGTACTAAAGTTTTTACTATCAGGGTAAATGTAAGAGATATTTTTCCTCAAGTGGTTCCACCCTGCTTAAGCAGAGCCATCAAGTGGCTTAACTGTGGCTAAGGGAGTTCCAGTGGGGAGGGACTCACTCCATCCTTATCTCACAGGCGTTTCAAAGGACTAGGTAGAGCCATCATGTGGCTCAACCTCTTCTCCCTAAGGGGTAGAGCCATCATGTGGCTCCCTAAGGTGGACGCCCATATGGAGACAAAAAGCCCTCAGCAGCGCTTTCTTCTATGCTTCTCTCAAAGATGCTGGTGTTGTCCTAGCTTGAGACACAGATGTCTGTCTAGTGACTTCTTGAGTCTCACAAGTGATGCTTTGTGGGCTTATTGTGTCTTCCCCTCCTACATGAGACACCATTTTATGGATACAAGACCTATAGGCCCCTTTTTGTCTCTCTCTATAGGCCCCAAGACAAGCCATGGGAAACCTCATGAACCACACCAGAAGATTCCACCAGCTTCACCACTAGGCTGTATCCTTGGCCAGTGGAAATGGTTTGACCCTGCCAATTTAAGGAAGGAACACCTTATCTACTATCACAATATGGTCTGTGTTCAATATGAACTAGGAAATGGTGAGAGATAGGTATGGGATGGCAGTTTAAATTATGAGACTATTTTTCAGTGAAACTGTTTCTGCTCAAAACATAGAATTTGGAGTGAAATCCCATGTGCTCAAGATGTTGTGACCCTTTATCTCAAGAAAAGCCCAGAAACTATGATATTTTCAGTGTCCTTCAAGGAAGAGAAAGATATCTTTGATGATCCTGTTTTTGGCCCCCCATCTGTCTCTCAGGAGGATATGGTTCTGTCCCATCTGTTTAATGAAGAAACTTCAGATGGGACCCCAGACACCTATGACCCAGTTGCTGAACATGGCCTTTTCTGTGATCAACAATCAGGATCTGGAAAAGGGTCAAAAGAAAAAGGCTAAAATTATAGCCATTGCAATCAGAAATGTTAAAACTCATCTAGGTCATCTAAGGGAAAACCCAAGGACAACCATATTTCCTTTTTTAAATGCAGGAAATGTGGACACTGGACACATGACTGCACCAAGCCACTGCCTGGGCCCTGCTCCAAGTGTGAGACAGCCAATGTGCCTGACACATGGCACTGGAGAGTTAACTGTCCCTGATCCCAGAGACTGACTAGGCCAGACAAAACCCTCATTTCCTGCTCTGAGAGGCCTAAGGGAACCTACAATGACCCTGCCCATGGACATCACTATTTCCTGTGAGGAGCTCTGTGTTACTCTGAATGTCATGAGTAAGCCAATTCAATTATTTCATTCTATTTTTATTTACTTCTTTGGAAAATCCTCTTCTACATCTATAGCTATAGTTGTGGCCAAGGCAATCTCTAGTCAGAGATTCTTTATTCCTGCTCTGATATGTCACTTTGAAAGCCAAATGTTTAAGTATGTGTTTCTAATTGTCACTCAGTATCCTACTCTCTTGCTAGGAAGAGATTTACTAGCAAAACTTGGGGGAAATTCTCAAATTCTAGCAAAGAACAAAACAGGTTTTACCTGGTGAGAGTATGCCAGGTCTCCCTGACCTAATTAGCCAACGGGTAGATCCTGATGCATGGTATAATGGCATCCCTGGTTTAAGGAAACCCTTGTTCTGCTACATGTCAGGAAAGAAAGGAATTTGGGTATCTTTTGTGTGTGTGTGTGTGTGGGTACCGGGGATCGACCTCAGGACCTCACACGCCAGCAGGCGCCCATGTTGCTGAGCGATATCACCGGCCCTTTTTTCATATGTGGGTTCTGGGAGTCGAACTCAGGCCCTCACGCTTGCCAGGCAGGTGCTTACGCCGCTGAGCCATCTCACTGGCCCAAATTTGGGTATCTTGACCCAAAGGCTAGGACGAGAAATCTGCCAGGGGCATACTTTTTGAAAAGTTAGATGGAGTGGCTGCTGGATGGCCACCCTGCCTGAGGGCAGTAGCAACTACAGGTATGCTAACAGAGGAAGCTGCAAAACTAACTTTAGGACAGAAACTAGAAGTCCTGACTTTCCATCAGGTCAGAGCAATTCTTGAGACCAAAGGTTACTTGTGCTTAACAGCAGAATGGCTTGCCAAGTATCATGCCATAGTCCTAGACACCCCTGATGCTATTATAAAAACTTTCAATACCCTTAATGCTACTTCTTTGATGCATACAGGCCCAGAAGTTAGCCACTTTTGTGAACAAGTAATCCCTCAGACCAGTGCTTGCAGGCAAGACATCAGTGACCTGCCCCTCCAAGACCCTGAGGAGGTGTGGTTCACTGATGGCAGTAGCTTTATCCAAGAAGGACATTGAAAGGCAGGTTGTGCAGTTGTCAGTTCATAACAGCTCACTGAAGCTAAACCTCTTTCCCCAGGAACCTCTGCTCAAAAGGCAGAGCAAATAGCTCTTACTTAGGCATTGATATTAGGAAAAGGCAAGAAGCTATAGATCTATACAGACTCCAAATATGCTTTTCTAGTGCTACATGCCCATGCAGCAATCTGGAAAGAAGGAGCTTGCTGATTAATAAGGAATCATCTATAAAACCCAAGCAGGAAATTCTACAACTCTTAGAGGTAGTCTATCTTCCCAAGCAGGTCACTGTCATGCATTATAAGGAATCCCGAGAGACATGTTCAAAGTCTCCTTGGGAAATCAAAAGGCGTATATGGAGGCAAAAAGTGCAGCCCTAATGCCCCCCAAGACTCTAGACTAATTTTCAGTTCCCAAGGAACCACTGTGGCCCTTTTTCAAGATGCATAGTGACAAGCTATAAAAATCCTACATAGGAAATGGTCACTAGAATTTTCACAGGACTCAGAAAGCTATTCCTGAGAACATCTGGAAAACCTGAGGTTCCTCTTCAGAAAGCAAGACTCCAGTATTTCTCTGGGTGCAGATCCAGTGGTACCTTGGTTCATGAACTTAATTTATTCCACAATTCTGGGGAAGATGGCTGCATTTATGTTCATGTGGGGAAGATGGTTGTGTTCATGTTCGTGTGGGGAAGATGGCTGTGGTAACATTCATCACTTGATGTGGAGTTTAAGAACGGAGGCAAAATTTTGCTGAATACTTCTATTTGCAAATTGAATTGTCCTCAAACATAAGCATTTGTGAAATGAAGTATTACTGTAAGTAGAGTAATGACTAATGACCCTAATTCACCACAGTTTAAATGGGCATCTGTATGGAGGCTCCTATTTTTAATTAGATCCATTACATTGGTAATCTTGCTAAGGCTATGGCTCTCAGGCTCTTGATAATTATCTAACCTCTCTTTTTGCCATACTTTGTCCTCCACAACAAGCATGGAAATCTGACCTGCTCCTTAAATTTGGGCTCTTCATCTCCAACATAATAGTAAAGTTACTTTTTTTCTTCCACTGAACAGACAGTTCAATAGTCACTCTTTTCTCATTGTCTTCTGACAGGTTTTTCTCCTTCAATCCAGCCAACCAAGCCAGTAATCCACAACACCTCAAGATAATTGGAGAGCACATAATTCCCAGTAGGTAGGGTCTATAGCCCATTTTAGCTAGAAGAAGCTATAGAAGACAGAGATCTCCACTCCCTCAGCACCCCATAAAGAATTACGGGATATGTGTCTCTCAAGGAGAAATGAGACAGGAGATTAGGGTGTGGCAAAGCTGGCTGGGGAAGTAAATTATACCTATTAATTACAAAATCTTGGGACACATGTGCAGAACAGTTCCCAAAGACCTGAACATTTGACTTCTCATGAGAAATCAAGCAGGCTTTCCGTAGGATACCCAAGATCTGACATCAGCCTGAGGACTGGCTGATACAAAAAGGATGATCACTACTGAGTTTTTGCCACTGTGTTATCTCTTTCATGGATGGTGTTATGGATTGTATCTAGATGTTTCCCCAAAGCCTCATATGGGCATAGGTGGGGCTTTTCAGTAGTGGCTGGATCTAGAGTGTGTGATGCTGGGAATAAGGATGAGATGCTGGGATTGATTCATGGAATGATGCTAGGATTAAGGGTGCCCCACACTGGGAGTAAGTGCTACCTCTACTAACAACTGGTAGCCTAGATAGAGTATAAGGGACAGAAAGTGTTCATTTCCCCCCAAATCTGCTTTTGCCACCTTCTTATGTAAGAGACCTTCCACTTTGTAGCTGGACACATGCAGTAGCTTTCTTGTATAAGAACTGCATTACCAAGCTTTACATATAGACAAATGCTCTTGCTCGGTCATATTGTTTAATGGGCTATCAGGGGTCATAGTGTGTATAATTTTCTGAATATATATATATATATATATATATATATATATATTTTTTTTTTTTTTTTTTTTAATATACAGGTACTGGGAGTTGAACTCAGGGCCTCACGCTTGCCAGGCAGGTGCCTATGCCGCTGAGCTATATCACTGGCCCCTGGACATATTCTTAAAGGAAAGGGAAATGCAATTTCTTCTCCCTTTCTCCTTCCAGTTGTCTAGATATTATATGCATTGTAGAAACTCCAGTAATGTGCAGAAGAAAAGGATCCTGATTCTCTGCCAACATGCAGCCAGGCCAGCTCTGGTTTGTCCACTTCTGGACTTTTATAAGAGAGATAAATATATCTTATTTAAGCCATCACTCTTTTGGATCTCTATCACATGCAGTGAATGTTACTCATAAATGATATGATATTATACAATGAGTACCTTTTTCTAAGGACATTGAAATGAATATCCCCTTGCTTCAAGGAAGAGTCTAGTTAAGGACAAGTTTTTTCTTACTCAGGTCATACACAATTTACTTTTCATGTGCACCAAAAAACCCTACCCAACCCATATTTTGATTTACTTATTTTATTTTTATTTTTTGGGGTACCGGGGGTCGAACTCAGGACCTCATGCGCCAGCAGGCACCCATGCCACTGAGCGATATCACTGGCCCTTTTTACGTATGTGGGTTCCGGGAGTCGAACTTGGGCCCTTGAGCTTGCCAGCCAGACGCTTACACCGCTGAGCCATCTCACCGGCCCTGATTTACTTTTTTTAAATTTGGAAGAAATATAGACTCCTTATTAGTATCTATTATTAAAGGCATTACTATTTCCTCTAGGGAAGCAACAATTGATCCACATTTTTCTGACAGAAGGTTACATTTCATAAATCCTTGTTTAAAATTAACTCAGATCATTAAACAACACAAAAATTCCTTTAAAATTACACAATAAAAACTGCCTTCAGAGAGACTAAAATATGTGAGTTTAATGTAATGTCAGATAAGGTGACCAAATATCCAAAATTGGTGAAGACAGTCCCAACTTCCAGGTTGCCAGCTGCTCTGGTTTCTGTCTCTGCACACGTCCTGTGGTTCCAGCCAGATGTCATCCAGCTTCAGGACAGGAATTTCTACCCCTGCTCAGGAGAACAAATCACCAAAAACAAGAAGCAAAAAATAGGAAAAAATGTAACTGGCAGTGAAGCAACAAAACAAAACAAAACTAAACTATGTTTAGAATTTTAGTTTATATTCTGATGCTTTGGCAACATCCAGAAACATTAGTCAGTGAATATTGCTTGGTGTCCTCCACAAGGTCCATGGCATGATTCATTACTGGGGTATGTTCAATATTTTCAAAAAGCGATGTAGAAAATAATCTAGAAAATGCCCAAGTACCATGCACATTGTAAGAATGAACATTTTTACAAAAGCTTTGCTCATTGTTAATCTTTGGTATGAGGAAGTAATCAAAAGAAGTTTAAAAGCCACTGAATTTTAGTCACTTGTGAGTGTACTTACCCACTGACTTCTTGAATTATATAGCAGTGTGAAAACATTTTAAACCTTTCACTCAATGCATATTTAAGATATGTGGCAATACCATCACTTCCATTGGTGTGCTTTACCCTTCTGGCTGCGTTAGCACACATTTTTCCAAGGCTGTTCCAGAGACCTTACACATGGGCAAGACTTGGGTAATGGGTTGTGCGCAGAGAACTAGTCAGTGTAATTCCTTCTTGAAGTTCACTGAACAGCTGAATTTTGAAGGCTAAATTGAAGTTAGCCAGGTGGACAGGAGAGGAAGGGCAGTTCAGGTAGAGAGAACAGTGTGTGTTAAAATGAAGAAACAATACAGTACACTATATGGATTCACGATACCTTATTTATCATTTTGAAATCTGAAAGTTCTGAACACTGAAAGCTTTATGTATTAGACAAGAAAACCAGAACTGATTTAGTCTGAACTCATTGGTGTGCTGCATTTCTCAGTGATCCATCAGGGAACAGGTGGCATTCACCAACTGTGATTGCTTGAAACAGGATTTAATAGACTACTTACAAAGGTGTGGGTGGCATGCAGAGAAACCACAGGGGACAGTGCTGCCAGAAGGGATAGCAGTGTGACTGTGGGATCATACCCTGGCACTAGAAGCTACAGAGCTGTTTTGACTCCTAGGAAATGAGAGGAAGGACCAGTTCTGGAACATAGAAGGGATATGAGTTGTAAGAATATGACTGCCCAAGAGCAAAATTCAGTGTCAAAATCTCTCAGGCAAGGAAAATATCCCAACCTTCCTGGAGAGCTTGATGGACTCCCCACTACCTGTATCCCAACAGAAGCCTGGAGGCGATAGAATGTGGGGTCAGTTTTCTAGGACCACAGAACAGGTAAGAAAGGCTTATAAAAGATCTAGAAGGGCTGAGGAAAGGTTTCTGGATCAGGGGAAAACCAGACCTGAACTCACTGTAGCCACTGCAAACTTATCACACCTTATGTGAATATTCTAGGTTTCCTGTAGAAATATTGTGTTTAATGATTAGTTGATGCCTTAACCCTGCTGAGTATTGTGTAATATACAATGCAAGCATCAGGGTACCTGTAGAAAAATTAAAAAAATATGAATTCTGAAATACCTCTGGACTCTGGGATTTTTGCTGGGAGAATACAGGCTTCATGGACCCACCCTATGGGTCCATGACATATCCCTATGCCTAGAGGATTTTTCCTGTGGAGAATGGGGCAGGAATTGGCAGTAAAATAATGTAGAAGGCAGGAGAGGAGACAGAAAGGTGGACTGAGGCCGTGGTATAAAGACGCTTTTGTGCCAGACATAGGGTAGACTTGGTCATAGATGGTGGGTAACTGTACGAAAGGGTAGATATGGTTAGATAGGTTTTTTTAGGAAGATTATGTAACTACAAATGCACAGGTTAGGTTGGACTCCCCTAGGTAGCAGAACACGTGAGGGACAGGGTGTGGGATTTCTCTCATACCTCAGAGGGGAGAATGAGCAGAACAGGGGAAACAAACAGATATAAAAGACTGGCCCTGGTATCTCCCATGAAGGTACCGCAGGGTGCATGGAAGGAGCAGAGGCAGCATATACTAAAAGCAAGGGGAGGACACTGATGATGGTTTCAGATTTCATCTTCAGCACTGCTTAATAAGCTGCTGGACAAAGAGTCTGTCAGCGTTGGAGACATGTGCCTACCAGGAGAGATACCACATTCTTGTTTTTATAAATTGCAGATTTTTTAAAAAGAGGATTAGGGACCTGTAGGTATTAAGTGGCAACAGTCACCCAATGAATCAGTAATTGAACCTTAACTGTTCAATTAAGGGTCAATTAAGGGTTAACTCTGGGTCATGTTGTTTTTATTATACCACACTGCCACTTGATCAGTGATTTTTAAATAAGCAGGAGGCTATTGTCCTGAGGCTGTGTCCATACCTTGAGTTCTTACGTAAGAAACCGCAGTCTGGCTTAGTATGAAAACTCAGGAAGTCGAGGCAGGAGGGAGGCCAGCCTGGGTAACTTAGTGAGACCCTGTCTCAAAAAAAATTTTAAATAAACAAATAAATAGAGTAGAATAGAATAGAATAAATAAAATAAAGCAAAATAAAATAAAATAAAATGGATCGGGATGCTCTGTGGTACAGTTCTTGTCCAGCAAGTACAAAGCCCTAGGTTCAATCCCCAGTAATGCAGACAAAAGAAAAAAACAAATGGAAAATCTTAGCTAGGAGTATACTTTGTAACAAACAAATAAGCTTCAGCCAGTCACAAGCAGCACACTGATCAGACCATGCCCAAATAAAGTAGCCACCCAGCTGAGGATGATAAGGTGTTTTTTTTTTTAATTTTACTTTGTTTCCATATTTGGCCTATAAAAGCTCATTGCTACTTCTGCTGGGTCTAGCTCTTTCTGTGTAGCTCTCCAAACTTTTTCCCGTCCTGAGTGCTACCCAATTCATAAATAGTTCTTTGCTTAAATAAGCTGTTCTAAATTAATTTGTCTAAATTTTTTTCTTTTAACAGTGTAAAATATGGTGGCGATTCACAAAAATGTGTGTATGGGTTTCTAAATACACACACACAAAAACATATATAAATAAAAGACTTGTGCATTTGTATCTTATCAGTCTTTGGAAGATATTCTCCTCCTCTTTAAATTTTAATGAAAATAAAACCTCCAAATCTGTAGCATTAGCAAAATAGAAATCTGGTAAAACTAACAGTGATTTATGCATAATCTTAGATGAATGGTAAAGTGGTTAATCTATTTCTTGAGTTAGTTTGTCAGAATTTCATATACTTTATTTATAACTGCTGATTTCTTAATCTCTCTCCAGTTGTTGAATAGTTTCCATATGTTTGCTTGTATGTTAATTCATATACATTTGGCGAATCTTACTTACTACAAGCAAGTAGGAATCTATGAAGTAAAAATTTTATTACCTTTTTATCACTCCTCACCTTCAGCACATTTTCCAGATGTAACCACTTTTAAAAGGCTTGTAGTGGCCGATGAGATGGCTCGGCGGCGTAAGTGCCTGCCTGGCAAGCGTGAGGACCCGAGTTTGACTCCCAGGACCCACATACGAAAAAAGGGCCGGTGATATCGCTCAGTGGCACGGGCGCCTGCTGGAGCGTGAGGTCCTGAGACTGACCCCTGGTACCCTCAAAAAAAAAAAAAAAAGGTTTGTATGTGTTCTCTTAGACTTTTTCTATTTATGTCTAAACATGCTTACATGTTAAAGACATACAAAAACAGATGTCATTCTTGTGTGAATTTTCTCTAATGAGAATTGATATTTTATTTTAGGTTACATAGAAAAAGAATAGACATTGGGTGTCAGTTTCTCAATATCTTTGTGTTCAACAAACTATTCTAAAAAGAAGAGATTTGTAAAATTACATCATAGAAAAAAATTGAGTCAGTTTTCAGAAATACAATTCTCAGGAATTTCTGTGACATTTTGAACATAAAAATAGTAGAAAATTCATTAATTATATATATATTTATATCCTGTGTTTTCAAACTTTAATGTTACAGCTATTAGAAATACAGCCAATTTTTATTTATTCAAGAGCTGATTATCCAGACCTGAGATTTTACAAGTTGTTAGTTGCTATTTCTTTTCTACCCCATGCCTGCCATTTCTTGTATTTTGATCAGTTGCAAAGCATATGAACTCGGAAATGAAACTGTTGCCATGGCAAACTGTGTCATTCTTTACCTCCTTTTTAGCAGAAAGATAAAAGGACTGAAGACTCACTCCTTCTGGAGCCCGCATTTTCTCAGAGTAGTTTGTCTGGAGCCTCCAGTTGAACACTTTAACCAAGCAGTTTGGTTGTCTGCATCATGATTTAGTTTCACAACAAAGTTGAATGCCTCACTTTCTTTATCAATAACAGCATTTGGAAGCTTGACACCAGCTTTCAACCTCAGCTTCAGCATAAATCATACTTTTAGAACTTCAGGGCTATGTTATTGTCTAAATGTTTCCATCCCTGCAAAATCACATTTGAGTTCTAATCCCCATGTGGATGGTTTTAAGAAGTGGGGAGGTCATGGGGAGGTGGCAGAGCCCTCTTGAATGGGATCAGTGCTGTTACAATAGAGAACCTCCTCTCCTCCACCATGTGAAGACATAGAGACGTGGCACCCTCTATGAACCAGAAAGTGGGCATCACCGGACACTAAATCTGTCAACACATTAATCTTGGACTTTCCAGTCTCCAGAACTGTAAGAAATAAATTTCTGCTGTTTATAAGCCATCTAGTTTATGTCTTTTCTTGTTGCAGCCTGAAAGAACTAAGATAGGGCTTTCTGATGCCGAAAGAGGGAGAGGAGATTAGCATGCTATGGGTAGCCATAGAACTACTTTGGAGAGTTGGTTTTCCCACTTTCAGACTTTGATTAAAAAACAAAGGAAAGACACCATCGGAAACTACTATAGCTAACAAATAATCAGGAATTTTATGTGTTTTGTTTATTTTAAGACTCACTTTGTTTCACAAAGATGTAGGAAGTTTTGTTAGGATTCCTATTCCAGAACAGCAATAGAAAAATATGAAACTCTGATTCTTTTCTTTCTCCTTAGCCTGCAAAGGCTTGTGTAACTATTTCTTTTTAAACTTGAGTTGCTCAGGCAACTAAACTCTTTGCTCTCTAGCTTGACCCAATTTTCTGATGAATGGTCTTTTCTTTCTTTGCCAAGACCTAAAGGTTTTTTGCATTCTGCAATTTTGTCTGGTAAATAGCTGTAGGCATAACTGTTTATAAAATCATAGATAATTATAAAACTTTAGATTGGAAGGAACCTTAGAGACCATATAATCCAACACCTTAATTTTTACAGTTAAAGAAATTGAGTCCCTAAGAGGGTAAATAACTTACTCAATGCCATCCAGATAATTTGTAGACTGGGTAGAATTTTCCCAAACTATTTTTTTTTTTTAACTTGGGTAGAACTATAAAGAAAAAAAAAATTTGAAAGGACACATACTTTTCCATATTGATCTTTTGGAAATATTACAATAATATAATTTACAGAACCAAACTCACAAAATCACCACTTCTAATCCTGAAATACTCTGTGATGTGAAAAATGGTTAAATGATCTCTATTATTAACATGCTTTTAAACTGAACACCTATTGCAATTCCAGTCTTGGATGCACTTTTTAATTGAGGGTTGGCTAGATAAGTCTAAAGATATTGCTTTGCTTTACCTCATGACCTTTTCTGGGAGAGTTAAAAGAAAATGGAATGACACAAACAGAAATAATGTTAGCGTGAAAATCTGGTTAGGCTCAATAATCTATTGTCACTATTATTACTGTTAATATAATATTACACTTTGTGCCCATACCATCAATAACTCTATTTTCACAGTGTGAAGTTCAGACAAGTAATTATAAGTTACCTTAATGTGCAAAATGAAATATGAAAAGTCTGTGGCTTCTCCATCCTTTTTCCACTGCCCACTCACTTCACATAGAGACAACCTATGTGGTCACAAGTAGCTCATAGAATTTCAGACGGGTCTCTTTTCTTTTCTTGACTGCTTTATGCCTCTTCTTGTAAGAAATATATCCCACACACAGACCCATTCTCACATTTGTGGGCTTAAGGAGAATGTGCAAATGGTTGTCTCTAGCCTTTCTCTAATGCATCATCCATGCGTAAGTCCATACTTATCTCAAGGAGACCGGATAAGGGTAGACATGCGTAGACTCCATCCCACATATCTAAGGCCCACTCACAACTCCAAATACCTATTCCAAAAACAGCTACTCCTTGACCACTCTTTAGGTAGTATAATCTGTTCTTAAAAGAATGCAGAGGAGGAGGATCCCAAACAGATCCTGGAAGGAATTTAGGGCTTAATGGGAAGGAAACTTGGCCTATACGAGGGAAAGAGGTTCCACATGGACCAGTCCTCTTGGCCACTTAGACCCATTCGAGGAGAATGAGAAGGGATCCAGAGCAGGGTCTTCTAATGCATAGGACTAGGATCAAGACTAGGTGAAGAGCATATAGCCCTGGGAAGGGGCTTTTCCATTATCTGTTGAAAGGAAGGAATGGAAGCATAGAGATTTGATAGCCATAAATAAATGACCTTTAAACAAGCTATATTTTAAGAGGGGAAATTCATACATGTTCTAAAAGAGCATCTGATATAACAAGACTATCAAAAATATGCCATGTCAGAACTGGAAAGAAACTTCAAGATCATCTAATAAAGATGGAATGTGACCATAGAGATAAGCAACTTGGTCAAGTTCAGACTGCAAGGCCATAACATAGCCCCACCCTAAAACTTGGAACTTGAGCTTGTACATTCTCAGACTTAAATTCTGCCCATAACTGAGTGCTGAATCCATTTAAAACATAGCTTCAAACAGCATGAAAGAAGGAAGTCTACAGGATAGCTTTTATATATCTTTTTACTTGTGTGAAACAACAGAGGTGCAAACACCAACATTTTTCTGCTAAAAATAAAAGACTGGTCAGATTGTGTGCTGATGTGTGTGTGTGTGTGTGTGTGTGTGTGCGTGTGCGAGAGAGAGAGAGAGAGAGAGAGAGAAAGAGAGACTGATAGAGACAGAGAGATACAGAAAGAGACAGAGACAGACACAGAAAAGAGGTGGGGAATCAGGTAAAGAAAAGTGGGGAAGCATTAAAATGTACTGCGTCTTTCTTGGTTGGGATGCTGAGCATCAGAGAAGCTTTGTCTTCTTTTATCAATGAAACCAGGAAGTGATGTCATCACGCCTTCAGTACTGGGGATTTCAGTCAGCGACATTGGTAGAGTAAGAAGAGGTAAAAATGAAGAAAGGAGTTATAGGGCGTCTGAATTACCCTCCCCCTTGCCTCTGTGGGACTATATATCAATCTCATTCATATCCTCCCATACTGTTGGTAACATTTGCTTTTTCTTTTTCTTTTTTTTTTTTTTGGTACCGGAAATTGAACTCACTACCTCGCGCTTGCCAGGCAGGCACTGTGCGGCTGAGCTATATCCCCAGTTTTTAAAGAGAAGCCCAGGAAATAAAATGTATTGAAGTGGCAAGTATAGTTTAAGTATTGATTGACGGTGTTACAACAAATTAATATTGTGGTCTATGAAAAAGGGAATTAAACTAGAGTATGGAATTTTTATTCCAGTTCTAGCCCTGTGGCAAGCCATTTAAACTCTGTAAGTCAGGTTTCCCAAAGGTAAACTGTAAATAAGAAAGTTAGCTCTTAATATTTATGACAGCAAAAAACAAGGAAAAAAAAAACCCCAAAAGTCCAACAAGAGAGAAATAAATTATATAATACTTATATGCTAGAATACTGTCCACATTGAAAATTATAGTTTTGAAAATTGTTAGCAATATGATAGAAATTCACAATATGGTGTTCAGTGAAAAGGCATGATTCAGAAATTATATCTATTGAATTTTACAAATTTTATTAAGTATACTTTCATGCATATAAAATACTTCAAAGAAACACATCTGAATATTAATTTTATTATCTTCTGGTGATCATTCAAAATGGTTTTACTTTTTTCTTTATGTAGTATTTTCAGAATTGTGTTTAATGAACATTATACTAACTTTATTATCACAAAAAATATTTAAAAATATTTTTAGTAGAAACAATATGCTCACACCTACCTAATTCAGAAGAATGTTGTGAGGAAAATGGAAATAATATATGTTTAAAAATTCAGTTCTGTGGCCGGTGAGATGGCTCTGCGGCGTAAGCGCCTGCCCGGCAAGCATGAGGGCCCGAGTTCGACTCCCAGAACCCACATATGAAAAAAGGGCTGGTGATATCGCTCAGCGGCACGGGTGCCTGCTGGTGCGCGAGGTCCTGAAGTCAACCCCCAGTACCCACAAAAAAAAAAAAAAATTCAGTTCTGGGCCGGTGATATAGCTCAGAGGCATAAATGCCTGCCTGGCAAGCGCGAGGTCTTGAGTTCGACTCCCGGTACCTGCATATAAAAAAAAAATTCAGTTCTGAGAAACATATGCTAAATAATTCAAGTATTTATGTCAAAGAAAAATTTTGGTATGTTTCCATGGACAGCTTTTGTTTTAGTAATGATTGGATGTGCCAGGAGTAATCACCCATCATTAGAAGAATGCAGTACATCTGTCTTTGCCACTTTAGCTCTACTCCTGTGTTGAAAAAGTGAAGTCAATCTTGATCATCACATAGTAGCTTTCTCCAGTTATCAGTGGGTTGGCCAGCTCTTTGGGAAGGCTTTTGTGATTGACGTAGGGCCTCAGATAGGGTCAAGAAGCGTATAGACAAACTCTTTTTCACCATTGCTTCATTTCAGTCCCTCTTTTTAGCAGGAATGGCCACCGTCTTATGTCATTTCCCATGGGAGACACTAGTACGATGGAAGAGGATAAAAATAAGTTCTTCGTAAATAAAAGCAAGTAGGACCACAGATGGCACTAGTTTCAGAATTAAGCTTGGGATCTTGGGAAGAGTAACATAAGATGACTTAAGAAGGATCAAAACTGGGACTGGACCTGCGATCAGTCATAGGAGCACCAGTGTAGAGTTTCTCACTCTCCCAAGCGCAAGCCTACCCAAATGATGGTGCCAGAGATCTCAGGATGCGAGTCAGGACGGGAGTCAGGAACATAACATTCACCCGAGTGTGTGAATCTTTTCCAATTATTTAACTTCTTCAACCTCAAAGCTGATATAGCAAGATAAAGGTAGCTACTTTGAAAACAGGACAAATATGAGTCGCCTCAGTGGAGAAATAGAAGAGCTGGGGCCATCTTTAAAGGATTGTGCTTGGGGCTGCAGGGTTGCATTCTGGTTCTTGTTTTTCCCACCTCACACACAGTCAGTTGAACGGAGCCCCTCATCAGCCGCCCACTCACCACTGCCATTATGCAGCTGATTAATACAGTTCCTGTGTTATTCTAAGGGCAAGGGGAGGAGGAGAGAGAATAAAGCCACAGTGTTCCTGGTGTAAGAATGCGGTAGATCTGTCAAAAACACTTTCCAGATTCCTCATTCTCTGGGGACAATTTTTCTGCTGGTATTTTGAGATCTCAAAATTAAATACCTGTACCAGAACTGTCATCTCCAAGGTGACAATGCTAGAAATCACCCTTGGCTTCTTAACATGAGAAACTTTAAATAATAGCTGCCTTAAAGAAGTACCATATGAATAACACTTTAGGACAAGCAGTCAAACAGTGATAAGAAAGAGAAAATGATCAACTGGAAAAATGAGCTAAAGAATTAGATGTAGGATTGTAGATTTAGAAAATACAAATATTTGGGTTGTACACTAAAACATTATTCACTGTTAATCTGAAGTTCAAACTTAACTGGATGTCCTGTATTTTACCTGGCAACACTTATTGGACAGTCTTTTCCTTTCCCTCACCTCTACTGGGTCTTGGGATTTTCTTGTTTTACTTTAAATCAATAAGGACTTTTATCACAGTAGTCTGTTAATAGTCAATACTGTGCATTATTTGAAGACAAACAAATCACCACTTAACACAGTGGAAAATCTTCATCATTGCATTTCATTTATTCTGTTTGGCTCTCTATAGAACTGTTTTTATTTTACTTTTCATAAAAATATTTCAAATATATACAACAGTAGAAGAAATATTATGAACCTCCATGTATTATCAGCCAGTTTCAGCAATTATCACTTCATAGCCAAGCCGGTTTATCTGTCCCTCTGCCTGTTTTTACTCCTCATTACCACAGTATTTTTAGAGCAAATCCTAGACATGAAATCATTTCATCAGTAAATGTTTAAATATGTTTTTCCATACAAAGATCTTTAAAAATAAGTATCATACTGTAATCACACCTAAAATTTAACATTATTTTTAATGTTATCAAATACATAATGAAGGTTCAGACTTCTCTGTTTCATAAGTTTTACCATTTTTTAAAAACCAGAAACTAAATAAGTTCCTTTTGCTCTAAGTTGTCAGTCGCCCCCCTTTCCTTGCAAACTATTTGTTAAAGAAAGTTGGTGGTCTAGTCAAGTCTCCTACTTTCTGGATTTTTCTGGGTGTATCTCCTTTGTGTCTGTATTCTTATAAACTAGAGATTTTTTTTCTGATTCAGGTTGAAATGTTTTGCAAGAATATCTCATGGGTAGCGGTGCATACTTCTGTCAGGAGGCACATAATAACCAATTGTCTCTTTTTGTAATATTAGCCATTGACGGCCATTGCCTAGATTCATAATTTTATTAGAAATTTGAAAAATGATGTCATTTTTATTATACCCTTCTTCTATCTATCCTTGAAGGGAGCTTTCTCTTATCAACTATTCTTTGACCTAAGATGTATTTCATATAGGAACATACCAGATTTCAGTTTCCAGCAGAACAGATATGAGACAGATGGCGTGCCTGAGATGGAGAGGGGAGCACTCCAAGGGACAGCACCTGTGAGAGATGCAGGGAGATGGGGACAGGGTAAGGGAAAAACAGAACTGTGATGGAACTGCAAAGGAGAGCTCAGCCCATCCCACAGGGAGCTTTGGAGCTGGGAGCCTTTAAGGTTAGCCTGTGCCTTTGTGCCTTGCCCCAATCCTTGCAGCCCTCATCACTGTGGGCTCCCCAGGTTGAGGCTGTCCTTTGCAGTGAGACAGCTCCCTTTACCCCAGGGAGTCCCTGAGGATGGGAGCAGCTGAGGACCTTCTACAGTGAGCACTCCCAGTGGCTGAATGGGCATCTCAGTTCTGAGGGCCACTTGAGTGGTGCGCTGTATCAAATACAAAAGGGCAGGTTGAGGGCTTGATTCCTTGTCCCTTTATTTAGAAGACTTGAGAATCATAAGTTGATTCTGAAGGGGATCAGAATATGCTACTTGAAAATATCTCACTTTAGCATGAGAATGATTTTGGGCTGAAGGCAATTAAGAAACTGCAGACACAGGAAATTACTCTACTTTTCCCCTTTCTGTATAAATACAGGGAATACCCCTCTTCCATACCAGAAGAGAGATGATTCATGACTGAACACAGGATGGGCAAAAGAAGACATAAACAAAATCTTACTGAAATAACAATTTTCTTCCATTAGCTTCCCCATGTATTTGCAGCCCACATTTTACTGCCCCTAGCAATCCTTTCTTTGTCTTGTCACCTCTCCGCAAGTTTGTTGTTTTCTTCTTCTTTCCTTTCTTTCTTCTTTCTTTCCTTCCTTCCATACTAGGGATTGAACCTAGGGTTTCACACATGCTAGACAAGCACTCTACTACTGGACTACATCCCCAACCTTATTCCCCACCTCCCCTTTTCTTTTTTCTTTGAGGTAGGATCTCATTGAGTTTACAGGCTGGCTTCAAACTTGCAATCCTCCTGCCTCAGCTTCCAGAACAGCTAGGATTACAAGCATGTGCACTACTCCTGGCTTCTTGGTCTTTGTTAAAATGCCATATAGTCCCTCAGGCCTATCAGATTTCAATTTTTATTTTCTTTTTCATAAGACCCTTTTCTACATCTATTATTATACAAATGGCAAACAAAATCTGTATACCTTTTCTCTTGTTATCAGTCTTTTGTCAGTTTAATTTGAATGTAAAAGAGTAGGGAAAATTTTCTTTCTCTACAGTTTCTTAGAATCCTCTAAAGGTAACCAATGATATATTTTTTTAAGTATCATGGACTCATGGATTTTAACATATTTAATGTATTTCTAATCCATTGCAGTAAGTATTCTTATTTATTTTCATCTTTGGCCAAAGGAAACCTCTTCAAGACAACTCTTGAACCCTTGGACATGACCTCAGTAGTCTCCGATATCTTCCTTACTTTCTTAATAAGAAAATGTGCAAGCACAGTTTGTATTATTCCTGTTCCAGACATTTATAGGGAGTCTTGACTTCTTTAAGGGAGATATCATTTTTAGAGTCCACATCTGATTGTGCTGGCTGCTTGCTGCTACAGAGTTAGTGGTCAGCCTTTCCAGTAGAAAGAGTTAGGAAATACTGTATATACAATCCTAAAAAGGGAAATATAGTATGAATTCTTCACTGGTGTTCAACACTAAAATTTAGGTTTACAAGGGTTTATTAAACTGGTTTCATGTAAGTCTCTCTTCTTCTTCTTCTAAAAATCCTGGCTCTTCAGACTTTGATATGATTTCTTACTTTCTCTTCTAGGTGGAATAGTTCTTAAGTAATCAAACTAACAATAAGATTACTAAGAAAAGTTTAGGACTTTTGCAGGATTCCCCCTTGCCCAACATAGGTTGTATCTCACTAGTGATGTGCAATAAAATTACTGTCTTTAAAGTAATTTGAAATATTTTTTTATTCTGCATGGTTAGTTCACAAACTTGATATACAGTTAGGTTTATTTTTCTTGCTTTGCAATTAAGTTTCAAGGTTTCCTTTTACATTTTTTCCTATGACTTTGTTTTATTACTGTGTAAAATGTTTCCATATTACAAAGTCAAATATATAAACAAGGTATAGTTGGGGTTAGACAAGTCTAGATGCTATCCTTGTGCTTTTATCCTTTTCCTTTCTTCTATAATAAGTATTTATTTATGGTTTCCTCCCATTTTTTGTTGTTTTTAGTTAAGAAAATACAAAAATATATTTGTATTTCCTCTTTTTTTTAGATAAATAGAAATATATTTTCTTTGCTTTTTTCCCACTTAATATAACAGAGATCTCCCTGACAATGCATGAAGTCTCCATTCCTCTTTTCCTTTCTTTTTTTTTTTTTTAATGTGGGTACCAGGAGTTGACCTCAGGACCACGCACTTGCCAGCAAGCGCTTGTGCAGCTGAGTGATATCACCAGCCCTTTTTTTCCTTTATGCAGGTACTGGGAGTTGAACTCAGGACCTCGCGGTTGCCAGGCAGGTGCTTATGCCACTGAGCTATCTCACTGGCCCTCCTTTCCTCTCTTCAACTGCACAGTAATCCACTGTGTGCCTGCTCCCTTGATTTAATCAGTCTATCAGTGCACATTCAGATTTTCCCCAAATTTACTATTACAAATAATGGTGGAGTGAATAGCCTTGTACCTATATTACTTTTTCATATTTTTCACAATGCATATTTAGGATAAATTCAGGGAAATGATGCTGGTGAATCAAGAAATACGTGAATATGTACTTTTACTTGATATTGCCAAATTTCCCTCCACAGAGGTTGTAGCATTTTGCATTCCAGTCAACAGTATATATGAGTTTTTCCATAAATTCTCCAAACCATGTTGTCAAATGTTTGGATTTTTGCCAAAAGAACAATGAGAAATGGTGTGCCATTGTGGCCTTTATAGGCATTTTTTTTAAATAGTGAGTGAAATTGAACATCCTCTGCACAATTGAAAGCAAGTTTAATTTTATTTCTTGTGAACAATCTGCTCATATTGCTAGTCTTTTTTGTTTATTCATTTAACAGAATATTTGATCTATCTTTCCAAAAATAGAAAAATCTTCATTTTTGCTATCCCAAATCAAAAACTCTACCTCAATCTTTATTGATTTTCCTATTCTTGGAATTTACTTTTTTTCTTTCAAAATAGACCATGCTCACAACAATAAAGACCTCAACATATCAAAAGGAGAATAAACCCTGCAACATGAGCTCTCACACTATATTAAGAGTGAAACCAGAGACCAACAACAGAAACATACTTAGAATATTATTACTTTTTTCTCCCTTTTCTTGCTCTGCTCTTTCTTATTAAATTTTTCATATCAGGGAAACATATGATGTAAAAGCTTGTGTGTCTGATTTACTTTACTTAATGTTATAGTCTCAGGGTGCATCTATTTTCCTACAAATGCCTCGTTTATCTTTCTTAACAGCAGACTAGTATTCCTTGTGCATAGGTACCACTTTCCTTTATCCATTTTTCTGTTGATAGGCATATGAGCTGATTCCAAGATTTAGCTATTATGAATGTGCTGTTATAAATGTAGGTGCACATATATCAACGTGGTATGATGTTTTTAGCTGTTTGGGGAAGATACCCGAAAGGGGAATAGTTGGGTCAAATGGAATTTCTATTTTTAGTTTTTTGAGGAATCTCCATACAGATTTTCACTGTGGTTTTATCAGTTTATACACCTGCCAAGAATGAAGAAGTGTCCCTTTCTCCTCACAGCCTCACCAGCATTTATTATGGGTTGATTTCTTAATGGTAGCCATTCTTTCTGGGTTGAGGTAGAATCCTTTTTTTTTTTTTTGTGGGTACCGGGGGGTCGACCTCAGGACCTCGCGCGCCAGCAGGCGCCCGTGCCGCTGAGCGATATCACCGGCCCCTTTTTCGTATGTGGGTTCCGGGAGTCGAACTCAGACCCTCGCGCTTGCCGGGCAGACGCTTAAGCCGCTGAGCCATCTCACCGGCCCTAGAATCTTAACAATGTTTTAATTTGCATTTCTCTAGTGGTCATTGATGTTGAACATTTTTCTCTGTATTCATTGGCCAATTGTATTTCTTCACCTGAGAAGAGTCTATCTCAGATGTCCATTTTTTAGAATCTCTTTATATGTCAGAGATTTTAATGCTGTGTAAAATAAGTTTTGAAATATTAACCCTAAATGATGTAGATTGCTGATTCCCTCCTCCCTGCTCTATGTCCTTTATTTTCCTTATAGTATATTTTTTAGCTATGCTCAAACTGGTAAGTAAAAACAAGCAAAATAAATATATTATTTTAAATTTGTATGTCATCAATTTATGAAGCTTTTTTTTTCTTGCTTTTGGATTTTAAATCATACTTAAGAAAATGTTTCCTTACTACTTATTTACATAGGAACTTATCTATATTTTTCCTAGTACACATATGGTTTCACTTTTACATTTAAATCTTTTACCAGTTTAGGTTTTGGCTAACCTAACTGAGAATTGCATACACATTTATTTTTTTCACATATTTATCTAGTTATTTCACTAGGTATTTTAATCCTGAAGACTCATTTTTTTTCTTAAGTCAGAGAAATTTCCCTCCTCCTCTTCCTCATCTTCTTCGTCTCTTTCTCTTCTTTTCTCTATTATTCCTCTCCCACCTCTGTTGTCTCTGGGCAAAAAGATGTTGAAATTCCTAAATTCCTTCCCTCATTCCATTATAGTTCAAATTTTCATTTTCTTATTCTCCTTCTCCTTCTTTTTCTTCTTGGCTTTCTCCTTTATGGAATAGAAAGTTTCTTTGCATTTATCTTCCTGATTACCAGCTTAGTCTAATACTGTTCACTTAATTTTCAGATTGCAATTTCCAGATTTTCAATTCATTTTTATTTTGAGCATGAAGTATTTTTTGTACTCATTGAATTATTAAATTTTAAATTTCTGATTTTTGCTTTCCTGACAGTCTATGCTATTGTCTAATTACTTTTTTATAGCAGCCTGATCTTGTTTAATAGATTTAATGACTTACTGACTCTGTGTTCATTATACATTTTATCTACTTTTTATTTTGAAATCTTACAGTCACAGAATATTTTGAAAAGCTTTTTTGAAAGCTAGAGTGATATCTTCAAAGTTTTGAGGTTTTCTTTTGGGACAAAAACTAGAAGCTAGCTTTATATATTCTGCTTCATAGAAGTGGGGAAAGAGGACTGGATGAGAGTCAACCTGCTCTGTTGTCCAAAATAAAACTTTTAAATTAGTGGCCAGCCTCAATTATGGTTCCCAAATTGGACCTTCTCCATGGTTTCTTAGGAAATAACTTTTTTTTTTTTAACATATTGTGTTTTGGACTACAAATTTTCCTACTCTGTTTTATCTATTAGTCCTGTCTTGTCTTTTTTTTTTTTTTTTTTTTTTTGTAGGTACGGGGCGTCGACCTCAGGACCTCGCGCGCCAGCAGGCGCCCGTGCCGCTGAGCGATATCACCGGCCCCTTCTTCGTATGTGGGTTCCGGGAGTCAAACTCGGGCCCTCGCCCTTGCCAGGCAGGCGCTTAAGCCGCTGAGCCATCTCACCGGCCCCTTGTCTTTTTTTCTTCTAATTTTTCCTTCAACTTTCTGACACTTGCTCCATTTTGTTTTCTAGCACAATATGTATTAATAAGTCTGAATTTTAGCAGCTTTGGAAAGAAATGGAAGCAGTGCTGTGCTTAGTCTGCCATTGTTACACAAATTCTTCCTGTGTCATCAAAAATCGCCATCAGAAATCAAAATCTAATTTCTTACCTGAGGTAACAGGTTGTTTCCAATTGTTTTATGCCAAAATTATTTAATAAATAGATTTGAAAACATAAAAGCTTATTTTTTGATTCATTTCATTCATACATCTATTTGTTTTTAATTCTGCATTTACTTAGGAGCTACAATGTGCCATGATCTTCGATATTATGATATGTTGGTGGTGTTCTGGCTCAAATTCTGATTCTCAGCTGGGCAGTTTTATCTAACATTGGCAGTAACAATAGAAATGTATCTCTTCTTGGTGTTTTATTTCTTTCTTAACTCTTATTTGACTGATGGGTATCTCAGAAAATTGGAGGTAGCATATCTGAACAGCAAAGCTTGTTATTATTATTGTATTTTCGGAGTCAGACAACATAAGATATGTAGTCTTAATCTAACCTCACAGGAGAAGACAGTTGTGGGATAAGTGGATGACATTCAGATAAAGCTGACCTGTTGGTGCTGGGAAGTAGAGGTCTGGAGCTAAGGAGAAAGTTCATAGAAATGCTGCATAGGTCAGAGGCTCACCAGCTATTTTCATTCCGTCAAATGATGGAACAAATGCACATGTACTTAAGCTGAAGCCAGAATACCTTAAAAATTTTCTTGAAAGAGTGAGGAGATTAATGTAGAACATAGTTTAATGGCTTTTCTCCAGAATTTGGAAAGGTTTGCATCTATACAGGCCGTAGATTCTTAACCAGTGTGTGGGTTCAATAGCTAATAGCTTCTCTTTGTACTTTCCAGTCTCAGGAGTCAGTAATTTAGTGTACTTAAGTAGAGATCTCTGACATTTTGCACTGAATATCAGAATAAATAGGTAATAGCATATCCATATAACGTGCTAACATGTCATTTAGGCTGCCTGAGGGCTGCAGTAAATTACCCTGCCATCTTTTAAAGTGAATATACAAAAGCTAAGCATCAATGATAAGATGATCCAGTATCTTATTATTATTCCTTCCCTTTGGTGCTGAAAAATGAATTGCTTATGAGAGGTAAGTGGGTATTGGCTTAATCACTTGTAATCAGATAGGCCACACAGCAAATGTGAGCTTCCCATTTCCCTACTTTAGACATCTTTTTTCCTAAGAAGAACAAAATAATTTCATAATGTGGGAAGGGAGTAGTAACACCTGAATATAAAATGTCGATAGGAATTAGGTGTAAGTGAGACTAAAACAACGGAATACACCTCTGATTGGTGTTTATCTTATTCTTTGTAAAAATAGTGTCAAGTGACAAGTAATAATAACATTAATACAAGGCTTATTGTTGACTAGTCATTGTTCTAAATGCTTTCCTAATATTAATTAATTTATTTGTACAACTGCTTTGTGAGGGGGTTACAGTTACTCTGTGTCAGGGGTGAGGGAACTGGAACACAGAGGGCCAGTGGTTTACCCATGGTCACACAGGGTGCCAGGTGTTGTGCTAAATTTCCCTAACAAAATACCGATTTCCTGACAGTATTTGAGTTTGTTCAATACTGTGTTTCCAGGGAAGACTTAATCAGATTTTGAGAAAACATGGCATTCAGTCCAATTTCAAATTAGGAAGAATCTTTGGCTCAATTCCTTTAGTCTCTAAAAGTCCCTCAGAGCCCTTACTTGGATAATTAGTTGCGAACAATATCAATTATATCTAAGTGGACAAATTTAATTACAAAAGAGAAACAATTGATTTTTTTAATTATCATTGATTGCTCAGTGGTTATCTGCTCAGTGGTTATCTTAGGGTAAAGATTTGTACATTCTGCATCTTTAATTTAGTTGGTTTATTAAGGAGTCGTAAGGCTCCCAGCAAAGTCAGAGAAGTTTCCCCATTTTCCTTTTCTTTTCGATGAAGTTAAACAGGGCAAAAGCTAAGGATATTTGACAAAAAGTACAACAAAAACCAAGTAACAATTAATATGGAATCCCATGTACATTTTTAAAAATACTTCTTTTTTTATTTCAGGGGATTTATTGGAGACAGTGATTCCCTAGTTTTTATAATAATAGAGATAGAACTTGACACAGTAGTTCTCTTGTTGGATAAAGGATGCTGATATTTTTAATCTGTAAGTCAAATCCATAGCAAAGTCAGTATATAAAAAGATGATTAGGAATTAATAAGGATTTAGAGAGACAAGAATTGGACTGTATTCTTTACTCCTTCCTAGACTTTACTCCTTCTCTCAAAAATACCTAGTTGTGTCATTTAACTTTTTTGGTATTACATTTTCTCATCTTTAAGAGTATAAACATACCTGTCTTACCTTCAGACCAAATCTGTGACAGTACATTAAAAATCATATACACGTAAATTCAAGGATCATTAATATTGGGAGATAACCATGACATTTACATCATTTTGCTATTCAAATATAGTTGGACACTAATTGTATGGGTAATATATTATTTCATAAGAAACTAGACCAAAATTTATTTTTTCCCATAAGCCTACACATCAGTGGGGTGGGTTCTCTGGCCTGTGGCATTCTCAGCTGTTCTGAATTGGGCTTGTTGGGATCTGCTGGTAGGTCACTTGGGGGCTGGCTGATCTAGGATGGCCTCAGCTGGGACATTTGTCTCTCTCCCACCTGGTCTCAGCAGCTAGTCCAGAGTTGCTCTCATAGCAGAGGATACAAAATACCTCTTGAGACCTGAGTTGGGAGTATCACTTCATCATGTCCATTATACCTACTGGCCTTACCAAGCTACAAGACAGCCTGAGTCAAGGGCTGGATATGTAGGACAAGCAAATTCTACATCTTGATTGGAGGAACTAGGCAGACATATTGGAAAAAAGTATGTGAAATGGAGTCATCCTCCTCTCACTCACTTATTTTTAGTTTATTTACTTTTTTATTGGTAAATGTTTATAGTATATGATTACATTCACTGTGGATAGTTGGTACATGCACATGACATTTCTTAATTCTTTTTTTTTCTCCTTTTCCTGTCCCTCCTTCCTCCTCCCTGCATCTTTTGGGCCCTTTCTCCTATACTTATATTTAATTTAAACCTTTGGGTTTTTTCAAATGTATTTATGCAATAATTTTTTATATTTTAAATTTTGAAGTCAGTGTGCTATATGTCTTATTTTATATGCACATATTCATGTCCATGGCTTCCTGTCTATGTTTAAACCTAAAATAAAACTTGTGAATGTATTTGAAATTATTGTGACCAGCATTCACCTGGAAAATCTTTTAGATATATTTACATTTATTTATTAACTCTTACTTGCTCTACTAGCATTTGCATAGGGAAATAAAACAAGCAGAAAACCCAGTCAGGTTATTTGTTGGAATTCTGAGTCCAGGCTTTTTGTATTACTGTATTTTCTGTTGCACTGCAGTGATAGCATTTGTTAGTACCGATCCCATCAGCACTCAGATTAAATGAAGGATTGAGACAATATAAATGGAAAATCTAGGTCTTCAGTCCTACCCTGGACAAAGAAGAGAGAGGCTTTGGCCTTGTTTTATTTTGTTTGAGCTAAAATGAGCTCAGCTTGATGACTACATTGATTACATTCCCCGACTCATGATTTTGCTTGGATTTAGGCATTTGGTGGTATAATGCCAAACATCTGGATGTTTTTGTTCTCAAAAGTGGCAATTATGCATCTTAGAAGGAGAATGTTCCAATTTTGGCATGTAATTGGCATCTTTATATATGCTTTTTAACCTGATGCACCATAGTACCAGGGCAATTCCAGATGTTTGGGTTAAAAGACCCAAACTAATTAGGTTTAATTGTAAAATCTATAAACAAACTATCTGTATTACTATACAGAGGCATTTGGCAATTCTGTAGATTCCAACATTCTCTCTATGTTTGTGTCATGTTCAGAAACATTTAGAATATATTGCCATAACATTTTCTAAATGGCTGTATTGTAATTTAATCTTATATTTGGCAAACATGCCCTAGAATACAGTAGTGATAGCTAACAGTGCAAGCTCATTTTATTTGCATACCATTGTTAACCACTTTCATGTAGTACTTACAAAATGTGTCAGATTATTACGATCTATTTAATGACTTAATGGATGAGATACATTGTTCTTAAATTCAATTATACCCTCTGCACCTCTAGAATTAAGGTCATGTCAGCATTTCTATTATGTTAAGTGTCTGGGTTTAGTAGTTTTTAACTGAGCTATAAAAGTTGGCTTCCAAATCAAATTTTAGTAGTAAAGGTCAGTGCCTAAAGGACCCAAATTTAGTACATATAATTTTTTGGTACATCTGCTTTCTAAAAAAAAAAACTCTTTTAATCTTCACATGGTAGATGAAAAGCTCTCATTTCCTATTTACTTTATAAGACAAGGTTTTTCTTCCTTGTTGCATGACAGTCATTTTAGGAAATCTAGATTTTAGTACACTTTGTATTTTTTACTGATTTTATAAGCCCAAGATGTCACTTGATCTCTTTCTACTTTATCTGTAAAATGGACTATTAATAGTATTTACCTTAGGCCAGGCACAGTGGTACATGCCTATAATGCCAGAACTTGGGAGGCTGAGGCAGGAGTATTGCTGTGAGTTTGAGGCCAGCCCGGGCTACAAAGTGAGTTCAAGGTCCGCTTGAACTGCATACTGAAACCCCATCTCAAAAAGACAAAAATAAAATAAAATAAAGTACTTACCTTGTAGATTTGTAGTGAGAATTAAATGAGATATTACAACACAAGTGTTTGGGGTACTGCATATTAATTGCTCAGCAAGGGTTAGGTTTTATTGTTATAAAAAGAAAGAGACAGGATTTACTATGAGTCCATTGAACATTAATGAAACATCTAAAAAGAATATGCTACTGAAGTGGGATTTGTTATTTTAGAGGTATGGAAGAGGCTATGGCTATAAGAATCATCATTCTAACATAAATACCTGTTTTTCTTTTAGAAATTAATATTTGTTATTGTTTATAAAGCAGGAAAAGAAATCTATTGCTTATAGATTTGCTTAGGAAGAGAACAAGAGTCCCCTGATATGGTTGTGCTGGGGTAGGTTATTACCCTGCAATGTTAAAATATTACTATATGCATTGTCAGTGAAACACTTTGGGCAACTCTATGCGGCTGCATATTAATCACAAGAACATGGATGCATTTTCCTGAGTACAGGAAAAAAGCCACTCCTTTAATTTCTTTTTTTCAATAAAGAGTCTGGCTATGCAGTTCAGGTTGTGCTCAAACTTGTGATCCTCCTGCCTCAGCCTCCTGAGTGCTAATATTATAGGTGTCCACCACCACATCTAGGCTTTACTGATACTTTAAAAATATAATTCACTAATAAATTTGGTTTGGCATCGATCATATGCTCCATTTGTTCTTGAATAATATGCAGAGAAATTTTTCTCTAAAACTTGGAAATGTGCTTATTCAATGATAGGAAAATCCATTTTCCTCTGCTCTCACAGCAGAATCACTGGTCCCTAAATTGTCATGACTTCCTGTTCCTGCAGGGAACACATGACTGTACACAGAGCCCTGCAACAGGACCCTATGACTCTGTGCAGATTCCCCAGCCCTGGTGATGTGTTGCATTGCAAAAGTGTCTCAAAAAATGAATAAACGAATAGTATATCAAAAGCCGTTGGGAGAGTTGTAACTAATTTTTAAAGAAATTTTTATTTTAATCTATGCTGTCCAAATACTGTAAATTATAATTCTCAATTCAATTAATAGAATTTTCATCTCTATTTAAATTCTTTGGGCCGTCTTATCTGATTCAGGATGAATTTGGTATTTTTATTCCTCTGACATAATGCAGATGACAGTCATAAAACTGCAATCTGTTGTTTTCACCCTGCCATTTTACAAATGCTGGATAGTCCTGCGGAATTCATTTTTACAAGTAAGTTCTGAATATTTAAATTATTCTGTTCATAACATTACCTCTCCTTGGAGAGGAAAGTTCACAACCTTTGGTGGGCAAAGTTTAAAGCATGGAAAATGGCACTGTTTAAAGCCCTTGCTAGGCAGACCCATCAAAGTTAAAGGAATCTGATGGTTTGGAGAAGATCCATAATAAAACTTTGTGAAAGGAAGTAAGGCCACCTAGAAGAACCATATAAGTATAGCCTATTATTTGTTTGATTGAAATGTTTTAAAAATGCAAAATAACCTGCAATATTTACTAGCAAATAAGTAAGTAGATACAGTCAAGATTCTAGACAATAGACCACTTGGGACTGATTAACCCTCATAAAGAAAGTTGGAGGAATATTGAAGTCCCTTTTCAAAATTCAATTAATGTTCTAAAAAAGTACAGACTAGATGATTGGAAAATTCAAACTTAGCATGATTTCTGAATAAATCTGGTATCTACTGGTTGACCAGAAATCATTACTATCAACTATCAAATGAAGATTACCCTGTTCAGTGGTCTGTGCTACATCATCAGTACCAGTAAGAGATTAACACTGGATGATGATATAATGACTCAGAAATTCATCACTATCTTTCTATAAATTCTATTTAACCAAATTAACTGGGCAAGTGGCCAGCATAGACAGCAGGCAGTAATTTTTTTCTTAAAATTCTACTGTAGGTATGGTTCACCTGGAAGGAATAATACAGTAGTCGGCATGTGTATGACAGCGGGAAAGCAGTGTCTCTAATCAAACAGATGTGCTGAATTGTAATCAGCCCACTCAACGGCATGTGCAGTGGAAGAGACACAATTTTGCCAGTTTAGATAGAATGTGAATTTTAGGGAAGGATAATGAATGGACTATGCAACCTAAAAATGTTTTCAACTTCACAGACAGAGCATCTTACATTGTAATTCTATACTATTAACTGAAGAAAAATAATCATAAAGCAAGGAACAAAGTAGAACAGGTCCATTAACTTTCCATCTCTTTCCTTTTAGTCCTAACCCAGATGATTCTTTCTCAATAAAGCTTCATGTCACCCACAGAGACAAAAATAATACTTTTGTGACCCCAAGTTAAAACGCGTACTTCTAATGTTGTCTGCATTCTAATAATTTGTGTATATATTAGTTTATCTAATAATATAATGGAAATTCCTTGGCCCTGTGTCTTACTTATTTTTGTAAAACTGGGCATATACCAGTGCATAACAATACATATCGAATTCATGTGGGTCACCGATATATGAGAAAAAGAAATGTTCATGATGCGTATGTGCTTGTAATTTCAAAGATAAATGTTCGAGAAGCAAACAGTACTTTACAGATCCGATTTCTGTTTACAAAAAACACCTGCTTGTCAGATCAAATTATTTGAGGTATCATTCAGAGACAAAACTCTAAGAAATCTTGAAAAGTTGGAGAAAGCATCTATTTAACTCAATATGCTATGTAAAAGAAATAAGAACCAATAACAACTTTGAAATCTTTGATCAGATCTTATGTCCAAAACATGATTAGGAAAAAAAAAAAAAACACCCTGAGGAATAAAGGAAAATCTGCATTTAAAACGTCAACTTTTATTCTAATATTAATTTGGAACTATATGGCTTTTTGCACCCGTGTCTTAATGGGATAAGGGGTTGTGAAGAGGGTGGCTTGTGGTTCTGAATTAGTGTATTAGAAATTTCTTCAGTTCTCTGCTCTGCAAGCTTATGTGACCACGGTGATAACTGATTATGTAACATTTCACCCTGTAGGACAATAAAAATGTCACAGAGGGAAAATTTAAAAACTTAAGTCAGCATCTAAAAGTGCAAAACACACAAAAAGAAGGTAATGAAGACATTATTTGTTATTGATATTAATAAAATTAACACTTTATTAAACTCTCTGAAGCTGTTGCAAAAAGCTGTTTTCCTAAGCTACGTGTGTTCTTTAGATGTAATTCAAACACTTTGGCCCTGAGTTTATGTAGAAATATTTGACTTGACAAATGAAAACACCTAGTTTTGCTAGCTCTCCAGGCTTGCTGATGACTTGCTAGTGTATTTCATGGCGGACAGTTTTGGTGAGGATTTGGTGCCCTCAAATGATGTCATGGTTCTGTCCTTTGCCAATTTTATCACCCTGGGAAGTCATTTGACTTTATTCTCAGCATCAAATGAGGATAAATAACTGTTTCACATGGATTTTATGCCAATGACATTATGTGTACAAAATCACTTGTAAACCATAAAATACCATATAAATGTTAGGGATAGGGGTCATCATATTACACACACACACACAGAATCATGGAATCTAGGGAGCCAATTTCTTTTTTGTAAATGTGCTTCACTGCAATATGAATAGGGGAGACCTTTTACATTGGGTTCCTTGTTTTTCATTTTTATTTCATTTTTTATTGTGGTAAAATACACGTAACATATAATTTACTATTTTCATCATTTTAAATATTCAATTTAGTGAGTATTTAATATTTATTCATTAAGTAGATTCATATTGTTGTACGACCATCACCACACTCATCTCCAGAACTCTTCACCTTGCAAACCTGGAACTCTGTCATTAAAAAGCAGTTCCCCAGCAGCAAGTCTCATTCCCAGCTTCCTCTTATTTTGAGGTAGTTTAGAATTCAAACGCTAGCTCCACATTATCCCTAACACAAAATTCACTGTCAACCACTTAATAGTGATTATCTCAATCCCATCTGCTACTTCCATTATTTTTGATCCTGGAGAGATAAAAAATAGAATAGTGAAGAAATGCTAACCTGTAGAATTTGCATAAGGGAAATTTTCAATCCAGCTTCATGTAAAAAGCCCTAATATTTTGTAAACTTTTGGACATAGTGATTCTTCTGGAAGTACATTCTCAGGAAATAAGTAGGAATATGTACAAAGAATTACCTGATAATGGTTTTAAAAATAAGCAGTTCTCAAATTTCTATCAATTGCTGATCAGTTTAAAAAGTGATGGTATATATACATATATATGTGTCTATATAAAATGAACAAATATCTCGTTATAGAATTATAATTAAGCCATGTGTGGTGGCATGCCCCTGCTGTTTCAGCTACTTTGGGATGCTGAAGGCTGAGGCAGGAGAGTCTATTGAGCCCTGGAGCTTGGGGCCAGTCTGGCCAACCTTTGAGGCCAAACTTATCTCTTAAAAAAAAAAAAAGGGAAAGGACCAGTGAGATGGCTCAGTGGCATAAGCGTCTGCTTGGCAAGCGCAAGGTCCTGAGTTCGACTCCCGGTACCCACATATGGAAAAAGGGCCGGTGATATCGCTCAGTGGCACGGGCGCCTGCTGGCGCACAAGGTCCTGAGGTTGACCCCTGGTACCCACAAAAAAAAAGGAAGAATTAGAAATAGGGGGTATACTTATGCTATAGTACTAAGTTAAAAATTTATAAAAAAAATATATATATATATTGTTTTGATATTATTTAGTTACTATTATGCTAACTAACTAATTAAATAACACAGGGATATATAGATACACAAGGGGTGATCGAAAGATACAATGTGTGTTTAATTAAAAAATTATTACAGAAAAAGACACATTGCCAAGAGTGATGGGATGAGTATGTTCAAAGTGAAGGGGAATATTTTGAAGGGGATTAATGGGAATATGTGTTTTACTGTAGTAAATTTAAAAAATTAAACACTCACCATTTTGATCACCCCTCCTATATGTATATACGTGTGTGTATATATGAACACTGTGTGTGAGTGTGTGTGTGTGTGTGTGAGAGAGAGAGAGAGAGAGAGAGAGGAGAGAGAGAGGATTAGCAATATAGCAAAATGTTAATGGCAATCTCTGGATGGCAGAAATATTAGTGATTTTAATTTCTTCTTTGCAATATTTTTATGTTCTGTAATCTTTTCAGTGGCCATATTTTACTTTTATAATCAGGAACAAAGTGTAATTGAATAAAAACTCAAACATAGGCTACCTCTACAGCAAACCCAGCAATGAACTCTGAAGTATTTCACCTATGAACACTTAAGTAATTGGAAATTGAGAGGACCGCAAATAGTAGTCACTGGAGGCCACGATTTGAATGAAAAACCCAAAGAGCTTGTTTTGAATCACGTCAACTTTCACATTGCTCCTATAATTAAAGGAAGTAAATCAGTTGGGCCACATGCCACTCACCCTTCAGACACACGTCACAGCTGTCTGCATGCTCACTATCTTCACCTTGCTCAATTTTTACAGTTTTTAATATGAATATCAATTCCCTTTTTCATAAACCTAACCTATAAATGCCACAACCCCTCTAAGGGATTTCCCCAGGCTTCATTTTAGGCTCCACAAGAAAGGATGTAAAAGAGACTTTTCTTTTGTTAAGTGGCTCTATAATTCTGTCCAATATCCATCATTTTCAAGGCCAAGTAATCATATTTAATAGATCCTAAATTACACTCTATCAGGCAAGGATTCCCTGGATAACATTAACTGGAGCACAGAACTGACAGTCAGCGGCCTGAAAGTAAGATATTCTTCTAACGAGGGCTCACACACTTTTCTTTGTAGGCATTGACCCTAGCAGGTCTGCAAGGTTGCAGGATGTGAGACTTCATCACAGCCCTCAGCCTTGCTTGGGTTACCCACAAACAAGCCCCTCATTTCTTGTACTAAAATCACTTTTAAAATGAAATTGCTTGGCATTTTTTTGACCCTTTCCTTGGCAGAAATTGCCGTTGTGAATTCATTTTTACATTAGTACTCTATAAAGACCGGTGGGTGGGTAAGACCCTATCTGAACTGTCTCTATGGTAGGAAAAGGAAAGAAAAAAGCTTGAATGATTTTTTTTTTTTTTTTAACATGAAAGATTTTAAGGCCAAGATGCCAAACAATGGGTAAATGGGAAGGTTTTTCTCTGGAAAAGGAAGAACTCATGGGCCATATTTTCATTAGGGGGAGAGTTCCTGTCACTCCTTCTTTGAGCATCTGTAATGGAGTGGAACTCACTTTGTGGGCTTTATATCTCAAAGGTATTAAACAATAAGAAGGAATTTAAAAATACACATGTCCCCAAATTAAACAAAGTTTAAGTTTTTTTTTTTTTTTTGTGGGTACCGGGGGGTCGACCTCAGGACCTCGCGCGCCAGCAGGCGCCTGTGCCGCTGAGCGATATCACCAGCCCCTTTTTCGTATATGGGATCCGGGAGTCGAACTCGGGCCCTCGCGCTTGCCAGGCAGGCGCTTAAGCCGCTGAGCCATCTCACCGGCCCCAAAGTTTAAGTTTTTGATGCTTCAGTGATTAAAGTAATTCAAGCACAAATCCTTCTTTTAAAATAAATCTTTATTCAAAATCCAATTATTGAGCTCTTGCTGTGTGCCAACCCTTCATTGGTGCTTTGTAGATACTGACCACTCCATTCTTAGCCTGTAATCAGTGGATATATTTATCCCAGTGTTAGAGATACCTACAAGCCAGCCCTTCCCTTCTCATTTCTAAAATCTTAGAATGGCTCGGTCACCAACAATTTGGGCCACACTCAACTTTTGATGATCTGACTCAGCACACAGAATTAGATGTTATTATTCTGGAAAAAAGATAATACCAACCCAATTGCTCCAAACATCAAGATACGGGAATCTTTAAATTCTTACCTAAAGAAAAACTGTTAAAATACTAATGGGTAGAGTGGGAAGGAGGGATAATGGTGGTCATTGTTTAATATTTTAGAGCAAGAGGTAGGATAGTGAAATGCAAGGAGTAGAAGAAAAAATATTAAAGCATACCAAAATATTTGTTTTATAATTTTGAGGGGTGAAAATACAGAAATGAACAAATTCTGTCTGCTGCTTTCTGACCATTTTTCTTACTTCTTTCTTTTTTAAAATTCTTGGGTTTCTATCTTTCTTTTGCTCTTCTTTACCAATTGTTTAATTTTACTCAGATCTCTCATTTCTCACTTATATTGTACCTTCACTCTTTCTCTTTCTTATTCCTTAGCATTTTCCCTATGCAGAAAAAAGAGAAAAAAATAAATCTAACCTCTATGTTTCCCTTTAAATGTGATGAAATACAGGTGCAAAAGCTGAAGGAAGGAATTGCTGGTTTCATGATCATTTCTTCTATCTTTCATCATCAACTCCTCTCGCTACTCTTTCTTCACTTTTTCCTTTCCGATAAGTTACTTCCCTCTTTTCAATAAATCACCAAGGCTAAGATTTAAGAGCACTTTACCATGTTCTGATACACTACAGTGGTTTAATTTTCATATCAGCTTAACCCAAATTGGTTTCTCATTGACAGAGCTCAGCTGCTGCTTCCTTGCCTGCTGAATCTGCCAAATGGAAAATCTCAGTAAAACCTGTATTATCATTTATTTCCACTGTGGAAATATTAAGCAAGTTAGAATATGGTGATTTCTTTAGATTTTAAAAGTCATAACACAATTATCACAAGAATAAAATTTTGTAATTTCCCTGGGAATGAATTTGTGTATTAAAGAGAATGATCATTTAAAATCTGACCATCAGAGCTCTCCAGTGAATGTTGGTGATGCCTTGGATCTGGACATGGTAATATACTACTTGCCTTCTTACCTTTAAAAAAGGATGGACACTCTTTCATATTTTAATGTGAATGTGGTTATTCTTTAATTAATTTACCTGTTTTCCATCTCCATTGATTATACAATAGCAGCTGTCTGTATTTGTGCTGCATTTTATATTTTTCAGATAAATTTTATAGCATTTATTTAGTCCTCATTAAAACCAGCCACTTGCCAGACACTATGTTAGCTATTTTGATTCAGATGAAAATATCACACAGCTCCTTTCTTGAGAAGCTGGCAGAGAAATTATGGGAGCACATGTAATAATTCCAGACATAATAATATATTATGAGTTTCCATAACTTTATATATGTGTGTGGATAGATAGATATGTGCTTAGATAGAGGTAGCTATAGATACTGGTTACCACATTACTAATTTTATTGTTTTCTGATAGAATTAATCACAATACATTTTAACTTCACATATTTGGATCAATTGGCAATCCTCATCAAGTTGTGAGAATTTTGAAGACAGAGATAAACTCACATTGTCTCCGTCTTTCTACTATCAAACACAGAACATTATAACCAATTACTCTTCACTGAATGAGTGAATGAATAAAATGGAGATAAATTTAACTGAGAACTATAGTAAGCAGGATCTTTTATGTGAGGGAAAAGAAATGAATTACTTTTTGGTTAATAGAAGTGTTGTTTTCATATTAATACGAAGCTAACATATTCTAGATTGCCATATTAATTGCCAACACTTTATGATGGTATAACTGTAATGGTCAACATCAGACTTCTAAGAAGTATCAAAATTATTACATTTACCTTCATTTGAGGAGTGAGAGCCTTTAGACTGCTCTCTCATCTGCCCTTATTTTTCTTTTCCAACATGACTAAAATTCATGCCTCATTTAGGAACCTATTACTTTTTCTATTCTTTATCTTCATTTAGACAGATGGTTTCTTAAATATATGTGTTGTTATGTTAGTTAGCTTCCTGTCACTATGACAAATACCTGAGACAATCAATTTATAAGAAGGAAAGTTTCATTTTGGCTCATTGTCCATAGTTGTTTTTATCCTTGCTTTTGGGCCTGTGTAACGCAATACACCATGGTGGGAGGGCAACGAAGGGGAAGTTGCTCATTTTGTGGCAGCCAGGAAGCAAAAGAAGAGGAGGGGGCATGTTCCCAGTGAGCTAAGACCTCTGATTAGGCTCTACTTCCTAAATGTTCCACCCCTTTCCCATAGCCCCCAAAGCTGGGGACTATGTTGGTGACCAACCCATTACACATGAGTCCGTGGGGACACTTTTCCAAAGTGCAGCAGTTGGATTTCTTTTTCATGTGTATTTTCTTCAATTGCTTGTTCCTCCAACTTCAGCTTTGTTGGCCACCATCCTAACTATCTTTGATTGCCTCTTTTGGA
Source organism: Erethizon dorsatum (assembly GCA_028451465.1). NCBI lineage: Eukaryota > Metazoa > Chordata > Mammalia > Rodentia > Erethizontidae > Erethizon > Erethizon dorsatum. The sequence continues at coordinate 43,974,493 of CM051823.1, forward strand.
AGGAAAAAATAAAAAAGAAGCTATATGACATGAAGAGGAACTGAACTCAGAATCTTGTTTCCTCATATTCAAATTGCATAGATAATACGAGGTCAAATTGCTAATGTGGTATAATTTCTAAAATTATTTTACATGTAAATTAAATTTATTTTCAACAGATACTCAAAAATATAATTTTACAAATTTATGGGGTACTTTGTGATATTTTTATACATGTATACATTTGTGTGGTGTTTGAATTAGGTTAAACATAGCTATCTCTTCAAACATTTATCATCTCTTAATTTCTAAACTTTTAACTTGATTAACTTTTCAAATTCATTCCATTCCTATGCTCTCAGATATATCATACTTGGAGAAAAGCTGGGCTGTATGTAATTTTACTCACACAAATGCTTAAAGAAAAATGATAATACTGTTCCCTTTGGTGAAGATTTTGACTAAAAACTCTTTTTTTCCTTACAGCATTTTTTTTTCCTCCAAGGGCAGTGAGGTGAAAATCTTTTAATGCCACTAGCAACACCTTTATTTGTGACTTGTCAGTTTATTTGAGCTTGCTCTGTCTTTCTGATATGGGAATTCACCTCTATAAATTTCCCTCATAGGACTGCTTTCACTGTGTCCCATAAGTTCTGGTATCTTGTATTGGCATTATCGTTTAATTGTAGACACTGTCTAATTTCTTCTTTAATTTCATCTTTGACCCATTAGTTGTTCAGGAGGGTATTATTTAATTTCCATGTGTTTATGAAGGTCTTGTGGTTTCTTGTTGGGGATCAGGCTATGTGATAGATTATGGGGGGCCCGACTATGTGACTTAAGCCGCTGAAGTCCCAAGTTGGTGTGACCTTACTTCAGGGACGGGGAAGTATGTGGAAGGCCGTGTGCACCCTCACTATGGGTGGAATGCTAGCAACCTGGCACTCCTGAGACAAGATAGCATCTGCTGAGGACAGCTGTCAGAATACAGGCATTTGGGTTTAGAGACGATCTGGTTCCACATTAATTTAACCCTTATTCACCCACTTTCTATAGTTGCTGTTCCATGAAATGGGTGCTACCCCTCCCCCTGTGCTTCCTGCTAGTTAATAAAAGTGAGCCAACTGCAGAGGTAGCCAAGCCTGTCCAATAGAAGCAAAATCCTCCCAGTCCCCCTCGTACGCTGAAATTTGTCTTTGTCTTTCTTTATTCCCCGTTGTTCCCCATAGGTATCCAAGGGTCTCATCAGCCCTTGGTAGTTTCTTTTGCCATTGATTTCCAATTTCATTGCACTATGGTCTGATCATATGCATGGGATAATTTCAATTCCTTTGCATTTACTTAAGCAGGTTCTAAGAGGTCTATTTCAGAGAACATTCCATGAGCTGAGAAGAATGCGTATTCTGATGTTGTGGAGTGGAACACTCTGCAGAGAGTTACTAAGTCTAGTTTGGTATAGTTTGGATATTTTATTGTTGATTTTTTGTCTAGCTGATCTATTTTTGACAGTGGGTTATTGAGGCCCCCCCATTACAATTGTATTAGTGCTTATTTGATTTTTCATGCCCATTAATATTTGCTTTATATAGCTGGGTCCACTGGTATTTGGTGCATATATATTTATGATTGTTATTCTTTCCTCATGGATTATGCCCTTTTACAAGGATGTAGTGACCTTCTTTGTCTCTCTTAATCAGTCTTGGCTTGAAATCCACTTTGTCTGCAAATAGAATAGCTACTCCTATTTTTTTCTGGGTTCCTGTCACATGGAGTACTATTTTCCATCCTTTGACTTTCAGTCTATGAAGTTCTTTTTGAATTACATGTGTTTCTTGTATGTAGCATATTGTTGGATCTTGCTTCTTGATCCATTCTGCCAGTCTGTTTCTTTTGATTGATGAGTTGAGACTATTAACATTGATGGTTATAACTGATATGTATTGACTTGTCCTTGCCATGTTATTTTCTTGTTGTTGGTTTCCTTCCCCTCTCCTCCTATTTAATTGCTTGCCTTGCCTGGTGGATTCATACTGTTGGGGTTCATGGAGTTGTAGTCCTTATTATCAATTTCTAGAATGTCCTTCAGAATATTTTGGAGCGCTGGTTTGGTGGTCATGAATTTCCTCAAGTGTTTTTTGTCATGGAAGTATCTTATTTCTCCATCAGTTTTGAAAGATAGTTTTGCTGGGTACATCAATCTGGGTTGAAGGTTGTTTTCCTTTAGAACTTGAACTACTTCACTCCAAGCTCTCGTTGACTTGAGGGTCTGTGCTGAGAAGTCAGCTGTGATTCTGATGGGCTTTCCTTTATAGGTGATGTGTTTCTTTTCTCTAACAGGTTTTAATATTCTGTTCTTGTATTTAATTTCTGGAATCTTGGCTATTATATGCCTTGCTGTAGATTTTTTTTTGTTCTGATTATGGCTAATTGGAGCTCTACATGCCTTATTTATCTGTATGTCAAATTTTTTTTCCCTGCTCGGGAAGTTTTCTGCTATGATGTCTATGAACAGGTTTTTTATGTCATTTGTGCTATCTCTTGCTTTTTCATTGACTTTGATCAATTTTATGTTACTCTTATTTGCATCATCTAGCAGCTGCTGGATTGATTTCTCATGGGCCCTTGCTAATTTTAGGATATCTTTCTTTTCATGATCACTAACTGCAATCCTGTCTTCTATATCCAATATTCTGTCCTTGCATTGGCTCATTTTGCTGAGTATACTTTCAATGGAATTTTTAACCTCCTGGACATCTGTTTGAATCTGTTTCATGGATTTCATTTCTTTTCTATGTTGGGTGTTCATGGTTTTCATCATTTTCCTAAGCTCTTTGACTTCTTTTATCTGTATCTGCTCTAGAGTCACTAAGCATGTCTTTCATTATGGCTACTATCTCTGTAATTATCTGACAAAATTATTTCTGATTTGATTTTTTCTGGAGCTTCATTTCTCTGCTTTGTTACTTCCACTGTTACCACTTCAGAGAGTCCAGTTGGGTGGCTTTTGAATTATTCCACCTCATTGCCCGCTGGGCTTGCCTTTGGTGAGCTGGAAGTCTAAGGTTGCATCTTTTTTTTTTTTTTTTTTTGTGGGTACCGGGGGGTCGACCTCAGGACCTCGCGCGCCAACAGGCACCCGTGCCGCTGAGCGATATCACCAGCCCCTTTTTCGTATGTGGGATCCGGGAGTCGAACTCGGGCCCTCGCGCTTGCAAGGCAGGTGCTTACGCCGCTGAGCCATCTCACCGGCCCAGGTTGCATCTTTTTTAAGTGTCTTCTCTGTCTCTCTGTGTGTCTCTCACTCTCTCTCTCTCATATATATATATATATATATATATATATATATGTATGTATATATAATATAAATAATATATATATCATATTTTTAAAAGTTTAATTCCTAGGTTGATGCTTGTAAATTACTTATGGTGAGCAGCTTTATTGGTAGTATTTAGAACTCTTAGGAAATGACTACTCCTCAGAGATGTCTTGTAGATGTAGCTGGGATTTAGTTTTGAGTCTGTTGCAAGATCTATCTCTTCAATTTATTGGGGATGAGAAGTTGCTACCTACTTGGTCCAGCTCCAGGTTCTTTGGCACTGGCCTATAGTATTGTTTATGACCCTGAGGCAATCTCTGTCTTGATATACCAGGAAGAAGAACTGATTAGAACAATTATGTCACCTTGACTAAAGTAGTACAATCAGCAATAACAATAGCATCAAACACAGCCCAGAAAGGGACAAACTGTGGTAATTATTAATTTGTTGCTTTTAGCCATATGAACTAGATTTGTGGTTATACAACACAATCTAAAATGAACCAGAAAATTGTATATAGTATATATGCCCTCGATATGGCAATTTTACCCTCAAGGGAGAAGATTTAACAGGGGTTGGGGGAGAAAATAGAGAAATAGAAGAAGAGGAAGAGATTTGAAGCAATGCTTGAGGGCAAAACAAGATAATACAACCTTTGGGAAACTGGTACAGAAGACAGTAGGGAAAGAGAGAAGGAAGAAATAAAAAGAAGAGCAGAACAGAACAACAACATCAAAAAACCTAGAAACCATGTTCACAATCATATAAAAACAAGAAAAAACAAATCAAAAACAAAAACAAGAAACTAAAGAAAAAAAGGAAAAAAAAGAAGAAAAAAAATCCACTTCAAGGTGTGTCTCTGCTGTCACTGGTAGACAACATAGGCAAGGCAAAGTCCACATCTGAGTGATTAAATCCCAGCAAGCCAGCTGTAGCTTTATAGCGGGGTAATGAATAATCCCAGTAAGCCTGCACTTTTAGTTCTACTGAAGTTCAGGCTGTTTTCTGGCTATGAGGTTGGCATCTGATTTGTTCAGCTTGTAACACTCCATGAACCTCTTCCCTGCTTGAACTTGGCTCCCTGATCTCCTGCCAACTTGAACTTGGCAGCCTCACCCTAACACTGGGAGCTGCTAGATGGAGCCTGCAGCTGTTCTGAGTTCTGAGCTCAGTTGGCCCCTCTCTAAGATAGCTACAGGCCAATTGCCCTCTCCTAGGGGATGTCTGAACCCAAATAACTCACCAGCTACTGCAGTCCACTGTGTACACTGCTCCATTCTACTTCTCTGTTCCACTGGTTCCCTTCTCTGTGGAGGCCTCTGGGGTTGCCAGTAGTCACCATGCATCTGCAGGTTTGAACTGCCCCTCCCACACAGTGAGTCTGGGCTCAGGGAGAAAGCGCCACCTGCCACCTCTTTCTTCTTCATTGAAGTCTCTCTCTTTGCTCTCCCCATGGGCTTCAATTCTCACTTCAGATCCCTCCCAGGTCCCAGGGACCCAATTCCCTCTTTCTTCTCTTCCTCACATTGCTATATGTCAGTGTCTGGGCGCCAAATCTCAGAGAAACTCTCTCTGCTGCTCACCACTCCCCCATCTTCCCGGAAGTCCCTGACTTGTCAGTTTAGCCTCATAGCTAACCTCTCTGTTGTCTCTTGCTTGCTCATCACTGGATGTTGTACTTTCTTGCATGGCCCTATGTAGATGAGCACCATCGTTAATTTCCTGAGGGCATCAGTTAAGGTGCCCTGAGGAAAGAGGAAGATATTTCAAGGAAATATAAGAAAGAGTTGATTTATACAAGGTCACAGGCCAATTTAAGGGAACAAACAAAGGATGGTAAAGTACCTAGGGCTAGCAGCAGGGGAGATTGTTGACCAGCCATAAGCATGAAGCGGCAGAGTGAAGGAAAAGCTACCAGAACCCTGACAGACAGATGTAGCTGTTGGAGAACACCAGATGGTGGGGGCTATAGTCTTTCCCAGAGAAAAGGAGCCACTGCTGGCCCTTGTTATCACAGGGCGCAAACTTGCCCTCACTTTGTCTCTTCTTTCTATCTTAACATCTCCTGCCCATCTCTTGCAGGGCCTAGCACTGGCTGAACTCACCAGAAGGTAGAGCGAGAGGGAGCTGGGTTGATGGTGTGAGCAGAGGTCAGCTTCTGGCTCCAGGCAGGGTGGGGAGGGCGGATAGAATATCTGGAGGGATTATATGCAAGATACTGGGTTCAGTGGATAATACAAGAGGAGTGTGTCAATGAAATATCATAGAAAACTACACAGCCATTTTTTCCACAATACTATTTTTTAAACAGTCAAATAACATGATAGATGAAAGGTTTCCTACAGCCTTAGGGCCTCCCTGGGTCTTTGGCATGCAGTTTTCTCCCAAAGTCCTCAGCCTCCAGCATTGTAGTATAAAAATTTCTTCTGTGGTAGCTGAATTTGTGACAAAACTCCAGTTTTCTTTGATATCGTGTTTGGTTATATCCTTGCAGCAGGCGGCATCAAAACACAAGCCAACTTCTTCTCCTCTGCTTTCTTTCACTGGAGATTAACCTTCTTTATGAGACATGTCTACCAATTATTGGAAGCTGTAGAAGGATGCCTCCCACCTCTGCCATCCAACACACATGTGTGAACATACACACACACACACACACACACACACTTCCCTTTTAGAGAATTTGAAAACAGTATCTTTTGCTTTTGGGAGAGTGAAACAGATTCTCCAGATGGGAAGCTGTGATATTGCTGAGTTGAGTGACAGAAGTCACCAGCTGTGAGCTTGTGCAGTAATGTGATGCAGCATTTCTTCCGGAGATGTCAGAGGACTCCATATCTCCCAGCTCCAAAAGGGGCAGAACAGTGTACTCTAATCTTTAGATACGGCTTCTCAAATTAGTAGAGAAGGGGCAGCCTTGAAAGAAAAGGATGTCAGCAGTTTGTATACATTCTGTTCTTTAATTCTATGTCGAATGCATTTTTAGACTTCTTTAAAGAGGGGACTTGGAGATGATGCACTTTTCTCTATGTTGTGACACAATATCCTTTCACAGCTGTTCTAAAGGAGCTATAATAAAGACTGCCTGGTGCTTCTAAAGACATCTGCATGGTGGGGGAAACCTGACCTGGATGATCAACCACTTCATGCTGGGACACACATGCTGAGCCTCAGAAGGAGCACTATTAAACCCAGGAAAGAGATTAACACCAATCCTGACCCCATGCACTTGACATGGTGAGAAGTGCTTTGCCACCTGCTCCTGCCCACCCTCCCTTGAAGAGCTGAAAGCTTTGAAAGGCTGCCTGCTGCTCAGCTGAGCCATGCACTAGGTTCTCACGCCATGAAACCATGGAGTTCTGCACAGTGGCTAAGCAGCAGGTCTCCTGTGGCTCCAAGGCTAATGGTTTTTACACTTTTGGTTTATAGGGTTTGATGTTTTTTCTCTTGTAATTAGGATGACTGTCTTTTCCTGGTTTGCCTGGAACTTCCCTGGTTTTAGCATTGGAAGTTTCATCTGCTGGAAATCTCTCACTTTTAGAATCTTGCAACACTGTGAGATGTAGGGAAAAGTCCAGATTGTGGTGTGACACATCTGACAGTCAGAACCCACTAGGAGTGAGGCTACAGCATCATGTCCTTCTCCACCTGGTCCCCAGGGATCCATAAACCAGGCTTATTGTTTTGGTTTCATAGGGGACTTGAGGTGGTCGTGGGCTCGCTGAGATTTAAGTGCAATAGACACTAAAATAATGTGTATTAAAACTTTTTGTAGATGATAAAGCACTACACAACAGTTATTTTGGTTACATCAGGTTTTTTTTCATTGACAATCTCTGCCCCAATCACATGTGGATCTTTTTAAAAAGAGGAATTATAAACATTATTAATAATGTTAATTATGTAACATTAATAATGTTACCTAATAATTTAATATGTTTAAGCATAACATATTGAAATAATAAATATTAAGTATTTCATGTATCTACTGAATATTGCACTGAGTGCTTTTATACAGGTGCACCTTTTAATCCTTCTAAAAACACTATGAAATGGTTAATATTTCCCATTGCCACTGGAGTCCATTTTGTTAATCAGAGAGTTGTCTGTTGGTGTAGATTCAGGGGTGATGGAAGCAGGTGAGCCAGTATAAATGACCTGGGCTGGCTGTCTGGAATGGGCATGCTATTTTGCATATCAATATAAATCCCATGTGAAGATTTTTTCATGGCTAACACTTTACAGTAAGGTGAAGTGTTCAAAATTATTTGTTTATGATTGGGAATGGCTCTTTGTGGCCTTGCTCATACCTTGAGGTCTGCAGGTCTGTTTTGGAGCCACCTGGAGCCTAGCAACTTGAAAGGCCACAGAAGCTGGGGCTCAACTCCATTGTAATACATACTTAAGAAAGCTCAGGCAGCTTTCCACATAGTGTCAAGAGTTTACAGATAATGTCAGCAAATTATTGTACAGCCATGATAAAGATAGTTTTCTAAAATTTTTATTTATATATACAGACTATCTTCCTATATTTTAATTCAATTTTTATTGCTTTAGTTTCCCAAGCATTCATCTTTTATTTTCCATTGAGTTAAATGTATTTTTAAAGAAGGTGGAAGTGAAGTCCTCTGCTTACCAAATCAACCTCCACATACCAGACACACTAAAGTGCATGGATTTTTATGATACATAGGATATAGCAATTGAATAATGATATTTCAGCATTTCCATTTATCAAAAGATGTTGTTCCTTCACATCCCACGCCCAAGGCACAATTTTCTCAGAGGAAGATCTGAAGGAAAATCTTTTACTCCCTGATAGCAGCTAAGCCTGAATTCCGTCATCCAAAGAACAAATTTCTCTCTATTAGTCAAATCAAAGTGCTCAGAGCTCTCAAATAAACCATTTTTCTATATATTTCAAGGTCCTTGTATATACACATAATACTTTTCAATCATATATCTTAGCCAGACAAAGTAGTAAAAAAATCACAGTATTTTTTTCCTAAATGTTTAAACAGTTTGTTAGAAAAACAAGTTGTAAGCCAGGGTCAAAGCTTTATTTCAAGTCAGCCACAAGGGGTAAGACCTTTAAGTGTGCCAACTCAAGATTCCCTTTAGGAACTGTGTAGGAAAAGTGAATGGTTAATCATTGTTAAACTGGATACAAGAAAAAATAATGTCTGGTTAAAGGTTATTAGGTTGGCCAGTCAGCTGGGTGGGTAACCCTGGCTTCCCAGAAGTCCTTAATCTCATTTAGTTCTATCAGAAAAGTGCTCAAGCATTTTAGCAGCAATGCCAATTGCTTCCCAGAGGAGGTTGTGAATTATACCACATCATATAAAAAGTTTTTCCCCAGACTCAGCTTAGAACAATCTTAGTTCTCTATGTGAATATAACTTATGCCAAAAAGTTATCACCCATTTTTTTCTTCTAAAATAATAATTTTTAACCTCATATTTGATTTAAGGTGGCTAGCCCTTTTGGAATAAAGCTATGAAATATTTCTTACCTTAAAAGAATGTTGCACAAGTTGAGAAACATGATAGACAAATCCAATAATTCTGATAAAATGTGAGTACTAATAGTACCAAAAATTTAATGGGTACAAATATTTTAAGGGAGAGATGACAATGGAAGTTGAGACCCTGGAAAGCCTCAGGGGACCTTTCTGCTCTTCCACAATAGCCTGAGCCATTTTATTTTGGTATTAAAACAAGTGCAGTCATAGAAGTTGAGAAATATTTGGGAACATTTGGTTACTTCTAAAAAAATTTAAAGTTGCATTTTGAAAACACTTCTTCCTACTCTGGACATTAATATATCTGAAAATATTAATATATTTTTTGCAATTTGTTTTTCAGAAAGAGGCTTAAATATTGAATTAAACATCTGACAACCCTAATATTTATCTTAAACAAGGCAGAGACTATCAGTGCTCTGTCCTAGATCTGTCCAACATAAAAGACACATCCAGTGTTGAGCTGGAGGCTGGCGAGTGCGCCGCTCACCACAAGCCTGTACACAGGCCACTTTCCTTGGGGCTCTGAGAGTGCGTGGAACAGGTGAGGAGGTGGTGGTGGTGAGGAAGGTGAATGAGGCTATGGTGAGATGTTCTGGCCATCCCTACAGTAATGTTCATTTCTACATTGGCCCAGATAGCCTGCAGTGTCCGTACTATAGCAGGACTCATAGAAAACACTAAAAAGAGAACAATTTAGCTGAAAAAAAGCACTTCTAATCCATAAGTATGAACAATCCATGCTTCTGCCCTCCTTCCAGATCCTTTTGTTAATCTCTCTGTAGTCAAGGCGAACTATGGTCAGCACTCTCCCCATCGCCCCTAAGAGGAACCTTGCAACCCACAGATCGCCATTTTTGAGGCTGCTCCCCACTCCTACCACTCCACACCTTTTAAAGCTTTTTCAGTCTTTATTTTTGTCATTTATTAAAATACTGAGGCTCACATTTTCCAGAGCTAGCTGTGCTACTGAATATACCTAAGAGGGGATGCAGAAGACCAAAGGGTTGACGGACTGTGCTTTGCTGATGTTGGAGATAGGGGCAGTCACATCAGGGTAAAATGGTGGCGCTGCTAGGTGGTGGGAGAAGGAGGCCCTGGATTTACCCTTCTAGGGATTTTGCCAAGCTCTCATGATACCCTAAAGACACCAGGGTACCTGTGTATCCAGCAGGAGCACTAAGAATTCTGAGGAGCCTGTGAGAGGTTTAACTGAGGCCCGCAGCACATGTGTGCCTTATGTGTGAGTGTACATGGCTGGGGGAGTTGTTTCCTGTGAAATGGGCAAAGAATAAAAATCATATTTTAGCCGAGGTCAGTGCTAGTCTACAGCCCCAGTGAGATTTGTAGGTAGATATCCTCAGGGGCTTCAGCAAGATCACCAGCAAGAGTGGGGGGGAGTGAGACCTCTAGGTAGCAGGAGACTCCACCGAACTCCGGGTAAGCTTGAAGAGAAATCAAAGATACAGTACAAACAGCGAAGCAGCAGTCTTAGCAGGACAACTGCAAGCGAGTGGACAAATGACAAGGTTCTGCAGACCAGGGAGCTAAAGGACATCATGCTTGAGGTTCTTGATAAAATTGCAAAGTTTCTGAACAAACAACGAAACCTCTTGTGCATTCATGTTTTTAGATGCCATCTTGGAGGGAAGCCCCAAAGCAAGAGAAGTCAGAAACCACCGAGACAGAGCATTAAATAAAAGGCTCTAAATGGTTGCATTGCACAAAGGTTTAAACCAGATTGGACCTTTAGTTATTTTCCTTCTTGTTCACAGGATATCTGCCCTATATATTGAAACCTACAAAGTTTTAATTTTTACCCATCTGATAAGAAGAGTGAGAACTTGTAACCTCATAACGCATACAGTCAGTGCTCCGTATCCACGGGTTCTACATTCAAGGATCCATTGAATTCCTAGTAAAAAATATTTAGAGAAAAATAGCATATGCACTGAACATGCATAGACATTTTTCTTGTCATTATTCCCTAAACATCTACAGACTTTGATTTCCTCAGGGAATTTGATCCTATCTTTTGTAGATACTGAAAGACAACTGTGCATAACTATGTACATAACGACGGTATCTCCGTGTATAGTCACTTCAGACATTAAAAGTTTCAGGCCATTTTGGCACATTAGAAAGTATCATTTTGGTATGTTGTTCTCACACAGATCTAGGTTTGGATCTGATCTGGCTCTGCTACTCTGCTTATTCCTGTGGAAACTTGTGTAAGTTACCTAACACCTCTGAGTCTTGGCTGTCTCTAAATGGATCTAATGTGCCACTAAGGACTCTTCTGAAAAGAAATGACATCTGTCTGTAGACTGCCTTGTGCAGGGCTGGTCATAGCACTAGTATGGAGAAGTAAATGTTCAACAAATGTCAATTTTCTTTTCTTCTTGTACTAAATAACATGTATGCTGATAGGCAAATGATAATTTGTTTCCCAATAAAATGACTTCAGAGTTTTGGTGGGGGGATAATCTAAATTAAAATATTGGCATGGTAGGAAGACAGAGCAATTTTATTCTAATCCAGTTCCAACTGGATGTCTTTGTGAATCTCCCTCTGTAGGTGGTTATGGCTAAAAGTGTAGAAGACAGTTTAGCCATTGGTGTTAATGATTATTCACAAAGCACAGGGTCTGTAGCAAGAAGTGACCCTTGGTCACTCTGCTTGACCACTTATGCCTCTCCATTTCCCATCAGAAGGCAAGGGGATGAGACATTGTTCAAATCTGACCCTTTAGACTGTACTTATTCTCTACCGTGCAGAGGGAGTGTAACCACAGGGTAAGGGACTTTGGGTGGAGAAGCACATTGTTTGGGTCCTTTTTATGTCCTTGATGCTTCAGCCAGGGTAGGCTATAAGGGCAATGACTACTTGGAGCTGTCCTGTGGGGTGTGTCCCACAGGAAGCTGTTCTTTTCCATGTGACATGGTGTAGCTTCCGTGATTGATCTGGTTACCAACCAGTTAAGAGAGAGTGTCTGCTCTAGCTTGTCATTTGGGACAAAAAATTTTTGTTTCAACTGACCTAAGCAATTCAAAGCAAGAGAAATGACCATTGAAAGGGGAAGAAGGATTGAGTAAATTGTTTGTGTAATATTTTTAAATAACATTTTCTACTCCATGAAAATAGGACTCCTTAGAACCCCACAAAATGGATACAAATGTATGTTCATGAACTCATGGGTCTTTGCTCTCTTTGGTTGTACGTTATGTGGCATGAAAGGCTTCCGGTGAATAGTGTGCTATTGGGTGAGCAAGGAGAGGCTGGGATGAATCTCCCATCTGCACTCCATTTCATTTTTTTTTTTTTTTTTTATGGGTACTGGGGGACGAACTCAGGACCTCACAGGCCAGCAGGCACCCGTGCCGCTGAGCGATATCACCGACCCTTTTTTTTCATATGTTGGTTCCAGGAGTCGAACTCAGGATCTTGCACTTGCCAGGCAGGCGCTTATGCTGCTGAGCTATCTCACCAGCCCTCCATTTCATTTTGAAGAGGATCAAATCAGAATTTATTTTATTTTGGGATCGTATCTCCGTGCTTTCTTCCCAACAGCTTATTTGGACTATATGAGTGGAATGTGGTTCGAAATCTTGCTCTGTGGGTATCCTCAGCTGCAGTCCCCTGAGCTTAGGCTGTTTGGCTCCTTGAGCAGCCCTGAGTAGGTGGCAAGCCAGGCTATTTACTGTTCACCTGTTTCTGTGTGGCTTCTCTCTAGCGGTGATCACATAGCGATTCTTAAAGGATGAGAGTGAGACAGTGTCTGTGTGTTCTGTTTTCCTGGGAGGAGGAGGATATAATTTCCTTGGAGACATGAGTGGAAGCTATTAGCCTTGGGAGTTTTTTGGGGTATAGATACCTAAAAGAGATGTGAAGGGAAAAGAGATAACATTTGAAAACACAGATAAAGCAACAGGGTATTAGATCAGGAAGATGCTCTGGAGCCAAGGGAGAGCAGAACATGGATCAGAGTCCCAGCTGTTGTGGGGCTGTTGGGAGCTTGCTCTCTGCAGTGTCTCCTGCAGTAGGTGACCCTGTGTCCTGCTCAGGATATTCCTGGTGCAGACTTGTTGTTCAGGGCACTTAACAGAAGCACCTCTTTTCACTCTTACAAGGGTCCTGATTTGGATTGTGAAAGTATATTGTCAACTTTCCTATTTACCTCATTATCCATTCCCTCAGTATCCTGGGAGGGTGGTGTGATTGACAGTTCAGTAAACCATACACTGAAGCTTCTTTGGGACCCAGAAGCTGGAATTGAACAAGGGCTTTCTTTAAGAAGCAGTGGGTTTCCTAGTGGCCACTATGCATTTAATTTTAATTTTATACAAATCACTTTTGATCCTTCCCTTACTTCATTCCTTTTGGCTAGAACTTTTTGTTTTGCCTTTTCAATCAATATTATTCTGTAAATTTTTTTTTACTAAAAATGTAATTAATTGTTTACTTAGTTAATAGTGTCTGTTTATAAACAATGCATTTCCATAGGGGTCAAAATGAATAATATCATTGAAACATTCGATTTTTCCCTCATCTCTAAAATGCCTAGCTCAAAACAGCTAGCGGTGTGAGGCTGTGGGAGATGAGAGGAAGGGAGTGGTCTGCTGAGTAGAACGATGGGAGAGGTGGCCTGGACACTCATATTGGAGGTTTCTTGTTTGGAGTAATTCCCACAGAGACGGAAGTGGAGATCTGTAGGGTAAAGAGCTGCCACAACTTTTATGTTTAGAAATTAGTTTTTCAGATGTTTTTCTCAGCCAGACATTGTCAGTATTATATAAAGAGACAGCTGTCTGACCTTAAAAGAAAGCGACCAGCTGAACTCTAAAGATTTCTCTGCAGTTCAGAGCATCTTTTTTTTTTTTTTTTTTGTGGGTACCGGGGGGTCGACCTCAGGACCTCACGCACCAGCAGGCGCCCGTGCCGCTGAGCGATATCACCGGCCCCTTTTTCGTACGTGGGTTCCGGGAGTCGAACTCGGGCCCTCGCGCTTGCCGGGCAGGCGCTTAAGCCGCTGAGCCATCTCACCGGCAGTTCAGAGCATCTTAAAGGAGATTTCTCTGGATAAACATTTTTTCTCTTTGCTGTTTTTTCTTTTTCTTTTTCTTAAAATCTTTTCTCTAAATATGAAGTTTTCCTAGAAGAAACAGATCTGAAGAACTTCCCCACCCCCTGTCCTGGTGAGGTAAAGAGAGGACTTGATCTGACATGCGAAAGCTTCTCAGATGAAACACTGTGCCGGTCAAGATGTTCTCTCTAGTTCCCACCTGCAGCGGCACATCTGGCAAGCTACAAAGCCTCTCTGCTCACCCGAAGCAAAAAGCAACAAGACAGAAACTCAAAATAGGGCTGAGTAAGACTGAGGCCTTAAGGAACTACCAAGAAGAAAGGAAAGATGCTAAATCTACCCAACAAAGACACAGAAAATGTCAGGAGACAGACAGGGAAAAATGAAGAAAAATAGTGGAAGACTTACTAACCACGTTTAATCTTTGTCTACTTTTAAAGGACTTACACAATTTAAGCCCAGTCACAGTGGAAAAATATGGAATACACTTCAACAAAGACAGACTAGTAGGTGGTTATCATGTACCTACTTAGTACAGTCTATTTTTCAGGGCCATAGGATTGACAGCAAAGATGAGTTAAAGCCACAGGCACTCAAGGCAAAAAGTTCATTTTGGTCTTTAGTCTTACTCTCTTATTATCTAGAGTTTAAAAAAGGAAATGAATCACTCTGAATTTCAGCAGCTTCTTTTCCTATATAGGTAGTAATGAGTTATAAATATGGTCATTGGTAAAACAGGAAATAAAGAAGCAAAAATGTTTGTTGGACCACACTGTGGATATCTGTGAAAGAAAGACTTCATAGATGAAGTGCCTTGTGTCGATGTGAGAGAGAAACACACATAGGGCTCTTAGCCTTGCTCTTGTTTAGGAAGATTGAAAGAAATGAACTTGGTAAATGCCAGGCACTGTGATTTTTGCAATGTATAAATTTAACTCCTATAACAGCCTGATGAAGTAAAAATATGTATTCTGTTTTACAGAAGAACCTAAAATTCTCAGAATCTTTGTCGAAGCCACATATCCAGAAGTTAGTGAGGCTAAAAAAGATCAAAGAAGAATCAATGTATTTGCTAGGCAATGAGCAGGCATTTTTGCTCTATAATTTGAACTGAGAGACAGTTCTGAAAGGTTCTGTTGAGTGGGAGCCAAAACTGGTATTCACTCTACCAAACCAAAGCCATGGTCCTTTGGTGCGATGGTGCAGCATCCCAGGGATCACCTCCCTGAGGCAAGGAAGAAGCACGTAGAGAGAGGAGAAAACAGAAATCACTGAGAGACAGATGTGTGTGTCGGCACCATTTAAAACTACAGATACATGGGCTCCCTCCCACACCATGCAATGGAAACTACCAAGAACTCTTAGAGCTTCCCAGGTGATTGATTCTGCTGTGCCAGAGTTGGGAACCTGACCTAGCTTGAATAGATTTTGTTCCTTGAAATCTTACAATGACTCTGACTGCACCTTTAGTGCTTGCTTTTCTACTTCAGCTCATGGTCTCTCCTAAGCATAGAAATCTTATAGTTAATTCAGGAGAAAGTTAACATAAAAGGAAAACAATGAAAAGATGGAATCTGAACTGATGGCTTCTTTTCCTCTCAGACCTGCTGACTGACACTTGTGCAGTAATTTTTGTTCAACATTATCAGGGTTTGTAGAATCTTATCTTGGGATATTTACAAAGTGGACATATAGCCACGAGAATGATTCAAGTGCAAATCCTTCTGCTTGATAATCGGTAAGTGTGTATTTCAAGTCCTAGTTCCAAGATGGTATTTGTCAAATGCTACACCAAGTTATTTATTGTATGTGAGTGTTCTGTCTCCTAGATCCAATCAAAGGATTCATGCCTTGCTTACTCTAAAATATACGAATTCTACACATAGACAGATGGTGATGGGGAAACAAAATCACCGTTTCTCCTTGACTTATACTTTGTTTTGGACATTTTATGGGGATGTATTCATGGTGGTTTGTACATTTTCCAGACTTTTGTTTCTCTGGCCTTTCCACATATCCCTGCTCTTCTGTGATAAGTGAAGGTGCTGCAACAAGTGGAACAGAAAACGATCATTCAAAACCAAGGACAGCACAGAAGAGCTCTTCTCTGCAGGGTTGTTCTTACAGGTGAGGGATCCTTCAGCTTTTAAAGACAAGAGAGTGGTCAGAGCAGAGAACAGTTTTTTCAGTTCATTCCGCCACCCACTGGGAATGAAGGCCAAGTATTCACTAGTGAGGGAAGAGAATTTTGAATAAAGTGGTTTCAATTTTCGGTATTTTGTTACATCCTGGGTAAATATGCTAATGGAGGAAAATGGCACTCCACTCTTAAAAAACAACATTTAGAACATTTCTTTGATACTAGGTATGCTCTTAACCACTGAAGATAAAAGAGGCCTCACCTTTATGGTCTATTTTCTCTTTCCCAGGCTTCATTTTTTCTTTTTTTTCTAATTTTATTTTATGGAAAAAAGGTAAAATAAAATTTCATAAAAAATAATAGGAGAATAACAATAGTTAATACATTACATGTTGCTATCTTTAAAGTAGTTGCTCAGGGTACGAGATATGGGCATAACAATTTCTCCAATTGATATTAGCATAAACCTTCCTTTTTAATGAACTAAGAGACACTAATAGTATAATTGATGTGCATTTTTTCCCTTTTCCCTACTGCCCTTTCTCCTTTCACCCATCCTGGTTCCTTTTTCTTATTGAACTATTTCTTCCCATTTCACAATATCTATTGTACATTTTAGAACTTACTTACTCTTTCAGTTTCTCACACAAGGGAGACAATATGATGTTGACACACGTGAGTCCGATTTATTTCATTTATGAGTACAGCCTCAAGTTGCATCCATTTACCTATAAAAGTCTCAAGTTTATCCTTCTTTATGGCTGAGTAGTACTCCATTGTATAAAAATACCACATAATTTTTATCCATTTCTCGATTGATGGGCATTTGGGTTTTTCCAAGATTTAGCTATTACAAATTGTACTGCTATAAGTATAGGTGCACATGCATCATTGTGGTATGATGCTTTTATTTCTTTTGGGAAGATATCCAGAAGGGGAATAGCCAGGTGAAATGGGACCTCTAATCCTAGCTTTTTGAGGAATCTCCACACTGATTTCCACAGTGGTTGTACCATTCTACACTCCTACCAACAGTGGAGAAGTGTTCCTTTTTCCTCACAGCCCCATCAGCATTTGTTATTGGTTAATTTTTTGATGGTAGCCATTTATTCTGGGGTGAGATGGAATCTCAGTGTTGTTTTAATTTGCATCTCTTGAATGATCAATGATGTTGAACATTTTCGATATATTTATATTTGCCATTTGTATTTCTTCATCTGAGAAGTGTATATTCATCTCAGATGCCCATTTTTTTTTTTTTGTGGGTACCGGTGGTTGACCTGAGGACCTCGTGTGCCAGCAGGCACCCATGCCACTGAGTGATATCATCAGCCCTTTTTTCATGTGTGGGTTCCAGGAGTTCAACTCGGGCCCTCTTGCTTGCTAGGCAGGTGCTTATGCCACTGAGCCATCTCACCGGCCCCCAGATGCCCATTTTTGGATTGGATCTTTGAATTTTGGGGTTCTAAGTTTTTTCAATTCTTTATATGTTCTAGATAGAAGTCCTTTGTTTGAGGGACAATTGGCTAACATTTTTTTTTCTACTCTGTGGGTTGTCTTTTCACTCTGTTGGTGATTTTTTTTAATGTAATAAAGGTTTTTAATAAAATGAGACCCCAGTTGTTGATTCTTTGAAGTATTTCCCATGCAATCTGGGTTTTGTTCATGAACTCTTTGCCTACACTTACGTCTTCAAGATTTCTACCTACTTGCTCTTCCAGTAGATTTAGCGTTTATGTTTTAATATTTAGATCTTTGACCCATTTTGACTTTAGTGCGTGGTGATAGACATGGGTCTAGTTTTAGTGTTTGGCATGTAGAGAGCCAGTTTTTCTAGCACCATTTATTAAAGAGGCTATGTTTCTTCCAGTGAACCTGTTTGGCCCCTTAGTTGGTCTAAAGATAGGTGGCTGAGTGTGTCTGTGGTTGTGTCTGCATCTCCTAATCTGTTCCACTGCCTCTCAGGTCTGTTTTTTTGCCAGTACCATGCCAATTTTATCATAGTAGCTTTGTAGTATAATTTCAAGTAGGGATTGTGATGCCTCCTGCCTTGCCTTTGTTGCCCAGGATTGCCTTTGCTTTTCTAGGTCTTTTCTGGTTCTAGATGAATTTTAGGAATGTTTTCTCTGGTTCTGTGAAGTATGCTAATTGTATTTTGATTGGGATTGCATTAAATCTGTATAACAATTTTGGGAGTATGACCATTTTCACTCTGTTGGTTCTTCCTATCCAGGAGCAAGGGATATCTTTCCATTTTCTGATATCCTCCTTCATCCCTTTTTTCAGAGTACTGTAATTGTCAATATATAGATTTTTACTTCCTATGTTAGATTGATTCCTAAGTATTTCATTTTTTGGGATGCTATTGTGAAGGGTGTCGTTTCCCTAATTTCTCTCTCAGTGAGTTTGTTGTTTGTGTACAGGAATGCTATTGATTTTTTGAGTGTTGACTTTGTATCCAGCTATGATACTGGATTTGGTTTTTACTTCTAGAAGTCTTTTGGTAGAGTTTTTGGGGTCTTCTATGTAGAGTATCCTGTCATCTGCAAATAATGATAATTTAACTTCTTCCCTTCCTATCCTTATTCCTTTTATTTCTCTCACTTGCCTAACTGCTCTGGCTAATGTTTCCAGAATTATATTGAATAGGAGTGGTGATAGTGGACATCTTTGTCTTGTTCCTGATTTAGAGTGAAAGGTGTCAGTTTTTGTCCATTTAGTATGATGTTGGTTGTTGGTTTGTCACTGATGACTTCTATCTGATTGAGATAAAGACCATCTATTCCAATTTTCTGTAGGGTTTTTGTCATGGATGAGTGTTGGAATTTATCAAAAGCTTTTTCTGCATCTATTGAGATGATCATGTGATTTTTGTCTTTGGCTCTGTTGACATGGTGTATTATATTTATTGATTTGCATATGTTGAACCATCCTTGCATTCCTGGGGCAAATCCCACTTGGTCATGGTGTATAATCTTCTTGATGATTTGCTACCTTCTTTTGGCAGTATTTTATTGAGGATTTTTGCATCTATGTTCTTTAGGGAGATTGGCCTGTAGTTCTCTTTTTTGGTTGGGTCTTTCTCTGGTTTTTGTATCAGGGTAATACTTGCCTCAGGGATGAGTTAGGGAGTATTGCTTTCATTTCAATTTCATTAAAGAGTTTGAGGAGTATTGGTATTAAATCTTCTCTAGATTTCTTGTAAAATTCAGCAATCCTATCAATAAGAAGCAGTTTTACTGTAATGTTTTTCAAAAACATTGTCCAACATGTTAGCTTATTTGTATCTTAAATTTATGGGTCTGTTTTTCTCCAGAAGACCTCTCTGCTGAAATTTAAATATGTTTTCAATCTCTTCTTCCTGTCATAATCACCTAGCTCAAAAGAGTGAGAGAATTGTGTGGGTTTGCTGTGTAACAATAATAGAGTGTTTGCCACTGTCCCCCTTTGTCACATGCATTTATCCTGTATATTAAAGCACCTTTCTTAGCAAGAAGAGATTGACAAAAATTTTCAACTAGACACACATGCCTTTGCTTGTTCTGTATTTGCTCCCTATTTAGCCTCTAGGAGAGATTATTTCCCTTTACTAGTATCTATGTTTCTTCCTCAGCCTTTCCAGCTTCTCATCTGGGCTAATCTCTGTTTCCCAAAACTTTAAAGAACTGACAAATCCAACTTTCTCTGGTCACTATTTGAAATCACAAATTAAATATTTTTTACTTAGAAAAGGAAAAAAATTAATAGACACCTGGAAGAGAGCACTATAGCTTGACAAGGAAGGCTTTTCTCAGAGGTGTCATGGGATTCACAGTGGAAAGGATACCACAGTACTGGCCAAATTTGCTTCCATCACATGTCTTAAATACTGATAATAAAATGGCCAAGATGGTCCTAATTATTTGCATGTGTCTGTGTTGTTGTGGACCTAGAATAGAGTCACAGGGTTCTTCCTTGGTTTGTGGAAATAGCAGCTGGTAAGACTCTTTCTTTATGATAATTTTCCATTCTTCTTTACAGAAGTCAGACTTCAAGAATGTTCTGAGGTTGGGTCACTGAGTCACACATGAAACAGCATGTTTGTTCATGCTCAGGAGAAAATTGGTCACTGTTCCATCTGATGATTAACTTTCATTGTCATTACCTCCACATGAAATTCTGAGGGTAATGGAAAACTCCAGCAGAGTCACCTGACTGGTAAAAATGTTGCTTCTTACTTCTGGATTGGAAGTGTGGGCCATGCAGGTTCTGCAAGTCTTTTGGCAGAGAGCCTTTGATGGCTCTCTTGGTAGGAGATGCACTCAGAGTGAATGTAAAAATGGGCAAATTGGAAATGGACTAAACAGAGTCAACAGAAGCTGATTCTTCAAAAAAAGGATTATTAGACATTTGGGATATCCTTGTCTAAATACCCCTAGTATCTACTATAGTGCCCGCCATGTAGTGGATACTTAAGATGTGTGGATGATTGAATGGATCTGAATGAATGTGTTAAATGACATTGCCACTGAAAACAAGTGGCTTGACTGCCTTACAGCTGAATGGTGATCTTTCAAGAGAATTCAAAGGCTCACTGATCCAATCATCAAGTTAACAAATACTACTGAGCCCCATTATGTGTCTCTTAACAATCCATTGGAAATTATTCGGTTCATTTTTACTTCCTACCCTGACACAACAGGGCCCTAGAATGCAAACTCCATGAGAGCAGCAAGCTTTCTGGTCCTTCTTATTGCTTTATCTGTAGCACCTAAAATAGAACCTTAGGATGGGAGGAGGTCCTCAAAATGTGCCAGGTTGAATTTTCTGCCGGCTAACATTGCCTGACTTGCAAATGACTTTGAATCTTTTCTTGTACTGAAACTGAGCAGTACTGGTGGAGGCGGCTCTGTGAGGCTTGAGATCCTCTGCTGTTGTAGGCACTTGTTCATCTAAATCAGCCTCTGCGCTACCCCAGGTCATGTCCCAGGCAGACCCTATATCCCACACTAGTTCATTTGTTTGCAATTCCATAGGTTTTCTGTATTCTCTTGAAGTTCATTTTTGAAGATATAGAGTCCGGTACTCCTCTGTGAAATCATTTCTGTTCTTATTTCATAAAATCTATAAAATGTTGGAGGTTAAAGGTTTGACTTTCCTGCAGTAGAAAAATGCCTCTGATGAAACCTTTTTCTCTATGCTGCTTGGATAGGATGGGTCTCATAAACCTCCCACACTTCAGACTGGAGAAGAGTAACTCCTAAGCTGAAGGCTGCCTACAAGAATTTCCCCAGGTCTTTGGAACATCCTTTCTTTTTCATTTGCTGCCCAAGTCCCTATTCTCAAGCCTACTTTCTGTTACAGAGGGAGAGAAACCACAGAGAGAGAGGTATTTTCATAGAACACAGTTTATAAAGCTTTTTCCTATGTTATTTTTCAAAAAACCTTGTCATTAAACTGTGAAATGTGTGTTATCTCAGTCTAGGGATGAGGAAATAGAGGCTTAGAGAGGTTACATAGCAGACTAACAAGAAATGGAGCTGTCATCTCCATCTTCTAAATATTAACCTTGCATGTTTTTTTTCTACTCTCAAGCTGTCATAAATTAATCCCTTAAATTTGTTAGACTCTTTGTTTGTTTGCTTCCTGGTCACTTCCCTTGTGGGCATTATGATTTCCCAAACTTGCTCCCTCCTATATTATTTGCTTAGGTAACTCATTCATCTCCCAAATTTGAGCTCAGGGGGATAGTGCCCACTCAGTGGCAAGAATGGACTTTTGGAGTGACCCTGCCTGGGCCCAAATCTCAGTCCTGCCATTTACCCTCTGTTAGACCTTGGTTGGTTTTTTAACCTCTCAATCCTTGGTTGTCCCAACTGGGTAATGGGGATGATTACAATGCATTTTTTCAAGAGCTGGCAGGAAAGGATTGTGGCTATCACATTGCCTAAGAATATTCAGGTTGCTGCTGCTTCTGTCCATTTAGAATGTTACTAGTTTCCCCTGCTCCTGAAAATTGCCTTTCTTTATCCTGGGGTTTCCAAAAACCACCACTTCCCAAAGAGAGGGAAAGTAAAAGAGAGGAAAAAGAGAGAATAGAAAAAAAGAGCATGGAGCGAGTGGGGAAAACATCAGATATAGAGAAAGCTTAGCCAACTGAAGGGAAAGAAGAGGAATATTAAAAGAAATTGTTGTGGCAATGTTGGGGAGAAAAGAGAGAAATAGCTAAAATGGCACTGTGTGTCCCTGTAGACAGGTCCTGGATGAAAGGGATCAGATGTGAGTTCAGGAACCATCACAGGAGTGTGGGGCCCAACTCAGCAAATAAGCGAGGGAGAGGAGAATCTGAGACGAGCTGGTTTGCAAAGGAAGGAGGAGGGATGACAGGAGTTGTCTCTGTGTAATTTCAAGTGGCAGTTGGGGTGTATTTACATTTTAAAGTTTTTTTGAAGAAAGGACAACAAGCTTTTTATATACTCTTTGCTTAGCAACAAGAGCACCAAAGGCATGTGTTCAGTCAAGATGTCAGTTACACAGCTCATTAAAATATTAAGTGAAACCCTGATGACAATCACACAGCACTGAGCCTTTTTGTCTGCCAAAGTGGGCCTTTTAGTGCATGACAAAGTGGGTCGAAGTTTGTTTTGTTATTTTATCACTTTTTTTTTTTTTATCTTAGACTTTTGATGGAGTTTCTTTTCAGTAGGTAAAGTGGTTGCCAAGTTTGGTGGGGATCTGAGGACCAGGACACCACAATGAATCAGATGTCTGCTTCTGGGTGGACAAAACAAAGAAAGCCTCCTTGAAATTTCTCCCTGGGATGGAATTCATTCAACAAATGTTTTCTAAGCCTCTACTGTGTGCCATGTCCTGAACTAGATGCTGGGAATAAAGTATTGGGCAAGGCAGACATAGGCTCATAATGAAGTCCTGGGCTTCTGCTTAGGTCTGTTTACCTGGAAAACAACTCGTGTCAAAAATCTCTCTTTCAAGTACACAAAAGGAGATACATTACTATATCTCCCAAGTTGTCTTCTGCCAGCCTCTGAAATGAGAATGGATATTGATTATCAGTGAATATTGATGGACACTGGGGTGTTGACGGCAAAGTCACCTTCCTGAGGGCACTTTTTACCTAAGTATATCAAATATACCCTGGAAATATAAAGCTTTAATCCACAGGGTTGAATTTCTGCTTGTGGGATTTCAAGCATACATATACTTTCATTTATGTTGAACTTCAGGGATGTAAATACTCATATTTTCATGGTTGTAATATAGTGAGAGTGAATGTTCATTGAATACTTACCAAGTGTCAATAATAATTGTGTCAAGCATTTTAAATGAACAAACCCATTTAATCTTTAAATCCTTTGAGGCATCAAGAACGGTGAAGGACTTAAGATTTTGCTCTATTTGAAAGCTTCTGGATGCTGGAAGAAGAAAAGAGATTCCTGGGTTGGAGACCAAAGACATCACACTAAGCAAGACTTGGCAGTGGCGCTGAGAACATCAGCACATCTGTGAAGTTTCTCTGGCCTAAAATTACACACACAATGCTTTGTGTTATAGAAGAAGAATGCTGAGCTTGAGAAGCTTTCCTTTGTTCTGGAATGAGATACCATTTCTATATATCAAGCCTATTTGCTATACAAAATCCTTGAGAACAAAGGATTATAGTTTGGAATGAAGGGCAGTCTGTGTTTTACTAACACGAGAGTCTCATAGAGGACTATCTTCCATAAACACTGTGAATACGTACGTTCTACAATGAGTAGTGGAGACTTTCTTCTTTGTTTTCTTTGCTCCCTCCCCTTTCTTCTGCTTGCTGGTTATGTGTGTTGTTGTCTGCCAAGGTTCTATTTTTTTTTTGGTACTGGCTATCGAACTCATGACCTTGTGCTTGCCAGGCAGGCGCTGTGCTGCTGAACTGTATCCCTGGCCCAAGGTTCTATTTTAGATCCTTTCTTTCTTTCGCTACAAAGTCTTCTGGAAATCTTACGCATTTTCATGTATTCAAGTACCACCGACCATGTGTGCTCATGATTGCTGAATCTTTATAATTAGCTCATAGTTTTTTCTGAGCTTCAAATATGAATACACAAGTACACCTGATTATTTTTACTCAATTGCCCCACAGATGCACTAAAATAGTGTCCAAAATAAAACTATCTTTCTGCCTTAGTATTCCTACCTTGGAGAGGGCTCCACCATCCATCTAGTGGCTCAAGCCAGACTCCTAAGCATCACGTTTTTCTTCCCCTCCCCTGCGTCCCCCATATTCGATCAAGCAAGTCTTGTTGGTTCTATCTCCTCAGTATCTCTCAAATTCATCCATTTTCTCCTTCAATGGCATTTTCTAATTCCGACCACCGTCGTCTCTCATCTCCAAGACTGCAACATTCTCCTTATCGATCTCATTCGTCAGTCTTGCTGCCGCTCTCCACAGTACAGCTCAATCGATCACATCATTTCCCTGATTACCATCTCGCGACAGCTTTGCATTGTCCTCAAGCCAAAGCTCAGACTCTGCAATGATCTGCAAGAGGCTCCGTGATGTGGACTTTGCTCATCTCTGCCTCATCTTCCTTCCCCTCCCTGTTCTTCTCCGTACACCTGAGGCTCCACAGGGACAGACTCTCCTTCAGGTCCTCAGGTGAGTCACACTCTATCTCACCTAAGTCCGGTGTGTACTGTTAATCTTCTTGGTCACAAAACTGCTCTCCAAGCTCTTCATCTATGTGTGTATTACCACCTCCAGAAAGCCTTCCCCGATCCACCAAGCTCCTGCAGAGGGAGCTTCCTCCCTGTGCTCTCAGGATCTACCCCGTCATCGCATTTGGCATGTTGTTCTGTAATTGCTTGTTTATTTATCAGTGTCTTTTGCTACACTAACTTCTGTGCAGGGAAGAGCCCTTCCTGCTTCATGAATGTGCCATGTATTTAGTGCAGCCTTACACATGGTAAGAGCGCAACCCTCAAGTGTTTACTGACTGAGCGCCAGTCTGACATGTGCTTAGGAAGTCACACGTCGGCTTGTTTAAACTGTTCTTCAGTCATAGTTAATATTAAGGTAGAGGAATATTTATAATATTAGGATGTTCATAGACTAGGGGAATATTTATAATATTGGGTTTTTTGCTAAAGATATAGTGTAGGCCAGTTGGTTTCTGCCTGTATCCAGGAGCCCTGCTGCACCCCTAAGGAATGCATGGCTCTCATAATGAGGCCAGGATATGAAGGGGAGAACTGAATGGGGGAGGAGGCTCAATGAGCAGACAGTGGGTCCCTAATGTGGTTTTAACCAGAACAATTTAATTTTTAAAAAATGTGCACAAGTGGTGTCATAGTGTATTTTATATGAGAAAAGCAAGGAGAAAGGAAACAAAAAGAAAATCTCAATCTGAACAGGCTATTGATGAAGGTCTTCTAAACTCATCTTGTCATTAAATCAAGGAGACTGTGAAATAGAGGCAGATACTACGGTCACTGAACAATCCTGGTATTGTGTATTATTGGTGTTATCGAAAAGAGTACAGCACTTAACCTTCGGGGTATGGTAGTATGTATACATAAGTTTGCCTCTTATTAAATCAATTTAGTTAAATCAAACTACCAATTGATATTCATTTATTAACAAGACTGAGATTTTTTAAATCCTTTTTTCATTTCTTTTCTGTGCATTTCTATTGTTCTAGAAGACTGTACCTACATGCAATAGGAGCTTTTGCTGAGTAGAAAGGAGAAACATTTATAATCATACTTTAAGACATTAGATTAAACATAGTATAGGGAATTTACAATCCCAGTCTGCTACCTCTACTGATGCATGAGCATGACTTTGTACCTTATGGGTCCCTAGTGAAATTCTGTCCATATCTCCATGACCCATTTTCTAACACTGGAAATTGTAAGGTGTTACACACAAAAAAATTTCTATTGGAAGGCTGTCTTAGTTACTTTTCTCATTGCTGAGACAAAATACTCCACACTCAAAGTTAAAGGAGGAAAGGTTTATTTTATTTCTCATTTTGTAGAGATTTCAGTCCACAGTCAGCTGGGTCCAAGGCACGGCAGCATGCAGAGGGGCATCGCAGAGGAGAAACGATCCATGGCATGGCAAGCAGAAGGCAGTGAGCAGCAGCCATAGCAGCCAGCCTATCCTTCCCTTTTATTCCATGCAGGCTGCCAGCCTTTTGGGTGGTGCCACCTAGAACTATGTTAATTCCAATTAGTGGACTAATGTAGTACCACGCACCCTTAATCCCAGTATCACACATCCTGGATCCAGCCAGCTCTGAAAAACCCCACCTACGAGCACATGAGGCTTTGGGGTGAGATCCAGACACAAAGCATAACATTCTGTCCCTGGCCCCCAAAAGACTCAATCACCTCCCTTTATCCAAAAGGCATTTAGTCCACCTCTAACAGTTGCGAAAGTCCTAACAGTTTCAGGATTACTGGAAAGTCCAAGTCCAAATTCTCCTCTGAGATTTAAGGTAAACTCTTAGCTGCAAGTCCCTTATACAAATGAAAAGAAAGTTAAACACTTCCAACATACAAAGGCACAAGGGAAACATTCCCATTTCAGAAGGTAAAAATGGGATAGAAAGGAATGGGACCAAAGCAAGTCCAAAATCCAGCAGGGCAAACATTAAGTCCTGTAGTTCCATGTCCATTATCCAGGGCAATCAGTGGCAAGTTGTGAGCTCCAAAGGGCTTGCATGGCTCTGCCCCTATGGCACTTCTGGTGGTTGTAGCTCCCATGGCTTCTCTCTTGGGACAGCTCTGCTCCCTCCTTGCAATTTTCCTCAGACAATCCACGTTCCTGGCTTCTCCAAACTTCTGGGATATCCACTGCACCTTCAGCTTCACACACTGCCCTCTCAGGGCCACGCTGCCACGCCTCCCAGGCCTTCTTCTGAAATCTGGGTGGAAGCCTTCCAACTCTCATTCTGCATGCACCTAAAACCAGTGCTATGCAGATGATGTCAAGGTCCGCTGCCAGCAGGAGCAGTAGCCAGGCTTTCTTCTCTCTTGGCTGTAGGGGTCGAGTGCCTGGATCACTGAGCACTCAGAACCCAATCCAAAGGAACAAATTCTCTAGGCCACCACCATTCTGGAACATGGTGCTCTGGGGCTGTCTTAAAGGAAATTCTTTCACTTTTGCAAATCTGAGGCTGCAAAGGCCGGAGTCCTGCTGGTTATTGTGATGTCCTCAGGCCATTTTTTCTATTGTCCTCTTCTAAAATACTTGGCTTTCTATTGCTAGTCTTTTCAGCAAGAAATTTTTGTTCTGTTCCACGTTTGCAGGCCACAACTTTATGGAGCTTTCTTTCTGGCTAAACTGAAAACTTTTAAAATCATTCTATTGAGCCTTTCATTCCTGATTTTTCAACATAGATCTAGCTAAAAGCCCCAACAGTAGCCATGCCACTACTTTGACATTTGACTGCTCTGAAATTTCTTCTGCCAGATTAATTAATCCAATGGCCTTAATTTCAGTCTCAGGCAAAGTCTTTGGACATAAGCAAAATGCAGACAAATTTTCTATCAAAGCTTAATGCATGTGGTCTGGAAACCAACAGCCAATGTAGTCCTTGTCCCTAACTGAACCCTCCTGAGCCTGGTCTGTACTGGCTGCATTCCTATCAGAATTCTGGTCTTCTGAGCTCTGACCAGAAGCTCCCATCAGGTTCAGTGTATAGCATTCCAGGGCTGCTTCTTCAGCAGCTCCAAACCTTTCCAAACTCTTCTCACAAGCCAGTCCCAAAGGCTCCTGAACCACATGGCCAGGTAATGTCATAGCAATGACCCCACTTCTCTCCTACTGTGTCAGTCAGTGCTTACTAAAGAAACAGATTCAATGCAAGATATACAAATGTATAAGAAGTTACGAGATTGGCTTTCAATGGCCACCCCACAGAGTCAGGTGTGGAAAAGGGCAAAGGGGCTGTCTGCGTGCCGGCGATCTGAAGGATCCAGCTGAAGGCCTGGAGCTCACTGTAGTGTGCTGTGCCAAGTCTGTATAAGGAGGCCAAGGGGTCTGTGATAGAAGGTTGAAGGGTCTGCACTGGAAGCTGGAGTTGTGCTGGAAGCCAGGAGGTGATGTCCAAAGTGAAGGTGAAGACAGGAGCTCCTCTGCAGAAACAGAAGCCAGACTTCCTTCTTCTTTTCCCTTCTATTCCATTCAGGGCACAAGCCTATCCAGGGTGGTCTTCTGTTTCTAGCAAATCCCCTCAGCCACACCCAGAACTATGCTGATCCAAATTAGTTGGGCATTTCTTAATGAAGTTGACACAGTCAGTTAACTATCACAAAGGTATTCATTCATTCATGCAAAATATTTATTTAGAGCCTACTGTGTACCAAACACACAACCCACATTTCTGGTGTTTGGAGATATATCAGTGAAAAAGTTAGACAAGGTCCCTGCTGTTCTGAAGCTTACATTGTGAAGGGAAGAGACAGTAAATAAGTAAACAAGATGATTTTGAAGAGTGAGGTTAACTGATATGAAGGAAGCAGTGCGGTGAAGAAGTGAAGGAAAGAGACTTCCCATCAAAGGAAGAGAGTGACGGCCAATGTGCGCCCCCTGCTTTTGCCTGTGGTTCCTTCAAGCAGCCAGTGCCTGAGGTGTAGGAGGGGTCGCAAATCACCCCCCAGCTCACTCCAAGCCTGGGGAAAAGTGGCCCCAAACTATGCATAAGTAGGAGACATCATTGAAAAAAAAAAAATAGGTGAGGGAGAGAGGAGAAAGGAGTGACGTGTGTTTCTTTATAAGGAAAGGTATGCATTTGGGTAAAATGTTTATTTCTTTATCTAGACATTTAAAAGAAGGTAATATTAAAGCTGAATACAAAATCCAAATAAAAAATGGCCCTAAATTTTAAGGGGATTGAATTGGAGCATGTGTTCTTTCAGGTTGGCCACTAGAGGGCAGTGTTGCCCACCAAATGCACCAGAAGAGGGACGCGCCGCGGGTCAGGTTTCCAGCGGGCAGCTGGCCCCACAGGTGAATCTCCGTCCTGCCTGCGCTTGCCGTTTCTCCCCACCCTCCCCATAATTACAGCCCTTAATTCCGGCTGTCTACCTATCTATAGGCTAGGTAAATTTTACGTTTAGAGAAAAGTCTCCGACTTTTTAGAAAACAATAAATCAGCACATTTAACCTTGTGGAAGGTTATCTTGACCTTGTCCTAGCCACGGACTCCCCCACCTGTGAGGTACGGGCTTGGTTCATTCTGCCCAGTGCTTCGGGATTAGACCCATTATTTGGGGGACAGATTAACATTTTTAGCCTAGAAAGCGGGGAGCTTTGTTCCTCCCTGCGCCATTAGACCTGCTGCCGGCTGGAAGGTTTGCTGGCCGCGGAGGACTCCTGGTGGCCTCGGTGGGCGCCTGGACCCTCGTGCTTTTCTGAGAAGGCCAAGCTCTGTTTCGTGTTCTGTGTTTTGGTGTTTTTCTTAATTGAGCCTTTTTATGAGAAAGTACACAAGAGAATGGGCTTACCAAGAGAAAAAAGAAGAGGGAGAAAGAAATGGCAGCATTTTAGCTATAGCCTTACAGCAGAGTAGAAGCAAGAATTCTAAATATAATGTAAGAATTTATACGCAGAAGTGGTACGAATTTATAATACGGACTCTTCTTCCAACGGAGTCTTTGAGGTATCATAAAGCAAAACCATACATGGCTAGGAACTGAAGGTAATTTATTCATTTAAAATATATTTATTTTTCCCTTTCATGTGCTAGCAACCAGGAGTGAACCCTGAGCAAACAAGGACAGAGTGAGATCATGAACCACACAGAAATCGTGTGCCTGTGTGTGTGTGTGTGTGTGTGTGTGTGTGTGTGTGTGTGTCAGGGCCGGTTCAGAGCCGGAAGGAATTTTAAAGATATCATCTCTGATAATCTTCATTTTACAGATGAGTAATTGGTGGCTCAGAAATATTGTCACTGATCCAGAAATGAAACAGTTATTTCATCTGAGCACTAAAATTATTTTTGAGCAAATGGGAAAACACCTATTATGTTTACTTAGCTTTCAGTGTTTGAC
This sequence comes from Erethizon dorsatum, assembly GCA_028451465.1. Taxonomy (NCBI): domain Eukaryota; kingdom Metazoa; phylum Chordata; class Mammalia; order Rodentia; family Erethizontidae; genus Erethizon; species Erethizon dorsatum. The sequence continues at coordinate 44,004,573 of CM051823.1, forward strand.
AAAAGAAAAGACAATAATTAGAGAAGGGAAACTGCCTTTGGGTACTGATTTATTGAGAAAAAATGATCCTAGGGATCCATATATCACAGTAACACAGATATGGAGGGACAATTACTATTTAAAAATCATTAAACCCTCATGAAATTAAGCTTTATAGTAGTAAGTTGTATTTTAGCGTAAGGATTTCTGTGTGGGGTCAAACTAACCCAAGAATGTGACTTTGTTTAATCTGACATTACACAAAGATAGAACCAAAAAAGTCTGGAAAATGTTTAACTCTTTTTACGTCCAGCATTGAATATCCACTCAATCAATATGATGACTAAAACTCTTTAGCTAAAACCATTGCCCCCACTAAACTGCCTGGTCCATTCAGTTCTTTTGTTAATATCATGTTTTTGGTCCCGAAATTATCTGTTCCACTGTTTCAGTATCCGCTTTTAGCTTATGTAGATTCATCTTAAAGGAGAGAAATAGAATGGAATACAGTACTCTTTTTAAAAAAAGAATAGAAAACAAAAATAAACTGAAAGATTTGACTGTGTGGCCTGTCTTTTCATTTGAACATAAACTCCTAGAGCTGGAATTGTATCTTGATTTTTGGTTCTGCTGGTAACACACTGTGCTCAATAAAAATTAATCCATCAATCAACAGGACAGAAAATCCTATCCTGCTAGAAGCAATACCTCCTGTTTGTCCCATACAAAGCCAATTAGAGTGTTAGGGCATGGTAATGGAGATGAAAACTAAGAAAAGCAGCAAAAAGAAAAAAAAAATCCCTGAAAACATCAGATAAAAAATGAGAGTGGAAAAAATAAGTACCAGTGCAAAGCTACTACTCAATTCAGTTTTCCTGCTGGCAGACTCTTTTAATTCAAGTTGCACTACAAGGGTAGTGTCATGAACTGCCCACGTCTCCTCACTGGGGTTGGTCAGGGGGCATCGTCCGTCTTCCTAACAGTCACCCCAAGGTCTCTCACCGCAGAGCTCCCAGCGTTCTTGCCCTCTTCCTGCTGCCACTATCAGTTCTGAGTTCTCTAGCTCAGCCTTGCTTGGAACACAAACATATGCCTGGGCACAATTTTGCTTATAATTTTGTGAATCCCTACCTCACACACAAATGTACTTTTTGTCCCATAAGCTTAGAATCAAGATGTTATACATTTCCAAATCTTCATCGTAAGCAAGAAGTTCTGAAAAACTCTTTAATCATGGCAACTATTTGAATTAAAGTTTCCACAGTTTTAGTTCCATGTCTTTCAAATACAATCAGTTTTAGAAGAAACCCCTAGAACTTAAGAATGAAAAACATGGACAATTATAAGGGAAAAAACTCTTGTTATTAATGCTTTTCCTCATGTTGCAAAACATGTATTTGTGGTTTCTACATTTTATTTTACCTAAAGGTAATTATATATTTTTTAAAAAGGCTTCATTTTATTACCAAATTCTGGGGCACCTCAAGTGACATAGTATTTGACTATTCAGGAGATTTGAGGGAAATAAGAACCATGAAGGAAGACAAGACAGATTTGTCCACCCACCAGGTGCATACACTGTGTCGTGAGTAGAGGAACACATCTCCAAGCCCAGGTAAAAATGAGAAACACAAAGAGCAAATAATTTAAAGAAGAAAATAAAAGGCAATAGGAAACAGGGAGAAAGACCTTTGCAAATGGGAAGGCCATCTAGGGATGGAGGAGGGTGCAGAGAAGGGAAAAGGGAATGAAAAGAATTAGGATGTGTTATGTACAGGCACCACCTCCCCTAGATGAGTGTGATCATTATGTACTGCAAACATGGACTAATAAAAAATAAAATAACTGGAAATAAGGCTCTTTCTGATCTCTTCCTGAGCTGATGCAGATTCTCGGGCCTTCGCTTCATCTTTTCAAAGACCTGCGTAGGAGAGGTTTGTACCAAGGGTGGGGCACAAGGCGGAGAGCAAGGAGTGACTCTTTCCACTGAGCTCACAATGCGTGTGGGAGCAGAGCGGGCAGAGATGCAGTAACATCTGGCAGAGAGAATGTGGGAGGAAGTGAGGGGAAATCAACAAAACCAAGATGAAAAAAATGGTGTGCTTTCCCCGCCATGAAGGAAAGTCCCGACATGGGCCCAAGTTAACTCCCATAGTGCTTCAAGGGATCAAAGAAATGACACTGTCAAAAATGTGTTAGTTTTCTGAAGCCTACAGGCTGGATTTTATTTATTTAAAGTTAACTCCCATTTTAATAAAAAAGAAAGAAGGAAAGCACATTCTACATCAAAGGGCAGAAAACTTTTCCTAATGTATCCATTTCCCTTCTGAAGCACCCGCGCTGTCTTTGTAGCACTTTGTGGTGCTTTCTCCTCTGTGTCTGCTTTGCTTTGCGTTGGGGGACACACAGTGCACACTTCCGCCTGGGCCTGCTGCTTCTCATGACAAGGGGGCAAACATCCCTGAGCGTGTGTGTTTAAATGCATTGTTAGTTTTAACTAAGATCTATGTATATTCCATGAGTGATCATTCAAAGCAGGAAAGAGAAAATGAAGATCAGCATAGATATAAAATCAATCCTGAGTAAATTCCATAAATGTGCAACCCATAAAGCTGCCAAGAGAATGGGGCTGAGCTGGCCTCTGGGGCCTGACTCACTTTTGGTGATGACCATTCTGTTCTGCCTCAAGGATCAGTCAGTGGCTATCTGGGTGTGGTCCCGGATTTGACCTGGTGTGGAGATAATCAGCACCTGGCCACTGGCTTTTGGGATGCAGTTTCCATGGCTGTGATTTGCTGGTTTTCTTCCTTTCTGATTTGGTTTTCTTCCTGTTTTCTCATTTCTGAGCCAGCACATCATCTAGGTCTCTGCATGGATAGAAATCAGTTAAGTAGATTACAGCGAGTAGGACCCGGATCGAGCAGTCTGATAGCCTGGTTCAATTCCCTGGTCTGCCATTTGTTAGCCACGTGGCAAATCACTTCATATCACCATGTCTCAGCTGTACATCTTGAAATGGAGATAAGATTACCTACCAGCTGGCTCCACTTGTAATTCCAGCGCTCTGGGAGGCTGAGGCAGGAGGATCACAAATTCAAGCTCAGTTTGGTCAACTTAATGACTAGCGAGACATTGTCTCAAAATAAAACATAAAAAAGGATAGGGATGTAGCTCAGTGTGAAGGCCCTGGGTTCAATCCCCAGTATCAAGAAAAGAAAGATCATTCACTTCCAGGGATGTTAGGAGGTGGAAATGAGTAATCTATGAAAGTTATTTAGAATAGTACTGGGTACATGACGGGTCTGTTATTACGGAGCATTGGTCGTGATGATGGCTGTTGTTATTTTTCTGGTAACCACACACACACACAACCCATACAGGAATGGGCACACAACCAGAATCTAGTGAATCAGTAAATTCCATCCTCTTGGCTACATTGATGGACACAGAGATGAAACAGTGATATAAATTGATCCAGTCATGGAAAATCACAGGAATTTATTTAGAACTAAGGGAAAGGGTTGTGTTTTTTTGTTTGTTTGTTTCAGTTTTGGTTTGAAACAGGGTCTCACTATGTAGTCTAGGTTTGCCATGAACTAGAAATGTTGACCAGGCTGCCTTTAAATTTAAGATCTTTCTGCCTCAGCCTCCCAAAGTGCTGGGATTACAGGCATGCATTAGCACACCAAGCTGTCTTTGTGTTAGGTAATAGGATATAATTCCAGAGCTACTGGGGCCTACCGCATGGCTCTAATCAATCTCAGACTAAAGCCAGCACAAAGGAAAGCAGCACCAAGTGACAGAGAAAGAAACAAATTGAAGTGGTGGGACCCCCATGACTCCAGCCATGCCTGAAGCCCAGGACGAACCCTGCATAAGTCAGTTTGCAGTAAGCAATCAAAAGAGCTGTCACTAACTCAAGTTCCCACAGGACACAACCTATTTCTTTCGCTTATCTAAGTCCAACCTGTCCTTTGAAACAGTGCAAACCTCACCTTTTATGGGAGAGATGCTTCCTTTTTTAAACTCCCACAGCATCTACCATCTGCACTGTCTATTTAGCATTTATTACCCTGAATTAGAAAGTGAATCTTTGTCAATGCATTTGTTGTAAATCTTTAAGGCTATGCATTGACTCCACATTTTATTCCATATTTCACTCTTTGGTGATCCCCATGGCCACTTGGGCATGTGGGATTTTGCAGCAAGCTTATCAGCATTTGTTTATTGAATTCTTTCTGTCCTCTCACATCCATCAGAAAAGGACAAAGGAATGTAAGCAGATGAATGCATGAAGTGTGTGGAGATGGGGCAGAACGGGGTTGTGTTGTTCACAGAGGAAACTTTCAAGGAAAGAGCTCAGCCTCTTGTCAGGTGTGGACATGAACTCTTTGATGTATTTCCCAGCAGATTGTAAGTGTCCTATGAGCAAGTGCTGGCTCTATTTTTTAAACACTGTTTCCCAGTGCTTGGCTCTGTGCCTGACACACTGTATGTGCTCAATAAATACTTGTCAAATGAGTTCTTCATCTTATAGGCAGGGGACTCAGATCAATTAATGAAGCCTTACTGCCATGTAAAGGAAATGCAATGAGAAAAGAATTGCTTGTTTTGTGAAGCCAACACCTTCTTCCCATTATTCTGAGCCCTTTCTGCCATCACCTCATTTCTCCAAATTACAAGAGTAAATAAAGCCATTCCTAGAATGACAGATGAGGTGCAATGACCGGGGCATATTTGGAATTTCCAACTCTGCAAGAAAACTGGTGTGGATCCCAGATCCAACAAAGAAAGTCTTGCCATCATCAAAATGAGTGCATGGAGGGATACAAAAGCCGCATCACAGATTTAGAAAAACTCTACGATATTGGAATGTTCAGTGTACACACAAAGAATTCTGAGTTTGGATCATTTCTACTTTTTTACATAATGTTTTGTGGCATTAGTTCTATAGTAGCTATATGTATTATACTTTGGAGAAATTATAAATCACTTTTCCTTTAAACTAGTTGATTGATAATATCAATACATTAATTATCTCCTTTTCTAACTCAGTATTCTCCAAGTATTCATCCATTATTCACATGACAAAATTATCATCCTAGACAGTTTTATTCTGTCAGTGTTTTCTCAAAAACAGTTGCTCTTATATTATAAAATCTAAACTAAATCATACAGCCAAAGCCTTCAAGAATTTGATCCCAGTCCACCTTTACATAGGTGAACAATTCATACAAGGCTCAAATCTATTTATCTTTATATAGTTACTGTCTCTCTCAGTTGCTTCACATCTTTGGACTTCTGAATTTTTCTCTCTGCATTTTTAAGTGTGTACTTTCTTTTAGGTGACAGTCTTTAACCACTTCACCTGGAGATACGATGTCCTTCCTCAAATCCTAGAGCATCCTCCTCAAAAGAGCCCTCACTCACTCCATTTCCCACATGACACAACCCATATCTCTTGCTTGTCTAAGTCCAAACTATCCTTTGAAGTACAGTGCAAATCTCACCTTTATGGAAGAGATGCCTCTTTTGCTAAGTTCTCATAGCACCTACCAGCTGTACCATCTTTTTAGGATTTATCCCTGCCCCTTTTAGAAAGTTAATCTTTCCTGATGCATTCATTGCACATCTTTAATGCTGTCCATTGACTATGTTTTACTCCATATTTCACTCTTTGATGATCTTCATGGCCACTTGGGCATGCGGGTTTTTGCAACAAGCTTACCAGCATTTGTTTCCTGAATTCCTTCCATCCTCTTGTGTCCATCAGAAGAGGACAAAGGAATGTAGGTGATGAATACATGAATACACGGAGGTGGAGCGGAATGGTCTGCATCACTAATTCCATGGATTTGGCTCGGCTTTTCACGTGAGTGTGTTTATGGCCCTTACTATTCCGTGGGCAGAGATCACATTTTGGACTTCCCTGGATTTTTCTTTACATGTAGTATGGATTATTTCAATGATAATTATGGCAGTAACTTAGGTAATACATAGCCAAGGCTTTGCACTATTCATGCCTGGGAGGTTTTGCCCTTTTTTCTTTTATTATTTTTTATTAGTAGATGTTTGCAGTACATAATGATCACATTCATCAGGGGGAGTTGGTATATAGATACAACACATCTTAATTCTTTTTATTTTCCCTTCCTCTCCCCTCTACTTCCCCTTCCTCCATCTCGATATCCTCTTCCCTTTTGCAAAAGATCTTCCTCCCTCTTTCCTATTGTCTGTCTTTTATTTTGCTTTTTATATAATTTTACTTTGGGTTTCTCACAGAAGTCAAGCCATGTGGTATTTAAGCTTGTGTGTCTGATTTATTTCACTTAAGATTATGGTCTCTGGGTCCATCTATTTTTCTACAAATGACTCAAGCTTATCCTTCTTTATGACACAGCAGTACTCCACTGTGTATAAATACCGCATTTTCTTTATCCATTCATCTGTTAATGAACATAGAGGCCTCTTCCAAGGTTTAGCAATTAGTCCTTGTACCCTATTTCGGTTAGTACAGCATTCCCACCTTATTTTTGTGGGCTATGGTCCAAGATTCCCAGTAATGCCTAAAACCACCAATGACATCAAACCCTCTACTCTTTTTCCTACACATAGAGACATATGATAGGCACAGTGAGAGATGTTAATAAATAATGATAACAATAACTAACACTAAAACAGAACAATTATAACAATGTACTATAGTAAAATTTGTGTGAATGTGATCTTTCTCTTTCTCTCTCTCAAGAAATTTTATCATATTGTACTCACCCAAGGATTTTTCTTTTCTCATTTAATTGCGAATTTTCATCTTTTCATTTAAGGAAATATTTTATGGCTTCTGTGGCACATCTGAATTGCCACCATTATTAGATTTGTATTTTGGGGCTACTATTAAGTAAAGTAAGGGCTACTTGTATACAAGCACTGTGAAACTGATAACCAAGATGGCTGCTAAGTGACAATGGATTGGTAGCATATACAGAGTAGATATGCTAGACAAAGGGATGATTCACATGCCTGGTGGTAAAGAATAAGACAGCACAAGATTTTATCATGCTATTCAAAATGGCAAATAAAAACTTATGAATTGCTAACTTCTGGAAATTTCCATGTAATATTTTTGTATTGTGGTTGACTGTGGGTAACTGAAACCATAGGAGCAAAAATGGATAAAAGGAGACTACTCTAATGCCACTTACCTAACATTTTCAAATTTATAAATATCCCTCATGATCGAAATAAGTCAGAATTGCTTTCCAATTTTTTTCTTTTTATAAACATGTGGCTTTAAAGTTTGTAATATATTGAGAACTTTATAAATCAATAAGTAAAAAATCTAAATGCCCAATAGAAAATTAGGAATGGGATATGAGTAAGTTAATGAATAGCTAGTAAAATACGAAAAGATGTCCATCTTAACTTAAAACTAAAGATGTGAAAATTACAATGAGATTCTTTTACTTATAAGACTAGTAAAGATTAAAGAATTAAAATTGTCAGAACAGTATGGGGAAACTTGTGGAGAAATGAGAACCTACATTCCCATTTGGAGGGTTTAGACAATTTAAATTTTCTTTTTTTTTTTTTTTTGTGGGTACCGGGGGGTCGACCTCAGGACCTCGCGCGCCAACAGGCGCCCGTGCCGCTGAGCGATATCACCGGCCCCTTTTTTGTATGTGGGATCCGGGAGTCGAACTCGGGCCCTCGCGCTTGCAAGGCAGGCGCTTATGCCGCTGAGCCATCTCACCGGCCCCAATTTAAATTTTCTTAATCTTAGGTTGAAGTGGTTTACTTTTAGGAATTCTCCTTACCCATGTAGTTGTAGAAGAACACAAACTCATGTAGTGTACATATGAAAAGATTTTCACTGCAGTATTCTATGTAATACCCAAAGACATCCTAATGCTCTTCAGAGCGGATTAACCCAAGGCTAAGTAGCAAGCTGTGGAGATCCTGGGATAGGAATCCCAGCAAGCCCACACCACATTTATAAATACAAGGCTTTCCTGCTGCCAACTGAATTTACTTAGGGCCGTTTTCTTAGAAACTCAAAACCCTCTATAGACATTTTTCTGGTCTTTGGCCAGAAAGAAGAGTAGCTAGGAGTAATTGGTAAACATTACTACAGTCAACAGAGACAAGACTGGAATTCCCATCTTTTTGAATTTTAGTCCATAAAGCACTCTGCCATTTCTCATCTCAGCTTTGAATTGACACACATTTATGGAACTTGGTTACATGTCTAACAAAAAAAAAAAAAAAAAAAAAAGAAAAGAAAAGGTTCTAATCAATCTTTTGGGGTGTTCTGATAGCTGTTCTGTTGTGAAGTATATCTGATGAATGATTTATATATTAGATTTATTTAAAACACATCCATTACTCTGGGATCTTTGGTAGATATTTAAAGGAGAATGAGCAAAATATGTTATAAACATTGAACCTCCACCCAAAACAGGTAAAATGAGGTGACAGGGTAAGGAAGGGGTGTTGGGGGGGTGAAAATTATCCATGTATGTTATGTACATGTACAAATATGCCAAAATGAAGCCCACTAGCCTGTAACCAAAGGAAAAGAATGAGAAAAAATTCTTCTTAAATAGATTAGGAATGGCCTTCCTTTTCATGACAGATCAAAAGATGCTCTGGGAAGGTAAGCAGAGTTGGCCTTTGTAACTCATGATGCAGAAGAAGAACCACCATAGAAGATAATCTTGCCCCCATTCTTGGTGGCTTCAGACTTCAAACTTTTGCAAAAGCAGGTGACTGATTTTACACCTGCCTAGTTCTGACTTATTAGACTCCCATTATGTTTGGACAAAATTAAAAATCTCAAAATGAGATGCAAAAAAAGTACAGTGTGCCTAGTGAATTTAAGGAAAGAACACTGAAAGTATAAAGATCTTTCAAAATTAACACTGAGTACAACAAATTTCTAATTCCTTTGAGGAGTCAGCTCTAGAAGATAAACAGAAGAGTTCAATTCTCTCTCACTCTCTTCTCTGTCTCAGTTTTCTAATTAAATTTTAGGACAAACCAAAAATACACTAGAGTTTGGAAGAGAAAAAGGCAAAAGTGTTGCAGGAATGCAAGAATTCAAGATTCATCTCTGAAAGCTAGGCTAATATATCAATCTGGATTAGGCTGCCAAAGATACGAAAATATAAAAATATCATAAATTAGATGTGCATAGCTATAATCTGTTTGCTTGATGCCACATGTACTTAGGATAGTAAAAACAGGTGGCTTTAAAACAGCTGAAAAATGTTGAGTATTTATGTAATAGATTTTTTTAGTTTTAAGTGTCAGTGGGTTGGTATCTTATTAGAGTATGCAGTTAAAAGAAGTGGCTATGATTTAATTTGGACCAATGATAAGTTTTCCCATTTTAAGATTACAGTGTTCATTTAGGGAACTATAATACCATATAGTACAAATCCTTTGTTAAGTCAATGAATTCATTATCTGAAATAAGTTTTATTCAATCACTGTATTTTGATGGACTAGACTATTGCACATGGGTGGGAGATAATGGATTGGACAGAGTCCTGGAAGGAAAGGAGCTCAGGCCCGCTTTCTTACATATTCTAGGAAGACAGTTTTCAATGCCATCAAGACATTCAGAAGGGTGACAATTACTCTGACTCAGCCTTTGTGGTATAACAGATCAGTGCATGAACTAGCTAACCATATAACTGGCAAGAGGAAAAGATGAAATCATTCCTGCTTAAAAATCTATTGGTGTCATCTTTTAACTTATTTAGGGTGATCGGCTCAGATGGCTTTATGGTGACCCAGCCAGGTATTTGCTAAGAGCCACTAGAGGCCAACATCAAAATTTATAAATCTGCTTTTGCTTTCTGCAAGCTCTACTTGCTTAGCCTGACCTGGGGAAAGAGCATGAAGAGCTCTTAAGAGAGATAGGAGAAAGAGTGAGAGACCCCTAGGCACATATGCACAAACACAACACACATCCAGAAAAAATATGCTAATAGGTATTTTCACAGCCTGATTCACTTAAGCAAGGGGGAAATCAAGGCTTCTTGAAAAAAATGCTCACTTTCCCACAACTGCCTAAAACTCTCATTATCTACTGTTGGAGTCTTTTAACACTCCTTTGTGTTTTGAATCCTGCAATTATTATCAGCCTAGACTAATTTTGACAATAACTAAATCCTAAATTCTTTTGGCAAAGGGGCAGAAATAAAGTTGATTCACAGATTTTTGTTTAAAAAAGCTTTCAAGACCAAAAATCAAGTACACACTTGAGTAAACCCTTGTTATTTAAATATTGATGCTACGTTCTGTTCCTGAATGGCAAAAATTCCTTAAATTTCAAATCTTAAAGACATTTCCGTTGGTCACCGCAGATTTCTGCAACCAAATTCTGAATGTAAATATTGTTACAAAGATCTCTGGGAAATGCTTTTTGGCAGCAGGTTTGGGAAATTATGATGAAAAAAGTACTCACTAGCACAAATTGTTTTGTTTTGTTTTTTTGTGGGTACTGGCGGTCAAACTCAGGACCTCGTGTGCCAGCAGACGCCCATGCTGCTGAACGATATTACTGGCCCTTTTTTCATATGTGGGTTCCGGGAGTCGAACTCAGGGCCTCGTGCTTGCCAGGCAGGCGCTTATGCCGCTGAGCTATCTCACTGGCCCGCACAAATTGTTTAAAAAGATGGTTATGCTACTTCCAGAACTTTTAATAGCTGCATTTATTTGCACACATAACTGACATCACCATGTTACTATAAATGGTTTCCTTTAAAATCTGAGGAAATAAAAGAAAGAAGGAAGAGCAGCAAAGAGCCCGTGCCATGGCAAGGACAGAATCAGCAGTTCTTTGCCTCTAAAACTATTTTAAAATTATCCTTCCCATCAGTGGGATTCAGATTTCCCACTTCATAAAAGGGAGGGCAATGAGTCTTGATTAGAGAGGAGATGCCTTAGGACTATGTCTTTGCATTATTTCCCCATGTTTTATCACACGAGTGAAAAGAGGGAAGAAAAAACGACCTCCTTCTGAGGTAGGGTAGCCCGAGGTTGGACCAGCATCCATCCAGGTCACGGTCAACACTGTACCCATTGCATCTTCCACCTGCAGCTCAGCTTCAGTGCTGAAATGCACAGGGTTTTATGCTGTGACTTATCCTGGACAGAGGGTAGGAGTGATTTACAAGAGATGAGCAGAAATGGGTGAGTCCTGAGATACACAGTGTCTTCTGAGAATTCCCTGCTCACTTGACAAAGGTGGAAACAAATGAAGTTTGTAAGGCTCTAAAAGCATTCTCAGTCAGACCGTGGTATACTCAGTGTTCCCACTTTAGCCTGGGATCAAGATCTCTGTTGTCTTCCTTTGAAGGATCCTGGGTCAGAAAAGCTGATATACAAGGCAACACATACCCATTTCCTTTAGTAACAAGGGTGGGCTGGCATCTGTCCAGTTGAAGAGCTCAGTAGATATATCTTTAACAGGTTCGCAAGGGGCCCTGATTCATCTGTCTTGCTGCTGGGCTGCTCTGAACACCGGTGGCGCACTGCAGGGGACAGTCCATCGGGAGGCACAGCTGTCAGGCAGGACAGTCATGCATGTGCTGCTGGAGGTTCGTGCCAGTGGAAATGTGTTCAGTTCATTACTCAGGCTTTTAATGAGTAAATCCCTCTCCCCCGATCTTTTTTTTTCTTTTTCTTTTTCTTTTCTTTTTTACATTGTCTCTCTATTTTCTCAAAGTTAGAAAAGAGGCAATTTTTCACTTCTCCTTATACTGACAGGGAGATCAGGTCTCAGCAATTTAAACTCTTTAAGAAACCCTAGAATTTTGAAGTATTGTTTTATTCACTCATTAAAGAACAAAGACTCTTTCCAAAATAAATGGATTTGAGGTCTAGACCACGGAGATCTAGATCTGCACCTAAAGTTAGGTGCGGAAGAGCAGCCGTCTCTTGAAGAAATTCGCTGTGGGGGTAGAGCAGGATGGCTCCAGCTGTCTCTTGTGAGGATAAATGAGATTGTGGACTTTGCTGTGGGATGAATTGTGTCTCCTTACCTCAACCCCACCCACAAATTTGTATGCTGAAATTCCTCACTCCCAATACCTCAAAAGATGGCTGTTTTTGAAGATAAGGCTTTTAAAGAGGAAACTGAGATAAAATGTGGTCATATATGTAGACCTTAATTTAATACAACTGATGGCCTTACAGCAAGAGGAGATTAGGACACAGACAACTCAGAGGGTGAGAGGTGACCAGGTGAGGACACAATGAGAAAGAACCATCTGTAAGACAAAGATAAAGGATTCAGAAGACCCCAAGCCTGCTGACACCTTCGGTTTGGACCTCTACCCTCTAGAACTCTGGGAAAACAACTTTCTGTTGTTTAAAGCACTCAGTCTGTAGTGTTTTATTATGGCAGTAGTTTGCTAGGAGCAAACTAATACAGATTTGAAAGTGCCTGGTAATTTATGAAGTATTATACAAATGCTAGTTATTATCATTATCACTGTGGTGAACATTCTGAAAGTGAGAATGAAGGAGGAAAAGTATCATGAAAGAGCTGGGAAATGCACCTGGAAATTCAAAGCAACATAGTGCAGATAAAAGGGTATTGAAGGCTGATGGTGTTGGGTGTATAAGGTGACTAAGGTATGCTTTTTGATCCCTAGAAAATGTCAATATAATGAAGATGTTGAAAGACTAACAAAGCTCATGGAAAAGGGAACACTTTCTTGTTGGGCATGGTGGTGGAGGAGTTTGAGGCAGGTGAGTGTGCAAGTGTTTTCATAAAAGGAAAATGGCATCTAATGCTCTCAAACTAAGACTTGCAGAGTAGATGAGGTGAGGGTGGAGAAGGAAACTCACTTGGGGTGTTGACATGTGACAGTGCACTGTGTTGCTGGGATAAAGCACATGATGTGCCATCAGGACATAAAACAGATTGGAGATTGCTTGGAGACAGGGTCAAAAATTAGGATGCAATTGATTTGTGAAGAGCTTTGAATGCCATGAGAAGGCATTTGGACTTTATAATATGGGCAGTGAAAAAAGAGGGGTGGGGCCGCGGACATAGCTCAGCGAGCAGCACAAGTGCCTGCTTGGCAAGCGCAAGGTCTGACTTCAGTTCCTGGTACAAAAAAAAAAAAAAAAAAAAAAAAGACAGGTGTGTGCGTGTGTGTGTGCGTGTGCGTGTGTGTGTAAATTCTCTCAACAGTTCTTTACTTTCTTCTTTACTCTGTTTTTCTCACTTTTATCTCACATTTATCTGGACTTCAAGTTCTTTCTCTCTCTGTAAGTCTCCCAGGTTCTATCAGCCAAATGCCTCCTTAAAGGCCATCTTTCCTGGAAGTTTAACTGATTTTCCACTGACCCATTCTTGAAAAGTAATTGATATCCTGGAAATCTTAGGCTCTGTGCTAGGTTTATCACCAATTTGATGGTTCTTTTTAGGAGAAGTCATTTTTGCAATTTGTCAAGAACTGACAATAATGGTCACTCACAGAGGTCACCAACATGTGTTCAGGCCAGAACATCAATTTACTGGGTGAATAACATGTATCTGAAAGCTGTTGTATACTTGTTCTCTGGCCCAGCCATTCTCTCTCTGTCCCTCTATCTCTCTCTGTATCTGAATTAAAAATAACATCCAGCAATTATGGAACACAGCCAAACCATTAAAGACAAGTTATGAGATTAATTGGAAATGCATGCCATTCCTTGGAGAAGTTTCAAGAGGAACTTTTATTGATTCATGTTTTTACAACATGGGGAATAATGAAAGTCACTTTCACTCTTTATTTAAAATAAACTCTCATCCTATGTAAGTAGCACCATAGAATCTTTTAACTATGGCGGGGAAGTAGAAGAACACAGCAATTATATGGTGCAAGAATGGCTGAATGCATAAAAAGGCAGAAAAAGACTTATTACCATGTTATCTGTTCCTTTGTACCAACTTGTAAATTAGAAGTAAGTGTACATTCCTTTGATCTGTAACTCTATCTTCAGGACACTAATACAAAGCATCTATTTTTGTCAAGAGATTTTATGTTCTTAGAATTCATTCTTACAACATATCTAAAAAAATCTATATTTTAGTTACAGAAAAGCAATTCTTGGAGAAGCACATAAGCCAGGTGGTTAAGAACAAGAGGTCTGGTATCATATTACCCAGGTCCAAGTTGTGGTTCTTCAGTTTGTAAAAACTGTGTCCAAGTCATTTTAATCTCCTTGCACCACAGAAATTACCATGAAGATTAAGTGTGATAATGCAGCCAAAACACACATATGGCATAATTGTAGATAAAAATATTAATCTGCTATCTAGAAAAGAAGTCTTTACTAAATGCTGGGCTTTAAGCTAGATTGTGAAGGCTTCAGAATACATCTGGCTCTTGCCACTAGGAATGAAGCGAGTTGACAGAGAAGAGGTAACAGTGCCAGCTGTCATTCTCCTCTGCACTACAACTCCTCTAGTCAGTGGGAAGAAATGATAATGCTGATGTAGTTGACAAATCACAATTCCAGATTTATAAGTTTTAACCAGTGGCTCAGGAGAAGCTGACTTTACACAACACTAGCAGGAAGCTTAAAGTTCAGGCAGTTTGTACTGACAGAATATCTTGGACCCTCTGAAGCAAAACACATTTATACCTGGGTAGAAAGGCTTGTTGTTAAGCAAAATGACTAGGAAGAGCAGTACTACTAAAATCCTTAGTCCACTAAGCCAGCAAGCCACATAGGTGATTTCTGTTCTGGGTAAATGAGTCATGGGTACCAGGACCAGTTCAGGTGCCATCTTGCCCATCTGTGTTTCCAGCAGTGTCTGCAAATCTAAAATGCAAAAAGAGAAAAATGATGAGTTTTTACTCTTGGATTTGTACAGAGAAGGTACACAGTCAGTAATGTTAGATAAATATATCTACCACTGCACAGTTGATTTATTTGGTTGGGGAAGACAGAGATAAAGACTGTTTAGCTTGTATGGGTTTGACTCCTACTACTCCTTGCACCTGCTCTTAGGGTATGTTTGGCTGAGAGGTTTTCCATTATCACACCAAACAGAACTAATGCTAAAGTATTTGCCAGGTCCTCAGTTTTTATGGTTTTCCAACTTAGCAGAAATCACACTTGTAACATGGTTGAAAACACCTTTCCTAGATCTGGAAATGATATTCAGGTTAAGATTACTTACAATAAAACTAAGGAAAGCAACCCTAAAGATGCACTTAGGAAACAATCTAATGATGATAAAACACAGCAATGTCAGAAGACATTTATTGTTAATTTGATGATGTTAATTAGAGAACAAAGCATGAAATAATATACATAATAAACAGGTTGGAAAACTGTGAAGTGTATATTTATTAATAAATGATAAAAGCATAAGACGAAAACAAAAGTATTTTCACAGTATCATCCAACTTCTAAGTATAATAAGACTTTCCCTTATGGCAGAAATGCTTCTTTAAACTGAGAATTTCTTTGTAACTAAGATTGTCATGAAGTTGCCACATTAGACTAATGACCTTTAGTTATAATTGGATCATTGAATTTTAAATTGTCAAGAAATGGGATGAAATTGATAAAATTTGCCAAGAGTATAACTCTTTGATACACTTTTGACAATCTGAAAAATGCCATAGTTTAAAAAAGAGAAAAAAGAACCTTCTAAATACAAGGGCAAAAGAATTTCTTGAATATTTTTTCTAAAAGCTTTTTACCCATGGTCTCAGGATTTAAAAAAAGCTTTATTAAATTGATAATAGATGTTTGTTTTAGGTATCCTTTAGAGTAATTTTGTCAACGAAGTTTTTTATACCAATCCTGTCTCCAATACAGGGTTCATTTATAGCTAATTACTTATTGTAATGATATATGATGATACATTCATAACGATATCCAATTTCTAATCAATAATTAAGACCATGGAAGAAACAGGTGAACTATTTAATTGAGTAAAAATTGTAATGTATAGGAATGAAATATTTTAAATATGTGTGGATGAAGAAAACTGCTCATCCCTGAATTTATCTCACATTGAAAATTGTTGACACAAGGAGTAAATGTAGTCAGGAGGAGAACTGATTAATATTGAATCTTAAGGGTCAAAGGACTTCATGTCTGGTGTAATAAGCAACTAAGTTTAGGTATTAGAACGTTTTAGTAACATAGCAATTATTAAGAGTCAGGCAAGGTTTCTATCATAAACTCCAGTTTGGGGAGGCTTGCATAGTTCTAGAGTCTACAAAAGCGTGACATGGTATCCTCAAGGAAAATGATGGGTTGGAAATGAAAAGTGAGTCATTAAACTCAAATTTTAAAAATTAAATTATTTTTATTCTCCAAATTAAAAACCTATCTTATCACTTCTAGACTTTTTACAAAATCTCTAAACTCAGGAAGCTTTAGATGAGAGGTAAACTTCACTTACATTTTTTAAATGTTGAAATCTTTCCTTTTGAGAATTCTCTAGCACACTCAAGTAGGTTATAAATTATTATAAATACTACCAAAGGGAGCTCTGTATCAGTTCAACCAGATACGGTTCAATGAAACCCCTCTGCCCTTTCCACTTAGTCCTGAGTAGAACATTAGTGCCACATGCAAACCGTTATTCTTCACTCAAGCATATTTAATCATGTTGGTCTATTGAATTACTTAAGGCTTGGTTTTTCAGCCAACATAACATTTCATTTAACTAACAAATAGTGTTGTAATTATTTGCTTTAAAATTTGCACTGGATGCATTGTGATTTCAACTTCAAAAAATCAAAATAAATATATAAACAAACATTTTATTTAAAAATGATGAAATAAGAAGTCAGAAATTACATTGATGTCTATATTTTCTGGCCTGTAATCCAACAATATAATTTATTTCCTTAATATTACCTGTTTTAAATTAACATAGAAAGAGTTTAAGATGATGAATTTTGAATCTCAAAGGAAGGATGGCATTTCTGAGTAGGTGGGGGTGTTGATCAAGTATTAACTCCAGTATTCTTTACCCAAGTAAATGAAAGTTCTGAATCTTCATATAATTCCTTGGTCGGACACTAAGTGTCCTACCCTCTTATAACCCTTATGTAAAATTGAGAATGTATAGATACATTCAAACAACAGAATTGATCAGTCAGGGAAGAAGCTGTGCACTTTCGGTTTCTATCACGTTAAACAAAATACTCAGTAGTGCTTGGGATTTTCCCAACAGACACAATCTAGGTGTCTACTGAGGCCTCACTGTATAGTTAAGAAGTTTTAAAAGATCTTCTAGGTATCACCTAGGGACAATTAAGTGATACATAAAACTACTCCAGGGTTGGAAGGCTAGAATTACTGGAAACAAATGCACATAGAAAAACAACTACAAAGCAGAAAAACTATCTTTAAAATCTGTTAGACATTCAAAGAGAGAAAGATTAAAGATCCCCGTGCTTAATAAGCATTACTGCTTCTTGAAACCACAGTACACTTTACTATGGGAGTATTCAGTCATATTAAAACCAAATCATGTCAAGATATGTGGCAGAAAAAAATCTCATGGAAATCTGTCATCACAACATAATTGTTTCTATCACCTACCCGACAAGAAAATTAAGTGCTGCTATTACTAACAGGTCATAATAATGTAAGTTAGGTCTGAAATCCATATCCATTAAAACTGTTGAAACATATTTTATTAATGAATATCTATCCTCAGATCCAAAACAGCTTCTAGAAAATATTACTGAGAGCAACGACTTGCAAACAGGTCGGAATGACTATCTTGTTTTCCCAAGTGCTTTCTTGATTTTTTTTCTTTCCCTCATTCTTTTCCCCCATTCCTACCCCTTTTCTCCCATCCATCTATCCATCGCCACCCACCTATGCAGCATTCATCAAGTACTACTTGCAAGACACTCTATTGGGGGCAAGCAGCACGACAGACAAGGCTTAGGTGCACATGATGGTCAGGCTAGCACACACAGCAAAAGCTTTTATATAATTTTTGTTGCAATTGGTATTAAGACAACTATATTTGAGAATTGTTAGTTCAAGACCAGTATATGAGTTAAACTTCAAAACTCATTCATGGTACCTTTCCTCACCCTCTGGGTAAAAGAATGGGAAGTAAAACTTTTCATGTCCAAACTTCTCTTATTTTCAGGAGAAATTTATATTTCAACTTTGGCTAGTATAATCTAATTTGCCAGCAAGTTCAAGGGACAAATGTTAAATGTAAACTCTTAAAAGGATGCTGTGCAATCTATTCACAAGGAAGAAATATATGAAAACGTAGATTAAAAGAAGAAAAGCATTCTTAACACAGAACCAGAAAATCTAGAGGCTGCCACAATACACTCTCCTTGCTTTTTAACTCAGAGATGCCATTCTGTCAGTACTCAACACAGATCTTTAAATCCCAGAGCTAATAATGTTTCCCAGCTACAGCTGGATGCTTCTGACAAGCAGCATGTAGTAGGAATCCTCACAAGGGATAAGGTTCCTAACAGTCAACTCAGAGTTCAAATCCCAAAAGAGGTGCCCCTGATGTGCAGAGCACTTAACCCTTCGACCAGTACCAACATGACTATTCACAAATTATTGATGTCCCTAAATCCCTGGCAGATTGCATACAGTACTTGTATCCACTGAAGCTCAAGCATATGGCCACTAATTGGATGGATTAAAAAAATACATATATACATTCAGTCTTTGCTACATGAATGTAAAGCCAATGAAATGCTAGAAGGTGATTGAATTGGACAGAACACTGCTAAATACATGCTTAGCCTCATGTTATGGATCACTTCCATTGACATCTATCTGCATCCTTGGTACAGTTTAATTAAATCTGTCTGGAACAAGTCTGCCCTCTAAATGATCGGCACTGCAAAGAAAAGCTGAAACGAGGAGGCTGGAGGCCTTTTTCATGAAGCATTCAAATGACCGTCTGTGGTTAAGAACAGCAGCAGGGAAGAAATTCATTTGCAAAATTACCCAGCTCTTATACTTTTCTGCAAGAAAAGGCAAAGCTTCTTCTGAGGTCATCTTAGAATACCAGAAGCTGAATGAGGTAATACCAGATCTTAAGAACTCAAACTGGACTATACTCTGATCCAGAATAGACAATTTTTAATTATTTCTAAAGCAATACACATTACAGCAAACTTTCCTATTAGTAATTTATTTTGTAAAATATAGCACCCAAGTTGAACAATTTTGCTTAAAATAGTCCCTTAGGGACAATTTTGCAACTAGATGGCAAGACCATCATCTATTTTATTTGGTTTTTATAGCATATAGAATAATAGCATGGGTAGTTTCAAATGATTAAAATATTTATCAAATACCCTTAATGTTTCCAACACTCCTAAGGTGTCAGGAAAATAAACAAGCAAAGTATAGATCTAGGGCATGGAGAACATGGGACATAGTTGAATCTTAAATTAATTAATTTAATTATACATCTTTTCTATAGCACTCTCTGATATTTATTATATTTTATTAAAGAGATGTAAATTAATGTGTGTATGTTCATTAATACCAGAATTAATTATAATTTGTAAAATATTCAAAGGACTGTGCTATGCTTAAACATGTAAGTCATTAGTTTCTTTCAAATGAAACCATCAGGCATGCAATGAACTTTTCTTCGTTTAATATTTACTTCATAGTTACCTCATATATAACGTTGAGTTATATCCTGTGCCTGATCATATTCCTCTAGTCATTCATTGAAAAAAGACCGCCTTTGTTTGTTATAACATCTTCATTCAGGCTAGGAAAAAGTTAACAGTAGCACTAACCCATAAAAGTACCCCTAAATTCATTTTGGATGCTATTCAAAAGTGGGCATTATTTAGGCCTGATGCCCGAGAGAAATGAGTCAGACTTAGAAGACATATTAAAGTAAATAAATCCTATGTGAAAGTCTTTAATCAGAGCAACATTTATTAAATACTTAGTGTACATTTATAACGCAGTGGTGTAAGTTATCTTCCCATTGCTGGGACAGATTATCCAGTAGCTACAACTTACAGGAGAGCTTTATTTTTGCTCATGGCTTTAGAGGATTCGATCGATGGTTGACTAGCTCCAAGGCAGAAACAGCATGGTGGAAGGGCCTAGGTAGAGGAAATCTGGTCACCCTATGATGGCCAGGAAGCAGAGAGAAAGGAAAGGAGGACCTGAAGACAAGAATATACCCTTCCAGTATAAGTGATCGCCTTCAACCAGGACCATATCCCAACAGCACATTCAGCTATGAACTCATTAATGGATTAGTCCACTGATGAGTAAAGCACCCACCATGGTCCAATCACTATCCTAAAGCTTCACCTCTAAACACAAGAGACTTTTGGGGGGACATTCTAGAAATAAACCATAGTAGGTGGGAATGATGAGAAATAAGAAGCAAGTACAAGTTTCTTCAATGAGTCTATAAACTGGGATGCTATACACATTGCAAATCACTAAGGAATGACGGAGTCAAATGAGTTAAAAACTACAGTGATATTGAAAGACTTTCTGAGGAAGATAACATTTGAGCTGAGCTCTGAAGAATGAAGCCAGATATGCTGTCTACCAATATTATAATAGGCAATGTGGGCTAAGAAGACAGGTACTAAATTATGCTGCCTTGGGTGCATGCTTTGTGTGGAGGACTGTGTCAGTTGAGGTCTAACCAGGAAAAAATTAACCCAGAGAACTGACTTTACAAATGATGAAGGGATGGGATGGCAGATCACATACGGTGTACTAATTTAGAGATTAGCAATTTCAGGAAGTGGCCAACAACACTTGGATTGGAATAACAGGGGGAAAGTAGTGTTTCTAGAGTCCAGAGACTAGGACCACCCAGCAAAGGATGAAACTAGAGAAAGCCTAAAACAACAGAGGAATAAAAATGGCATCATTGCCAGAGATCATTGTGAAGCAGAGAGAAGGGGCGGAATATGCTGGTGTCTTCCTGTCTGCTACCATCAAAATCTCCCATCCATGCCTCCCATTGGGCAGGCCCAAGCCAAAGCTGACAAGGAGCTGAGGAAAAACAAAGTAAGAGGCCAATCTCCTGTCGACACAAAACAGAACAAGGGAATGCAAGGAACATTTATAAGAGCAAGTAGTCTAATAAGAGCAAAGGGACTCGTACAATATAAGATTGTTTGCAGAGAATCCTATTGTATAAAAGGTTTTGAACCAAGGAACCAAAGAAGAAGCCATTTTAGACTTTGGGGAAGGAGACGTACAGAATGAAATTGTTATTTCAGTGATATGTGGCCAGGACTGGAAAAAGATTTGAGGCATGGTGACCAGTTAAGAAATAGTAACAAATTAAAGATGACCAGAAATAGGCATTCTTCCTCTCGAAAAGCGAAGTGTATTTCCTTTCCCTGTGCATGAGGGTTGGCCTTTGAAAGCAGAGATGCTGTGCAGATCTGAGACTAGCCTTTAGGTGTACTGGCAGCTTCCATCTTAGAAGCTTGACGCCTTGAATTGCCATATGAAGTTCACCCATTCTATTAAAGAGCTCATGCAGAGAAGCCTTCACTAAAGGGCAGGCAGAAAGGCCCAGCTGAATTCAGTAGTTTGGCTGTCACTCACTGTAGTAGTCAGCTTTCCTATTGCCAGGACAAAATACCTAACACCCCAACTTAAAGGAGATACTTGATTTAACTCACAGTCTCAAAGGTTTCTCTTTGTGACTGGATGGTTCCATGGCAAAAACATCATGGCAAAAGTCATGGGGGAGGAAAGCAGCTTTGCAGTGGCTGGGAAGCAGAGCGCAACGTAAGAGTATCAGAAGGGAAGAGACAAGGCTTGAAATACAGTCCCCAAGGTCACATCTCCATGACACAGTAGACATATTCAGAACTAAATTTTACTAATCCCTTTGGTGGCTCTCAAGCCAAACAAATTGACAATCAAGATGAACCATCACACTTGCCAAGGCATCAGATATGTGAGTGAAGCCACCTTAAATCTGTAAGACGAGCCCAGCTGCTAGATGAATTCCAGTGGGTGACTCTTGCTGATGCCATGTGGAGAATTGTTTATGTTGCTGAGGATTACTCAGATTTAAGATCCACAGAGTCATAAAATCTCATAAAATGGTTGTTTTAACTTAGCAAATTTTGAAATATTTGTTATGCAGTAATACATTAAAATAGAACTTACATAATAATATGAATGTATTACTTATATAATAATATGAATGTATTTTTGGTAAGTCCAAAAAGTTGAGAGTTATAGTAGTAGGAATGAAGAAGTGACATGGATTTGGGAGAAAGATCCTGAGTTCTCCTTTGTGTTTACAGTATCTTGACAATTTTTTTTCTTAAAGGGCCAGATGGTAAACATTTCTTGGCTTTGTGGGCCATATGGACTCTGTTGCTACTATTCAACTGCAAAAGAAGCCGCAGACCACATGAGTGATGTAGCTGAATTTCAATAAAACTTTACAAAAGTAAGTGGTTGCCTGGAGTTAGCTATGGGGCATGAATTGTTGACCTCTGGTTATATCGTCTGACATACAGAGGAAAGTCCAGCTGGGGATATGCCATAGGTAGATGACAAACAGAAAGGGAATGCTGTGAAGTTTCAGGGCTAGATACATGACTGGAGAATAGACAGATGTTCTGGAAGGAGTAGGACTCTGGTGATGTGGCTTCTTACATAGCCTCTGCATCACTGAGTCTCTTACATAGTACTGGAATCACTGGTAAAGATTTTAATGACTGAGGGATTACTTGAATCTATAAAGCGTCTCCACTACACCAGAGAATGTATAATCAGAGACATCCAGAGATCAAAATCAAACAGATTTTCAGATATATTAATAATAGCCCTGGGCCCACTGCCTTCAGATTTGTGAAATTTTTAAATTAATGTATTTTATTAGTACATCGGACTACTCTAGAACCATTTTTCCTAAGTGTGGCTAATAAAATTATAATTCTTAATTAATATCACATTCATGATTTATTTGAACAGTTATGGGTTTAGCAATACTTCCTGCTCATTTGAGGAGTATCTACAACATTAATCTCAAAGTATTTATGTCTCAAACTATCCTGAAAAGTCTACAGTTGTTTTCCATAATTTATGATATTTTGAAGGTGTTTGATCATTTTATTTACTGTTACATCATGGAAAAAACCGTGACCTTTGGAGAAATAAGACAAGCAGTGTTTTAATTCTTCTGCTTATCTGTTAAGTTCATTGATATTTATTTTAGGCTTTATAAAAATTCTACCAGTCAGCTAAACAATTTAGATTTACGCAGCATGTAAATTCTATTAAACAAGGGCTCCTTACCCTTTCCCCTGTTGCCGTACATGTGCTTAGCACAGTGGTAAAACTATTCAGCATAAACAGTAATAGTCTGCTAAAAATCTTTAATATAACTAATACTGGAATTCTAGAAGATTATAGCGAATATTCAATGGAGTTCTAGCCTTTTAAGGCAGAGAATTGTTTGCGCAGTTCTGTTTTGGGCCACAGAAAGAGCAACTTGGTTAAGAGGTGAGGCCTTCTTATAGTTCTTGCATTTGATAAAATACAGACCTTTTAGCATTTCCTCATAGACCTGTGACCTCAAGCCCTGGCCTGCAGAATTTTTTACTTCTTGAGAGCAAAATGATTGGTGAGGTCTTTCTATTAGATATAGTAGCAGTTTTTGCTAAGAAGGGGATTTTAATAATTCTAAATTGCAAGGGATTGCCAGGCAAGATTGCTCCTAGATACTGAGACAAACCCACACGAAGCCGACTATACAAGCTCCTGTGCAGTGCCGTCTGTTTAGCTCTAATAGCATTTTCTGTTTTTCATCTTGGTAGCTAGGTTTCAGACTCTGCCTGGGACATCTGCTCAATGTAAAATGTAATTGGTGGGTCTCAGTCCATTTGTGGCTGGCTGAAATTTTCCATCTTCCTTTCCAGAAAAATGGTCCATAAGGAAATTAAGTGAAAAGAGTTAGACGTCACACATGGATTCACGTGTAGGTGTACTGAAGGCCTAGATAATCTTGCTGTGTGAAAAGCACAATATAAATTCAACTCTGGTCCATTGGTTCATCTACTTTGCCTCTCAGCAGCTCCCTAACAACTGAAGTATCCTGTATCTGGAAGATGGTGCAACTTTAGGGACATCTTTTTACTATTCTAAGCCACTGAATAATTTGAGCTGCGATTGTAACTTGGCTTGAAATTGGCTGTGATTTGCCGGCTCATTTAAACAGGATGGTGTATGAAAATAGCATAGGAAGTACATGTTCTGTGCTTTTTTACATTATGTAAATAGGTCTAAAGTCTCTGTAAATAATAATTAAAGAATAGTCATAACTTAAGTATAAACAGATTAGAGGTCTTCATACCATACATTTACCCAAGAGAGAAAACAGACCACCTTAATTTATTATAACCAAAGGCTATATCACTCTAAAGTAATATGAATTTGGATTTCAAAAGTCAATAGGGTTTTTTCCATATAAATTTAAAGCCACCAAAGATTTCACTGAACTTACCAAATGCATGATTAGTTTCTTGTTACAGACAATTTCTATCAATCCAAATTTAGTTTGTCAGCATGGATTAATCAAAATCGTCAGGGATTAAGTTCTGGATGGCTCAAGGGATCAGTTCCTGGGCTAGGAGCCTTTCGCCCTCAGGGCACTGTTTCCAATACTTACAGGAGTTTTGTGAGGACTATGTGACAGCTAATGAGAAACAAGCCAGTACTTTCAACTAAGTACCTTGCATAAATTCATTGTCCTTCATACTCAAAGACATTACCACTTACTGGCCGAGTGTATGTGCAAAGTGAAAAGTTATTACATTACCAGTAGTTCTAGTTATTATTCATAGATATGTCCACATTTATAATCTCCTCTGGTAAATGATAGCAGTTGCTATCTTCAAGACCTGCTGTATCTAGTTATAGAACATTTATCTCTGTATGACATTTTTCTGCAATCTAAACCGGTTGATCTCTGCTTGCCCCAAGATATTGTATATCCTTCGCTTTGTAGAATGAAGTGTAGAAATATTGCTTTTCTAGACTCTATGTATGTAAATCTCCTTTTTTTGCTTGCCTTTCAGGCCTTTTCTAAATGATAGGTTATAACATTGAAATCTTTTCCCACTAATAAAGACTCCAAGTCTAGGCCCTAATTAGTCATATGGGTTCCCTGGTGCTTTGTGTTTACAAATACTTGCACTAGGGCCGGTGAGATGGCTCAGTGGCGTAAGCGCCTGCCTGGCAATCATGAGGACCTGAGTTCGACTCCCAGAACCCACATATGAAAAAAGGGCTGGTGATATCGCCCAGCGGCACGGGTGCCTGCTGGTGCGCGAGGTCCTGAGGTCGACCCCCGGTACCCACACACACACACAAAAAAAGAAAGAAATACTTGCACTAAGTCTTTAGGAGTCTTTTAATCCAGTCTGGGCATGCACAGTGATTCATGGAGTAGTACATGTGTCCTACTCTGTGGCTACAAGACCTCATCATTCCAGGTCAAAGAAACCATCTGAAGATCTTCTTCCCTTCAGCCTCATTACACTGAGGTTATTAACAGCTTCATTTATTCAAGGTGAGTCAGGAAATATTATTTGGAAGATGAGATAGTCCTAAGGGCAAAAAACCAAACCAAACAAACCAAAAAACTAAAACCCAAAACCCCAAAAATTTCTTTCTTTTCTTGGTAAAAATATTAATATGATTTTGCTATAAAGGTACTAACCATTCCTTATATAAAGAACTAAAAAATATGACACCCCCTCAAATTTAAAGAGCCAAAGGAAAAAACGGCAACTGAAATGAATAGACACTTCTCAGATGAAGAAGTACAAATGGTGAATAAATACGTGAAAAAATGTTTAGCATTGCTGGCAATTCAAGAAATGCAAAATAAAACAACACTGACATTCCACCTCACTCCAGAAAGAATGGCCGTCATTAAGATATCAAACAAGAACAAATGCTGATGAGGCTGTGGGGTGATTGTGGTCGTGGGGAGGAACCCTTCTTCATTGTTGGTGGGAGTGTAAACTGGTATAACCACCATGGAAATTAGTATGGAGATTCTTCAAAAAACTAAAAATAGAAATTCCATTTGACTACCAACTACGTCTAGGTACCTTCCTGAAAGAGTTAAAGATATCATATTACCGTGTTACATGCATACCCATGTTTATAGCAGCACAATTCGTAATAACTAAATCTTGGAAGCAGGCTATATGTCCATCAACAGATGAATGAGTAAAGAAAATACACATTCTACACAATGGAGTACTACTGTTCCCTAAAGAAGGATAAAATTGAGTCTTTTGTAGGAAAATAGATGCACCTTGAGACCATAATGTTAAGTGAAGTAAGTCAGACACACAAGCTTAAACAGCTCATGGTTTCTCTTATACATATAAGAAACCTGATATATAATTAAAGTACAAATGAAAGACAGGCAATAGGAAAAAAGGAGAGAAAAAAGTTATTGTAATCAGAGACAGCCAATGCTTTTAAAATTGTACCTTGATTTAGTATATCTTATGGGTTGTATATGGTTTTTTGGCCTGTTAGTCTGGTTGTGAATCTGTGTTTATGATAATTAACTTGAAAAAGACTTATAAAATAAATAAATAAATCTAAGGCCAGCAAAAAAAAAAAAAAAAAAAAAAAAAAAAAAAGATACTTGCCATTCATTGGAAAGAAAGAACCTTGCTTACCCCGAATTGGAGAAAAGATATACTAATCATTCTGGTTCATTTCTTGAAGTTTTATTGCCTTTTCTTCACTGAAGTATTTTCAGTTTTGGATTTTTCTGTGATACTGTATGTTTAAGAAGCCCAGCATAATGACTGGTACCTATAGTGACATAGTACTCTATAGTGATGATTCTTATCTATATAGAGAACAGGAAACATCTGGTGCTCTTATCTATTCTCAGAAAGAGGCCATTGTGATTCTGGATGTTACATAGGAGACAATGTAGTTCTCTACTACTACTACTGGACCATATCCATTCAATGAAGTCAGCTTGGTGGAATGGCTCAGGGATGGAGGTATGTGTAAGAGGCAGCCAAGGGAAGTTGACAGTTTCGTTACTTGTTATCTGTATGTCTGTAGCCATTTGAAGTCTCATGGCTGTGGGATTAAAAGGCAAGGTATAGAAAGGTGTAATAAAATCAAGCAATGTGCCTTCCTGGATTCCATATGTCAGGAAAATAGTTCAAGAGAATTTTTCCAAGGAGATTATTGACCTAGCTTACTACAAACTGATCAGATTGCTCCAGGTCATAAATCTAGAGATGCGGGAGGGAGGAGTGAGATCTTCCGATTCAGGTGAACGGATGAAGTTGACTTTGCTAAGTGTTTTCCTTCTCAGTCTGGGGAAGCGGAGGCAGACAGTTATTTGCATAGAACTTCTTGGTTGAGGATCAATCTACGCTGGATTTTTCCTTAGAGGATCTACTATTTTCCTGGAGACAGGCTATCACTAAGTAAAAGTACATAATTTCTCCCATAGTGCCTGTGTACTATGTTCCCAATTATAGCATCATACAGAACTTCAATTGTTTGTTGTTTTCCTTCTCAGTGGGTAAGAAAGGAAGTAACTATACACTAGTTATATCCTCAGACCAAAGACAGAATCTGTCATATTATCCCAACTCAACAAATGTGTAACAAATAAGTGAATAGGAGAATCCAGAGAAGAGCATAAAGTCTCCCACACTTATTTCTTATCCTAGTCTTTCCTTTGGTGATGATGACTTTGAGATTGAATGATAATGTATTAGAAAAGTATAATTTACTTGGTAAGCCCTTGAATGCTAGACACTTAATTCAAATCCTGATTCTGATAGTTTTTAGCTGTGTAATTTTGAACATGTCCTCATCTATAAAATCAGAATAATACTTGTTTCATTTAGATGTTGTGAGGATTAAATAACATATAGTTCCTGGCACAGGTAAGTTACATTATTAGTATTATCATTGCCATCAAAGTCAGAATATGGCCAGCTTGCTGTTGTTGAGGCTACATGGGGTGGGGGGGGGCGTGTATACAGCAGCAAGAAAGTGTATATAGCAGCAAGAAAGAGTGCTGGAATTCTCATTTTTGGAATTATTAACCTCAATTACTGTGCAGTCCCTCTGTGGCTTGGTTTATCAAGTGGAATATGTGACTTTCCTATTCTAATTTCATTTAGACAAATAGAATCTCATTATTTATTCAAGGAAATTCCATGTTTGCTTCTTTTAAGTGGTTGCAGTCCGTGTGTGTGTGTGTGTGTGTGTGTGTGTGTGTGTTGTGTGTAGCTGATTGAAGATTTGTTTTAGTACTCATACTCATGGAGGTAGAGAGGGAGTGTGGAAATGTAGAAACATAAAATGCTCTGATTCTGACCAAGCCAGAGAATTTACCTAGATTTCTAGGTGGTGGCTAGAAATGCAAGAGAAAGGAGACAAAGTTCTGCAAGAAGCCTGGCTTTGGAAGCATGGAGCTTCCAATGCAGTGAATGTGTAGGAATCCTAGAGGTAACAAAAGATCTTAGCCTTGACTCTTTCGTATATACCAGCAAAATAGTAATCTGGTATATGTAAAATACCAGTAGTGATAATGAGGGCCCATAAACCAACGTATGGTAATGAAAAAATTCTGGAAATATTAGACAATCTCTAGAGCCTAATTTCTCTGGGGGAATATAGTTATTTGATATTTATCAGGTTTCTTTAAGTTAGTATCTTTTACTTAAACTTAAGTTACTACCTTTTTCCCTTACTTTATTTGCACTCACAACTCTGCCAAAATAAATTGGTACTCTAGAACTATGTAGGTTCCATTTTTCTTTTGCCATCAGTCAGTTCTAAATAATCAATAAATAAAAGAACCTCACATACCCAGACCTTGGTTTGAAAGATATCTTGAAGATTTACAATATGCTAAACCAAGGAAAAACTTGGGAATAATCAGCACAATACATTTTTCTCTCCATCATAATCAGTTTTTCAGTCTCCATGTCGATAAAACTTTTTCTCCTTTTTCAAAATGGTTTACAACTTAAATAATTTAATATAACAGTTGTTATATTTTTATTGCAAGCTTATAAAACTAGTGCCATAAGTCTTTTCCATGCAGTATATTACCAAAAAGTGACACTAGAGAAGGGGAACTGATGATTACTAAAACTGTAATTCAATCTTCAAGTTCTGAAGATGTCATAAAAATGTCGTCTGCTTTACTTGCATATGGCAGATACTATCAGGATGCCTCAAATGAACTCTCTCTGGGTATTCAATCTCTCCTTAGGCATTATTTTATATACAATAAAAATGGGACTTCACAATGCAAATGCAACTATGATTCAAGCCCAATAGTTCTTTTATCAAATAAGATTCTTTTATGAAGCTTCATCTTAGAATTAATTTTGATATCAACGCCTGTCAAGCTGTGGAAATTGAGCTGAACCAAGTGAGTCTATTCCTCTTTCCGCTGACTTTTGGGATGTGGTAATTAGAAAAATTGCAGAGATTTTGTACTGTGCTAAAGAAAATTTAACTTGTCACACTATATATTGTCAATTCCATCAAAAGCATAGGAATGATAAATAATGATGTTGTATAAATGCCTATTTTTCATATATTTTTAAATCTGCTGTGTATTACTTTTTTTACAGTTGTCTCAGTTATCAGGAAATTATTTTCTAATTCTAATTGTTGCTATGCTCAGAAAGGTCCACGAAATTAAGTAATAGATTTCTATGTATATATGATTAACCATGTTCCACAAAACTTATAACACCAGCATGGAAGGAAATGTATTCTCTAAGATAAAGAGAACAGTTAGCAACCCTACTTTCCTGCAGTTGTTTTCCCTTAGTCCCCTTATCACATCTGTATTGACTTTCTTCTAAAACAAAGAAGCATCCAAGTTGCCAAACCTCTCCTTTATGTGTCCAACATGCAGTTAATGTACTGATAATTCTGCAAGTGAAATTTAGGAGCTGTTTTCTATTAACAATATTGGTTTGCTTCCTATATTTACACACTACAGCTACACCTTATCGAATCCTTTGTAAGTCTTCTCAGGATGAAAATAAATTTGCTTTTTGAGAGAGGTGGAGGAATTGAACATTTTATGGCTGCCAAGCGATCAACACCTGCAGTTGTGTAATGACATTTCCCATGTGTCCCCCAGCCTGTGAGAGGGCCAGCAGCTCCTTGTGAGTTTCTGCATTTTTTGCCTCAACCAATGCAACCCTGGCCAATTCCACAAGGGGTTAAAGGTCACAGATACTGCGTGAGTGGTGTTTAATTCTCACCACAATAGGGCTGCTAATCACATAGCATTTGGGTGAATTATGGTGATTAGAGCAGCAGGAGCACAGAGGGGTTAAACAATAACAGCGCACAACTACAGCTGTGATGGTGGCAACGAAAAAGTGGTGTTTGCACAGACCTGTGGTAACGGGTCAGATTAGGATTCTAGAAACGTTTGGTGAAAGACATGTTGCCCCTTCTAGGCTAGCTCTTTCGAGACCAGCTCTATAAAAAGTAGAATGACGATAATTTTATAGTTTTCAAGTGATGGAAGGACTCAAAACATTCTCTTCCAGCGCACTGAAGTCCTGCAGCCCAGAGTGAACCTCCATTCTGAAGCCCCTGCTTCGTAGCCACTGTCCACTGACAGCGGTAGGCGCCTGTCTCCTAGGAGACATTTTAGTTTGTCGGTTCTCGTCTTACTCTTCTAACACATTCAACCTCTGCAATGGACTTCATTTTCTCTCAAAAAATTTAAGGAGCAACAAAGGAGAAGACGCTATTCCTTGGTGGTTTTAAATCCAAGAAAAATGAATTACATCTTTTAAAATAGAAAAATAGCGCCGGTGATGTAGCCCAGCGTCGCAAGCGCCGGTCTGGCAAGCGCGACGTGCTGAGTTTGACTCCCGGTACCCATATTAAAAAGTAAATAAATAAATAAATAAATAAAATAAAATAAAATAGAAAAATAGATCCTGGGTATGAAGTGTTGTGAAGAGCAGCTAACTCGAACAGAGTTGGAATGCCTTGTAGTATGAGTTATTTTCCTCAATTAAACAAGGCTGAGAGCTCTAGAAGGTGTGACTCGCAAGGCGAAATTAAGCTACCGTCAGCCCCAAGATTTAGGTGTAGAGGTTTTAATTTAATTTATTTTTTTTTGAAGAGTATTTGCCAACCAAATTTCTTGAATGTACAGAGGGAGATGTAGCTTGTACTTACAAAATAAATAAATAAATAAAGGCTTCAGCTATATTTATAAACTGAATATAGCACATTGAATTTTACTGGGAAGTCAAAAAGTAGTCCTGGTTGACAAAATAAATGAAGTGGTAACATATATTTGGCTCAAATAATGCCATAAAGCAAATAGTCTCATATGTTCCAGCTGAAACGTCTGGATAGTTTTTAAGATTTTTTTTCTTAAAATATGAGTCAATGTTCTAACATGGAGGTAATGAATGTGGTTAAGATCTATGACAAAATCTGAATCACGAAGAGAGAGTTCAAAACTCTTTGGCACAGTTCAATAGAAGAAACACCAAATGCTTTTTAAAAATATTATGTTGTCAAGCCCAGCTGCTGTGAGCCTGTAATAATTCCAAACTAGATGTAGGTGATTTATCCTGTACACTAATAGACAACCTAACCCGCCTGGTTGGATATCAGCTTGGCAAAGGCAGTTTGGAGCTAAAAAGTGCTAGAGCATTAAGTACCTTTTAAACTTTCACCTATCATGACAGCAATTATATTGTGAATTTGCATTACTACTTAGGCAAATGAAGATTTAAATGTGTATATGTTTGTTGGAATCTTGAAGTGCAAGAGACAATAATAATAACCATAATAATTGCCCAAATTAACGTTATTTAACATGTAAAGGTATCATATTAGGTTTTTTACATGCATTATTTCATTTAATAATCACAACATACAAAGTCTGCTTTTTGTTGTTACCCCCATTTCACAGATCAACAAATTGAGGCTTAGAAAAGTTAAATAAACAGCCTTTCTGGATTGTATAAAAATTTAGGCTCTACTAAGTTTCAGAAACATTCTGAGATAACAAATTGACTCATCCTGCTCTTCTGTGAATATTGGCTCTTAGCAGCAGTGCAGCTTTAGGAATCAATACAGGGCATGAATTCTATAAATGTGCCTCTTAATAAGTTAATAAAACAGAGATATTCTCATTGCCTCTCCATCAAAGTTTCAGAGGGAAAATGAGAATATTAAATGCAGTAGGATAGGGAAGATCTGCTCCATTTGCTCTGCAATGATAATCTTTTACAAAAGAGGATTTTTATTATTAATTCTATGCCTTCTGGGGATATTATAATTTTCTAGAATGTAGAACTGCCTTAAGCACAGTAATTTGCTGAGCTAGACTGAATCTCAAAATGTTTCAAATGAGCTGATAAACAGCTGCGTAATTAGCCATTATTAGATCAAGTCTGTATGTTACTAATATCCACATGAACAAACCATTGGATAGGCAAATTGTAGATACAGTTTTAAAAAGTAGGAGCCTGTGTTATATTTTTACATGCTTTGTAGCTTATTCTTTAAAGAATTTAAAACTGCATTTCATATGCCTTTTTAATAAAGAAATTTAGATTATTCTATTAAATAAATCCTTAATGACTTAATCAGTAAATACATACTCGCAAGTATGAATAAAGAAGAATTTGTGTGCTGAACGCTGTTCATGCTCTAAAAGTGCCTCATGGAGGGATTTTTCTTTTCAGTTGAAACTTGCCTCAAATCTATTGTTTGCATGGGTAATGGTCTTTCATTCTCCTTTGAGTTTTAGTTTAAGTCCAGAGTATGAAATACAATGGGCCCTGGTTAAAAGGTTTTTGTATGCTCAAATCAGAAAAAGAAAATACGGTCAGTTTTTATGCTTAAACACACACACCTTGTTGAAGTTGTTACCATCCAGTCCAAAATGTGTCCATGCTGTACTTAAACCCCTCTTTCCTCTCATTTTTGAAGGTCTAGACACTGGATCATAAAATGTTGCTGGGCTGGAGCTCATCATGCAGCCTAGGTGCAAGTTGTATGTGTGTATTTTTAATAATAAAGTCAACTCGGCATTTTTGTTTTGTGTGTGGGTACCGGGGGTTGAACTCAGGACCTCGGGCGCCAGCAGGCGCCCGTGCCGCTGAGCGATATCACCGGCCCTTTTTTCGTATGTTGCTACCGGGAGTCGAACTCAGGACCTCGCACTTGCCAGGCAGGTGCTTATGCCACTGAGCTATCTCACCAGCCCCAACTCAGCATTTTTGAGGAACAAATAAAGACATGAGAAATTTTTCAAAAAGTAACAGTTTTTAAGCTGGTTTAATTTAAACAAAATTATAGTTTATGCTCTGAATTCAGGAGCCAGAAAGCTAAAATGATAAATGTATTAAATCACCTTTGAACAAAAGAGACTACAACAGCAATTTCTCTTCCAAAATTAGAGGATTGATGTTTCGTATTAAATTGCTTAGATGTCCTCCTCTTTGGGGAGATAGACCAGATCATTTCTGAAGGTTCTTTGTAGATCATTTATCCCATGACTTTTATCCATCAGTATTTTAATGCCAGAACATAGTAAACTGCCAAGTTACTGTTGTGGAATGAATAAAATGCTATGTGTGAGACTAGCTGGAGAATGGATTTGTCACTAAATTTTATTACTTTAATTTATTTTTAATTTATTTTTTTTTGTGGGTACTGGGGGGGTTGACCTCAGGACCTCGAGCGCCAGCAGGCGCCCGTGTGCTGAGCGATATCACCGGCCCCTTTTTCGTATGTGGGTTCCGGGAGTCGAACTCAGGCCCTCGCGCTTGCAAGGCAAGCGCTTACGCCGCTGAGCCATCTCACCGGCCCATAATTTTGTTTTTTTGATACATGGTCTTGCTATGTAGTTGGGGCTGGCCTTGAACTCACAGCAATCTGCCTGCCTCAGCTTCTCAAGTGCTAGGATTATAGGCTGTGCCACTCTGCTCGGTGGTTGTTATAGAAAGCCCTTCTGGACCTTGTTGTAGTTCAGAAAAGTCCACATTTTTAATCCCATAAAAAAGTTATTGGAATTCTAATTAGTTAATTTCAATCTACCACTTCCAGTGCAGAGCATGGCAAGATGAACACATTAAGGCATTTTTGTAGTTGTGGGGAGCCAAGCGGGTCCTAAGTCCAGTCACAACAATGGCTAACTGGAACAAAGGCCTCGACTGAGGGCAGAACCCAGGTTTTATTAATTCATGAATAGGGGAGTGGCTTAGGGATGAGCAACTGTGAGAGTGGTGGGAAGTACATGAGTGTTGTGAACTGGGCTAGGTAGGAGGCCTGAAATCACTCTGTAATATGCAGAAAGAGAGAGAGAGATGCAGAAGAGTAATCTGCATATCACAGATTGGGGCAGTATCTAATGTTTTGGGGTCAGTGCTTCAGTTTTGATGTGTAATCCATGCCCTGAGAAGTCATAGCTTCTTTTCTCAAGGCTCATTCTCAGCCAATAGTGTGGTGTCTCTCAGCCTAGCTCACACATATTACTTGGGAGCTGTAGATGGGGCATCACTGACCTCTCACATTGCTTCAAAGATCACACATCAGCCCCTCAGTTAGACCCATCTGCATTGCTTAAAGCCAATTGAGGGGATAAGGAAATGTCCCAGCCAACTCTGCACATATCAATATATGGAAGTAGGGCCAAACACTCTTTTTCAAGGAAAGCTCTCCAGGTGGTCCTCCACAGTTGTCACTATATTTTTAAAAAGTGTTTTGACAATTTTAATAGCCTCTGAAATGTGTACACCCTTCTTATGCTTCCCATTATCACTGGTCTTCCACTTAATGCCAACTCATAATGTTAGGTAAAGTTTTATTGACTTGGGTTCAAGTTATGTTTTTATTACAACGATTAGTTATACATAGTCTGACTTACTTGTTAAATCTTTTTATTGTTTTAAAGAGAAAAAAATAAAACAAAATTTCAAAACAAGATAATGGGAGGGTAACAATGGTTAATACATAGCATATTTAAATTAGTTACTCAGAGTACAAGATATAGGCATTTAATTGTCCAAACAATATTAGCACAAACCTTTCTTTTCAATGAACTAAGGTAAATTCGTAGTATTGTTATAGAAATCCAATTGTTGTAGAAAACCAAATGGAAGACTATTTGCACCTGAGGAGTTGGAAGGCAACCTTTACTATGCTAGTGGGCTGAGGAGAATCAGGTCTCAAATCATCAGCTTAGAGTTTAGCTAAAGTACATTTTTGCAAGCCAGAAATATAAAGCTGATTGCAGGTAATTATATGATTGGTTACATAGGCTAAGGCATACGTTGTCAGGCAGATTTGTTCTGGACAAGCTTTGCTAGGGAGCTAGCTGTCTGAGCGGGTGGGTGAAATCAGGCAAGCATGTCCTTGACTGGGTTATTCTGTCCTAGGTGGAAAGTTCCTAGAATAGGCAATCAAAACAGAATATGTTTATAGGCCAGAAAGTATGAGCAATGCAGCTGGACTCAGTCTGATAAGGCTGAGTCAAACTGTCTCTGAGTGATAGCTGGCCTGGTGGTCAAGGCTTGCTGAGTCTAACTATGTGACAGGCAGCATGAGCTTAGGCAGAGGATACTAATTGATTTTTAATTTCGGCTATGAAATTTGTATAAGTTCACCATTACAGTATAATTATCTTAACTATGTTATATATATATATATATATATATATATATATATTTTTTTTTTTTTTTTTTTTGCTTTTCCCTTCCTTCTTTTTTCCTTTCCCCATCCCAGTTTCTCTTTCCTTTTGAACAGTTTCTTCCCATTTCACAATATCTGTTGTACATTTGGGATCTTATTTACTCTTTCAGCTTCTCACACAAGGGAGACAATATGATGTTTGCACATGTGCATCTGGTTTATTTCACTTATGAGTATGGTCTCAAATGGCATCCATTTACCTATAAAACTCTCAACTTTATCCTTCTTTATGGCTGAGTAGTACTCTATTGTATAAAAATACCACATCTTTTTTATCCGTTCCTCGGCTGATGGGCATTTGGGCTGTTTCCAAGATTTAGCTATTACAAATTATGCTGCTAAAAATATGGGTGCACATATATTACTGTAGTATGATTATTTTAAAAAATCTTCTGGGAAGATACCCAGAAGGGGAACAGCTGAATTGAATGGGACCACTAATCCTAGCTTTTTGAGGAATCTCCACACTGATTTCCACAGTGGTTGTACCAGTCTAAACTCCCATTAACCTTGGAGAAGTGTTCCTTTTTCCCCAGAGCCTCACCAGCATTTGTTATTGGTTGATTTATTGATGACAGCCATTCTTTCTGGGGTGAGAAGGAATCTCAGCATTGTTTTAATTTGCATCTCTCAAATGACCAATGATGTTGAACATTTTTTCATATATTTATTTGCCATTTGTATTTCTTCATCTGAGAAGTGCAAACTCATGTCACATGCCCATTTTTGGATTATGTCTTTAAATTTGGGGGTTTCATTTTTTTTAATTCTTTATATGTTCTAGGGAGACTGGCCTACAGTTCTCTTTCTTAGTTGGGTCCTTCTCTGGTTTTGGTATCAGGGTAAGGCTTGCTTTCAGGAATGAATTTAAGAGTATTGCTTCTCTTTCAATTTCATTAAATAGTTTGAGACGTAGTGGTGTTAGGTCTTCTCTAAATTTCTTGTAGAATTTGGCAGTGAATCTGTCAGGGCCTAGGCTTTTCATTGTTGGTTTCAATTACATCTTTGACTTCATTGATTGATATTGCTTTATTTAGGGTTTTTATATCTTCTTGATTCAGCATTGGTAATTCATATGTATCTAGGAATCTATCCATTTCTTCTGCATTTTCCATCCTAGACTACAAGTTTTCAAAGTAGGTGTAGATAATATTCTGGATTTCTGCAGGGTCCATTGTGATTTCACCACTTTTATTCCTAATTGCATGGATTTGAGTCTTTTTTTTCTTTTTTTTTTGATAAGGTTGGATAAGGGTCTGTCAATTTTATTTAATCTTTTGAAGAACCAACTCTTCGATTCACTGATTCTTTGTAGTTTTCTTAGTCTCCAATGTGTTAATTTCTGTTCTGATTTTTATGATTTCCTCCCTCCTTTAAGCTTTTGGCTTAGCCTACTCTTTTTTTCCTAGAAGTTTGAGGTTCACCATTAAGTTGTTTATTTGCACTTGCTCTGTTTTCCTGGTATGGGTATTTACGCTATAAATTTCCCTCTTAGGACTGCTTTTATTGTGTCCCATAAGTTTTGGTTTGTTATATTTTCATTATCATTTATTTGTAGAAACTGTCTAATTTCTTCTTTGATTTCATTTATGACCCATT
The DNA here is from genome assembly GCA_028451465.1 of Erethizon dorsatum. NCBI lineage: Eukaryota > Metazoa > Chordata > Mammalia > Rodentia > Erethizontidae > Erethizon > Erethizon dorsatum. Next base: position 44,041,923 of record CM051823.1, read on the forward strand.
TGTTGTTAATAAGGGCGCTATTTAATTTCCATGTGTTTATGAAGTTCTCGTAGCTTCTTTTGCCATTGATTTCTAATTTCATTGCACTATGGTTTGATAATATGCATGAGATAATTTCAATTCCTTTGCATTTACTTAAGCATGTTCTATGCACTAGCATGTGGTCTACTTTGGAGAATGTCCCATGTGAAGCTGAGAAGAATGTGTATTCTGAAAGTTTGGCTCAGTTCTAATATTTCATTGTTTTATTTTTTGTCTAGTTGATCTGTCTATTTGTGGCAGTGGGGTATTGGGATCCCCCAATGCAATTGTATTAGTGTTTATTTGATTTTTCATGTCTATTAATATTTGTTTTATATAGTTTGGTCTATTGGTATTTGGTGCATATATATTTATGATTGTTATTCTTTCTACATGTATTATGCCCTTTACAAGGATGTAGTGACCTTCTTTGTCTCTTTTAATCAGGCTTGGCTTGAAATCCACTTTGTCTGCAAATAGAACAGCTACTCCTGTTTTTTTCTGGGTTCCTGTCACATGGAGTACTATATTCTATCCTTTGACTTTCAGTCTATGAATTTCTTTTTGAAGTAAATATGTTTCTTGTATGTAGCATATTGTTGGATCTTGCTTCTTGATCCGTTCTGCCAGTCTGTTTCTTTTGATTGATGAATTGAGATCCTTTACATTGATGGTTGTAACTGACTTATATTGACTTATCCTTGTCATGTTATTTTCCTGTTGTTGGCTCCCCCCCTTTTCCCTCTCTCTGTTTAATTGTTTGCCTTGCCTGGTGGATTCATACTGTTTGGGGTTTATGGAGTTGTAGTCCTTGTTATCTCTTTCTAGAATGTCCTTCCGAATATTTTGGAGTGCTGGTTTGGTGGTCATAAATTTCTTCAGATGTTCTCTATCATGGAAGTATCTTATTTCTCCATCAGATTTGAAAGATAGTTTTGCTGGGTATGTCAATCTGGGTTGAAGGTTTTTTCCAGTAGAACTTGAAATACTTCACTCCAAACTCTGACTTGAGGGTCTGTGCTGAGATGTCACGTATGATTCTGATGGGTTTTCCTTTATAGGTGATTTGTTTCTTTTCCCTAACAGCTTTTAAGATTCTATTCTTGTGTTGAATTTCTGGAATCTTGATTATGATGTGCCTGGCTATAGATTTTTTTGTTTTGTTTTGATCGTGGATAACTGGAGTTCTAAATGCCTCACTTATCTGTATGTCAAATTATATTTCCATACCAGGGAAGTTTTCTGCCATGATGTCTGTGAACAGTTTTTTATATCATTTCTCATATCTCGTGCTTTTTCAATGACTTCAATCAATTTTAAGTTATTCTTCTTTGCCTCATCTAGCAGATGCTGGATTGATTTCTCGTGGTCCCTTGCTATTTTTAAGAAATCTTGGGCCGGTGAGATAGCTCAGCGGCATAAGCGCCTGCCTGGCAAGTGTGAGGTCCTGAGTTCGATTTCCCGAACCCACATAAAGGAAAAAAAGGGGCCGGTGATATCGCTCAGCAGCACAAGTGCTTGCTGGCAAGTGCAAGGCCCTGAGGTCGACTCCTGGTACCCACATAAAAAAAAAAAAGAAATCTCTCTTTTCATGATCAATAGCCACAAACCTGTCTCCTATACCTGATATTTTGTCCTCACACTGGCTTATTCTGTTGCAGATACTTTCAGAGGAATTTTTATTCTCCTGGATATCTGCTTGAATCTGCCTTATGGATTCGATTTCTTTCCTATGCTGAGCATTCATGCTTCCATAATTTTCTTAAGGTCATCTATTTTTTTTGTCTGTATCTGCTCTAGAGTCACTAAGCATGGTTTTCATTGTGGACACCATCTCTGCAGTTATCTGAGAAATTATTTCTGATTTGATTTTTTCTAGAGCCTCATTCAATTGCTTTGTTGTTACCACTTCAGAGAGGCCAGGTGAGTGGCTTTTGGATTGTCCCACCTCATTGCCCTCTGGTTTGCCTTTGGTGAACTGAATGTCTGGGGTTGCATCTTGTGTCTTCTCATTTTCTTTTCTTTTTTTAGTTTAATTCCTGGGGTGATGTTTGTAAATGGCCTATGGTGGGTTGCTTTATTGCTAGTATTTAGAGCCCTTAGGAAATGACTACTTCTCTGAGGTATCTTCCAGGTGTAAGTGGTTTTTGGGTTTTGAATCTGTTGCAAGATCCTACATCTTCAATTTTTGGGGGATGAGAAGTTGCTGCCTCTTTGGCCCAGACCCTGGTTCTTAGGCACTTTGCCACAGTATTTTCTATGACCCTTAGTCAATCTCAGTCTTAGAGTACCAGGAAGAATAGCTGTTTAGAACAAGTATGTCATTTTTGGCTAGAGTGGCACCATCAGCAATAACAATAGCATCAGTCACAGCCTAGAAAATGACAAGCCACAGTAACCATTAATTTGCCACCTTTAACCATATGAAATAGATTTGTGGTTATATAACAAAATCTAAAACAGACCAAAAAATTATACGCAGTATATCAGTCCTTAATATGTCAATTTTACCCTCAGGGGTTAAAATTTAAAAAGGGTTAGGGAAAAAAATAGAGAAATGGAAGAAGAGCAAGAGATTAGAAATAAGGCTGGAGGACAAAGGAGGATTACACTAACTTTAGGAAACTGGTGCAGAAGACTGGAGGGAAAGAGAGAAGGAAGGATAAAAGAAGAACAGAACAGAACAACCACAAAGAGGGTAGAAACCATGTTCATACTCATATAAAAACAAGATCAAACAATGAATGAGAAAAAACAAAAACAAAAAACAACCAAAAACCAAAACAAAAGCACCGCCACCACAACCTAAAGCAAACAAGACAGACAGAAATAAAGTCCACTTCTAGGTTTGTCTCTGCTGTCACTGGTAGACAATGTGTGTAGACAAAGTCCCAATCCATGTTTATTTATCCCAGCAAGCCAGCAGTAGCTTTTTGGTGGGGTAGTGGATAATCTCAATGAGCCTGCACCTTCTGGCTGAGATCAGACTCATTTGGCCTGTAGCTGTCAGTGCACCTTCTGCAGGCATGAGCTCAGCTGAGAGCCACTAGATGGAGCCTGCAGCCCCTTTGAGTTCTGAACTCAGCTGGCCCCTCTCCAAGATGGCTCCCAGCCAAGCATCAGGACCACTGAGCCCTCACTACTCACCACCAGCTACTGCAGTCCTTTATGTCCACTGCTCCCCTCCACTGCTGCATCTCTTTGTGGAGGCCTCTGGGGTCACCAGCAGCCACTGTGTGTCTGCAGGTTTGAATTGCTCCTCTTGTGCAGTGAGTCTTGTCTCAGGGAGAAGGAGCCACCAGATATCTCCTTCTTCTTTGTTGAAGTTTCTCTCTTTACTCTCTCCCTGGGCTTCAATTCATGCTTCAGGTCCTTCCTGAGTCCAGGAGGCCCACTTCCCTCCTTCTTGTATTCCTCATGTTGCTATAGTCCATCATCTGGATGGAAACACTCAGAGAGGCTTTCTCTGCTGCTTACCATTCCCCCATCTTGGTACCTAGCCTGCTTGTTAAATATTAACCTATTACAGCTCTTACATCTCTGTTGTTCTTATATTGTATTTACCATTTATTCAGGTAGTCCTTTCATTTTATAAATGAGCATTCAGTGCACTTGCATGTTAGCATGGTTACAGAGATAGACAACTTATTCTTAAAGTAAAAGAAGCAGGGGAGCTAAGCTTGCAGTCCAAAAAGTAATGACCTTTTTTTCTCTACAGGCATGTTAGCTGAATCTATGATACAGTGAAAGAATAAGATCTTTGGCTCATAAAGTAGCAACAATAATTGGTTTGTTTTTCAAAGACATTAGAAAAGATTTCAACTATTTTAGAATTTTCTGACTTGGTCAGGAACAATTTTCCTTTGCATATTTATTTATTTATTTATTTTTTTTTTTTTTGTGGGTACCGGGGGGTCGACCTCAGGACCTCACGCGCCAACAGGCACCCGTGCCACTGAGCGATATCACCGGCCCCTTTTTCGTATGTGGGTTCCGGGAGTCGAACTCGGGCCCTCGCGCTTGCAAGGCAGGCGCTTACGCCACTGAGCCATCTCACCGGCCCTCCTTTGCATATTTAATATTAAAATCAACTCCACAGTTTTGAGGAACAAGTAAAGACAATAGGGACTCTCATCTGTATATTTTGTATATTTTTTTGTGTTTAACTCATAAAACTAACACAGGTATTCTCCCAAATCCAAGATATCTCATTAGGATTTTATTAATGAGCCTTTTAGAAGCACTTCTTCCATAAAAGTAAAATTACTTTCTATTCAGAGTAAATCAACTTGCATAATTAAAGATCTGAGTTGATTTAAAACTCTACAGCTCAAGTGTATTTCAAATGTGGGGTCATATACTATCATAGCCCTGGAATAAGTACATTTTCCTTATTTGATTAAACCACCACACTATGTAATGTTATACATATTGTTCAAAATGAAATAAATATTACAGAAATATGAGTCTTTGTTGGGTTGCAGTCTCATGCATAAACAAGTTTGCGAAAATTTTTTACTAAATTTTATTTTATATAGCTAGTAGTATATGTTTTGTTTTTCCATTATTTTTTCATCACTGATAAAACAAAGCACAGGCCAGGGATATAACTCAGCGGCGCAGTGCCTGCCTGGCAAGCGTGAGGTCCTGAGTTCAATTCCTGGCACCAAAAACCGAACAAACAAACAAAGCACAGTTTTGCTCTTAATGAAATATGTAAAACAGTTTATCTGGCATTTGATTCCTATATTAATTTTCCAGTGAAAAATATTTCTCATAATTATTATTATAACATCAATGGATATTGAATACTTGAGTTACACTTCTGATCTAAAAAGATTTTTTTTTCTTTTTTTTGTGTGTGTACCAGGGGTCGAACTCAGGACCTCATGCATCAGCAGGTGCCCATGCTGCTGAGCGATATCACCGGCCCTTTTTTCATATGTGGGTACCAGGAGTCGAACTCAGGACCTCGCAATTGTGAGGCAGGTGCTTATGCCACTAAGCTATCTCACTAGCCCCTAAAAAGATTTTGAAAAGACATTTAAAGTGGAAAGTATGTGTGTTTTCTTATTATAATACTCAGGGAAAAAACTGAAAATACAATTGACAATACTAGTTTAGTCCAAAAATCAAAGGATCATAAAAAAACTCCAAGCCATTTATGTAAGTTATTTCCTTTCAAATGCAGATAGAAAAATATTGCAAAACAAACTGCACAAATCAAAAGTTAACAGACCATCCTCACACCTGTCATTTATTTCAGACTCATATAAAGAAATAAGTAAAAAGTGTAGACAAAACGTGAATACAAATTCTTTTGAATAAATTCCATAGTCGAGAATTCTGCTTTTCAGTTTCTGCCATCAAAATAGAGTTAGTTATTGTGAATCAGAGGCCAGGAATCACCCAGAAAAAGATGAATTGACAGCAGAGAGAGAGAGAGAGAGAAAGTAAGAGAGAGAGAGAGAGAAAGTAAGAGTGAGAGAGAGAGAGAGGCAGCACTATCACACATGGCTATGGACATCCAGGGCTGGAAGCAATGAACTTGTCCAATATATTTTTTTGAAACAACAAATAAAAGCTATTATAGGGTGGGTGAGCACGAGCTTTGATTCAATTATTTCACTAAAATTGTAGTGAGGATAATGATTGTCTGAATTTATTTTGCTACCATTATACTAACTATATTATTCCTATAAAATATCATATATAAAGTATGATGTTTCCTAAAAGAATTAAGTATAGAATTATCATATGATCCAGAAATTATACTTCTGGGCACATAAATAAAAGAACTGAAAGGAGAGACTTGGATAGATATCCAAACATCAATGGTGAGAGCAAGATTATTCACGTAGCCTAAAGATGGAAAGTTCATTCATAAATGTTCATTGATAAATGCATGGATAAAGAAAATGGTGTATACATACAATGGAATACTACCTATCAATAGAAAGGAAAGAAATTCTCACGTACTACAACATGAATGAAGCTTGAAATCATTATATGTAGTGAAATAAACCAGAAAAAAGGACAATCTTGTATGATTCCACTTACATGAAGTACACAGAAAATTGAGATTCATAGAGAAAGAAAGTAGTAGGGCTGAAAGTGAGGGATGCCGAGTTAGTGTTTAATGGTTACAGAGTTCCATTTTGGGTTGATGAAAAATTTATAGAGATTGGGCCGGTGAGATGGCTCAGCAGCATAAGCACCTGCCTAGCAAGCACGAGGGCCCGAGTTTGACTCCTGGAACCCACATACGAAAAAAAGGCCAGTGATATCGCTCAGTGGCACAGGCGCCTGCTGGCACATGAGGTCCTGAGGTTGACCCCTGGTACCCACAAAAAAAAAAAATTATAGAGATGGATGGTAGTGATGGTTGTACAACAATGTATATGCACCTAATGCCACTAAGCTGTATATTTAAAAATGATGAAAATTGTGAATTTTACTATATTTTACCACAATAAAAATAAATATTCATATTGAATGACAAAAATTTTATAATATTCGAGCATCTTAAATAGTGTGCAGACTTCTGACATTTACAAAGATAGAAATGGAGACTTTTGTAAACTTCCAAATTTATATGTATGGGAATATTTTTCTGACTTCAGGCCTTTTCCCTAGTTACTTTTCCATTGACAGTTCTTTCTGTTATGTGTCTCTTAACACTAATGAAACATATTCAAATTTCACTGACTTCTCTTCCTGCAGTCTGCAATGATCACATTGGTTAGGACATGAAACTTCTTCCTGAAATGGTTTTCTTTTGCCCTACAAAAGAAATTATTTTATGTTATGCAAATGATCTGATATCAAATTCAACATGCCACTATTTAATCTATTGAAAACTTCTATTTTCTGGGAAAGAAATACGTCCCCAAATTTCTTTGTTTTCTCTTTGTTACTATTAACATCTTTTTAGCAGCTGACTTCCTCTTTTGAGTCATGTTACTTTTTCATAAATCTTCATTATAGTTACTATTGAAAAAAATTTTTAATGAAGATGAATAGCAATGAAAATGCTAGAAGGTGAGCTATAAAAACTAGGCAATCATCTAGGGTTTGTCATTGGTTGAATGAAAATTCTTAAAAGTGTGCATGATTCCAATTTGAGAAAAATTACAAATCACAACTTAGGTGGATTTATACTTACGAAGTTTTAAGAAGAGTGACACATAGAATATACTATGTAATTTAAAATAAGAAAATATGTATTATCCATCTTTGTTGTGTCAGAATCAACATATGAGATAATCAAAGTTGAACACACCAAAGCTGAGTTTATTGCTGGACATGCAAGGAGTATCTACATAGTTAAGAAGCAAGTTGAGGGTCTTTCCAAACAAAAATTAAAATGACAGAGGTAGGGCAAGAGGAGGAAGGACAATAAACAGGCAAGATTTTGAGTGTAGGTTTCTGGATGGTCCATGAAATGGCTTGTTAATGCTAATGGTTAATATCTTCAGGTTCCATGGTATTCATACTCATATTGAGAAACCTATTTTCCAAAAAGTCTGACTGAGGTGCATAATGTTCCAGTGGCTCATGGATGTTCACTCAAAAGGTGTCTTAAGCATATGTACATGCTTCAAATTTTAATGGGTTTCTTATAAGAGAAGCTACCTGAGAATAATAAAAATAAACATTAACATTTAATGTATGATTGCTGTGGATCTACACTTTTTAAAATTAAAAGTACTGATAAGTAACAGTGGGAAAGTAGGTTGAGGTTTATAGATGCTCTAAAAATGACATGAAGGGTTATTTCTAGGATCTACCGATGGGAGTTTCTAAAGTCAGTTCTATCTTTGGACAGATTTGTATAATTAAGAAATTCCCTGGTAGGAAAAGCCATAAAATCTTAGGAAGAGCAGAGTCTACTCAGTGGACTAACACAATGTAATTGGAATAGAAACAGTTTTATGAAGGCTTGCTGATCTTTCTGCTCCTAGAGCAACACATATAAAGTTCCAGGGTGTCATTCTTCCTTGTCCAGTAATTTTATTTGCATATTGACATCATTGTCTTTACTTCAGCTTCCTGAACTTGTCTCTGTGTAGGGTAGATGCTCAGGTAATACTAGTTGAATGAATAAACCAAAAATATGATATTTTTCTTCTCTTAATTCAACCCTAAATAGTAGATGCTGATCTCCCCGTTCTCTTGGAATAGAAGCAAAAACCTATACTTGGGATTTTTTTGGAGGGAGGGGGATAGTGTGATGAATTTCATATGGGGAAGTTTACAATCAGGCAAGCAACAAAATATAAGCTGATTTAAACTAGAGAGTTAGAGGAAAAAAAGTGAAAGTCAAAATGATGGCATTAGGGAAGTGACTTTATCAAGAAAGGTAAGAAATGTCTCATAAAGGAAAACTTCCATATCAACAAAAAAGGGATCTACTCTTGCCAGCTTTTTATGGGTGATCAGTAGATTTTTAAAAAGAAACTGTCGAAAGGAAAAATGTGTAAAACTCTAGAGATGAAAACATTTCATTTTATTAATTTAATTTAAAACTTTAAAGAGAATGAATTAAGGCATTATTTTCCCATTAAAGAATGTTCCCATTTTAAGATTGGGAAAATAGGTTTGTCTTGATACATGGTAAGTGATTCTTATTGCTATAGCCATTAGAAATTCCCCCATTATTCTTGAGTGGGTAATTATTACTTGAAATAGCTCTTTCAGAGCGATTATTATAAAATACAACTATCTTCTGCTGACCTACTGATTTATTTATCACATGTCAAAAGATCTTTAGAAATGTTTCTATTATTAATGGACAAATTCTGTTTTACAGGTACATCCATCAGTTGCCAAGACTAATTCTGATCTGACTAAAGGATAACCATTTAAGGTCACTAATTCAAATACTAAATGCTGTCAAAGACATCATATCTCCAGGCTCATTATTTTTTTTTCTTTGTGGAAGACAATAAATAAGACCTCAGTGGATGGGTTTTCCCTTGTGGTTAGCCTGGAGATAAAAAAGGACTATAAAAATAAGCACATTATTTGAGAAATACATCCAGAGAGGTTTATAAAAAGCAGTGTATATTTTATAAAACAACAAGCTATTACAAATCGCTGAGGTAGAGGGAAGCTCACAAAAAACAAAAATATATTATTGGAGGAATAGATCCCAAATGAGTATTTAAGGAAATAAGAATGACAAAATTTTTTATGTCTAAGCAGCATTTTTTAAGAAGGATGAGAGTTACTTTGTTGCTGTGATCGTAACTATTTCCTATGAAACTAAGACAGAAATAGAATTTATATTTTTCATAAAGGTAATATTGTGAGGCAAAAAAATTATTTTTAGAAAAATTTGTGTGTAGATTGTAAGCCTCTTGAAGGAAGGGAATTCCTGAATGCCTGAAGTTGATCCTGAAAAACGTTACTCAATAAATGCTTGCTGAATGAATAACTTAAATTACACATAACATGCTTCCTAATCTCAGTGGAGAATCCATAGCTTACAACTGTGCTAAGTTCCGAAAGCATCCGGAGGCAGATTGCAACCTAAAATACATGTCTCCACATAAAAAGTTACTATGGATAGTGCTGGGGTTGGCCAGTCCTTTAGTCCAGCACAGAGAATTAACATTAAGTATCTGAAATGAACAAGAAGCAGGAAAAAAATATTGCAGCAGTAAAACCAAAGAGAGAAATCATAAAATTGAATAAAAAGTCAAAATTTTCTTGTCTCTCAGTTTTTGAAGGGAAATAGATTTAAGTATAAGAAGATAAAGATATGTATGGAAATTGTTACAGAGAGGCTTATATTCTAAAGGAATTTAAAAGCTGGTGACTTATTAAATATTATGTATGACTGCCCTTCTAAATATAATTCTACTCATTATAAAACACTTGGATGACACTATTTTAATGCTTATCAGTCAAGATTAAACTAATATTTTAAAATTAAGACATGAGATGCTGAGGAGAAACAAATGAAGGAAAATCAGGTGAACTGGATAATAAAGAAAAAAATAATGTAAAACACATTAATCTAGCACTCTCTGCTCCAGACACAGAGGACACAAATTTAGATGAAAACAAATCCCTGTGCTCCAGAAGCTTCAAATGTAGTGTGGGGAGAATTCATAACAATAATTGCAATAGTCATTAATTATAGAGACTATAAAAAGATGGAAAATAGACACAGTGGGGTCAGAAGGAAAGTGGCCAGAGCCTCTAGTGGGAGTTAGGGTGGACTTGTGCATTTTTACAGAGGTACTTGGTAGGCAGGTGCAGAGTGAGGACAACTCCTGCTCAGGGACTAATACGTGCTGATGAAAGTGTGCAGAGTGCAGAGGTTGCGTGGGACAGGAGAAGCAGACCAAGACTGGTGCAAGGAAGGGCCATGAGAAGCCATCTACAGCCTATAGGGCATTAGAAACTTGAGGGGCACTTTATTAAGCAAGACAAGAATATGATCAGACGGGAAGATCACTGTGGCCCCATAGGGCCCCATAGGGAGGATAGATGGCAAATGTGAAATACAGGTGGCAGAGAAATTTGTTAGGAAACTGCAAGGGAATACATAAAAAGGCGAATTGTAGAGAGATTCGGTAAAGCCTTATGGACTGTACTAGTTCTTGAGAGGGACTTCAAATTTAAACTTGCGATGTAGTCTTTCACTAAGGTAATCTACACCATTGATAAGCTTCAGTGTCAGCACTGAGTTTTTAAAATATGGTGCAAATTTTGTAACCTTGTTTTAATGTTTCTTTGATTTTTAATACACTGGAAACTTCCATAATGGAAAGGATCCAATAATGGTGCTGGGATCTCTAATACAGAAGCCTGCTACCTTCCTATGCCTGGTTTGTGTGCCATCTTCTTGAAGAAAAAGAATGGCAGGAACAGAGATGTCAGGACAGTTAGAAGCTTTCCACAGCTGGCACCAATTTAGGTTTGTTGCAGCTGAGTGAGGAGAGCATGTTTTTCTCATGCATTTTTGATGTTTGCAAGGTGGTTGTTCATGGCTTGGGAGTGTCTGAATTGTTATTAAATAATTCTTTCTTTACTTATAGTTAAAAGTACTAGATTTGAAATGCTTAGTAAAAGATATGCTTCTCTTAATTACTCTCAGTTTTCCTATCATAGAAGACTGACTTTAAGAAATGACCCAAGGTTAATTGTTTTTAAACTATATTATTAAAAGTGCCTTATTCCTCTCATATTTATGTCTCTGGTGTTACACTTTCTAATGCCTTATGAAAAGCATTACAATCTTCTGTTAAAAAAACATTTTGTAATTGCTACAAAAAATGAAATATACTTTTAATTCTTACTTTCTATTTATTTATTTTTTTTGTGGGTATCGGGGGGTCGACCTCAGGACCTCGCGCGCCAGCAGGCGCCCGTGCCGCTGAGCGATATCACCGGCCCCTTTTTTGTATGTGGGTTCCGGGAGTCGAACTCGGGCCCTCGCACTTGCCGGGCAGGCGCTTAAGCCACTGAGCCATCTCACTGGCCCCTTAATTCTTACTTTCTAAACATATTTGATTAGATATTTTCAGAGGGAGGACAACACATGTGGCAAAGTTAGTTAGTAGCTATTTATTTCCAAGTAATCATAGCATAATCACCCTGATAAAGTAATGACAGCACAGAAGATTCAATTAGAGTTAAATTCTGAAGTTCTTTTTCTTTTAAAGAGAAAAAAAGTAAAAATAATAAAACAGAGATTCAAAACAGGCTAGTAGGACAGTAAAAATAATTGGTACATTGAGAATTATTGTCTACATAATAGTTATTCAGGGTACAAGATATAGGCATGAAATGTTGTCCAAACAATATTGGCACAGACCTTTCTTTTCAATGAACTAAGAGAAACTAGCTGTACTATTTTCGTAACTATCTTGTGTATATATATATATTTTTTTTTCCTTTTCTCTTCCTTCCTCTCCCATTTCCCACATCACAGTTTCTCTCTTTTTATTTAAAGAGAAGAAGAAAAATAGAAATAAAATAAAACAGTTTCAAATCAGGCTAACAGGAGAGTAACAATAATTAATACATTGCACATTGCTATCTTCATACTAGTTATTCAGAGTGCAAGATATAAGCATGAAATAATGTCCAGACAATATTAGCACAAATCTTTCTTTTCAATGAACTGAGAGAAACTAGCTGTATAACTATCTTAACTATCTTGAGTATGTATATATTTCCCTTTTCTCTTCCTTCCTTTTCCCTCTCCCCCATTAGCTTATCTTTTCTTTTAAATAGTTCCTTCCCAATTCACAATATCTATTGTACAATTTGGATCTTATTTACTCATTCAGCTTCTCATACTAGTGAGACAATGTGATGTTTACACATATGGGCCTGATTTATTTCACTTATGAGTATGGTCTCAAGTTGTATCTATCTGCCTAGAAAAGTCTTGAATTTATCCTATTTTGTGGCTGAGTAGTACTCCATTGTCTAAAAAAACACATCATTTTTATCCATTCCTTGGTTGATGGTCCTTTGGATTGTTTCCAAGATTTAGCTATTACAAATTGTGCTGCTATAAACATGGGTGCACATATATTGCTGTGGTATGATGCTTTTAATTCTTTGGAGAAGATACCAAGAAGGGGAATAGCTGGGTTGAATGGGACCTCTAATCCTAGTTTTTTAAGGAATCTTCACATTGATTTCCACAGTGGTTGCACTAGTCTACACTACCACCAACAGTGGAGAAGTGTTCCTTTTTCCCCACAGCCCCTCCAGCATTTGTTATTGATTGATTTCTTGATGGTAGCCATTCTTTCTGGGGTGAGATGGAATCTCAGTGTTGTTTCAATTTGCATCTCTTGAATGGCCATTGATGTTGAACATTTTTTCATATCTTTGTTTGCTGTTTGTATTTCTTCATCTGAGAAGTGTGTATTCATCAAAGATGCCAATTTCTGTATTGGGTCTTTGAATTTGAGGGCCCTGATTTTTTCAATTCTTTATATGTTTTAGATATAAGTCCTTTGTCTGAGGGACAATTGGTTATAATTTTTTTACCACTATGTGGGTTGTCTTTTCACTCTTTTGGTGATTTCTTCTGTTGTACAAAATCTTTTTAATAGGATGAAATCTCATTTGTTGACTCTTTGTAGTATTTCCCATGTGGTCTGGGTTTTGTTCATAAAGTCTCCACCTACATCTATGTCTTTAATATTACTACCTATTTTTCTCTTCCAGTAGATTTAGTGTTTCTATTTTAATATTTAGATCTTTAATCCATTTTGACTTTAGTTTAGTGCACTGTGATAGGCCTGGGTCTAGTTTTAGTCTTTGGCATGTGAAAAGTCAGTTTTTCCAGCACCATTTATTAGACTATCTTTCTTCCAGTGGACATATTTGGCTCCTTTGTGAAAGATAAGGTGGCTGAGTGTGTTTGAAGTTCCATCTGCATCTTCTATTCTGTTCCATTGATCCTCATGTTTGTTTTCTTAACAGTACCATGCTGATTTTATCACAGTAGCTTTGTAGTATAATTTCAGGTCAGGGATTGTGATGCCCCCTGACTTGCCTTTATTGCCCAGAATTGCTTTTGCTATTCTAGGTCTCTTCTGGTTCCAAATGAATTTTAAGAATGTTTTCTGTAGTTCTGTGAGGTATGCTAATAGTATTTTGATTGAGATTGAATTAAATCTGTATAACAGTTTTGGGAGTATGGCCATTTTCACTATGTTGGTTCTTCCTATCCATAAGCAGGGGATATCTTTCCATTTTCTGATATCCTCTTCGATCTCCTTTTTCAGAGTACTATAATTTTCAATGTATAGATCTTTTACATCCTTTGTTAGATTGATTCCTAAGTATTTCATTTATCTGGATGATATTGTAAAGGGTGTGGTTTCCCTAATTTCTTTCTCTGTGAGTTTGTTGTTTGTGTATAGGGATGCTATTGATTTTTCAGTGTTGACTTTGTATCCAGCTACACTACTGAATTTGGTTATTAAGTCTACAAGTCTTTTGGTGGAGTTTTGGAATCTCCTATGTAGAGTACCATGTCATCTGCAAATAATGATAATTAAATTTCTTCCTTAACTAATCTTATTCCTTTTATTTCTTTCTCTTGTCTAATTGATCTGATAATGTTTCCAGAACTGTATTGAATAGGAGTGGTGATAGTGGACATTCTTGTCTTGTTCCTGATTTAAGAGTGCAAGCTTTTAGTTTTTGACCATTTAGAATGATATTCTCTTTTTGTTTGTCATAGGTGGCTTTTATCAAACTGAGGTAAAGACCGTCTATTCCAATATTCTGTTTTTTTTTTTTATCATAAATGGGTGTTGGACTTTGTCAAAAGCTTCTTCTGCATCTATTGAGATGATCATGTGATTTTTGTCTTTGGTTTGGTAAATATGGTGTACTACATTTATTGATTTGCATATGTTGAACCATCCCTGCATCCCTGGAATGAATCCTACTTGGTCATGTTGTATAATCTTTCTGATGATTTGCTGGATTCTGTTTGCCAGTATCTTATTGAGGATTTTTACATCTAAGTTTATTAGGGAGATTGGCCTGTAGTTTTCTTTTTTACTTGGGTCCTTCTATAGTTTTGTAATCAAGGTAATATTTGCTTCCAGGAATGATTTTGGAAGTATTGCTTCTCTTGCAATTTCCTTGAAGAGTTTCAGCATTAGTGGCATTAGTTTTTCTCTAAATTTTTTATAGAATTCAACCATGAATCCATCAGGGCCTGGGCTTTACTTTGTTGGCAAAATTTTAATTACATTTTCAATTTCATTGGCTGATACTGGGTTATTTAATATTTTTGGATCTTGAATTGGTTTTAGTAATTCAATTGTGTTGAGGAATCTGTCCATTTCTTCTATGTTTTCCATCTTATGAGAATATAGATTCTTATAGTTGGTATTGATAATTTTCTGGATTTCTGTAGGATCCATTGTGATTTCCCCTTTTTCATTTCTAATTGCCTGAATTTGTCCTTTTTCTCTCTTCTTTTTGATGAGGTTGCCTAATGGTCTATTAATTTTATTTATTCTTTCAAAGAAAAAACTTTTCAATTCATGGATTCTTTCTATTGTTTTCTTAGTTTTAGTTGCACTAATTTCTGCTCTTATCTTTATAATTTCCTTCCTTAAATGAGTTTTGGATATGATTTGTTCTTTTTCTAGAAGTTCTAGTTTGAACATTAGGTTGTTTGTTTGATATTGTTCTGTTTCCCTGATATGAGAGTTCATCGCTATAAATTTCCCTTCTAGGACTGCTTTCATGGCATCCCATAAGTTTTGGTATGTTGTATTGGCATTATCATTTAATTTTATATGCTCTTTAATTTCATCTTTAATTTCTTCTGTGACCCATTGGTTGTTCAGAAGGGTGCTGCTTAATTTTGTTTATGTAGTTTTTATGATTTCTTTTTTTGTTGATTTCCAATTCACTGTGCTATGGTCAGGTAGTATGCTTGGGATGATTTCATTTCCTCTAAATTTACTTAAACATGTTTTGTGGGCTAATATGTGGCCTATTTTGGAGAATGTCCCATGTGCAACTAAAAAGAATGTGTATTCTGATGTTTGGGGGTAGAATACTATCTAGACATCTACCAGGTAAATTTGTTCACAGGTTTGGTTTAAGTGTGATATTTCTTTGTGATTTTTTGTCTAGTTGTCTAGTGGGGTATTAGGGTCCCCAACTACAATTGTGTTAATGTTTATTTGATTTTTCACATCTGTTAACATTTGTTTTATGTAGTTGGGTGTACTGGTATTTGGTGCATATATATTTATAATTGTTATCACACCCTCTGGGATTGTTCCCTTTACAAGGATGTAGTGACCTTCTTTGTCTCTTTTGATCAGTTTTGGTATAAAGTTTACATTGTCTGCAAATAAAAGAGCCACCCATGCTTTTTTCTGAGTTCCTGTGGCATGGAGAATTGTTTTCCATCCTTTGACTTTTAGTCTATGAATTTATTTTAGGGTTAAATATGTTTCTTTTTTAAATTTTTTTTTTATTTTAAACAGAAGAAAAAACAAAACAAATCAAAAAGGAACAAAATTTCAAAACAACATAATAGGATGGTAACAATGGTTGATACATTATGTATTGTTATCTTTAAGTTAGTTATTCAGGGTACCAGATATTAGCATTCAATTGTCCAAACATTACTGGCACAAACCTTACTCTTCAATGAACTAAGCAAAATTAGTAGTGTATCTATCTTAACCATCTTATATATAAATACAATTTTTTTTCTTTTCCCTTCTTTCTTTTCCCCATTTCCCCATCCCAGGCTCTCTTTCCTTTTGACCAGTTTGTATTTGATTCAACATGTCTATTGTACATTTTGGATTTTATTTACTCTTTCAGTTTCTCATACTAGGGAGACAATACGATGCTTACACATGTGCATCTGGTTTATTTCACTTATGAGTATTTTCTCAAGTTGCATCCATTTACCTATAAAAGTCTCCATTTTATCCTTCTTTATGGCTGAATAGTACTCCATTGTATAAAAATATCACATCTTTTTTATCCATTCCTCAGTTGATGGGCATTTGGGTTGTTTCCAAGGTCTGGCTATTACAAATTGTGCTGCTATAAACATGGGTGCACATATATCGCTGTGGTATGATGTTTTTAATTCTTCTGGGAAGATACCCAGAAGGGGAATAGCTGGGTCAAATGGGACCTCCAACCCTAGTTTTTTGAGGAATCTCCACACTGATTTCCACAGTGGCTATACCAGTGGAAACTCCCACCAACAGTGGAGAAGGGATCCTTTTTCCCCACAGCCCCTCCAGCATTTGTTATTAGTTGATTTCTTGATAATAGCCATTCTTTCTGGGATGAGATGCTATCTCAGTGTTGTTTTAATTTGCATCTCTTGAATGACTAGTGATGTTGCACATTTTTTTGTATATTTATTAGCCATTTGTATTTCTTCATCTGAGAAGTGTTTATTCATCTCAGATGCCCATTTTTGGATTGGGTATTTAAATTTGGGAGGTCTGATTTTTTTGAGTTCTTTATATGTTCTTGATAGTAATCCTTTGTCTGAGGAACAGCTGGCAAACATTTTTTTCCCACATTTTGGGTTGTCTCTTCACTCTGTTGGTGGTTTCTCTTGCTGTGCAAAAGCTTTTTAATGAGATGAGATCCCAGTTGTTGATTCTTTGTGATAGTTCCTGTGCAGTTGAGGTTTTATTCATAAAGTCTTTGCTTACACCAATGTCTTCAAGGGCTTTACCTATCCTACCTTCCAGCAGATTTAATGTTTCTGTTTTAATATTTAGATCTCTGATCCATTTTGAATCTAATTTAGTGCATGGTGAAAGATATGGGTCTAGTTTTAATCTTCGGCATGTGTAGAGCCAGTTTTTCCAGCACCATTTATTAAAGAGGCTATCTTTCTTCCAGTGAATGTGTTTGGCACCTTTGTCATATATAAGGTGGCTTAGTATGTCCTGGGTTGTTTCAGCATCTTCTAATCTGTTCCATTGATCTTCAGGTCTGTTTTTTTGCCAGTACCACACTGTTTTTATCACAGTAGCTTTATAGTATAATTTCAAGTCAGGGACTGTGATGACCCCTGCCTTGCCTTTGTTGCCCAGAATTGTCTTTGCTATTCTAGGTCTCTTCTGATTCCAAATGAATTTTGGGATTGTTTTCTCTAATTCTGTGAGATATGCTGTTGGAATTTTGATTGGAATTGCATTAAGTCTGTATAACAATTTTGGAAATATGGCCATTTTCACTATATTGGTTCTTCCTATCCAGGAGCAAGGGTTATCTTTCCATTTTCTGATATCCTCTTCAATCTCCTTTTTCAGAGTACTGTAGTTTTCAGTGTAGAGGTCTTTTACATCCTTTGAGAGGTTGATTCCTCGGCATTTCATTTTTTGGGGTGTTACTGTGAAAGGTATTGTTTCCCTAATTTCTCTTTCAGTATGTTTGTTATTTGTGTACAGAAAGGCTATTGATTTTTGAGTACTGACTTTGTATCCAGCTACACTACTGAATTTGCTTATTAAATTGAGCAATTTTTTAGTGGAGTTTTTGGGTCGTCTGTGTAGAGTATCATGTCATCTGCAAATAATGATAATTTAACTTCTTCCTTTCCAATCATTATTCCTTTTATTTCTTTCTCTTGTCTAATTGCTCTGGCTAAAGTTTCCAGGACTATGTTGAATAAGAGTGGGGACAGTGGACATCCTTGTCTTATTCCTGATTTTAGAGGGAAGGCTTTCAGTTTTTGTCCATTTAGTATGATATTGGCTGTTGGTTTGTCATAGATAGCTTTTATCAGATTGAGATAAAGACAATCTATTCCAATTTTCTGTAGGGTTTTTATCATGAAAAGGTGCTGGACTTTTTAAAAAGCTTTTTCTGCATCTATTCAGATGATCATATGATTTTTGTCTTTGGTTCTGTTAATATGGTGTATTACATTTATGGATTTATGTATGTTGAACCATCCCTGCATCCCTGGGATGAATCCAACTTGGTCACGGTGTATAATCTTCTTGATGATTTACTGGATTCTGTTTGTCAGTATCTTATTGAGGATTTTTGCATCAATGTTCTTTAGGGAGATTGGCCTGTAGTTCTCTTTCTTAGTTGGGTTCTTCTCTGGCTTTGGTATCAGGGTAATGCATGCTTCCATAAATCAATTTGGGAGTATTGCTTCCCTTTCAATTTCATTAAAAAGCTTGAGAAGTAGTGGTGTTAGGTCTTCTCTAAATTTCTTGTAGAATTCAACAGTGAATCCATCAGGGCCTGGGCTTTTCTTTGTTGGGAGGTTTTTAATTACATCTTCAATTTCATTGGTTGAGATTGGTTTATTTATGATTTTTAACTCTTGATTCAGCTTTGGTAATTCATATGGATCTAGGAATCTGTCTATTTCTTCTGCATTTTCCATCTTATTAGAATATAAATTTTCAAAATAGCTATAGATGATCTTCTGGATTTCTGCAGGGTCCGTTTTGATATCACCCTTTTCATTTTCAATTGCATGGATTTGAGTCTTTTCTTTTCTTTTTTTAATAAGGTTGTGTAAGGGTTTGTCAATCTTATTTATTCTTTCAAAGAACCAACTCTTTGCTTCATTGATGCTTTGTATTATTTTTTTAGTCTCCAGTACGTTAATTTCTGCTCTGATCTTTATAATTTCCTCTCTTGTATGAGCTTTTGGCTTAGCCTGCTCTTCTTTTTCTAGAAGTTTGAGGCTCACCATTAAATTGTTTATTTGCGCTTGCCCTATTTTCCTGATATAGGTATTTAATGGTATAAATTTCCCCTCTTAGGACTGCTTTCATCGTATCCCATAAGTTCCAGTATGTTGTACTGTCATTATCATTCAGTTGTAGAAAGTGTCTAATTTCTTCTTTAATTTCATCTGTGACCCATTGGTCGTTCAGGAGAGTGATGTTTAAATTCCATGCGTTTAGGGAGTTTTTGTGATTTCTTTTGCCATTGATTTCCAATTTCATTTCACTAGTCTGATAATATGCATGGGATAATTTCAATTTCTTTCCATTTACTTAAGCATGTTTTATGACCTAGTATGTGGTCTATTTTGATGAACATCCCATGTGCAGCTGAGAAGAATATGTATTCTTATGTTGTGCACTGGAACACTGTAGACATCTACTAAGTACATTTGTTCCAAAGTTTGGTCCAGTTCTAATATTTCATTGTTGATTTTTTGTCTAGTTGATCTGTCTTTTTGTTACAGTGGAGTATTGAGATCCCCTAAGAGAACTGTATTAGTGGTTATTTGATTTTTCATGTCCTTTAATACTTGTTTTATACAGATGTGTGCAGTGGTATTTGATGCATATATATTTATGATCGTTATCTCTTCATCTTGGATTGTTCCCTTTACAAGGATGTAACGACCGTCTTTATCTCTCTGAATCATTCTTGGCTTGAAATTCACTTTGTCTGCAAAAAGAATAGCTACCCCTTCTTTTTTTCTGGGTTCCTGTTGCATGGAGTATTTTTTCAATCCTTTGACTTTCCGCCTTGAATTTCTTCCTGAATTAAATGTGTTTCTTGTATACAGCATATTTTTGGATCTTGCTTCTTGATCCATTTTGCCAGTCTGTGCCTGTTGATTGGTGAATTGAGACCATTAACATTGATGGTTAAAACTGATATGCATTGACTTATACTTGTCATGTTATTTTCCTGTTCTTGGTTCCCCCTCTTTTTTTTCCCCCCCACTCCCTGTATTTAATTATCTGCCCAGCCTGGTAGATTCCTTCTGTTGGGGTTCCTTGAGTTGTAGTCCTTGTTATCTCTTTCTAGAATGTCCTTCAGAGCATTTTGGAGTGCTGGTTTGGTGGTCATAAATTTTCTCAGATGTTCTTTGTCATGAAAGTATTTTATTTCTCCATCAATTTTGAAAGATAGTTTTGTGGGGTACATCAATCTGGGTTGAAAGTTATTTTCCTTTAGAGCTTGAAATACATCATTCCAAGCTTTTCTTGACTTGAGGGTTTGTGCTGAAAAGTCAGCTG
Organism: Erethizon dorsatum; assembly: GCA_028451465.1. NCBI lineage: Eukaryota > Metazoa > Chordata > Mammalia > Rodentia > Erethizontidae > Erethizon > Erethizon dorsatum. The sequence goes on from CM051823.1 coordinate 44,062,451, forward strand.
TGATTCTGATGGGTTTTCCTTTATAGGTGATTTGTCTCTTGTCCCTAACAGCTTTTAAGATTCTGCTCTTCTGTTGAATTTCTGGGATCTTGGCTATGATATGTCTGGCTGAAGTTTTTTTTTTTTTTTTTTTTTTTTTGATCGTGTCTAGGTGGAGTTCTATAAGCCTCATTTTTATGAAGATCAAATTCTTTTTCTCTACCAGGGAAATTCTCTGTGACAATGTCTGTAAACAGGGTCCTGATGTCATTTATGCTATCTCCTGCTTTTTCATTTATTCCAATTATTCTTAAGTTATTTATCTTTGAGTCATCTAGCAGCTGCTGGATTGAATTTTCATGGTCCCTTGCTATTTTTAAGAATCCTTTCTTTTCATGATCACTAATTGCAAGCCTGTCTTCTATATCTGAGATCCTGTCCTCACATTGGCTTAATCTGCTAGAAATACTGTCAATGGAATTTTTGTTCTCCTGGATATCTGCTTGAATCTGCCTTATGGATTCCATTTCTTTCCTATGTTGAGCATTCATAATTTCTATAATTTTCTTAAGCTCATCTATTTTTTGTCTGTATCAGCTACAGTTTCCTTAAGCATGGTCTTCATTGTGGACATTCTCTCTGCAGTTATCTGTGAAATTATTTCTGATTTTATTTTTTCCAGAGCCTCATTCATTTGCTTTGTTGTTACCACTTCAGATAGGCCAAGTGGGTGGCTTTCAGATTATCCTACCTCATTGCCCCCTAGGTTTGCCTTGGTGAATTGGATGTGTGGGGTTGCATCTTGTTTAAGTGTCATCTCATTTTCTTTTCTTTCTTTAGTTTAATTCCTGGGGTGATGTTTATAAATTACCTATGATAAGTTATTTTATTGCTAGTGTTCAAGATCCTTAGGAGATGACTACTTCTCTGCAATATCTTCCAAGTGAAGCTTGTTTTTTGGGTTTTGAGCTTGCTGCCAGATGCTACCTCTTCAATTTGTTGGATATGAGAAGTTGCTACCTGTTTGGCCCAGTCCTTGGTTTTTTTTTTACTGTGCCACTGTATTTTCTGTGACCTTTAGTCAATCTCAATCATGGAATATCAGGAAGGAAAGCTGTTCAGAACAATTATTTCACTTTTGGCTATAATGGTACCTAAAGCATCAAACACAGCCTAGAAAATGACAGACTGAGCTAACCAGTTATTTGCCACTTTTAACCATATAAAGTAGAGTTGTGGTTATATAACAAAATCTAAAACACACCAGAAAAATTATATGCAGTATACAAGTCCTTAATATGTCAGTTTTGCCCTCAGGAGTTTAAATTTAAAATGAGTTAAGGAGGAAATAGAGTATCAGGAGAAGAGGAAGGAATTAGATGTAAGGTTGGAGGACCAAGAGGGATCCTGCTAACATTGGGAAACTGGTGCAGAGGACTGGTGGGAAAAAGAGAAGGAAGGGATAAAAGGAAGAACAGATCAGAACCACAGTCACAAAGAGGTTAGAGCCTCTTTTTACACTTATATAAAAATCAGATAGAATAATGAAGCAAAGAGCAAACAGACAAATAGAAACAAAAATGAAGACAAAAACAACAAAACAAACAAAACAAAAATAAAACCCCACACACAAAAAAAGAAAAAAAAAAAAAAAGAAGAAAAAAAAAAACCCTTCACCAGAACAAAAAACAAATGAGAGAGAAAAAAAAAAAAGAAAAAGAATAAGAATCAGTTCCAGGTGTTGACTCTGCTGTAGGCGGGCACCATGTGATGACAAAGTCCTGTTCTATGCACGTCTGTCCCAGCAAGCCAGGAGCAGCCCTTTGGTGGGGTAGTGAGCAGAAGCATATACTCTCAGGCAGAGACCAGTGTTATTTGCCTGCAGCCATCAGCACACTTTCCGCAGGACTGAGAGCCAGGGCACCGCACTAGTCCCGAGTGCTGTGTTTTGGCGCTGTGCTGAGGTTCGCTGCATCCCCCACAATGGCGCCTGCCCAATCGCTCTCTGGCATGGGACAGCTGCGCCTGAGAGACACTCACGACTGGCCAGCACAGTTTTTCACTGCTCCCCTGCACCGCCGCTGTCTCGCGATCCTCTGCGGGGACTCCACGGGGCACCAGCTGTCACTGTGCGTCCGCAGATTTAAGCTTCTGTCGCGCCGCGGTTCCTGGGACAAAGAGAAGTTGCCACAGTCTCCTCCTCCTTCATTGAAAGTACCCTTCACTGGCTCCCTGGGTCCCAAACTGCACTTCAGAACTTTCCTGGGTCCAGGGGAGGCACTTCCCTCCCTCCTGCGCTCTCCCGGTCACTATATTCCGGTGGTCCAATGGCAACTTTTAGAGAGTTTCGCTGCCTGCTTCTTACACATCCACCATCTTTTCTCCTAAATATCAATATATTTCTTTTTTTTTTTTTTTTTTTTTGTGGGTACCGGGGGTCGACCTCAGGACCTCGCGCGCCAGCAGGCGCCCGTGCCGCTGAGCGATATCACCGGCCCCTTTTTCATATGTGGGTTCTGGGAGTCGAACTCGGGCCCTCACACTTGCCAGACAGGCGCTTAAGCCGCTGAGCCATCTCACCGGCCCCTCAATATGTTTCTTGAATGCAGCATATTGATGGATCTTTTTTCTTGATATATTCTGCCAGTCTGTTTCTTTCAATTGGTGAGTTTAGACCATTTACATTGATGGTTATAACTGTTATGTATTGGCTAATCTTTTTCATGTTATTTTCCTGTTGTTGCTTCCTTGTCTTTCTCCTCTGTTTAATTGCTTGCCTTGCCTGGTGGCTTCTTTCTGTTGGTGTTCTTAAGTTTGTGGTATTTGTTGTCTCTTTCTAATATATCCTTCAGAGCATGCTGTAAGCCTGGTTTTGTGGTCACAAATCTCTTCAATTTTTCTTTGTCATGGAAGTATCTTATTTCCCCATTGATTTTGAAAGAGTTTTGCAGGGTACATCAATCTTGGTTGAAGATTGTTTTCTTTTAGAGCTTGAAATACCTCACTCCAAGCTTTCCTTGATTTGAGGGTTCATGTTGAGAAGTCTGCTGTGATTCTGATGGGCTTTCCTTTGTAGGTGATTTTTTTCTTCTCCTTAGCTGCTTTTAATATTTTGCTCTTGTGTTTAATTTCTGGAATCTTGATTATTATATACCTTGATGTAGATTTATTTTGGTCATGGCTATTTGGAGTTCTATATGCTTCATTTATTTGTATGTCAAATTCTTTATCCATGTTTGGGAGGTTTTCTGCCATTATTTCTGTGAAACGGTTTTTTATGTCTTTTGCACTGTCTCCAGCTTTCTCACTGATTCCAATCAATATTATATTGTTCTTTGCTTCATCTTGTATCTGTTGGATTGATTTTTCATGGTCTCTTTTTATTTTTAAGATCTCTTTCTTTTCCTGATCACTAGTTGCAATCATGTCTTCTAGATCTGATATTTTGCCCTTGCCTTCATTCAATCTGTTGTATATACTTTCAGTGGAGTTTTTAATTTCCTGGATTTCTGTTTGGATCTGTTTATTGATTCCATTTCTTTTCTATGTTGGGCATTCATGGTTTCCATAGTTTTCCTCAGCTCCTCTATTTTCTTATGTGTCTGCTTTGATATCTTTCATTTTGATCATTATTTCATTTGCACCTTAGAAATTATTTTTTCTATGGCCTCTTCCATTTGTTTTTTCACTTTTGCTGCTATCATTTCAGAGAGCTAAAGTGGTTGGCTTTTGATTCCCTCTATCTCTTTGGGTTCTGGGTGGGGTGGGCTCTTGGGGTTGCATTTTGCTTCTTAATCTTCTCATTTTCTATTTGTATTTTTCTTTATGTGTTGATGCTTGTAGATTTCTTATGTTAGATAGCTTTATCCCTGGTGCTGAGGCTTTCCTCGGAAATGTATGCTACTCAGGATATCTTCTAGATGTAGGTGGTTCTTGGTCTTTAAGTCTATCCCAAGAACATACCTTCCCAATATATTAAGAATGTGAAGTTGCTATCTATTTAGCTCAAAGCCCATTCCTTCGGTACTTGACTATGGTGATGGTTATGACCCCTTGCAATCACAGTGTTGTCATACAGGGGAGAAAAACTGATTATAACAGGTTTGACATCTTGGTTGAAGTGGTACAATTAGCAATAACAATAAACTCAAGCACAGCCTGGCTAGTGACAAACTCTATCACTACTAGCTGATATCTTCAGCCATAGGAGCAAGTTCTACAGTTGGATTACAATGTAATCCAACTTATACCAAGAACTTATATGCAATGATTTTCCACTTAATAGAGTGATTTTACCCAGTTGTGTGGGCTGTTAATTGGGATGAGGGTAGGTTGAAGAGATGAATGAGGTTAAATATGGTTGGTGTAGGATAGAGGGGCATAGGATGATCATCCATGTTTTGGGTTATTTTGGGACACAAGAAAGAAGGATTGGAAGGGAAAGCCTAGGAGCACTGAAGTGAACAGAAAGACAAGAGACACTGTTTACTCACATGAAAGTATCATAAAATCAAGTGAGATAATTGACAATAGAGAGGAAGAGGATGAGTAGAATAATAAAAAAGAAAGGTTAGAGATATTGAATTGGTTACTTTTCTCTTGTTGCTGAGACGGAATACCCAACACCCAAAATTAAGGAAGGAAAGCTTTATTTAGCTCACAGTTTTTAGAGGTTTCAGTCCATAATCAGCTGGCTCCAAGCAAGGTGGCATGGCAAAGGGGCAACTGTCCAAGGTGGCAGAAGACAGCAAAAGCAACAAGAACGGAAGGGGGAGAAGCAAGCCTCCTTTTCTCCCTTATATTGTAAGCAGGCTACCCGCCCCCCGCCCCAGGATGGGTGTAGCACTCACCCCATCTCGGTGCCCTCCTCTTGCACAGGATGAGGATGTTTACAATGAGGACCCCGGCCCCCTGCTGAGCTGCTTCCTTAAACCTCTAAACTTCTCAAGTTGACACAATGTGTCAACCCTTACAGATCCAATCATGAAAGAAAGAGAAAAGAAAAAGAAAGAAAGAAAAAGAAACACAGGAAACAAAAATAACTGCACACAGTGAAAAACAACAAACATACAGAATAAAAAAAGAAAACCGGACAAAACAGAACAGAGTGATAAAGAGAAAAGAAAAAAAAAAAGTGGGGGTTTGGTTCAGCCTGTTTCTATTCCCTGTGTCTTTATCCCCAAGCACAGTGCTGGTTCAACTAACTTACCACCCGCTGGCTCATACTGTTACTGTTGCTTCAGACAATTTCAGGCCACCAGTCCTGCTTGTCCATCCTTTGCATCCTGGCTGGGGGCCCTGCTGTGTGGCTGGCATTCCCGCTGCTCTCTGGTCCTTCCTGTGGGGTTCAATTCAGTCTCGGCAGCAGCAAAGGGAGGGGCCGGTCTCTGGGTCTTCCCTCCCTGTTCACCTGGATCCCAGCAGCAGCGAAGGGAGGGGCTTATCTCTGGGTTTTCCTGCGTGGTTCACCTCAGTCGCGGCAGCTGCCATAGAAGGAGCTGGTCTCTGGGTTTTCCCTCATGGTTCACCTGGATCCCAGCAGCATCAAAAGGAGGGGCTGGTCTCCAAAGATTTTTTTTTTAAAATTCATTAATACATGAAATTAATTGGTTATTAGCATTTTGCTAAATAATTAAAATATGATTAATTAAAATAATTAAAATACTATATATTATTCACACAAGGTCTGTAATCTATTTCCAAAACAAAAATATACCTTTGATTACAAATTGACATAGTTTTAAGACCAAACTTGATTTGAATCAAATATCACAATTTAATCTCGTTTTAAATTAAGAATCCAGAGCAACCCATTTGGGAGACCTCCTGTCTCTCAGGAGCTACTCCTATTCCCCATTCCTTTTTTCCAATAAATTTTCATACTCGTAGCCTCCATTTTTCCTTAGAATTCATTCTTTGACTTCAGGGATTACAGACTCAGCGTATTGGACATGTAGCAGGGTGGGGAGTTACATTTATTTCCCCTGTATCATTTGGAGCTCCTATATCATTTCAGGGCCCCACCGAGATAATTGAAAGGAGACTTACACCTACCCAAGATAAGGATGTCTGGAATCTATTGAGGGCCTTTAGAGAGAACCTCTGTGGAGTGTCTCTGACTGCCGATCACAACTCTGACTCCCCTCCAGCCAGAAGTAGCCAGAACAGTCTTCAGCCCTTGCCTCCTCATGGCAGTTAGGGGTACCTTTTCAGAGGGGAGAATATTATAGACAGGTAAGTTAGGTAGAAATATAGGCAATAAGACAGGGTTAGGTCCTCAAAGGAGAGAATGCAGAAGATGAGAACACATCAAAACTGTGGCTGCAGGTGGTTCTGAAGAAGATTAAAGTCACAATGGCCATATGTACATACTTCCCTAAGGGATAAATGGAAGTTTGAGATTATTGGTACCACCTTTTTGAGATTTCCCATATAAATAAACCATTACCTCATTAGGAGTAGGCCATCCTCCCCTACCAAGACTAAGTCTGAGACTAAGACTATGGATTATTGATCAAGGTTAATGATGTCATCCAGGTACACTTGCTACATGATCTCCTTCCCATTAGATCAATATTACCTAAGTGACTATACTTGTAATCCTATTGGTTGATCATAATTTTGTCCCATGTTGTACCTGCCTTGTGATTTTGCTCTGTAAAATTTCTTTGAGAGTTGGGCTCATTGGCAACCCATTCATGACCCTTCTTGTCTCTGAGGAGCTAGTCTTAGTCCCCATTCCCATTCCCCATTTATTTTCACAATAAATTTTCCTAGCCTTATAAAAAATAAGAACATAAATAAATTTAATTTATGCCTTTCAGTTCAGTTGTCCTTGGCAAGTAGAAAACCACAAAAATATGTCTCTTTTCAGAAGGGAAAACACTTTTTTCTTTTAGTGTATGATGAAATCTTTATCCATGTGGAGAAAATGATAAAAATAATAGAAATATTATGGCATTAAAATGAAGGGAGAGGTCTTCATATTCTTAAAGTTAGCCAATTCACACAAGCCAAGGGCATAGAAAAGTTACTTCTCTCCTGGAGCACTTGATTGTACATTCAAGTCCAGTGCTCTGAACCTGTGGGAAGGGGTCCCTTTTTTCTGTTTTTTTCTGCCTCTCCACCGGACAACTCTTAAATAGTACTATCCCTGAGAAGACCAGCAAACCAAGCTATTGGCTGTACACTAAGTACTGCTCTGGGGCTAAGAGAATCTGAGAGTCTTTGAGAGCAGTCAGATAATAGCCCTCTCATTGATGGATCAAGGTAGTATGGCTCCAGTCGTTGTCAGAGAAACATGGTTATAAGTTGGACACAATTACTTATTGACAGAATACATAGCAACCTCAATATTTGAATTGGAATTTGTTCAGTAGTAGTTACTACTGTGCTTCAGAGACTTCAAACTGTTTTCTTCAGTGAAAAATCAATTTCCTGACCTAGAATTCCTGTAAGGAATATGCTCTAGGAAGGGTCACCTATGAAGGAAATTCTTTTCATTGTTTTGTTTTTGAAACTGGAAATTGAACTCAGGACCTCACACTTGCCAAGCAGGTGCTGTGCCACTGAGCTATACTCCCGGCCCAATTCTTTTCATTGTTGTGCTGATTTCACCAGACTTTTGGGGGTGGGGTGGGAGGTGAGGCAATTGTTACTATCAAATATTGCTGCCTTAAGTTTTGGATTTGTTTTATTGGCAAGACAAATTAATAGCTTTCTTAACAGACACAATGAAACAATTGGTTATTGTACTCACATCTAAACATTGGGTGATCCCAATTTTGTAACATAAATTTTCATTTTTTCTTAAATTGGGGTCATTACATCTTGTTCAACTTAGAGCAGAAAACAGAATTGTCATATAGCATGTTTTAATACATTGCCTTTAATTTTGCACCAAACTCAAAAAACAGAGCCTCCAAAATGGTTGCAGAGAAACTCATCATGAGTAAAGTCACAGGTGCGTAGTCACACGAGTTTAGTTACAGGTGTGACTCAAACTGGCTTCTAGCAGCTGCCCTTCCTTCTATTGCTTCTCTTGTCATATGAGAAATTGTGAAGTGACCAGAGGAATTTGGGGTTTTATGATGAACATTCCCTAAGTGTATACAAAGCATCTGTCCATCAGGGAGGGAAAGGATAATATACTTTTGGGTATTTAATTCACTGCACATTCTAAATGTCAGTTTTCCCATAACACAAAAACACAAAGACTCACATGTGCCAAGAATAGTTCCACTTTTAAAGATTTCTTCTAGTGAGTAGCATTTATTGGCCTCAGCCCATCTTTACATTTAAAAAATCTGGTTCTAAGTATAGACTCTATATTCTAAAGACTAAGAATTATAAAGAAAAGCTGAACTATGGGAAACGGAACAACTTTCTAAAATGTTACTATTTACAAGAGACATTTGCATTCAGATCTTTCCTGAACTTAGATCTCTGGCATTCCTTTCTTGCTTTCTAGCACTGCTCCAATGTCATATCTGTTTTGTGGGTGGAAGAATGCCAAGTCCAAGAATCTATTGCACAAAGTATTTACTGAGACACATGCAGTGGTTTCACTATGAAATAAACAGAAGTAACATGCCTTAATATAGGTTTTTGACAATAAAAAATGAGACTAATTTTTCTTTAGCATCCTCATGCTCTGGAATTCACTGGCAATGCATTTGATATTTATTATAGGACAGTACTTTCCATGGTTTTGGAAACACAATTTTCTTAGCTTAGTCTTACATTTCACTTTCACATATGCCTTTTTTATTATCTTAAAAAGGTGAAGCTCTGTTACTCCATAATTTTTTTTTAAATGAGAAAGTCTTTCCATACCAATACACAAGTTGCCTATATCCTACCAATACTTCATGATTGGTGTCACTCTCTCTGCCTGCCAGATTGGAAATGTAGTCATTTTGACACTTTAATCTACTTCATAAAATTCTTGCAACTGCTATAAGTCTTTCACCTATAGATTCCACTTGGGGACTTTCATTATCTCATTATCTCTTCTAGGGCAGTCATTCTCAAACTTTAGTGTGCTTATAAGAGAAACTCATTATGTTCTTGGTTCTATTCTTAGATGATTTAGTGGGTTTTAGGAAAGACATAAGGAACTGAACTTTGATAAATTACTTAAATACAAGCCGTGGTCTATATCTTGAGAAGCTATTCTGCAGTTTTTAAATCTCTGTTGAGTCTTATAAAACTATTGCCATGCAATGCATCCTAGAGAGAAAATCATGTTCATTCATTAATTTATGCCTTTAGCTAGTTTTTGAGTAACCCGTAGTTTTCAATACTGTTCTAGGTTTAACAAGGTGCTTCTATAACTTATTAGATCAGATCCAAATTTTCTCATGCTGATGTTGGCAATCTTGTTCATTTTATGATCTTATGACTCTCATTCATCAATGACACTCTCCTTTAGTCAGGTAACTTTCTCTTACTATTCCATAGCCTTTCTGGAACCATGCAAGTCAGTTTACCTCTGGTCTTTGGTCCTATTATTCTCCATCAGAAAGATCGTACAGTGTGTGGACAGGTCATGGAGAGGAAAATGCAAGATTCGTTCATTCATTAGACACATATTTATTGACAACAAATTACTGTCCTAGATATGGGGGAATTATCAGGGAACAAAAATTGTAACCAAGACAAACAAAAAGAAATACCAGATAGATGCTATGCAAGTTGTGCTTAGAGTGACTTAGCAGCTACTTTATATTAGGGATCTACGGAATACAGTGACATTTAGGCTGAAAATTAAATGACAAAATATTGGACAAGCAAAGTTCAAGGGGAAGGGTATTACAGAAAGAATAACTAGTGTTAATGCTGTCAGGTAAAAATGTGTGTAAGAAGAATACAGAGAAACCGAGCATGGCTGGTATATGGAAGAGACGATACAGTGACAAAGAGTAAAATCAAAGAGGGCCACATGGGCCAGATGAAACAGGGACAAGAATATGGATTTTATTCCAAGTAGAACAAAACGCCACTGGAGGCTTTTAAGCAAGGGTGCAATAGGATTTGTTTTAACAAAGCTCTCTATTGCTGCTGGGTGGAAACTAGATTGTGGAGAGGCAAGAAGGGCCCAAATAGGAGCCACAGTTGTAGCCCAGTTGAACAAGACTGGTGCTTTGGGTAGGTAGGAGAGCCAGTACACAGAAATGGCAGGTTTTATGAAAGTAGTGCCAAGGAGCTTGGCAATAGGTTGGGTGTAGTGGTGAAAGAAAAGGTTCAAAGATAATTCCTAAATTTTGAGCTAGAGTAACTGGTTGGCTGGTCATATCCTTTATTGATCTAAAGAAGTTTGGGCAAAAGAAGTAGTAATCAGTGTTCAAATGGGGGGAGATGTGGTTGAACAGGAGGTTCAGTGGCAAGTGTACAAAATGCTTACAATGAGAAACGAAGAAATTTCAACACCCGACTGAGAGGCCTACATTTGTTCCAAAAGTTGAAAAGAATCACCTATGTTTGGATCTTACAAACAAATTGGCTTGGGAAAGAATCTGAGTTGGAAAAGATTAGACTTTGTATTCTACATCTGGTCATTCCCTCTACTGGCAGAAAAATAGCTGGTGTGTGTGTGTAGCAGCAGGGCGGGGGAAGGGTGATGTCCATGCATGTGTGCAAATAACAACCATGTCTATATTTTAGTCTGGGAGCAAATTAATCATGCAAAAAATTGGCAATCATTTGTACTGGTAGGGTATCTCATAAAAATTTCAGATTTTAGCATTTTTAGAGTTTGACATACTGGTTCATACAGTAGGACATTTTAAGTCACTCTCAAGAGTTTTATTACATGGATAGGATATTTGTAAGAAGTATCTATCATAACATGGGAGAAAATTTTGTTGTTTTTTACAATATAATTTTTCTATTTTACTTGAATTCTACTTTTCCAATTGAATTTCTTGCTCCCCATGTAACAGGTTAGATCAATAAGTACCTTCCATCTATGGCTTAGGAAATCTAGACAGAGAAGATCATCAAAGAGAAAGCACGTGATGAAGAAAAGTGATGCGCTTACTTATTCTGTTTTCCCTTATTCATTTTCTACTTCCCTGTTTTCACTGAAACATGACCAATGAAGTTAAATGACTCAGTACAATTTTTTTCCTAAAGAACCAAATTTTGGCTCAACTGTCAATTACAAAAACAGCTGTTTCTTTCCTACATAAGCTATTTTCTGAATAAGTGATTTGGGGTGGCACGGAGGGAGGATTTGGCAAGCTGAGTGATTTTGCCTTAGTCAATAGTTGGCATTATCATCAAATAGGAAGCAAATTAGTCACTGTGAATGAATTAATATCTTGCAGAAACAGCATTATTTATGCCCTGAGTGATAAACTTGGGAACTGTTAATCAGTGCTCTGACAGAATTTGTAAATGAGATCAATGCATCACTGTTGGGGATCTTCCAGGAATGATGGAGGATAGGAGAGCTGCCAAAAGACTAGATTCATTTGTTTTCTTGCTCCTTCTTTCCTTTCTTTTCTTCCTTTACTCCCCTTTCCTCCCTTCCCCTCTCCTCTTCCTTCCTTCTCTCCATTTCTTCTGTGTTAAGTGTCAGAGATATCCTTAAGAAGACCATGTTGGGGGCCGGTGAGATGGCTCAGCGGCATAAGCGCCTGCCTTGCAAGCGCGAGGGCCCGAGTTCGACTCCCGGATCCCACATACAAAAAAAAAAAGGGGCCGGTGATATCGCTCAGCGGCACGGGCGCCTGTTGGCGCGCGAGGTCCTGAGGTCGACCCCCCGGTACCCACAAAAAAAAAAAAAGAAGACCATGTTACCCCAGCTCTAAAAACACAGTGAGGAAAATAAACATATGAAGATATTAGCCTTCATTTGAGTACAATGTATTAAATATAGTAATAAAGGTCTTTTAATGTTTTTTAAAATACAGAGAAGAAAGACTCCTAAATTGTCTTACAGTGGTCAGGAAGGGCCTCACCACAAAAATTGAATACGATTTGCTAGGTGGACTAGACAGTATTTTAGGCAGAAGAAAATATATATGTAAAGCCATGGATTTGTGTGTGGGGGGTGGGGAATCATTGCTACCATAACAACTAATATTTGTTGTGTACTTATTATATGCCAGTCACCATGTTAGGAGCATTTCATGAATAAATGTGCCTAATTGCTATGACAGCTGTATAAGGTAGGTGCCATTTCCATTTTTTGGAGTAAGAAACTAAGTCACAAATGGTTGAGGGGCTTGTCCCAAAAAGAACTATGCATGGCCTGGAGATCTAGCTCAGTGACAAAACACTTGCCTAGCATGCACAAGACCCTGGCTTTGATCCACAGCATTTAAAAAAACAAAAACCTATATGTTAGGAAGTTGTGACCAACTTTGGTGTGTTGGTGCATGGGGGATGTGGTGGCAAAAAATGTCCAAGAGGAGAATAGACACATCAGCAAGAATTTAAGAAACCCTAAACTGTATTACCGAGCAGGGTTTAGGCCTATTCTTAAGCAGAATGAATTTGCCTAGCTTGTTATCTGTTCTCTCTCTCATATACTGAATATTTGTTACATAAGGATTTTAAACAGAACAAAAAAATCCTATATAGACCCAGTAAAAATGAAGTTAAAAGAGAAGAAAAATAAGGGAGAAAATATAATGGAGGAATAGGGCCAACTGAGTAGGATCTTAGTAGACACTGCAGCTATTTGACATCTTTGTGTGCAAATTAAAGAACCAAAGAAGGGAGAAGGCTATCCTAACCCCATGAGTGAGCTAGAATTTTACTCACGGGAAAGGCCAGGATTTTCCAAAATAATGATTTTTGAACCTATTTAATCAGGTGAACCAATGGGTGATAGAAGTCCTGATGTCTTATTTCTTGTAGTATAGTTCATATGACTTTACTTTTTAAAAATTTAAAGATGTAACCAACGTCCCCCTTAACCAAAACATAATCTTATTAAAGACTTACAAAGTCAATAATTCTACTGCCTGAATATTTGCCAGGATGACTTATGCCATTTATATCAGTCCAACTAAATAAACTAGCTTGTGGGTTATCTTGTTATTTTTAAACCAATTAAAACATGGCACTACCTAATAAATACAATTATTTCGGTTTCAGAATTTTTGACAGGTAGCCCTTCTCTTTGACAATGATTAGCTAGCAGGTGGAGTTGCCTGTTCAGGCTACTCTAAATTTGCAAGACTTGAATAAACATTTTCTATTATAAGGGAATTTTAATTACATATACTCAGATATCCTTATGAGATTATTTAGAAGCAAGTTAAAAAGACAGGCTGCAAGACCACAATCTATGTAGAAATTAACTGCTGTGTTAAAAGATTGTCCCAACCAACTATAAATTTATGTCAGTAATCTAACTTTATTTTTGTATAAACATTAATGGGATAGCGTGATGAGAGTGGTCTACATTGAGTTCATCTTTCTGGACCCATAACCAATTCTTATACATAGAGGCAAAAGTTAATGAAGGCTGCACATAATCCAAAAGTGCTCCCAGTATATATTTCCATGAAGTGGTAAAAAGCATGATAGTTTGGTGAGTCTATAATACAATAGCTAGATCTAAATGCCACCCGTTCCTCATGAAAAATTGTTTCAAGGGCCGGTGTGATGGCTCAGCAGCATAAGTGCCTGCCCGGCAAGCACAACGTCCTGAGTTCGACTCCTGGTACCCACATAAAAAAAATTTGTTTCAAGTAGCAAAGACTAATAATTGGTCAGGGATGTGGCTTGTGTATGAGTCAGGTGAACTGTCGAGATCTAGATAGTCTATGATTTGGGAGAACAAAAGATAAGCATTTCTGATAATGGAATAAATGATAGACAGACTCCTATCCGGATGTATTGTGCCCAGAGTCACTAAACGTTTACGACAGCCATTGAGGAAGAGAGACAACAGGCCAGAGAAGTCACCGAACAGCTCTGAGGGCAAAATGTCTTAACAAGGGCCTTTACTGGTTTATATTTTCAATCAGCTGTGCAGGATGAGGCCTGATCAATAGAGGTGAAGGCAACAAACTATGATGTAAGGTGATGCGAATTGAGTCTGTAACAGTTGAGTCTCCACAGCTTTTCCCCTGCACTCGTTTCATACCTGTAAGAACTCTGTCAAGAATCGTTCCTGATTGTCTGATGAAATATCTTCCACTCTTCCTATCGGTCTTATTAGAACCAACGTTTTCTGTGCTAATAAATTATGTTAAGTTTAAAAGATTTAAATTTTATAAAGCTATAGTCTCTTGTTTAAGTTTTGCCTTCTTTTTAAACTTGCCAGCAAACTCTGTCAAACTAGGTATTAGAAAAGTGAAAAGTGGGACTTGTATTTGCTATAATTTTTTTTTTTTTGTAAAATTGGTTTGCATTCTGCTATTCTATGGAAGGGATCAGCTTCACCTTGAAGCTGCAAAGGCTGAGATTCATCCAGTCCTTACTGAAATGACAGAGATCAAACTCGTCTTCAGTGACAGTTGACAGTGCCCCCTCACCAAGCTGCACCACCCTGAACTCCATTCACCTTTATAGTCCAAACATCTATGCTCACAGCTCACACGTGTGCAGGACGGTATGCCCAGGACTGACCCAGGACAAAAATGGTCACTTACCACCCCTTTAAAATATCCTTCTTATGGAGGTAAGAATCAAATAACGTGGAGCTGGCTCTGAAATAGAGCCATGGATAATATCTTTAGATTTTCCCTAATGTATTGTGATTCAGTTTATCAGATTCAAAAGTCTGATGGTAATTCTAATTTAAATTGACAAATTTATCTCCAGTAGAATGTTTCATAGGGACTCCATCTTCATTCTTTACTAATTTCAGGTTGACACCACCATCTAGAGGAATTAAAGGTATTTAACCTTAGAGTAATATATTAGCTATTTTCACATTTTATAAATATTATATAGATGTGAAATTACATTTATGCTCCACAGCCATATAGTTGGAAAAAATCTTAACACTCATAACTATCCAAAGATGCAAAAGACTATTTAGGAAGGGAATTGCTCTCTGATCCCCACACCAAGAGCTATTCAATAAGAGTATGGATGATCTTTTGGCAGGAAAATCATGTGTCAGAGTACATGGATCACGTGGTACGCAAGAGCTCGCCAAACCTAAAATTTCTAAGAATCTGTAATGCTTATTTTTAAAAATTTGATTTAAAATTTTTTGGTGTAAAATCTGAGGAAGGGCTTTTTGCTGGAGGCAAAATATATATATGTGCTCTTAGACTTTTACATTTTAAAATGATTGTATTATTTTATCTATTTTCAGAGATCTTCCTGAAAATAAATGTGCAAATTTTCTACAAGGCTGACTACAAAAAAATAAATTTAGAATTTATTTTGTTTTCTAGGCACAATTCCTTGGGTGATATAGGGCCTAAATTTATTTGTATTTAACTTGTTTACTTTAGTAATGTTAAAATCTATAAAAATTGATACACTAGTACAATGAATCTTTACATTCCTATCGCTTAGCTTTAAGAGATTAATGTACTGGACAGGATAATGTTTCTGTCCTAAACCTTGGAATTTGTGACTATAATAGGTTACATGATAAATAGGAAGTAAGATTGCTGGTGGAATTAAAGTTGCTAATTAATTGTCATTGAGATGGGGAGGTTATTCTGATTCTCCAGGTTAGATACATCTAATCATACAAGTTTTTATAAAGTGCAAGTGGGAGGTAGGTAGTGTGAGAACGCAGCCTGGTGTTGGCTAAAGGTGGAGGAATGGGGCTGTAAACCAAGGAATGTGAGTAGTTTATAGAAGGTGAAAAAGGCAAAGATAAGGATTTTCCCCTTGAGCCTCCTGAAGGAACACAGGCATACCAACACTGATTTAGTTCAGGGAGATCCATTTCAGACATCTGATCTATAGAACTATTAGAAAATATATTTTTGTTGTTTCAAGCTACTAAGTTTGTGGTAACTTTTTATAGCAGCCATAGGAAAAAATTGTTAAAAATGACTGTCAGTGTATAAAGAGAATGAAGGAATCCTTAAGAATAAAAATAGAAATTTCTTTTTGTGTGTTTTCAAGTAAAACAAGTATTTTCAAATGGCAAAGAGAATGGTTTTATTTCTAGGACTTTGGCTACAACATGGGTTATAGGTCTGATACCTCTAAAAGAGATTTGAATATGTGCTAAACAAAGTTAAATATGAGATAGTTAAAATTATATTTTGGTTAGTTTTATAAAGCATTTAAACGATTTTACCCCATTATTCTGATCCATTTTTGTATGACTTCTCATCAACTACTTATTGACAATTTTTAAATTGCAAATTAGTCTGGCTAATTAAATGTATATATTATGACTATTCTTGATAGTTTTCCTTTATATGCTATTTATCATCCAACTGCAACAAAATGGTAAATATTGGAGAGAAACACATTATTTTGTCAAAGCTAGTGAAACTGTTTATCCTTCTTAAGATATGGTACTTTCAATAAAACTAATTAAAATATATAAGCTTTTTTCCAAAATCTCTAAGTTCCCATTTATATTCATAAGTTCTTTTTTTTCTAGGCTTGATAATTTATTTGAATCCAAAACAAACCAATCATTCAGCCAAAAGAATAACTCACTTTGCAAACATAGACATAAGTAAAAACAAAGATTAAAATGAAACAAAACAAATAAAATTTATAAGTAGTCAACTTTGAAAATTGATGCAAATGGCTTCAATGAAATTTCTCATATATATTTTTTATCCTTCTAGTTAAAAGAGAGCACAAAATATCAATGTCTAGATTACTAAAGTCATTTATACAAATAGACTATTTCTTTAATGTTTAAGGTCTTCCTCACTCTGATGTCAGCCCTATGATTCAGAATCTGAAGAGAAGCTTTACTGTTATCATTGGAGGTGGATCTAACTACAGTGTTTGAAATGTACAGATTATTTTGCTCTGGAAGTCTGCAAGAGAAAAGCTGTGGCAGTTTATACTTTTGCTCTGAAAGTGTGGAGAAACTTACCAGTAACAATGAGCACATGCAATGGACTTTAACACACAGATACACATCAAACCACAGAATCTCAGAAAGAACTATGAAATTTTATCTTCTACTTATGACAATTATTTTCAGAAACTTATTCTTCCTAGGTACTATGAGAAACTAAAATTTATAAAATTGAGGCTAGTGTGATAGTGAAATTTAAATTCTAAACACTAATGTGAAGAAAGCTTTTAGATATGATTAACATGATAAACAGTAGACTTTCATTTACCATATGAGCCAGCCTCTCTCAGATAGATAGATGATAGATAGATAGGTAGGCTTATATCTATATTCCTATTGGCTCTGTTTCATGAGAGAACTCCTACTAATAGAACTATTATTGCCCAAATAACATTTTAAAAAGATATTACCTTGATTACATCTGAAATAAGGTAATCTGATATTTTCATTTTGAGATTTCAATGCCTTTATTTACATTTATCCAAAATATTTTATGCCTTTTAACCCAGATTGATAAAGAAAACTTCAAAAGTTCAAAAGGATTTATTTTTTTCTACCCAACGTGCTTTTGCTTGGGCTTCTCTTCCCAGTCCACCCGGTCCCCGCCACTTTCCTGTCCAGTCCTGTCCAGGCATAAGTCATCTCTAACATAGACTGCATTGTTCTGAGATCTGAGATCAGTGAAGCGCTCTATAAACATTCAAACTTATATTAATCTCCCTTTCAGTGATCATCACCACAAGGTCCTGCTTTATTAGTGTTTCCCTTAGTGATTATTTTCTATCATGTTAACATTTAATATTTAACTGATAGTTTTAAAAATGTGAGCTGGAATAGTTGTTGAACTAAACCCAGAGGCACTGGATCAATTACCATAGGCCGTCTGAAGACTTGTTTATCTTCCTTAAAACAAGACCTCTTAATTGTGTTTAGCATAAAGTCGTGTTTCATTTTCTTCATTAGTCTCAAAGTAACTGATTCTATCTAAAACTGTTTTTTTTTAAAAAAGAACTGGCAATAGTCAGTTAATTAAAAACAAAGCTGTCCATGATCAAGAGGCCCAAATTTCTTTCTAAGTTAATAAACATATTTCAAAATACACCTCGATACGAAAATTCTTCAAAGCAAAGATAAAAAATTTCCAACTACAAAATCACTCTTCTGTTGTTGCTTACAAAGGATTTACGCCAATACAATTTATCACATGGGTAAATTCATAAGCAGTGTTACCCCAATACACCTTACTTGAATTCAGTGGCACTGGTATTCAGACATTTTCATTTATATGGAATTAACTGAGTCCTCTATCATCTGATTGAATCAGCTAAAGTCATTTCTCTTAAAGACACCAACAGCTCAAGGAAAAGAAAGTTTTTTTCCCTAGGGCTGCGGGAGGACTTTTACTTTGCACTTTAAAATGTTTGCTCTGTTCCAAGAAGATATTAGGATCAGTTGACTGACAACAGGAAAAATTTTCCTGGCAGAGAAGGAAGCCAGAGGAAATTCATATGCAGACAAAATTTTAACCATGAGGCTGTTTGTATCCGCCATGTCTATTCTAATATGCCAAGATGGGATAAATCAAATGCGCTCTAAAAATGGTAAATAAAAATGTGATTTCATAATAACTCTGGAGTTTTGCAGAATATCTATTTTAGTGTGTTTTACCCAGTGTTATTCATTATTGGTCAAAATTAAACAGCTAATTCAATACTTGCATTACTCAAGGAAAAAAAAAAAGAAAAAGATTCTTAAAAACTGCATTT
This sequence comes from Erethizon dorsatum, assembly GCA_028451465.1. NCBI lineage: Eukaryota > Metazoa > Chordata > Mammalia > Rodentia > Erethizontidae > Erethizon > Erethizon dorsatum. The sequence continues at coordinate 44,081,180 of CM051823.1, forward strand.
TTAAAGTGTTATGAAGTACATCAGTTTTGCTGAAAGTGCTAGTGTGAGTTTAGAGACTGACATTCCGGAATCTGTTTGCAGCAAGGAGGGAGACCAGGTCAGATGAGGGAGCGCAGTGCTTTGTGGATGTGTCTGCTTTCCAGCTGGTCATCCCTTCCCAGGAGACGTCAGTACTGGAGCCTCCGGCTCTGGGTGTGGGGCACGTCTACACAGCTTGCCTCTGTCCTTAGGGCTGGAAATCTCTTCCAGATTGGAAACCAGACTCCAGGAGCAAATAGGCAGGACCCAGCACACGTGAGAGCACTGTTGGAGTGGAGTCAGGAAACAAAGGTTCAAAGCCCTCTGGACATACTCGCTTGTGTTTTATAGAAACTGTGCTCCGTGTGAGAATTAGTAGAACATCGTGTAGCCACCATCTCAAATCCAGACTATAATTAATATTATAAAAATCTCTCAAAGAGTGCAGGAAACTGATTTCTTTTTTTTTTTTTTGTGGGTACCGGGGTGTCGACCTCAGGACCTCGCGCGCCAGCAGGCACCCGTGCCGCTGAGCGATATCACCGGCCCCTTTTTCGTATGTGGGTTCCGGGAGTCGAACTCCGGCCCTCGCGCTTGCAAGGCAGGCGCTTAAACCGCTGAGGCATCTCACCAGCCCAGGAAACTGATTTCTAAGAGGAAGAGGACTAGAAGGTGGAAAACCTTCTCTCAACTGTTAGACCATTTTCACTACTTCCTTGATTGCCTCTGGGATCGCATCGACCCCTGGTCTAAGACCTCCAAACTGGGGCTTAGCCTAGCTGCCCTCCCTTTGTTGCTATGAGCCTGGGCCTTTTTTCTTACTGTGACATTTCAAAGGCAATATTAAGGGTATAAGTTAAAATTCAAAATGAAAACCTCCCTGGTGAGCTATGCTTGGTGTAAATATAAATCTTACCACATCAATATAAAGAGAACGGGATTAGGTTTTACCGTCATTCTTTCCCAAAGAAGGCCCATTTTGAGAACCACCAAAGAACTATTTTAACTTAAATTGATAAACAGATGAACTAACAAACAAAACAAAAAACAACGAAAAAGAAAAGAGAACAAAAAACAACAAAACAAAAGAGAAAAGCCCCAGGCACTGATAATTCTAAGAGAATTAATGTGTTTGGAAATTACTATGTACAGTCTACAAGATTCTATTTAAAAAAGCCTAAAACATTTATATAGTCTGGAACGTATTTTATTAAGACAACTTTATCAAACTGTTCACTTCCTATGATTTTCTTAGGTCAGAAATTTTCTTAGGGTTCTTCAATTTAAATTTTTGTTTTAATTGAGATGTTTTCTTATTTGGGGGGCCATTCCCCATAAAAACATTACTCGTTATTGCTTCCAGTAAATGGATTTTATTGCAAAGCTATCTTTAATTAGATATTTTTCACTTACCCAAGTAGTAAGATGTTCTTTCTCTGTATACTTACAAAAATCCAAGTTGAGTTAATTGATGATTAACAGAAATTTACCACTGATTATTTACCATTGATGATAAACAGAAATTTTTCATAATTGTTTATCTAACAATTGTGGTCTAACAATAGGTAGCCCATGCTAATAAACAAGGAAGTTTAGGAATTGATTTATTGGCCTATTTAGAAATTAAATGGTTTATATTTAAAAAGAGAAATGCTGAAGGAAGCTTTTCTATAACTGTAATGTATTGTTCATAGTGAATTTTAGTTTGTTCCCCACCCTCTTTTTTGTCCTTGGTGTGAACTTTGAATTTTAATGATTCTGAGGCCAAGACTTAATTGATATCTAAATATAGGGAAATAATATTAAATTTATGATTAATCATATCTTACTTTTCTTCTCTAGGTTATTCATTAAAATAATTATTCTGTTTTTCTGTAAAATATTCCTCTTACAACATCCAGAAATTACAAAGAAGAAAACCAAAAGCTTCTGTGATTCTGTCATCTAGAAATAAACTTTTTTTTTCCCTAACATTTTGGGGAATTTCCTTTCAGTCTTTCACGTGCATGCTTACATTTCCAGTGCCTCCTATTAGATTTCATAGCATAGAGGTGTTATCTTTTGTTTGGCACTCAGAGCGAGTTTTATTTTTTGCTTTCTCAATGTCCTCTAACTTGACTTTCTCTACATGTAAACACACTGACCTGGAACCACGAAGACCAGTGACTAACAATTACTGTCCATTAGAGGAGTCAAAGTGGAAATGCTGCTTGGTAGCTGGTAAACTGACAAGACGGATCACCTGTTTCTGGAGAGCCAGCCCTCATGATGTTTTTTAGGCTGGCAGCCTCCTCCCGAAGGCACAGGACACACTTGGTCAGAAACAAGAGTTCCCTGTTCTTGCCTGTGTGTTAGATACCTTCAGTTTGTCAAAATCCTTCTGCTGTTTCTCCCTTTGCTGAAATCCAGGCCTGAACACTTTCTGACCAATTATTGGCTTTACTAGAATACAGAGATAAAAATAGTTTCAAGTTCTGAAGTACTTAGTCACTAGCAATCAAAGAATGATTTTATTTTTATGCACTATTTATTTATGCACTATGAAGATATTTCTGTTTATATATCTAGTCATTGCTCTCTCTACCCACTTCTTGAGGCAAAAATGCTTTTCCTAGTTTCATTTTTAAAAGTAATTATTAGAAATAAATAGCATAATGAAATATTTAAATTCTTTTTGCAATAGCATTTTATTTTTTCAGAGCCATGTAAACAAACAGAACCCTCAAATATTGGAAAGTAACCACTGAAATTTATATGAAGTTTAGATAAATGTAACAGGCTTGTAGTTCTGTGTATGTACATATGTATAAATATGTATGTGTACACACATGAGTACTTTATTAAAAATCTTAGTGAAAATATATATTACTTTTATGATAGACAAAACAATGAAAGTTTATGAAGGAAAATTTTTGAAGTTTCCTCTGCAATAATATTCCCATTTCTGGAACTTAAAAGTGTTTTCAACCACAGAATGCTTCAGAAACTGTGATATCAAAACTTGACCGTAAAGAATATTTGTTTGCTTAAATTAGGAGTGACTCATGTTTAATATTTTCTTTTCTCACCCTTAATTTCTCATTTCTTCTTCCCTCCATTCTTGCACACTCTCATGTTCATACCTCTATACAGACTCTTTTGTTTGGGATGTTATGGAGAAGAAAGTTGGTAATTGTTTTATGCATTAGTTCAGCGTGATCCTTCGATAATATTCTTTGCCCTATATACTTTCTGTTTCCTCCCTCACATCCCCTTCCCCCCTCTTTCCTAGAATAATCATATTGATTTGCCATATTGAAAGAAGTACCACTAATTGTGCTACTAGTGGTGGATGTGAAAAACTTTACAATATTTCTTTTTTTTGTGTGTGTGGGTACCGGGGGTCGACCTCAGGACCTCGCGCGCTAGCAGGCTCCCGTGCTGCTGAGCCTGCCCTTTTTTCGTATGTGGGTTCTGGGAGTTGAACTCGGGCCCTCGCACTTGCTGGGCAGGCGCTTACGCTGCTGAGCCATCTCACCAGCCCTACAATATTTCTTATAGTGCCTTGGTATTAACTTGGGTAGGCAAGAGAAGTTGTGATGAAAAAGTCATTCAGATGAGGTCTTGAGGAATTTTAATGTAACAAGGTCACTAATATGAAATGTAGAAAAAACACATATCTCAATTTTTGAGACATTTGGAACAAAGATTAAGATGTTTTTTATGCTCTGTAAGACAGTTATATGAAATACAGAGAGCTTAAAGATGCCTTTCAAACTCACTAAGACAGATGGTTGGAAAAATTTGAATCATCTGTGGGTAGAGGGAGTACTTGATTAAACCCCAGCAGGTGAGTGAAAATCATAATGTAAAACAAAAGAATTTAAAATACCATTATTGTGCCATTAATATAGAAGAATTAGAGCAATCAGATAATCAGAAGTGCCATCTTGATGCCTTTAAAAGTGGAACATGTAATGCCTTGGGCTGCAAACAATTAGTCCTGTGTGTCACAGAAGCTTGGGAGTGACAACACCTTTAGACAGCTCTGAATGATGAACCAGTGCCCAGGAGAACAGCTGTTGAGAAACTGACTTGATTTGATACTTCTTTTTAGTTTAAAGCAGCCAACATTTCAGTGATCTACTATACTCCAGGGTTATATTTATCTACTCTTACTATAATGCAATTGTTTCAAAAGAAATAATGGGTAAGCTAAATAACAAGACTAATGGCACCTCAGGATAAATAAGAATACAGGAAAATTCACATTGTTAAAAATCTTGCATATCTATTTTTGCCATCTCTTTTAAATTAACAAAATTATTGGATTTTTTTTTTTACATCACATGCTATTGGGCTGAAACTATAGTTTGGCTCCCCACTTAAGCAAATTGTATGTTGTTCCATAAATTCCATATTTTTAGAGAATATCAGTTTCTTAACATTAACATCTTTAGTAGGATGTGTTTAATTTACATGTAAATTAACTCTATACACTATTTCAATGGATCCTCATAATCTGGTATTATTATTTCTCCACCATATTTCTACTATCTACTCAATTATTCAAAGTTGGAGACCTGGGAGTCTTTCTTGATTCCTTCTTCTTTCTTGTCAACTCATATCTAATCAGTATATGATCTTGATTATACCTCTGAAATATCTTTTAAATGTGTACAACCCATGAAGATGGTATTCTGTGGGCCCAGAGGCATATATATTCCTGCTGAGATTAGAACCCAGGTCTTCAGATTCCTGGCTCACCCCTCCTTCTGATCTAAGTTACTTTTGAAACAGGGATTTTCTTTTCATTCTGATCTGTCCTTTCTCAATACATTACTATGTAATAAAACACACACACACACACAATCTCCTTGCAAACATTTAGAGAAAAAGCACAGAAATAGCAACTAGTATTAATGTATATGAAACACTATTAATGTTACCTGCGATATCTAGCTTTGTTTTTTTTTTTTTTTTGGTACTGGGAATTGAACTCAGGACCTTGTGCTTGCCATGCAGGTGCTGTGTCACTGAGCTATATCCCTGGCCCTCTTGCTCTGTATTTATCATTCTTATACTTTACTTTTATTATTGAATATCCCCCAGGCCAGTTTCTTGATTTGTACTGAAGATCTTAACCTTTTCTGCCTCCTCAGGAGTATTGCTTCAGTAATACTTTGTTTTCTTTCACTATCCTCTCTTGCTCTCTTCTTTCAGCCTATCAATATTCTTAGGATTCTTTCAAACAAAAGAGCAACATGTTCAAAGACTCTGGAGCCAAATTTCCCCTGGCTGAAATGTGACAAGTTGACTATTAATCATCATCATCATCATCACTATCATCTTCATCGTAGTGATGATTAAAAACCATCAAATACATTGAAAGGCCATGAATACATAAAGATACTGAAGGAGATCCATAAAACCTCATTGGTTATCTTTGGGAAATACTGGGAAACCCCTTCGTTATTCCCCAAAATGGTAAATGAAGCATTTAACCTGCCTTTCAGTACCAGCCGGACCTCAATATAATAAAAAAGTGGCTGAAATAAAGTTTTTTCTTATAGAAGAATTTCATCTAATAATGAATATAATTAGTGATTGATGTATTAAAATGATATAATGATAATCTGATTGTTTTGCTTATCCATTATGATGCAATGGATCAAAGAAAAGATTGTACAAATCATATCTACAGAACAAGTTCACTTACATACTACTGTGAAAAATTATATAATTTTAGCAAACAGAATTTAAGTATTCATTAAAGATATGAGATTTATGTCAGAAATGCAAGAATCCTCCAATATTAGGACATAGGTTAGTGTAATTCATTACATTATAAATAGAGCATAACACTGGGTCCAGTGGACCCATTCCTTAATTTTCTACTGTAAATTTGCACTTCAGCATAATAGTAGCTGGCTATGCATCTCAGTACCTTTCCCTGAGGGATACAGAAAGTAATCTATGTGCTTACTCACTTGGTATGATGAACATCAAGGGGTGTGCACATGTGCAAAAGTGACAGAATGGGATTTCTACCTATGCTCCAGCTAACTGGTTTTGCATGTGTTTACTAGAGCATCACAGAGGGTCTAATAGACCCACACTACTCCAGGATTTTTGAAAAAAAGTTTTCTTTTGACTTTTCTGTTAGAAGTAGCCAAATCCAGCACAATGGTACATGAAAAACCATATTTGCAAGTTTTGGAGGAGGACAAAGTGAATCATCAGATTACTCATGCATGGATGATGAAGATGATCCATTATGGTAAAATACATGCTTTCATAACAGAAGAGTGGTGTGGTGTATGGTGATGATGATGATGATGATAATGACTTAGACATTGGCCATGTGAGCCAAAGTTCCTAAGACAGTGAAATGGAGCAAGAATCAACTGATATATACACAGGGAATGGAGACCTTCTTGATTCAGATGATGAAGAAAACAGCAATGTGAGTATATATTTGACTAGTCAAAATGTTGCAAAATGGCCATGCAATCAAGTGGAATGATCCAATGTTAGAACTAGGTCCAAAAATATAATGAGGGTCTTGACAGGGGTGAAACATATTGGACAGAATGCCAGCATTGCCATTCAGTGTTGGAAATTGTAAAAGATGAAATGCTACAAGATGCTGTGAAATACACAAAGGCTGAGATGCAAGTAAAATGGTCTGTATGCACCAACAGCCATATTCAAAAATGTATTTATTATGACACTTCACTAGTTGAACTGAAAGCATTGAGAGGTCTGCTGTACTTAGCAAGGAATTCTCATGGTAATTGCAAGAATGTAACAGACTTAAGGAGAAGAGATGGGTCAAAATATGGCATAAAAATGTATGCCCTTGTAGATGTGAAGACTTATTATGCTTTCAATTTAGACATTTATCCTGGAACTCAGGTCCTTATTTGTATAGTAATAAACCAAATGATGTTGTGTTCAGACTTGTTGCTCCCACCTCCCAACCTAATCAGAGTGTGACATTTGACAACTGGCTTACCAGTTTCCAATTAATGTTACATTTGCTAACAGAGCACAAGTTGACCAGTGCAGGAACTGTACACAGGCACAAAAGAGAAATTCTAAATTAAATATTGCAATTTCAAAACAGATAATTTTATAGTACAATCTTTGGATTTCAGACAGATATAACATTGGTCTCATATATGGCAAAGAAAAACAAATTGGTAGTTCTGATGTCAATATTTCCCCATGATGGAAATATTGATAGGGAAACCCTGACAAAATGATAACCTGAGATGGAAACTCTGCAATGAAACCAAAGGTGGAGTAGAAGTTGATGAGTTATGCAGCAAATGTGATGTCATTTGAAACATGAAGCATTGGCCAATAGTTGTGTTTTACTTGATTGTAAACATTGTGGCATAAATAGTTTGATAGTTTACAAAGAAAATAACAGGTGAAAAATATCATGGGGAAATTTTCTTAGAGGATTGGGACTGGAACTCGTAAGAGATCATTTACAGCAGAGGAAAAACAAAATGTTTCTACCCAGGAAACTATGCAAAAAAATTGTGGAGCACACTGGTGGACTGAGAAGTGAACAGGCAGGCATAGCATCACAAAGATCTACTATAAGAGGCAAACAAAAAAGATGTCAACTGTGCCCTACAAGAGAGGATAGGGAAATGAAGCATATGTGCTATCAGTGTAAGCAATACTTGTATATGGAACATGTGTGAAGACTGCCTTGGGTAAGATAGTTGAAGCAAAGATTATTTCTGTGGTACCCTTTTGTTTGTGTTTACATTGTAATTCACATAGGTTTTTATTTTTGATGTTATCTTTTAGGTTTTGTAAGCAAGTAAACAGCTAATGTGAAAATGTTGATGTCTATTCTAAGCACTCATTATACATTTGATATTTTATTTTATTGATATCTTATTTCCCTGCTAAGCACATGTTGTATAATATAGTAGGAAGCTTCTGAAAAAACAGGAAGAGAAGAGAGGTGATGAGACTGCCACATAGAAGAGGAAGGCTAAGTACATTGCTGTCAGTGTAAGCAAGATGTGTGCATGGAATATGCAGTTGTCATGTGTGAAGATGGCCTTGGGTGTGACAATTGCAGCAAAGCTTATTTTTGTTGTAGAGTTCTGTTGGTATTTTCACTGTAGTTCATATAGGAATTTATTTTTGATGTTATCTTTTAGGTTTTGTAAGCAAGTACAGAGCTAATGTGAAAATGTTGATGTCTATTCTAAACACACAAAACATAGTAAGTATTTAATGCTTGATTTTATTGATGTTTTATGTTTTTGTTAACCACACACTATATAATATAATAAGAACCTCCTAAAAAAAACAGGAAGGCCACTGAGATGTCAAGTATGTCCTACAAAAAGGCCAGGAAAGCAAAACACAAGTGCTGTCACTGTAAGCCATACATGTGTATAGAATGATAGAATGTGCTATTGTCATGTGTACAGACTGCCTTGCGTGCGATAATTAAAGTAAAGATTTTTTTTGTAAGATGCTGTTGGTATTTTCATTGTAGTTCATATACAAATTTATTTGTGTTGTTCTTTTTTAGACTTTGTACACCAAAAAACAGTTGATGTTGAAAGTTTTGATGCTTTTTTATAAATACTTAATAAATATTAAAACTTCAATACTTTATTTTTGTGATATTTTTTCCTGTTAAGTACTCATTGTTTAATATAATAAAACTCATTAAAATTAAAATCAATAATTTATCAATAGAAATATTTTAAAGAATAAATGTGAGTGTGACAGACCCACATTTCGATGCCTTTATGACAAAATTAGTGCTATGCTTCTAGAGAAAAACCATGAGATTATCTTCATAGATCCTGAAAAAGCATTTGACAAAATTGAACACCTATTAATTTAAAAATATAATACAAAAGAAATCAATAGATACTTCATTAACTTAATAAAATAAATGTATCTCTGTCCAAAAACTAACATCTAACTTAATAGAGAGACACTGAGATACTCCCTAAAGCTGGAACTAGGACAAAGAAGTCCACCATCATGCTGGCATCACTGACTTGAAATATTAAGTAACACAATAATATAAGAGCATGTGATTAGATAGTGCAGAATTATGTCATTTTCAGATGGTACGATTATATACCTGGAAAACTCCAGAAAATCAACTGAAAAATCATTATATACAATAATATACTTTAGGAAGGTAGTTGATGTTAAATTAGTATGTATACCAAAAGAAGTGTTCATGTACATAAATATCCAGTTAGCAGGTGTAATAGAAGAAAAAAATTGTTAAAAAGGTAATAGAAAAGGTAAAATATTTAGGGATAAACTCTATAAAACATGTGATAGAGCCATATGAGGAAATGCTCCTGAAATAAACAAGAGCAAACTTGGAAAAAAGGTAAGGACAAATCATATACTTAGATTGGGAAAATTGGGAGATGTCAAAGGGTACAGAGTTTATTAGATGAGTCATTTCTGGGTAGCTGGTGGTCAGCAAGGTGACTATAGTTACTAACACTGTATTGTTTACTTGAAATTTGATGCAGATTTTAGGTGTTGTTACCACATATACACACACACACATATGTGTGTAATGGTAACCATGGGAAGTTATGGGTGTGCTAATTAATGTGACTGTCATAATTAGTACACAATGTACAAATATGTCAAATTTTCACATTGCACACCTTGAATACATATATATATATAAAATTTGCCAGTTAAATATCTCACTTGTTTAAAAAGGCAAAAATAGTAAAAAATGAACCATAAAATTTCTCAAAGGAAACCTTTATAAATTCAAAATGTGAAAGGCCTTCTAAATAGTGATCATGTTAGTATCTTAAACTTCTGTTGTATGTATCCTGTGCCAGACACTGGTCTAAGAGTTCTACCTATATTCAAGTACTTCAAATATTATAGTAGCTGTATGAAGTAGATATTATTATTGCCTCCTTGTGGACGTAAACAGCACTTAACAGTATTATGTTCTCGTGAGATGGTTTTATAGAAGCAGCAATATCTGTTATGGGTCCAAAAAGATGGAAGTTGAGCAGTGATAGGACAAAATATTGTATAAATCCTAACTCCCTGTACATGGATCACATTTAACCCCTTTGAGTGCCTAACATCTAATTCAGGTTTAGATACTCAAGGTGCCTGAATGAGACAGCTAGTTACTGACTGTTTTGGAATTGTCAAATATCAACCAAAGTTTTTTTTTTTTTTTTTTTCCCCTAGGAAACTCAGGCTGAAATATTTGAGCAGATGAGTTTTATAACAAGTGAAGCCTTGAACATAAGGGGACTGTACCTAAGAACAAGCACCACTTTAGTATTCTGCAGTAGACCATATCAAGGGTCAACCGTTTACACACTATCATTGCCCTGGAATTGCTTAAAAAAATTATTTCTGGGAGTTAGGGTCTTCTCATTGCCAGTGCTGTGCAATGAGCACAGAAATACTTTTACATGTATCCATCTACCATAAGTACATATGTGGCCCAGATGCTTGCTCTGCTCCACAGCCCACACATCTCTTTGATGCCAAATGCTTCCACTGGCTTCCTCTAAGGAGGATGAGGATCCAGTACACTGGGAGTCTTATGACTTTTTAATTTTATACCCTGGACTGTCTTACAAAATGGACCACCAAATTGGAAATTGGTAAGATTTTTGTAAATAGAGACAATGTGAATGTTATTTTCAACTTTGTCTCTTGTCCCTGTTTTTTAATCTTTCTGAGGTGGCAGAGAGAATGACTGATCAGAGTTACAGCTGGAAAACAAAATCGAGAACGTATTTCTTATCATACGGTGCAATTTAATAACAGCAACAACAAAGTGGGGCTTGAGAATAGCAACAGAAAACTCCTTAGCCATTGGAACTGGTGGTATACAATGAAAACTTATATGAACACTTGAAGATTCTCATTTAATTTCCAAACAATATCTGCCAACAGTGAAGTGCAGAACAACTCCACAACTGTTATTCATAACAAACACTCAGGAATATAAGAAAACTATTTGGCTATGGATCATGGGAGTTTTCAACAAATATAAGTCTGGAACATAGAGCTTATGCTGTGAATTTTATCTAAGACCCTCAGAAATATTACAGTAAACAGCAGTCAAAGTTAGCTATTACTCCTACCTAAATATGCAAGCTTGTGGTTAAAAGCACATGGTAGGGCCGGTGAGATGGCTCAGTGGCATAAGCGCCTAAGCGCAAGGTCCTGAGTTTGACTCCCAGAACCCACGTACAAAAAAAAGGCCAGTGATATTGCTCAGTGGCATGGGCGCCTTCTGGCGCATGAGGTCCTAAGGTCAACCCCCGGTACCCACAAAAAAAAAAAAAAAAAGGACATGGTAGGGCTTTTACCTGGGAGGCATCGTATTCATTCAAAGTAATAAAAATGTAACAGAGATATGGATTTTTTGTTTAGAGAATTGTGGATTTATTTAAATGATCATAACGAAGGTTAAAGTTCCTATCAGAATCTGAAATAAAAACAGAGGTTTTTCTGGTTTACATTTCTGACTCCAAAATGATGACTTTTCTATAAGTTTTGAAGATATTCAGAATATGGAGACATTGACTATATATTTTATAAATTAATTTATTTATTGTTTTTTGTTTGTTTTTTTGAGACAGGGTCTCACTATGTAGTTCAGGCTGGCCTTGAACTCACTATGTAGTTCATGCTGGAGTCAAACTTGTGGCCTTTCTCCTGCTTCAGCCTCCCAAGTGCTAGGATTACTGGCATGTGCCACCAGGCCTGGATCATAAATTTATTTTTCACTTGACTTTTTTCTTTTCTGATTTCCAAACCCCATAAACACAAAAGACAAATAAAAGCAAACATTTGAATGTAATGAGAAAGGAAGAAGTAAAACAAATATGTAGGTAACTAGAATGAGTTACTCATCTTCAACCCATAGAAGTGGGTTTACTTTCATATCATTTATTTTAGCTCCTCTATCTGTGGCTTTCTTTTCATGTAAATTAAAGCACTGTTTGTAAATCTATGTATGGCCTAGTATTGCTTGTAAACTTTAATGTGCATTCAAAACACCTGGGGAATCATAACTAATCTGAAAATTCTGACTCAGTAGTTCTGGACTACGGCCTCACAGTCAGTCTAATTTTCACAAATTTCCAGTTGATGATAATGTGGTAGGTCCATGGACACATTTTGAGTAGCAGAACTCTACAGTTTGGAATATTTGTTCTCTGAGAGTTTTAAGAAAGAAGAGTACTATGGTTAGGAAGCTAGGGATCCTGCATACTGCATCCTCTTCTTGGAACAAATGATATCAGTATATTTAACAGGTCTGAAAAACTCAAGATTTTTATAAATTGTAAACATGTACAGTTTTGTTCTGGTGAACATTTACCTAACTCAAATGGTAACTCCTGTAGAATTTCCCCCTTCACTTTTTTTTTTTAAATAGGACATTAAAATCTATGGAGATTTAGCTCTATGGTAAACACTTTTAGAGACACTGGCACAAAAATAGTATATACTAATTGGCTTGTTATTCCAAATAGTGGAATTATTTACATTCAGGATGAATGATAGTTAGAACCCAAGAGAAAGTCAAGGAGATTAGTAGGAAAAAGGGGGGAGGCACTAGGATTTCAAAAACTGGTAACTGAGGGGCCAGTGACATGGCTCAGTGGCATAAGCGCCTGCCTGGCAAGCGCGAGGTCCTGAGTTTGACTCCCGGAACCCACATACGAAAGAAAGGGCCAGTGATATCGCTCAGCGGCACTGGCACCTGCTGGTGTGCGGGGTCCTGAGTTCGACCCCTGGTACCCACAAACAAAACAAAACAAAACAAAAAAACCTGGTAACTGAGTGGTTCACACCATCCTACCTAAATGTCCAGAGGGAGGAAGATGCAGCTGATATTTGACATATAATAATACATATTTGTTCAATGCTGAGCTGCACAAGTTACTTTGCTTTGTTAAATCTTATTTTGTCTTCTAGCAGATGAAGACAAGAATATCTACTTCTCAGTGCCACTGTGAGAATTAAATCCATATAAAGCATCTGACCTAGTATCTGGCCTGTAATAGGGCTTCAACCTATGACTAAATTTTGTTACTGTTGTTCTTATTTCCTCATTCTAAGAAAACTATTAAGCAGATAGTAGGTGCTCAAATTGTGTTTGCTGGATATAAAGTGGAAAATTTTTCTTTCCATGACTAATGTTAATCCAGTATAAAACAATACATACCTTTTAAAAAAGTGTGCCCGTTTACATTTTGATTTTAACTGAAAGGAACACCAATAAGAAAAATTGCCTGAGCTGTTATGAATTGGAATTATTGTAATAGTAAGTTCTTTTTATTCACAGTAGCCTTAACATTATGAAACCTATAAGGCCCTGGAAACACATTGGCCCTAGACTGTTTTAAGATATCATGCAAATGTATCTCAGCCCTTTGATGATACAATCAAACACTCACAAGTTTGACTGAGACAAACAGGCAATGAAGACATCAAGAAAAAATTTATGCATTTTATAAAAATGTGAGTAAGGGAGCTACATGAGGAAAATGTTCTTTTTTCCTGAGAGCATTTCAGAAACTGAATGTTCTACAACTAGCTGTCTCTTCATTTTAAGGTATGAGAAGTTCACAAAGGAAAATGAACTTCTAGCAATGGCCTGTCTATGACCTTCAGCAGAGGTTAATTGAGATAGAAAATGAGTACCAGATCTTCCCCTACACAATTATAGTGCATATTTCCCAACCTTTCTTGCATCATTATAAAGTATTAGAGCTATCCATAAAAAAGGTCTGGATTTATGAAACTCCTCATAACTCAAACAAGAGGCAGAGAACTATAAAAGTTTGAATCCAAATTTCTTTTACTTTGTATGTAGTGCAGTTTCTTATGCATGTTCCCTGATGTTATCTCATTTGATTCTCCTAACAGTTCTATGAGGCAGGCAGGTATAATGGCCCTCCAATTTAAGGATAAGCACATTGAAACTCTAGGAAAATAAGGGTTTCATCCAGTTTCCCATGGCTCAAAGTTCCCAGAGATGGCACTAAAAATTTTAGCTCTTTGTCCACTGCTCTTTCCAATAGTACATCACATTGTTTGGTCCAGGAGTTCTCAGGAGAAAGGCTAAAGAGCAAAGGAAAAAGGAAGCCTATATACCTCCAGGCCTTGTGCTGTGCTAGCCACAGGCTTAGCTGTCCTTATGTAAAACACATGCCAAGATGACATTTATCATGTTGAATGTGCATGCAAAAGTGACACTCAGCTTGAGGGGGACTGGGTCACATTCATGAAAAAGATAACTGCAGATGAAGTTCAATCTTGTTTGAATTGTGTTCTTTCATGAGAAAGGCACTGTTTTATGAGACATTACTCTTCTTGCTCTCAACTTTCATAGTTGTTTTCACTGAAAACAAGTTAGACTTACACTATTTTTAAATGTTTACATTTTATAGGCATACTTTGAAATATCTTAAATAAAATTTATCTTGAAATTTATTATATTACAGAGTCTCTTTTTTTAGAGATATGGAGCAAACTAGGTGTCTGAAAAGTGTCCCCTGCACAGATAACACTCAAAGGACTTTGTCTTCTTTCCCCTCTGAAATTTGTGAAGGAACTCTTGAATACTTAAAGAATCTTGGATTTCCTTTTATAAAAACACAGCCTAGAGGTTTGTAATAAATATGAAATATACAATATTATATACACTTATTCATGCACTGTATGTAAATATATAGTGTTATATGTACTGTATATGAAATATACAGTCTTATTTGTATTTACAGTATTATATGTATTTCCTTTTGTATAATTAAAAATTACAACAATTGGCCTATGAGGATAGAGTTTTATACTGTTATTTTTGATATATGTTGCATAAAAGGAAGCAGAACATGTCAATGGCCAATTTGAGTAAGATTTAGGAAAAATTTAAAAAAGATAAACATTTGAAAGCATAACCTAATGCTTCTTTTAAACATCTGGAATATTAACATTTAAAATGTAACTTGGAATAGTCTGATATGAAAATGAGCTTAATAGTACCTTCTTTTGTACCATAAAGTTAAAACACCTCTACTAAGCCTATAATGCTTTTCAACACTTTAAATAAAATTTGCTCCAAACAATTTTTCAGTGTGTGTGTTTGTGTGTGTGTGTGTGTGTGTGTGTGTAGAGATAGGATATGGAATGAGATGGGGAACATTTATTTGAGGAGGATCTAAAAGTGGACATAAAGAATAAGGGATGCCAATTCACTCAAGCTGTTTGATAAAGGCTCTGATTTTTCTTTTGTCCTGATTTGGAGATGCAGATATTTGTCTTGATCTAATTATTCTTTCTCCTTGGTTTCACCAATCTTATTGCTGTTTGAAGTGTGGTGCACAGGGAAGCCTCAGTAGATCATGAAGAGAGAAATCCAATTGCAGGTGCTTTGTTTGTAGGAAGTGGGTGTTGACCTACATGTTTATAAGGGAGATATCCATGACTGAATTAGAACTTTCTGAGCAGCACAGCTTAGACATTATAGACAGTCTTTAGGACCTAAGTACATGTATGCCACTAGAGAGAAGTCTTCCTTTAATCATATTTTGGATATTTTGAAACACTGTCTTCTGAAGTATTTGACAGGCATCACTTTAATTTTTGCTTTGTGAACTGGATCTTGATCATCCATAATCATTACACTGCTTCAGGAAATCAATTTGTGTAGGGGTAGATACAGATAATTAGATCTTAAAAAGTCTTCTTTTATAATTTTATAATCTTTTCAGTTAATTATTGCTTTTTTTTCTATTTTAGTGTATAAACCTTTAAAATTAATGAAAAAAATCAAGATTTTTCATAAACACACACAAACTGTATGCAAGACGTGACTATATCCCGCATCAAATTCAGAACTTCATGTCATAAATCACTGCTTGCATTAAATGCTGCTTGCATTTTTAACGTTATATAATGCAGAGATTCTTAATCTTGGGTTCATGAATGTTTGACATTGTTCTCAATATTTTATGTGTACGGATAAAGTCTTGTGTGTGTCTTTGTGTATGTGCATGTGCGTGCATGTAACAGCTTTTAATAGACTGTCAGAGGAGGCTATGATCACCTTCCTCCTCCCAGAGGAATCACTAATAATAATTAAGCGGAACAATTTACATGAGGCTATTAAAACACAAGAAGCTAGAGACCACATTTGAGTACTTGTTTCCCTCATTTCCTGCCTTATCCACTATGCTCGGTGTCGAGGCTCCTTTTTGTCTTGGATTCCTAGGTGTGTATAATCAAGTTAATAATAAGAGACATCCAGCACAAATGTTTCCATGGCCTATTCTTTAATTCTAAATAAGTATTTATCATGAATCTTAGTTGGCATTCTTGTTGTTGTGAATTAATTGACATTGAAGAAATAGATCAAAAAATTTTTTTTCATTTTCTTTCTTTAACAGCCTAGAATTTTAGGTCTAGGTGTGGATCTACAGCAAACAGGACTGCAGATCTACCCTGCAAGAACAAACAAACAAACAAAAAACAACCTTTTATAAGATTGTCTATACTTGTAATCTTTTTACTTTTTCTATTAAAAACTCATATTTTTGCTTTTAAGATTTTTTTAGATTAAATACTACACATTCCAACTATGCAAGAGGGGGAAAGAAAGTGTCTGTCCTTGCCTAGGTTCTAATTGTGAAGTCTTCTCATCTCCGGTATTTTTGTAGTGCCCAGTTCTTTATTGTATGCTCCTAGTTTGCATCCTGGCCCCTCTCTAAAAGGGTGAGAAGGGGAGAAATGAGAAAGAAAAGGTATGAGAGCAAAATAACTGCATTTCAAATTGACTAAGATCTCTGTTTTCTGTATCTTGAGTAGGCTGTAGAAGCATTTTGGCTTGGATTTGTTTTCTCAGTACTTGAACTATTATCCTCATTAGAGATCTCAATACATTAAATTCATCATGGTTTTCATGGTGTTAAGGAATTGCATTCACTTCATATAATCTGATTCATTTAAAAGAAACATACCTGTATGAACAATAGTTTTATCCAAAGATTCTTACGAGTTGTTTTAAAACTCAAAAGCACCCATGTTAATAACATCCATAATTATTTATTTACAACTTATGCTGTTATATTATCTAAGAAAAATTGTAAAAAGGATTTAGATAGTCAACTTGAGTTAAATAAGTGATAGAAAAATGATTATATTTATGCTGGAAAAGCTTTTTTCAGCTTTTAAACTTTTTAATTATGGCATGACTAAGAAAAAATTGAATGTCTACATACTAGCATAAATAATGGGCTTTAGTTAGGGAAATTAATGTTAGCAAAAGAAAACTAAATGATTTAAAAACAGAACAAAATAAACTTCTCTCACTCTACCTCTATCTCACCTAGAAAAATCCTTATCTTCTTAAAACCCAACTCACCACGTATTCCTTGGCTATGTCAAACAGCAAAGTGGGGCTAGAGAAAATCACAAGGAGAGCATATTTTAAAATGAAGAAATGATCACCTGTCTCATCTTAAAATTTATATTCACTAGTCTTAAATGGGTATCAGCAATCTTTCTACATTTATGTAGTTACTTTATTTTTCTATTTTCCATGCTAGCAGTTTCACACCTTTTCCTTTTTCCTTTAGCTTCTAACATTTCTCTCTTCTGCTCACTATCAGCTTATAATCTTGCTTCCTATTTCAATGCAAGATGGAGGAATCAGAAGAGAATACTTCATCTCCCCTTTACCGAAGCTACCCCGATGTACTTTACCTTTTCTTCTCTTATACTGGGAAACTATGTTCCTACGTAAAACCAACTCCTCCACTTTCATAATCAATCCCATTCCCCTGTAACATGACAGGACCTGCCTTCTACAGTTATCCTACCTTTTCCTTTTGTCTTCATTTGCTACCCTTCTACTAGATCATCCTAATCAGCATAACAATAGGCTATAATATCTCCTATTAAAAATGTACTCTTCTCTAGACCCCACATCCTAACTATGGTCCCAATTCTTTGCTCTACCTTGCAGTAAAACTTTCAAAGGCTTCTGTGTCTAGAATCTCTACCTTACCTCTTTACTTCTCTCCTAACCCACTGCAAGCAGGTTGTCTTCCCCATATCTCCACAGAAACCATTCTTGTCAGAATCCTCAGTATTATGCTTCTAGCTAACTCTAATATTGTCATTTCTTCTCTCTCTCTCTCTTTCTCTCTCTCATTTTGACAATCAGCAGTTCGGCTGCTCTTTCTTGAACATATTCTTCTATCTTAGATTCTGAGACACCAGAAATCTGCTAATATTCCTGTTACCTCAAGAAACTCTCTGGCAGTAAATTTAGTCTCCTTTGCTAAATTTGCTAATTCTTTCATATTAAAAAGAGCTCCTATCCTTAGCATTTTAACTTCTTCTTCAATTCCCTCAGTGTTTACATCCCTTTTACAGTTTTAAATCTACATGCTGATGTCTTCCAAATTTATACCTCCAGACTCAAACTCTCCTTGAGTCCACACTCCTGCATTTAACTATTCATTGTCACTGAGTGACTGGTCGGCTTGTCAGCCTCTACAGTGAAGAAAAGCAAAAGAGTGTCCAGAGTTATACCTCTCTGCTATGAATGAAGATTTTTTGTCTCCTCCATATTCAAATTTATAAGTTGAAGCTCTAGCCCCCAATATGATACTATTTAGAGATGGGGTTTTGAGGAGGCAATTAAAGTTAGATAAGGTCGTGAGAGGAGAGCCTTGGTCTCATGAGATAAGTGTCTTTTTTAGAAGAAACACTAAGAGTGTTATTTCCCTCTCTTTCTTACTCCTTGTTTCTGCTTATGAGGACAAAGGAGACAACTGTCTATAAATCTGAGAGACAGAGAGAGCTCTCACCAGGAGTTTAATTAACCAGAACATTGATCTTGGCTTTCTCAGCCTTTGGAGCTGTGAGAAATATTTAGTTGTTTAAGCTACCTAGTTCATGGCACTCTTATCACAGCCCAAACTGTCTAATACACTCCCTCTTGCCTCCCAAACTGCTTCTTCCCATACTACTCATTTTGATAAGTGGCATGAGTACTTATCCACTTGCTTAGGCCAGAGAACTGGGAGTCATCTTGATTTTCCTTTCTACATTTCTCATCCAAATTTACCAACAAATCCTATCAAGTCTTCAAAATATATTCCGCATCTTGACAATTTCCTGATACCTCAACTGCTACCAACATAGAACAAGGCCCTCTTATCTTTATTATTAACTATTGCAGAGTCTTCTAATAGGTCTTCCTGATTCCACTATTTTCTTTTTTTGTGTGTGTGGGTACCAGGGGTTGACCTCATGACCTCATGCGCCAGCAGGCGCCCATGCCACTGAGTGATATCACGGGCCCTTTTTTATATGTGGGTTCCGGGAGTCGAACTCGGGCCCTCACGCTTGCCAGGCAGGTGCTTACACCGCTGAGCCATCTCACCGGCCCGGATTCCACTATTTTTTATCTCCAATTTGAGTCCCAACACAACATTCTCCACTCATTAGCCAAGATATCTTCTAGAAAAGTCAATCAGAAAATATTACTTTCTTTGTCTGAAATCATTCATGACATCCAATGATATTTAGAAAAAAATCCAACTGTCTAAATGAGAACTGAACATTCTTCATAATATTCTGGCTGGTATTTATTTCTACAGTCTTCCAATTTTTTTATTTGCTCTTCTCTGGCTGTACTTTCTGCTTCTAGGAATGCTTATCTAGTTCTTGTCTTGAGGCTTCTCTCAGAACTTTCCAGAACTTACTTCCTCACTGCATTTAGGTCTCTCCTCAAATTTTACGTTCTCATAAAAGACTGTCTTGAATAATTTATCTATATCACTAATCTGGTTTTCTTTCCCCCTTACCATGTTTTATTTCTATCCATAGCACTTATAATAACTAATTTAAAATCAGGCCACTCTTCCACCAGAATGTAAACTCTAGGAGGATGAGATTTTTTGTCTTGTTTATCACAGATTTTTTGTCTTATTTTGTCTTGTAAATCTTCAGTCTAGAAAAACACACCCCACAAGAGCAGATACTTAACAGATATGTGTTGAGTGAGTAAATGGATGCATGAATGAACAGTTTCAAATGTTTTCCCCCAAATGGGAAAATTGCTTTTCACGCATTTTAAGATTTGAAAGCTGCTTTTAAAAATGTATTCTCCAGAATATTAAAGCTGTTAGAGAAAAGAAACCGGTCACCTATAAAGGAAAGCCCATTAGAATCATGGTGGACTTCTCAACACAAATCCTCAAGTCAAGAAGAACTTGGAGGGAAATATTTCAAGTCCTGAAAGAAATCAGCTTCCAACCCAGATTGATGTACCCTGCAAAACTATCTTTCAAAATTAGTGCAGAAATAAGATACTTCCATGACAAAGAACAACAGAAGAAATTCATGACTACCAAACCAACCCTACAAAGAGTACTGAAAGATATTCTAGACAGAGATAAAAATGACCACAACACCAAGAACAACAACAGAAAGAAACCACCAGGCAGGGCAAACAATTAAACAGAAGGGAAAAGCAGGGAACCAACAGCAGGAAAATAACATGACAAAGATAAGCCAATACATATCAGTTATAACCATCAATGTCAATGTCTCAATTCACCAGTCAAAAGAAACAGACTGGCAGAATGGATCAAGAAACAAGATCCAACAATATGCCATATACAAAAAATGCATTTAATTCAAAAAGAAATGTATAGACTGAAAGTCAAAGGAAGGAAAACAATCTTCTATGCAAAAGGAACCCAGAAAAAAGAGGGGTAGCTATCCCGTTTGCAGGACAATGTGAACTTCAAACCAAGAATGATCAAAAGAGATAAAGTAGGTCACTACATACTTGTTAGGGGAAAAATTCAAGAGTAAGAGATAACAATCATAAATATATGTGCACCAAATGCAGGAGCACCCAACTATATAAGACAAATATTAATAGACATGAAAAGTCAAATAAGTAATAACACCATTGCAACAGGGGACCTTCATACCCATTGTCACAAAGAGATAGATCAACTGGACAAAAAATCAGCAAAGAAATATTAGAACTGAACCAAACCTGTGAACAAATGGATTTAGTAGATGTTTACAGTGTTCCACCCAACATCACCAGAATACACATTCTTCTCAGCTGCACATGGGATGTTCTCTAAAATAGACCATATACTAGCCCATAGAACATGTTTAAGTAAGTGCAAAAGCACTGAAATTATCCCACGCATACTATCTGACCATAGAGCAATGAAATGGGAAATTAAGACAAAAGAAACTGTAAAAACCCCATAAACACATAGAAATTAAGTAACACCCTGCTGAACAACCAATGGGTCACAGATGAAATTAAAGAAGAAATTAAACAATATCTGTAATTAAACAAAAATGCAAATAAAACTTACCAGAAACTGTGGGATGTAATGAAAGCAGTCCTCATAGCGAAATTTATAGTGGTGAATTCTCACATCAGGAAAACAGAGTGAGCACAAATAAACAACCTAATGTTGCACCTCAAACTTCTAGAAAAAGAAGAGCAAGTCAAGCCCCAAGCCCATATAAGGGAGATAATTATAAAGATCAGAGGAGAAATTAACACAATTGAGACTAAGAAAACGATACAAAGAATTAATGAATTGAAGAGTTGTTTCTTTGCAAGAATAAATAAAATTGATAAACCCCAGCCAGCCTTATCAAAAAAAGGAAAGAAAAAATGCAAATTCATGCAATGAGGAAGGAAAAGGGTGAAATCATTACAAATCTTATGGAAATTCAGAAGATCATCAATACCTGCTTTGAAAATCTTTACTAGCATAGGATGGAAAACACTGAAGAAATGGACAGATTTCTAGATAGGTATGAACTAGCAAAGCTGAATCAAGAAGATATAAAAATTCTGAATAGACCAATATCAGTTCATGAAATTGAACACACAATTAAAACTTACCAACAAAGAAAAGCCCAGGTCCAGATGGATTCACTGTTGAATTCTACAAGAAATTTAGAGAAGATTTAGTGTCAATACTTCTAAAGCTCTTTAATGAAATTGAAAGAGAAGCAATACTCCCTAACGCATTCCTGCAGGCAAGTATCACCCTGATACCAAAAACAGAGAAAGACCCAAACAAAAAGAGAACTGCAGGCCAATCTCCCTAATGAACATAGATGCAAAAATCCTCAGTAAAGTACTAGCAAACAGAACACAGCAAATCACCAAGAAGATTATACAACATGACCAAGTGGGATTCATCCCAGGAATGCAGGGATGGTTCAAAATACACAAAACAATAAATGCAATACACCATATCAACAGAGCCAAAGACAAAAATCACATGGTCATCTAAATAGATGCAGAAAAAGCATCTGACAAAGTCCAACACTCATTCATGATTAAAAAAAACCCCTACAGAATATTGGAATAGATGGTCTTTACCTCAATCTGATAAAAGCCATCTATGACAAAGAAACAGCCAACATCATACTAAATAGAAAAAATCTGAAAGCTTTCACTCTAAAATCAGGAAGAAAACAAGGATGTCCACTATCACCACTCTTATTCAATATAGTTTTGGAAACATTAGCAGAACAATTAGACAAGAAAAAGAAATAAAAGGAATAAGGATAGGAAAGGAAGAAGTTAAATTATCATTATTTACAGGTGACATGATACTCTACACAGAAGACCCCAAGACTTTCACCAAAAGACTTCTACAATTAATAACCAAATTCAGTAGCGTAGCTGAATACAAATCAACACTCAAAAACCAATAGCACTCCTGTATACAAACAACAAACTCACTGAGAGAGAAATTAGGGAAACCACACCCTTCACAATAGCATCCAAAAAACTGAAATATATAGGAATCAATCTAACAAGCAAAGTAAAACATCTATATATTTAAAATTGTAGTATTCTGAAAAAAGAGATCAAAGAGGATATCAGAAAATGGAAAGATATCCCCCGCTCATAGATAGAAAGAAAAAAACATAGTGGAAATGCCATACTCCCAAAACTGTCATACAGATTTAAAGCAATCCTCGTCAAAATACCATTAGCATACCTCACAGAACTAGAGAAACATTCCTAAAATTCATTTGGAACCAGAAAAGACCTAGAATATCAAAGGCAATCCTGGGCAACAAAGGCAAGGCAGGAGGCATCACAATCCCTGACTTGAAATTATACTACAAAGCTAATGTGATAAAATCATCATGGCACTACAAAAACAAAACAAAACAAAACAAAACAAAAACAGACCTGAGGATCAGTGCAACAGATTAGAAGATGCAGACACAACTACAAACACACTCAGCCACCTTATCTTTGACAAAGGGGCCAAACATGTTCACTGGAATAAAGATAGCCTAAGAAATGGTGCTGGAAAAACTGGCTGTCTACATGCCAAAGAATAAACCTAGACCCATATCTATCACCATGCACCTAACTAAAGTCAAAATGAATCAAAAGCCTAAATATTAAAGCAGAAACCCTGAATCTCCTGGAAGACAGTGTAGGTAGAAATCTTGAAGACATAGCTATAGGCAGAGAGTTCATGAACAAAACCCAAACTGCACAGGAAATACTTCAAAGAATCAACAACTGGGATCTCACCTTATTAAAAAGTGCTTTTACATCAAAAGAAATCATCAACAGAGTGAAAAGACAACCCATGGAGTGGGAAAAAATATTAGCCAACTGTTCCTCAGACAAAAGACTTCTATTGAGAACATATAAAGAATTGAAAAAACTCAGACTCCTCAAATTCAATGACCCAATCCAAAAATGGGCATCTGAGATGAATAAACACTTCTCAGATGAAGAAATAAAATGGCAAATAAATATATGAAAAATGTTCAATATCATTGGTCATTTGGGTGATGCAAATTATAACAACATTGAGATTCCATTTCACTCCAGAAAGAATGGCTGTCATCAAGAAATCAACTAATAACAAATGGCTGTGAGGAAAAAGGAACCCTTCTCCACTGTTGGTGGGAGTGCAGACTGGTGCAACCACTGTGGAAATTAGTATGGAGATTCCTCAAAAAGCTAGGATTAGAGGTCCTGTATTACCCAGCTATTCCCCTTTTGGGTATCTTCCAAGAAGAATTAAAAACATCATACCACAGCGATATATGTGCACCCATGTTTATAGCAGCACAATTTGTAATAGCTAAATCTTGGAAAAACCCAAATGCCCATCAACAAAAGAATGGATAAAAAAGATGTGGTATTTTTATACAATGGAGTACTACTCAGCCATAAAGAAGGATAAACTTGAGACATTTATAGGTAAATGGATGCAACTTGAGACCATATTCATAAGTGAAATAAATCAGACCCACTTGTCTAAGTGTCATATTGTCTCCCTTGTGTGAGAAATCAAAAGAGTAAATAAGGTCTGAAATTTACAATAGATATTGTGAAATGGGAAGAAATAAAAGGAAAAAGGAACTAGGATGGGGAAAAGGGGAAAGAAAGGAAGAGAAAAGGGAGAAAAATGGAAGTTAGCTATATTATCAGTGTCTCTTAGTTCATTGAAAAGGAAGGTTCATGCTAATATCGATTGGAGAATTTTTTATGCCCATATGTTGTAATCTTAGTAACTACTTTGAAGATGCAATGTATTAACTCATGTTATTCTTCTATTATTGTGTTATGAAATTCTGTTTTCCCTCTTTCCATAAAATAAAAAAGAATGTGTTCTTTTAATGACTGGAAAGAAAGAAGCACCTTTCAAACTTATACACAAAGGGACATAGCAGCCAGGTCTAGATCCTTGTGAATGAAGAATATTTCAGTGGTAAGAGGAGCAGTATCAGCAAATTTTACAACTATAGCAAGAAACCGAGTTAAATGGAGAAAACAAATTTACATTTGCTCTTTGGATCCTTGGTGAGAATCAGAGTGAAAGAGGTAGGCTTTACTCAGCCAACCTCAATTTCTCACCCCTATGCATTTTGAACTAGAGTTGTTACATTTTATTTGGGCTTTCCTGAAAACTGTTCTAGGGCTGCTGCTGACCCCATTTTGTTTCCTTCCCTCATAGATTTTACCTCTTACCACTGAGACTAAGTTTTACTGCCATTTATTTTCCTCTGTCTTGAATTCTAATATTGACATTGCCATCCTGTAGGATCCTGCATCTCGCAAAGTACAACCTTTTATCATATTTCTTACCTGGCTTATAGTCTAAGTATAAATACATTACCATCTTTAAAATAAAATCATAAGACCATTTTTTAAATTAAAATATTAACCATTTCTTTGAATGAAAATATTAATTTGAAAGAATAGCCAGGACTTTTCACTGAGTTGTAAAATTGTGATAATGAGAATAAAGTACATTTTATCTATAATAAGCAGTGGATCTAAAAGTTATGATAAGCTATTTATCTAATCATAGTCTCAAATACATCTTTGGGTACTGACTGCATATAATTGGGCATAGGAATAAAAGGGCAAGAACTGAACTATCACATCTAAATTAGCTGCACAAACAATCCAACCCTTTCTGAACTATCTTGGTCATGATATTGCACATCAATACCCTCTAATGACATGCTAGGACAAATGCTCAGAACAACTAATTCTTTCCATGGTTGGTAGGTTGGCCTTGAGCAGCAAAAGGCAACTGGATTTATTTTGTTCTGGCAGCAGCTTAGTAGGAAAATAAACTAGCAATGCTAGGGAACAGAAGGCCTATGAAGAAAAAGAGATTCCACTTCTGTACTATACAAAACCCTCAAATGTCAACTGCACTTAAACCAGAAGCAGTGTGAGTGGTAAACACTAACATTTTCAGAGAATTGTCTAATATTAATGGCAGAATCTATAAAAGGTGACTTTGAATAATCCTTTCCCAGCAAACCTGTAAAAGTTTTATAAAATATGCTACAAAAATGACTCACAGTAGATGTAATTACAGTGCAACCTTGGAAACTGATGTAAAAAATTCAGCTGCCAGCATGTTAACGGCCACCTAATATATGGGTTGTTTGATTGGACTCTTTGGGCAAAACTGCAAAATTCCTAACCCATTGCTGCTATATATTTTATCAGGGCCAAATTTAGCTACTTTCATTTTTTAAAATGGCCTTTCAGACATCACAGTGAATCAAGTCAGTGTTGCTTAATTGCTTGCATACATTACAACCTAATCCATTTCCCCAAACACTAATTTAACTACTTATTATTTATTTTTATTTTTTAGGACAGCAGTAGAGTTCTTATGCCTGAACTATGAAATTTGGCAAAATCATTGCTTTCTTAACAACAACAACAAACTAAGCATCAGCAGTGAAATTTCCTCTGTTATGTACTCAGCAACTGTTTTTTTTTGTTTTTCTTTTTGTTTTTAAAGAATCCTTCTTAACTTATTTGTTAATTGCCATATTTTGTTTTTAATTGTAAGGAAGTATTTTGGAAGTCAGAGAAAAGCCCTGGGTCATGTGCCACAGTTGAGCCCTGTACCTTTGGCCTTAGGGTGATCAGAATTCACGTCAGAATAATAGCTAAAGCTAACCAAATGTGTCAGCTTTTAAAAAAATACTCTTTTATTATAAAATGTTCACTCTATTGTCATCACCATCCTAGTCATTGGTCTTATGGGCTATCACCTTTCAAAAATTGAATACAAATTGAATTTTTGCAAAATTGATTCTATGTTAATGTCACTATAAGTGTTTGCTAGTTAAATGAGCTTCACAATGAATCTTTCAGAAAAGAGACCACTTCTCCTATTGTGTAATGCAATAAGGTCATCTCTTCCCCAAGCTTACCTGCTTGGTAGATATACAAATACAACATTTTCTTCAAAGCAACACCCATCCCAATCACAAGTAGAAGACTGGATGGTTAAAGAAACATGCTCTATCACTCTTCTTCCAGATTAGCATTTAGAACTATGAGGATTATCCAGATACAGTAGCCACACAAAGTGAAGTGAGCCCTCAGTCTAACATCTGCATTGCATTCCCCCTCTTTATTCTAAGACTTAAACTGCAAGCAAGCAGGGATTTTATCTTGCTACTCTATATTCCTCAAGAAACATTTGTCAGATTGATTCTCAGTTTGCTCAGTCAAAACAATGCCTCATCTTAGTATATAGTGCACTCTGGCAGAACACATTTTGATTTACTTACAGGAAACTAAAATTTATTTTGAATTTAAAATAATATGAAGTATCCTAAGAATGAGGGTTAGTGGTGAAACTTTCAAGTATATCAATAACTATAAAACCTCTCTGTTTTCACAATTCCAAATTTTATAACTCCAAGTGTTAAAATCCAAGCTGTTCTATATAATGTCACTTCCACAGAAACATACCTGTAGATGCTATATGAAATTGAATTTTCCATTACACAGTGTAATCTGTTTTGAGGGTTAGAATATTTTGCTTCTAATACAGTGATCAAATGCTCAAGTACTGTATTTGGATAATCCTCATAGTTCTAAATGCTAATCTGGAAGAAGAGTGATAGAACTTTTTTTTTTAACCATCCAATCTTTTACCTGTGGTTGGGATGGTGTTGCTTTGAAGAAAATGTTATATTTGTATATCTACCAAGCAGGTAAGCTTGGGCAAGAGATGACTTTGAAGTAGAGCAAATTCTGAGTTCAGAAGTCTTTTCAACTGCAAAAAATGCTTAAGCCTTTAATTAGCTTAAACATGTTTTCTTAAGTTGTTGTGATTAGTAATTAGAAGACCTACGTCTAATTAGACAGCTAATTTTGTATATAATACTGAACAACCTAAATTTCAGGATGGCAACTTCACTTCAGAAGTTTGTAGAGTATAAAAGATGTAGGAAGCTTTGAGTTGCCAACAGAGTCCCAGATATTAATAGAAATCTATGCCTACAAAGTTGTAACACCTTTGAGATTTATCTCATCTCAAATAATTTGGGGACAGGTTTCTTATGGTAATAAAAACAACGAAATTACAATCTAAACATTAAGAGAACTTCGATTACTGAATTTTCTAACATGCATGCTAAAATGTTGACAATACAGAGCTTTCTTTCTTTGGTGCTCCCTACCCCCCAAGTGCTGGGGATCAAATCCAGTGCTTCATACATGCTAGTCCAGGACTCTGTCACTGAGCTATGTCCCAAGTCTTTTATTTCAGTTTTAAAACTCATGGGGTTCAGGACATACTACCCTAAAATATGGCACCTTGGCCTACTGAATATTTTAAGCTCATTTGAAAAATGACAGGATAGAGCATCTGATCTTCCCTTCCCTTCTTCCCTGAGTGAGGTCAGAAGCATCCCATGTGAGAGATGCTTCCCCGTCCCCATACCTAGAGAAAATAAGTGTTTTTATCATTGGCCACAGAGGGACAGCAAGACAAATTGGAAAGAACAGGCCTTGCTAAATTTCCCCTCAGTTTAGTACACTTACTTCATACTCTGGGTCTTATCATACTTTCCCATGACTTTCACTTTTTATCAAAACCAATATAAACATTTAAGATTTATGGGGCCAGTGAGATGGCTCAGCGGCGTAAGCACCTGCCTGGCAAGCATGAGGGCCTGAGCTCGACTCCTGGATCCCACATATGAGAAAAGGGCCAGTGATATTGCTCAGCGGCACGGGCGCCTGCTGGCACGCAAGATCCTGAGGTCGACCCCTGGTACCCACAAAAAAAAAATTTAACAATTTCTCCAAGTATTCGTTTCCTTATGAAGGTCCCCATGTCACATAAAATTCATATTAAATGAATGTGTGTGTTTTTCTCTAGTTAATTTGGTTTTTGTTACAGATGCCCCAGTCAAGAACATAGAAAGGTGGAAGGAAAACATTTTCCTCTCTGCAAAAGCAGGAGTGAAGAATGATTTTTCTGCAGCTCAAAAATATCAAGCACAGAAGTACAAGATTCTGCATTGGCCTCTGTTGACATTCTATGAGTTTAAAAGATGACAATAATGATGTTGGAGTAACGAAGAAGAGTGTAAAAAGAAATTATCTACCCATTTGGCTCAAAACTATTTTTAAAAGTGAGCGATTAATGATGTGATGTTAAGGACTACAACAAAAAAAAATGTTGAAGGATGTCAAACTGCAGGACTCTTTCCCAAAGAAGACCACATCATAAACATGCTCCTGAGATGAGGCACTGACCATTGGAAAGGAAGCTGTGGCAGATAATTTTATCACTCCCCAGCAATAGGGAAAAGGGGTTTAATAGAAAAAAATATCACTTTGCATAAGGCATTAGAAGGAAAGGTTCTGATCAAGGAAAAAATACTTTCCACATTGTCTTAGTTACTTTTCATTCATTGCTGGGACAAAATACCCAACACACAAAGTTAAGGAAGGAAAGGTTTATGTAGCTCACAGTTTGTAGAGGTTTCAGTCCATAATCAGCTGACTCCAAAGCAGGGTTACATGGCACAGGGGCAACAGTTCAAGGTGGCAGAAGACAGCAAAAGCAACAAGAGAAAAAGGGGGAAGAGCAAGCCTTTTTTCCTCCTATATATTGTATGCAGGCTACCACTCCCTAGGGTGGGTCCTTTACACCCACACCATCTCCCTGTCCTCCTCTTGAACAGGCTGAGGATGTTTCCAAAGTGAGGACCCTGGTCCCCTGCTGAGTCGAGCTGGAAATGCTGTAACTCTGTTTCCTGAGGTGAGGGCATGAAAACAAGAGGTCCAGGTTTAACAAGCTGTCTTCGAAAAGCTGTCTCCCCATGACTGCGTGAGGCTTTGGGGAGACATCCAGACACAAACCATAACACACATTTTAGAAATACTAATGAACCAGAACAGCTAAGGGTATTAAGGAAGTGAATGTGTTCGATAACCTCTACTTTGGTGTATGCCCAGATTAGAGAAATCTATTCATAATGATCAGCAATAAAACTAAACATATCTTTAAATGATGCTTTAAAATTTGGAAACAGAGAAAAGCTGGCTTATGAATTTGTGATAAAGAGTGAAATCATATTTAAACCCTTTTAAAAACCATGAGAAGTGTTGGAAAAATAGCAGCAAGACCAACAGCAATAATGGGTATAGGGAGGAGGGGCAGGGGAGGGACAGGGAATGGGGAAAAAAAATTGAGGGGGGAAAAACAATGAAAATGGAGCTTTTGCAAATGGGAAGGGGACCAAGAGTTAGAAGGAGTAGGGAGGGCAGGGTGCTAGAGTATGAAAAGAAGAAGAAGAAGAAGAAGAAGTAGAAGAAGAAGAAGAAGAACAACAACAACAACAGGAATTAAGATGTATTATGTACTTGTACCAACTCCCCACAATAAATGTAATCATTATCTACTGAAAACATGCACTAATTAAAAAAAAAACTTACACTGGTACACTTCATAATGAAGAAAAACACTTCCAAATACATTGTCTCAATTGATTACCACTCTAAATATGGACTAGTTAGCATTTCTGTTTTACAGAAGAGGACACTGAAGCTTTGAAGAGATTGATGGTGGTTGTTTTTCACAAAGACATTTGTCATTAAAAAAAAAAAAAACTGTGGTGGGGGAAGTCCTGGGGATTGAATCCAGGGCCTTTGCAGTGAGCTATATTTCCAGTTCTCTCCCTTTACTTTTCCTTTTTTCTTTTTTAATTTTTTTTGAGACAGGATCTTGTAGCTAAATTACCCAGGTTGGGCTTGAACTTGCAATCCTCCTGCCTCAGTCTCCTTGAGTGCTGGGATTACGTGCATGTGCCACCATGCTTGACTTCATTTAAAATTTTTTTGGACAAACTAGAAAAGTATTACATTCATAGAGTTGGAAAATCTGTTGGATAAAAGTTATACTACAAGTTACATTTTACGCTACATTTTACTTCTTTTGTTCCATGCCAGGATTTTATAACTTAATTTTTAAACAAAGGAGAAATTTCAATTACCTGACCAACTGCTTCAAAATGAGACCTCTGACAACCCCTAAGTTTAGATAATTTGCAGGAATAGACCATAGTCTCTAACTCAGCCTCACTCCAAATTCAAAAAACTGCACTAACATACAGTTTCCACAAGGGAAAAAAGTCATTTCTGTTCTTTGTTCTGAACACCATCAAGTGCCCAAATTGTGATGGAAGTGTAGGTAAGAGAACAAGATGGGGACTGCCAAGTGGAATAATATTCTTGATTAATCACAAGGTACTAAATTTCCCATACTTTCCACTGTGGCTCTAAGTTTGTCCCAAAATAAGTGAAATTTGCTCTGGCGACTGTAGCTCCAATTCTGTTGCTGGGAATTAGAGGAAAATAAAGCTATTATTGTTCTTGTTGGATGACACTAGAATATTTAAAATGATGCTAAGACAGAAAGGACTTAAGGTCTAGTTCAGAATTCTTTTCATTGATTATTTTTACCTGTTTACTGGACAGTGTTTATACATTACAATAAAGACCCATAATAAATAGAAATTCTTGAAATAAAATTTTCATACTGATAATTTTTTAAAGTTTTCTTCATATGAAAATTTTACACCTAGTACTTTAAGTCCAGTAAAA
This sequence comes from Erethizon dorsatum, assembly GCA_028451465.1. Taxonomy (NCBI): domain Eukaryota; kingdom Metazoa; phylum Chordata; class Mammalia; order Rodentia; family Erethizontidae; genus Erethizon; species Erethizon dorsatum. The sequence goes on from CM051823.1 coordinate 44,112,690, forward strand.
GGAGCATAGGAACTGGCCTATGCTTTATTTTTTCCTGAGCTGAATAATATTGCCTTGTAAAGAAAAGAGAACATCTTAATCAGAAACTTTACAAAGAGGATCGCCTGACTGCTGCTATATGAACTTTCAGTATATTGTGTCCAGGATCGTGTGTGCACTACTATTTCAAGCCCTCTTTACTGATAATTTAATGCTCCCTCTAAATTTAGTAGTATCGCCTTTTCAACAGAAAGCAGTTTTTACTGATGATAATAATGATGGTCATTAGGGCCTTCAGACTTTTAAAAGGATCCAAGAATGAATGAATAAATAAAACCATGATGACTCGTTCTGCACCCAGTGCCATTAGTATAACGCAGAGCTCAGCACAATTCTTCTGCCTCACAAAACTGTGTTATTTAAATGAATGTTAAATTTCTTTTTTAAATAAAATGAGTATAATTTATTCAGAGAATAATATGAGATTACCGAATGTTAGCAATCAAGTAGGCAAACTGCAGAAAGGAAATACATTTTTACCGGGTTGATTTATTTTTCTCTGAAATTAGTCCTAGTAGAACAGCAACCAGATTATGTTGGGTTCTGTGTTCATTCCTTCCTTCCCAAATGAGAAAAGCTTGTCCCTTGCCTCATTTTCATAGCATTCTTTATTCTAGGTTTTAAGTCTATTGAGGAATGTTTAGTTGAATTTCCTTCTAGTGCTGCTTCAGGATAAATGAGGGGGATAGGATAATGGGATCTTATAGTGCCATTTTTTATATTATTTAAATTATTATGTATTGATAAATATTTCATATTCATAAAATGTGAATGTATAAACCCTGCCTTAAATATTAGCTTACAGGTATAAAGAGATATGCCCAGAATTAATTATTTTTATGAAGACATATGTAGTATTTCCCCAAAACTAAGGTTGCAGGATGGTATGTTATGAGCCATTATGGTGCATTTTGTTTCATAAAAGATTAAACTATGGAAAGTCCCAAGGTTTCAAAAAAAAAAGGTGTAGTTATGCTCATTAGGCACTGAGTTTATTAGAATAGTCACCATTTTTCCCTTTATGCATTGATTTCAAAGCTATTGATAGGTTTTCTAATGACTCAGGTGACAAAGCAGCTACTTCTGTTTCCCTTACAACTATTTTCCCCTTTCTTCTTATAGTAGACAGTGGAACAAGGAAAAGGGCATTGGAGCATAACACAAATGACAAGCATTTTATACTCGATTGTCCACAAAGGATATCGCTGAGCGATATCACCGGTCCTTTTTTCGCATGTGGGTTCCGGGAGTTGAACTTGGGCCCTCACGCTTGCCAGGCAGGTGCTTAGGCTGCTGAGCCATCTCACCGGCCCAGAATTTCCCTTTACCATTCAAGTAGGAAATTAACCTGTTGGTCAGCTAGAATGTTCTGATTCTCAATCCTGACTTGTGTGATGGGAATGAAATGTGCCTTGTAGTTCAGACCCCTTGCTTCAGTGGCCAGCTTCAGAGGGAAACATGCTAAGTGCACACTGGTGTGTTCCTGTCTCTTAGAAGGATGAGTAAAGTGTATTGCCTTTTCACTAAAATGCTCTGGCAACATGAGTGGTGGAGCTTCCCCGAGTCAGAGTGGTTAGGGAATGAGATTTTGGCTCTCCTCTATGTGTGTAGACCATGGAGCCAGGTTTACACTGAAGCTGGTCTAGATTCCATGATGCATCTCTAAAGTACAGTATTCATGGTGCTGTGCACACAAACCTACTCACTAATATGCACGTATAAATTACAATGTATGAACATGGTTTGGAATGTATTAAAAAGATTGTCTAGTAAGAAAAATAAGTTCCTTTAAAATCCTGGAATCCCTCTTAGGGTACTGAGAGGTTTATACAAAAGGCAGAAGAGAACTGAGATAAACAGAGAGAAGAGTGGATTCACAACTCCCCTCTTATAGTCTCACTGACTGGACTGGGGCAAAAGCCTTCTATATTACTTATATCTGTCTGTCTGTCTGTCTGTCTGTCTGTCTGTCTGTCTGTCTTTCTCTCTCTCTGAGGAGCATATGTGGTATGACTCCACAATCTCCTTTCTGTTTACCTTTTTGATAGTCTTCTTACCTGCTTGCAGAACCTTGGCATAGATGCTGTCTTTAAAAATAGAATATTCTAAAACACAGTGGTGCAGCTTGGCTGTCTTCAGAGTCTTTTCCTTGCTTGTATGAATACAGTCATCAGGGCTTCTAGAGTCCTGTTTAAACCTGGTAGGAAAATAAAAGTTGGGATTCATATTAAGGAACTGGCAATGGATACCTTGAAAGTAGAATGGATGCCATAGCTGCATATTCAATTTGGAAACCCTCCAATATCTTTTTGGAGCAAAGCTGCAGTATATACCATTTGACTGCAGCACCTCTGGGGAAGCAAGAAATTACCATAACCAACAGGATGCTACAGCATTGCCTTAATACCCATGTGCTTCCTAGAAACAGAAGATAACAAATCAAGATGTTGAGGTCAGACTGGATCTCCTAGTATTCCAGAAACCTTATTCAATAAATATTTAGTAAATATCAATTAAGAGTTTTTAAGTAAAGTAATAATTATGTAATAGGTGGAAATAGGTTAAAATACAGGTGGTATATAAAGTAATTTATCTCACTAGCTCTTAATTAATAATCATTGTCCATAATTACCAATATAAACTAAGGGTCCTGTTACATTTGTATGTTGAAGGTTTTTTTTTATCTTTATGCTAATGTCTTTGATAGAACCAAACAAGAAAGAAGATAAAAATTCATATTATGTTTAAAAACACATGTGGGCATATACACTGAACACATTTCTAGTGCCTGAATGTCATATAATTGTAAGGGCAAAAATATCTGTGTCTTTACACATACCGATGCACTTATGTGTAATTCCTAAAAGGTACAACGATTCATTTGTGGTGACTTGTCAGAGGTGTCATACTTTTCGTTGATTAGTCACAATTCAAAATATTATAATAAGTCTACTCCCAGAAACAGCTTACTCTTGCTATATCTTTGCATTTCATACAGACTTTTATGAGGAACTAAGAATATTTTTAGATTATAAAATGCAATTTATCTTATATGTAAGAAAAGTATGCTTATACCTACTCTGGTAAGTACTTAGGTTTATTTCAACTAATAGGAATGGATTTCTGCAAAGTTAGCCTGGAACTGTAAGCAGATTGGGATCAGTACAGACACCAAGACTGTAACATGGTGCTTCAAGCAACTCAGCACGCCTGAAAATGAACTGGTCACCTTCGCTAGCAGACATATCTTTCTTATCTTGGGAAATGTCATTGATAGGCTCAGTTTCCCACTCTTAGAAAGCAGAGTTTTGTTCTTAATTCCTCCTCCTTGCCTCTTCACAATTTTAGGTAGCCAGTGAGGCCTGTCATTTCTAACTCCTTAACAGCATGTAAATATGTCTATTTCTTCCTATCCTTCACTTTTACTTTAATTTAGGTCACAGTCATTTAAATGTTGCTTGGATTTCTATGAAGCATCCCATTTTTCTGTTATGGTTTAGATCTAAAATAGCCTTCAAAAACTCATGTGTTTGGAAGGTGATTGGAGTATGGGAGCAGTGTAGCTGGATTGCTGTTGGGAGGCAAGTTTTGATTGGAGGAGATGAGTACCTGGGGGCATGGTCTTAAAGAGTTTATCTCTCTCCCTAGTTCCTCCTTTCATGCTCTCTGCCTCCTGTCCACCATGTCATGAGCAGCTCTCCTCCACCATGCCCCTCTGCCACACTGTCCCTTCTTTGGAGCTGGCAGACCCTGAAACATGAGCCAAAGTAAACCTCTCCTCCTTTAAGTTGCAGGTGTCAGATGATTTGTTACAGAAACAAAGAAAATGACCAAGACAGATTTTGATATCAGAGAAGTGGAATCATTGCTGTGATGCCACCTTACCATCTGGCTCAGAAGTTTTGGAATTGGATCATGGTAGGAGTTTGGAAAAGTTTGGAGATGCTGCCTGGAAAAAAGCCCTAAAATTCTGTAAGCTAAGCTTGATGTGCAACACCTGCCAGAGCCCAGAGGATTAGAAAGCAAACAGAAGCGCAGACTGTATGTACCAGGCTCAGGAGGTTTCAGTTGGGAAGAAGGATTCCATTGGCAATTGGACTCTAGATCATGGGTGTTATGCTCTGGCAGAAAAAAATTGTCTACATTTTGCTCATCCCTGAGACTATGCAGAAGACTGAGATTAATCTGGGACAGAAAATTTCAAGGCAGCCTAACATGGAAACTAGTCATGGATACTCTTGGGCACCCAGAAGGATGAAGCAAGGAGAGCTTGGTTGTTGGAAAGATTCACATAAAAATGAGGCCATATACAGAGGACAATAGACAAGATGCCTTGATATGAGGAATCAACAAGACCCCACACTCTCATGGTAAGAGGTGCAAAAGTGAGATTTACTTTGAAAAGAGAGCCACTGGGCACCCTTCCTGGAAAGGGCTAAGAGACCCACCTAAGGAATTGGTTCTTTGAGATTCAATTCGTGGTGCCCAGCCATCCAGGCACTCAGAGGCTTAGGTAGCCATGATTAAATGGGGGTTTGGCTACTGCTTGAGCTGGCAAACCTTGGCATCATCCACATCTTGCTGATTTTATAGGCATACAGAATGCAAGAGTTGTGGGGTTGGGGAGACTTCAACTCAGATTTTGGAAGAAAGCATGGGAAGCCAAAAAGGGTGTCCCCGAGAGTATAGTGTGTGAAGCTGTTAGGGTGAAGCTAAAAGTGCAGTGAAAACCTCAGAATGATGAAGTCAGGGATAATGAATGTGTGAGGAAACCTGCAAGAAGCAGGCAAAGCCAATCCAAGAGAGAAGCGAGGAGAGCTGCAACTACTCATAATGCCATAGAGGCAGAGCTGCCCAATCCCATTGGAGTTCACATCTCACTACCGCTTGCCCCAGGTGTTGGATATGGAGCTGCAGGGTTTAATGTTTGACCTGCTGGGTTTCAGCCTTACTTGCTTTGCTCGTATTGTTTTCTTTCCCCCTATATCTCCCTTTTGGAGTGAGAATGTTTACCCTGTGCCCTGTACCCTGTATGCCACAGCATTTACATTTTTTAAAAAATTTACAAATGCTCATACCTAAGTTTGTCTCAAGTCTCAGAAGAGACTTCGAACTTGAACATTTTAGCAATGTTGAAACTGTTCAGATTCTGGCAACTCTTACAGATGGGCTAAATGCATTTTGTATAAAGAGAGCACATGAATCCTTTGGGGGTTGGTGTGGAATGTTATAGTTCATATCGAGCTGTCCCCCCAAAAGTCTCAAGTGCTCATAGGTGGGGCTTCAGGAAGGTGATTGGATCGTGGGGGCTCACAGCTGACTTGATGTTAAGAGGTGGGAGTTTGTGAGAAGAGGCAGGTCCCTGGGTGGCCTGGAAGGTTTTATCTTCCTCTTCAATCCCTCCTTTCACTCTCTCTGCTCCTGCTCCCGTGAGGTGAGCACTTTCCTCCGTGGTAGGCCTTTCCACCAAGCCACTTCTGCCGTGGAGCCAGCCAACTACGGACGGCAACCTCTACAAACTGTCAAAATAAACCTCCCCTTTTTAAAACTGTGGGTGTTGACTATTGTCTCAGCAATGAGGGAAGTAACTAAAACACTTGATCTCTTCAACTCCAATCTTTTTTAATTCATTTGCCACGTTTCAACCCACAGTAATCTTTTGCTAAAACATATCTACATTTTTTGTTTGTTTTCTTTTTAAGGCTCTCCATGCTTAAAATATTTCACTAGGTTTTGGTTTAAACTCAAAACTCCTTAGCATGTCTTACAAGGATTTTTCAGTGTCTGGCTTCTACTTCTGCCAGTTCTGCATGCCCACCCCTCACTCATTGCTGGAGCCATGTGAATTAACAGCAATTCACCCAACTCCCTTCTCTCTCTGACCTCAGTGTTGAAATTCTGTTCCCTAGATACAACTCTGCCAATCATGTCAATATCCCTGGATTTTTTATTTATCTTTCAAGGATAGTCTTTCCTAAGCCCCTCTCCACAACTAACTACGATTTTAGGCTCTTAAATGCACTGCACATGCTCCTATGACATCCATTCAACATTAGGCAAATATCCTCAGGTGCCTGCTGTACGCCAGGTGCTAGCTAGGGATTTGTATATGTAACTGAGTAGAGACAAAAACCTTACCTTATGTGGCTTGCATTCTCCTAGTGTTATCATGACAGTTTATCTCACTATTTTGATGACTCTTCTTCACTGGGTGCAGTCAAGAATCCTCCTAAGGTTATTGTATTTTGGTTGGAATAATGTCCAACCAGAACACATTTATCAAAAGTATGAATAAACTGAACAAATAGGTAATAAAGAAATGTCAACATATTTCTTTTATCTTGGGTCATTATAATTATTTGAAGACAGGGGAAGTTTGCTTAATAGTAAAAGAATTCAGTGAATGGGAATTTAATGAATAAACATATGATCACGTCTTTAAAATTGTATGTAACTCCTGCTCCTACTAAACTTCCTTTCAGACATTGAGTATCATAAAGAAAGGTGTTTATCTTGACAACCTAACACAGTTACACTAAATTCCTAAGATGTTGTTTAGAATGGGAAATAAAAATTTAGAAGCCAAGGAAAGGGTTTTTAATGTTTTGAAGAGTCATTGATTTTCCTTTATTCTAAGGAAAAGGCAGACCATAGGAATATTTTGCTTTTGAAAAGAATAGATCAGCTGGACTTGAAATTTCACCAGCTAATTACTTTTAAAATGATTTTAAGAGCATATTTTAAGGTGACACATAGAGTTGGATGTCTAATATTCAGTATGATCCTGCAATTTCCTTGCAAGTCTGAATATGTGCTTTAAAAAATGGTCACTAAAATGCATATTTCTTATTTGCCTTCTAAACACATGCATCTGTAAACAGGTTTGTATTTTCTGCCTCCTTGGTGCTTTATACTTATATACCCATGCTATTCTTTTTCAAAGCATTGTTGTTTGTTTCATTTTTGTAGAGATTACGAGTCCACTTTATACTAGTGACTTATACTTTCTTCTGCTTTGTGAGTGTGGGTAATAGCCCTTTTCTATACCAATTTGCTTACACTGCAGTCTGTGCTGCTAATACTGTACATTGCCTGACCTCTGAATGGAAAAATAATAACAAGTTAAAACAGTCATTTTACCTGAAGTCGATAAGGCCATAACACTCACCCTGTTTTCAATTCACATGCTCAATTTTCATCCACTCACTCTTGACTTTGAGAGGAAGGAATAATGACAGGTTACAGGCACTTTATTTCAAAATTCACTCACAAAGTTATTGACAAGCATTTTTTTACAGAAACAGCTCTTCTCTCTGACCCTCGTGAGCTGTTTACATGAAAAATGCTCTTCCTTCTAGATTAATGAGAGTGGAACCTAATTCCATACCAAGCATGTAGCAATTGCTTTAGCATCTCTGTTTTTGATATGGGAACAAAAATAGGGATAATTTTCCTCAAATTGCAGTCACTTCACTCATAATAAAATCTCAGAGTGTACTGTTTGCTTTCAACTTTCATTAGGTAAGCTGGGGTTGTCATTAAAGCACCAACACATAAATGTTATATTAGCACTTAACAGACGCATAGCATTCTCGTCTAGGAGATAAATTCTACCCTTGTCAATATAATTCTACACTGAATGCAGTAAAAGAGTTGAAAAGATGAAATAGTGAATGTTTGCACTAGAGGAAAAGAAATACTTTGTTCACTCAAGCTTAAAGGCTATTTTGTTGGCTCAAGGTGCTATGTTCTGTTCAGAAAATCAGTCCAAGGGAAACTCTCTTAGGTCAAGTCAAACACTGAGATAAATTTTCACACGTTCTTTTTGACCAAGGTTATTAATTCAGTTACTTTAAATTTCTGCATGCTTTCAACTGGCATTTCAACTTTGAAGAAGAAATAATAAGAATTTAAGGCTAAGACAGAATTCATTTCCAGAAAGCAAATGATAATTATTCTGTGAGAACCACTACACATACAACATATTTTATTGTTCACTATGGTAAGGTCTTTTAAAAGTATAAGGTGATATGTATAGCATTATGATGAAGTGATTAAAATTGAATATGTCCTTAATTTTTACCTCTACATCTCACAGAACTACGCTCACAATAACTGTCTAAAATTTAGACCTAAGAAGGGTACTGTCATGATTAGAAAAATGGAAATTATTTAATCCAAACAGAAAGAAAAGGAAGGAGAGGGCATCCAAAAGCTTGGCAATCGCTTGACCTAACTTTTTCATTTTTTCTCTTCTTTCCAAGCCTGTCATAGTTTTTATTGTACCATCAGCAATTGTAGGGTCTCTTATGTGTCTATTATTATTTGGATTCTTTATCAGCCTTAACTGTACAAAACTGTCTATTTTAACCACTGAAGTAAGACCGTAATGCTTTCAGGTGAAATGTGAAATATCAAAGTGACTAAATTTTTTTTTTTTTGGGGGGAACCAGGGGTCGAACTCAGGACCTCGCACTTGCCAGGAGGGCGCTTAGGCTGCTGAGCCACCGGCCCCCTAATTTTTTTTTAAAGTAACTAATTTTTAAGGCATGAATAGAAACAAAAATGTATCTTTCATGATTCTGTCTAAAGATCTAGGAGAAAGGCCTGCTTAGATTCATGTTATAATTATAGAGCTGAATGTATCTGCATTTGTCAATTAGGGTTACTTTTCTACTAAAATGGGAAATCATGGGAATTCAACCTTTCCCAGGAGATTAATCCATTTTTAACCACCTTATCTTATATTCCTGACACTCTGATAATCCTGAAAATTGCCTATAAATGCTTACTATGGCCAAATTTATAGATTGATGAGAGTGGGTTAAAGGAAGTTGTGAAACACATTTCTACTGAGACTTCCAAGTCACAGATTTAGCAGATGTTCATTATAGATATGTTTTTAAAATAGTAGTTTTGATACATAACATCTATATAAACAAAAGACTAATTTTCAAGATTAAACTAAATTTCAGAAAATAAATAATTCTTCAAAAATATAACTTTGAGATTGAAAATATAACAAAAAATTGGAAATTTTGACAAAATAATTGGAAATATGTAAGATGTTTCACAAAGATGACAGAAAATTTATTAACAACCAAAATACTCACCAACAGAGTACCAGTCAAATATAGTATATCACACATTGAAATGTATGTAAACTATGTAAAACCATGTTTTCAAAGAACATTTCATCATAAGAGAGCTAAACTATATTAAGTGGGAGAAAAGTAGTTCAAATACTAGTAGGCACAAGAAAATCTCATTATAATAAAATTAATATATATGTATATATGCATACCTATCTGATCAAGACAGAAAAATATCATTCACAAAAATTTTAAAAAACCTATTTCTTGGGGGCCGGTGAGATGGCTCAGCAGCATAAGTGCCTGCCTGGCAAGCTCAAGGGCCTGAGTTCGACTCCCGGAACCCACATACGAGAAAAGGGCCGGTGATATCACTCAGCAGCACGGGTGCCTGCTGGCGCGCAAGGTCCTGAGGTCGACCCCCGGTATCCACAAAAACAAACAAACAAACAAACAATTTCTTGTAGGCTCCTTTTAACTTGTGAAGATAGTAAGGTAGGCCCTTTGTTTACTGAATACTGAGATATCTGTGAGGCTTGGCAGAAAAAAGCCTGGAGCATGGGCCAGGATCAGCTCTGTGCAGCAAGACCAATTATAGGTGAGAACTGAGGAAACTGGTACTAAATAGAAGTTATGGACATACCAAAGAAAAGTTTTCACTTTTTTACTATTATCTGTTTTTTATTTTGTTCTTTATTTATATTTTGAGCTTCACATATAAGAGAAATCACAAGACTTAAGCTTGTGTGTCTGATACTTCACTTAACATTATGATTTCAAGGTACATCCATTTATGTGGGAATGATTCAAGTTTATCCTTTATGGCAGAGTAGTACTCCCTTGTATCTAAATACATTTTCTTTATCCATTCATCTCTTGATGGCCATGTAGGCTGCTTCCAAGATTTAGCTGTTATGAATTGTGTTGTTGTAAACATGTATTACTATAATATGATGTCTTAAACTCTTTTTAGGAAGATACCTAGAAGGGGAATAGCTGAGTCTTATTTTTTTTGAGGAATCTCATACTGATTTTCATAGTGGTTGTACCAGTTTACATTCCCACCAACAATGAAGAAAGTTTCCTTTTTCCACTTTTTCCTTATTTTATAAGGAACTGTATCATAAAAATTCTATTTTTGTTAAGTATTAATTTGTAAGAGCTGATTAGCAGCGTATGAAATATATAATAAAATTTCGTTCAATGTCATTTGTTAACGAACATCATAAAAATGATTATTAAGTTATCATTCTAAAGATGTATATATATGACTAAAAACAAAGCAATTATGCAACAAAGTACTATGCAATAAAGTATTGTTTTTAATTATAGTTGTGTTGGTTTTATAGTTTTTTTCCTAAAATTTAATCTAACATTTGGTTTGGTTGTATAGTTATATAAAGAATCCTATATATAAAGGAATTCTTAGCCACTTTTATGGTTTTGCATATACAAGTAATCTTATAACAGAAATAATGCATGCCCAAACTAGACTTCTGTGAGAATTTTTTTTTCAAAAGTTTGAGAAATGCTACAATAGTGTAACTTGATTTATTATTTCTCTGTTATCTCTGATAAACATAAAGTATGTTGGTACATATGCACAATGCAAAACAAAGACTACGCCTACTAAAACTATAGCCCACACTGCAGAATGAACTGAAACTGAGAAACAACTCCATCTTTACCACCTGAGTTTCTGCCCTTGAGTTGATATTAAGTAACCATATCATTCATTATAGCTTTTAATCTCCCTTGCTGATGCCTTTTAATTTTTAGACAGCCCTATTTTACAAGTCATATCCTCTTTCATGTGGTCTCCCAGCTAAAGAACTAATTTTGCAAGCAAAATATCTAAACAGTAAGCATAATAAGAATGAAACAGGTTAAAACTCATTAGCAGCAGGGAGCAGATGTAGTAAAACTCTGCCAGTTCCCCTACATTTCCTTCTCAGCAGGGACAGGGCACCAAGCTGTGAGTTAGTTCTATGGCACAATGCTTGGCTGCTGTTTCAGTAATTGTACCTTTACAGCATTAAGTATAATACAAAGAATTCACTTTGATTTTTGATTTTGCTTTGCAATAATAATATCTAAAAGGACCCTGCAGAGCTAAAATGTAAAGTTAAGTACCAAGTGCAAGTTAATCAGGAAACTATAAAAATGTAATTGATAAGAAAATAATCATAGATTATAAAGTCATGTTATCTTTAAAAATATTAACTTCCTGATAAACAGACTCTGGATGAAATCAGTAATTGTTCCAGATAACTTCCTTGATATAGCATGCAACATTTAACATCCAGTAAAATGAGTGTTACACTTTAGGTAAAAAGATAACTGCAGAGATCAAAGCACTGCAATAATTTTTGATATAGACTAAAAGCAAATGAACTTTATTATAAAAACATGATTTCAAATTATCAGGCTAGGATCTCTTCCATCATGTACAATGTTAAAATAGAACCATGTCTGAGGAAACAGAGCAGTTTCAACCAAATGAAGGTGCCTAAAGAGGTGAATATTAGCAAGGCTTTGTTTTAAAATTCTTTCCCAGATATTAAAATCCTTTCCTGGGTAAAAATATTACTTGTATATTCCAAAATACTGCTGGAGAGATGATCATAAGTATGAATTCACCTGCTAGACTGGATGTCCAGGATAGATTGTTAAGGTATAATTTATCCAGAAAAATGAACATATACTGTAGAATCAAATTCATGAGTTTCCAGCAAATGAGATTGTAATAGATGTAAATGTGACTATCAGTAAATTTATCTGCTTATTCTTACAACTTTGTAAATTACTCTCCAAGCTGGTGTTATATGCTTGTTTGCTGTGTCTGTGTAGATTTAGTTTTTGTGATAGATTCATTCAGGCAAGTATGATAGGACAGTTTTAGAAGAATGAAATTAACAGTTTCAGGAAAGCTACTCTAAATCTTCCAAAGAAAGAAAAAGAAACCTTTTAGAAGTGCAATTACTGAAAGAGTGGGAATGTGCATTCTGAGTTGCATACATAGCAGAGATAACCCTTTAAGGAGGGGCTAAATTTTCCCATTTCATGAAAATTCCAATGCCAAGGTCAAGAGAATCAATATATTATGAAGAAGTTGACCTGAAGAAATAAGTTTGCATTTATTCTAAGGTTGTTTGATTGTTCTGAGTTGTTTTAGTCATTTTCTATTGTAAAAGGAAGAAAACTGTGTTTCATTACATGTCCCCTTGCAAATAGTTTTGCACATCTTTAGATGCAACTAGGACCTAAGAGCTTATATTAGTGAGCTCATACCTTTGGAAACCTGGCTGAATTCTTCAAACTCAATAGTGTGTAGGTAACATTAGAAGTCATAGTAATAGTCACTTAGGACTTGTTGGTTATGCTTGAAATTTACCCAAGATAGTAGGTCACTTTGTGGTATTGGCATTGTACTGTGCAATTTCAACACAAAAGGCATGAAAATGGTTGACTTTAAAAACAACTGAGTTCCCTTAGCAATTTCCAGCAGAGATCCTACAGTTATAAGGGTTTCCCTAAGGTTTTCTACTAGAAGCATCGTAATTTAAAACTTCCAGTGAATTCTACTTTTTAGTTCAATTAGAAATTGATTAAGAAAAACAGACCTGAACTAAAGTAAGCATATATACAGAAGTTTCTCCATTAATGACCTACCTGTATAATGAGTCTTCTGAATAATGACTAAGGTGCATTGTTTGGACTTACAACCCACTGCTTGGATCTATGATACATCTTGTTTTTTGTATAGTTCTGTACATCTTGTTTATAGAGCCTTAATGTCTTTTTTTGGTATAGTATATCTTGTTCATACAGTACTATAAGTTTTGCTCATTGTACTGTTCCTTGCTGTCCTGTAGTTTTATGTTCTGTTATACATTCTTATTGCATGTAAGTTATTCAGATAAAAGCAAAGTCATCAAGTTGGAGTTTCCTTTGACCATTTCTTTGTTCTGAATATTATAATGTACATACCATATATAGTTCCTCATTTACTGACTAATTCAATCAATGAGCTAGCAACAGGACCATAGCTTGGTTGTTAAATGAGAAATGTCTGTACATGTAGGAAAACTGACAGAAAATACAGCTTCAATGTAGAAGAAAAACTCAATCCATAAAAAATCACTTAAAATATAGTGTTCTATAATAATCTATAGGTATGTAAAACTTGGACAACAGCTGACATTATATCTACCTTTCTGGAATAATTTCATCTAGGCTACTGCCATCCCTATTGAATATCATCAAGGGACAAGAAAAAGAGTAATAACTACAAAGTCCTTGAAAGCAGCCAGACCATCAGGATTGAAGGGATGCTCATCAAAACACAATTTTGCTGTCTGATCAGGTATAAGAGACAACAGCAGGATACTTAACAAACTGGATTACAGTGTTTTGATGTGTGATATTTTCAAACAGAGAGGGCAGGGAAATGCTTTAAATTACTATTGAAGCAGTGCCTAGAGCAATGTAGAAATAACCGTGGATGATGATGACACTAGGTGACAGAGCAGCCTGGTATGTAGCTACAAGGAACAAAGTTGTTCCTCAGTAAAAAGCTTCAGGCTGATTGCTGCCCAGAAGGTAGGACTGTAAATGGTGATGGACCTTTCAGGTAGAAGTTGTTATGAAATAAGTGACAATTTTCACATGAAATTTTCCCAGTGGAAAAAGTATGAAAAGTCATAGAATCATAAAAATACCAGACTGCGCAAAGTCATAAACATCACCTGTCCAATCCTTTCATTTTATAAAAGTGAAACAGCATTCCAGAAAGGTATGGCTTACTCACCAGTCAAAAGCAGTGTCTCCAAATCCCTGGTCTAGCTCTAAAACCTATTCAGAACATGTTTTAGAAGCATCATCTTCAAAATATTGGCACAGCCACTTAAACTAAAGAGACAAATAAACAAACAAAAAATCCCAAAACAAAACAACAACAACAAAAAACTGTGCCAACCACTTTATAACTTCAAAGAAAATCTGGCAAACGTAATATGCAAAAACTGTGAAACCTATACATTCAAAACCTTCAAGGGATTATTAAATACATGATCCTGATAATGTATTTGAATTTCTTATCTAGCTCTAGGACTTTTACTCCATCAAAAAGATCTATTTTGAATTTCAAGGGGCCTCAGATATCATTTCCTTCAAAATTTTCACTTAAAATAATAGCATAGGTGATCTCTTAACTCATTTCTATATGAATACTCCTCTCCACTTCCTCTGTAAACATATAGATACTCATGGCAGGACAAATGATTTAGGCTATTAGCTCTTCTCCAGAATTCCTACTACTCTGCTTCTACCAGTTGAGTTGTACACTCAAAGTATGATTTGTTTTTACTGCAAACTCAAATGTGTAGTTGCAGTTGTTATATGTTCTCAATTAAGTATTCATATAACACTATAGAATAGGAATGTAAAATACAATAGTTGTTTCTATAAAGCATAAGTTGAGGGCTGGTGAGGTGGCTCAGCGGCATAAGCGCTTGCCTGGCAAGCGCGAGGTCCTCAGTTAGACTTCCAGAACCCACATACAAAAAAAGGCCCAGTGATATCGCTCAGCGGCACGGATGCCTGCTAGCGCGCGAGGTCCTGAGTTCGACCCCTGGTACCCACAAAAAAAAAAAAAAAAAGCATAAGTTGAGTATTTTGGATCGTCTCTACAAAAGTGAGTTTTTATTAAAAACATGATGTGAATATTGACAAGAATATGGCAAAATTTGAGCCCCTTGTCACTGCTGATTGGGATGCAAAATTGTGCAACTACTATGGAGGTCCCTCTAAACATTTAAAACACATAATCCAGCATTCCTAGCTTTCAGTATTCAACTAAAAGAATTGACATTAACATCTCAAAGATATAGATGCATTTCCATATTCTTTGAAACATTATTGACCATAACCAAGGAGTGGAAACAACCTAAAAGTCACTCAGTAGGTGAGTGAATAAAGAACATGTGATAGATATATACAATGGAAATTATTCAACCATAAAAAGAATGAAACACACCACAACATGGATGAAAGTTGAGAACATTATGCTAACTGAAATAAACCAGTCACAGAATGACAAACACTACTTGATTTATCCTAAGTAAAGTATCTAAAGCACTCATCCTTAAATAGCCCGGAGCCAGTAGTCAGAAGAAGCCCAGCCATGAAGGAAGGCTTTCATCTGTTAGGGAACTCAAAATCTTTGGCTTTACTGGTGTTGGTCAACTGAAAGAGGCAAAGAGTTGAGAAGTAGAGTATTGAGTTCCAGGAAATTTGTGAAGCATTAAGCAACAAGAATCCAGCCTCTCTGAGATTCAGAATACAGATATTGAAAGATAACAACTTGGAGAAAAAAAGGGGGGGGAGTAGATCTCTGGGAACCAAGAAAAATCTGCCAGGAAAATTAAACCCTATAGAGAAACTGAAGAGACAAAACACATCATGGAATAGGGAAGGGGTAATCTGTATTTTCTCCCTGGTTTCTGGCTTGAGGCCTATGAGAAAAGGAGACTGAATCTCCAGTTTATCCTTCTTTATGGCTGAGTAGTACTCCATTGTATAAAAATACCACATCTTTTTTATCCACTCCTCGGTTGAAGGGCATTTGGGTTGTTTCCAAGATCTGGCTATTACAAATTGTGCTGCTATAAACATGGGTGCACATATATCACTGTGGTACAATGTTTTTAATTCTTCTGGGAAGATACCCAGAAGGGGAATAGCTGGGTCAAATGGGACCTCCAATCCTAGTTTTTGAGGAATTTCCACATTGATTTCCACAGTGGCTATACCAGTCGACACTCCCACCAACAGTGGAGAAGGGTTCCTTTTTCCCCACAGCCCCTCCAGCATTTGTTATTAGTTGATATCTTGATAATAGCCATTCTTTCTGGGGTGAGATGGTATCTCAGTGTTGTTTTAATTTGCATCTCTCAAATGACTAGTGATGTTGCACATTTTTTTGTACATTTATTTGGCATTTGTATTTCTTCATCTGAGAAATGTGTATTCATCTCAGGTGCTCATTTTTGGTTTGGGTCTTTAAATTTGGGAGGTCTGATTTTTTTAGTTCTTTATATGTTCTAGATAGTAATCCTTTGTCTAAGGAATAGCTGGCAAACATTTTTTCCCACATTGTGGGTTGTCTCTTCACTCTATTGGTGGTTTCTCTTGCTGTGCAAAAGCTTTTTAATTAGATGAGATCCCAGTTGTTGATTCTTTGTGATAGTTTCTGTGCAATTGAGGTTTTAGTCATAAAGTCTTTGCCTACACCAATGACTTTAAGGGTTTTACCTATCCTACCTTCCAGCAGATTTAATGTTTCTGTTTTAATATTTAGATCTCTGATCCATTTTGAATTTAGTTTAGTGTATGGTGAAAGATATGGGTCAAGTTTTAGTCTTCGGCATGTGCAGGGCCAGTTTTTCCAGCACCATTTATTAAAGAGGCTATCTTTCTTCCAGTGAATGTGTTTGGCACCTTTGTCAAATATAAGGTGGCTTAGTATGTCTGGAGTTGTTTCAGCATCTTCTAATCTGTTCCATTGATCTTCAGGTCTGTTTTTTTGCCAATACCACACTGTTTTTATCATAGTAGCTTTACAGTATAATTTCAAGTCGGGGATTGTGATGCCCCCTGCCTTGCCTTTGCTGCCCAGAACATCCTTTGCTATTCTAGGTCTCTTCTGATTCCAAATGAATTTTAGGATTGTTTTCTCTAATTCTGTGAGATATGCTGTTGGAATTTTGATTGGAATTGCATTAAATCTGTATAACAATTTTGGAAGCATGGCCATTTTCACTATATTGGTTCTTCCTATCCAGGAGCAAGGGATATCTTTCCATTTTATGATATCCTCTTCAATCTCCTTTTTCAGAGTACTGTAGTTTTCAGTGTAGAGATCTTTTACAACCTTTGTGAAGCTGATTCCTAGGTATTTCATTTTTTTTGGATGTTATTGGGAAAGGTATTGTTTTCCTAATTTCTATTTCAGTAAGTTTGTTATTTGTGTACAGAAAGGCTATTGATTTTTGAGTATTGACTTTGTATCCAGCTACACTACTGAATTTGCTTATTAAATCGAGCAACTTTTTAGTGGAATTTTTTGGGTCTTCTGTGTAGAGCATCATGTCATCCGCAAATAATGATAATTTAACTTCTTCCTTTGCAATCATTATTCCTTTTATTTCTCTCTGTCTTGCCTAAGTGCTGTGGCTAAAGTTTCCAGGACTATGTTGAATAAGAGTGAGGACAGTGGACATCCTTGTCTTGTTCCTGATTTTAGAGAGAAAGCTTTCAGTTTTTGTCCATTTAGTATGATATTGGCTGTTGGTTTGTCATAGATAGCTTTTATCAGATTGAGATAAAGACCATCTATTCCAATTTTCTGTAGGGTTTTTATCATGAATAGGTGCTGGACTTTGTCAAAAGCTTTTTCTGCATCTATTGAGATGATCACATGATTTTTGTCTTTGGTTCTGTTAATATGGTGTATTATGTTTATTGATTTACATATGTTGAACCATCCCTGCATCCCTGGGATGAATCCAACTTGGTCGTGGTGTATAATCTTCTTGATGATTTGCTGGATTCTGTTTGCCAGTATCTTATTGAGGATTTTTGCATCTATGTTCACTGGGGAGATTGGTCTGTAGTTCTCTTTCTTAGTTGGGTCCTTCTCTTGTTTTGGTATCACGGTAGTACTTGCTTCCATTAATGAATTTGGGAGTATTGCTTCCCTTTCAATTTCATTGAAAAGTTTGAGAAGTAATGGTGTAAGGTCTTCGCTAAATTTCTTGTAGAATTCAGCAGTGAATCCATCAGGGCCTGGGCTTTTCTTTGTTGGGAGTTTTTTAATTACACCTTCAATTTCATTGGTTGATATTGGTTTATTTAAGATTTTTATATCTTCTTGATTCAGCTTTGGTAATTCATACATATCTAGCAATCTGTCCATTTCTTCTGCATTTTCCATCTTATTAGAATATAAATTTTCAAAATAGGTATAAATGATCTTCTGGATTTCTGCAGCGTCTGTCGTGATATCACCCTTTTCATTCTTAATTGCATGGATTTGAGTCTTTTCTTTTCTTTTTTTAATAAGGTTGGATAAGGGTTTGTCAATCTTATTTATTCTTTCAAAGAATCAACTCTTTGCTTCATTGATTCTTTGTGTTTTTTTTTTAGTCTCCAATACGTTAATTTCTGCTCTGATCTTTATAATTTCCTCCTTTGTACGAACTTTTGGCTTAGCCTGCTCTTCTTTTTCTAGAAGTTTGAGGTTCACCATTAGGTTGTTTATTTGTGCTTGTTCTATTTTCCTGATATAGGTATCTAAAGGTATAAATTTCCCTCTTAGGACTGCTTTCATTGTATCCCATAAGTTCCAGTATGTTGTACTGTCATTATCATTCAGTTGTAGAAAGTTTCTAATTTCTTCTTTAATTTCATCTGTGACCTATTGGTTGTTCAGGAGGGTGCTGTTTAATTTCCATGTGTTTAGGAAGTTCTTGTGATTTCTTTTGCCATTGATTTCCAATTTCATTGCACTATGGTCTGATAATATGCATGGGATAATTTCAATTCTTTTGCATTTACTTAGATGCTTATAGATTTCTTATGTTAGACAGCTTTATCCCTGGTTTTGAGGCTTTCCTAGGTGATGTGTTCCCCAAGGATATCTTATAGATATAGGTGTTTCTTGGTCTTTCTGCCTATTCCAAGAACCTACCTTCCCATTATATTAAGAATGTGGAGGGCTGGGGATATAGCTCAGCAGCACAGCACCTGACTGGCAAGCATGAGGTCCTGAGTTTGATTCCCAGTACCAAAAAAAAAAAAAAAAGAATGTAGGGTTGGTATCTTTTTGACTCAAGGACCATTCCTTTGGTACTGCAGTATGGTCATGGTCATGGTCCCTTGCAATCTCAATGTTGTCATACAGGGGAGAAAATACTGACTATAACAGGTATGGTGTCCTGGTTAAAGTAGTACAGTTAGCAATAACAATAGACTCAGCACAGCCTGGCTACTAACAAACTGTGGTAACTATTAGCCTGATAGCTTTAACTGTAAGAGCAAGTACTATAGTTAAATAATATAATCCAACTTATGCCAGGAATTAGTATGCAACATTTTTCCACTTAGTAGAGCAATATTACCCTGTTGTGGCAAGGTTTAAGAGGGGTAGAAGGTAGGGTGGAGAGGCGGATTGGGTTAAATATAGTAGGAGCAAATATGGTGGGCAAAGGATAATCATTCAAGTTTTGGGTAAGTGTAGGATATAAGAGGGAGGGATTGGAAGAGAAAGACTAGGAGTATTGAAGTGAAGCAGAAAGGGATGAGACAATGTTTACCCACATGAAAGTCTCATAAAATCAAGCAAGATACTTGATGAAAGAGAGGAATAGGATGAAAGGAACAATAGAAAGGGGAAGTTTAGGTATCTAAATCATGAATGAGGGAGAAAAGAAGGTAAAAAAAAGAAGGAAAAGAAAAAAAAGAGGAGAAAAAAAGAAAAAAGAAAAAAACCCAGGAAAACACACACACACAAAGACAACAAACATACAGAAAGAAAAACAAAACAGGACAAAACAGAACAGAGTGAAAAGAGAAAAGAAAAGGGGGGAAAAAACCAAATAAACAACAACAACAAAAAACAGCAAAACAAAACACACTAACCCCATGGGCTACCAAGAGGAAAACCCATCAGACAGGGAAAAATAAAAGTAGTGAGATTCCTCTAGTGTCTACGGTTCTGTGGTAGGTCCAAGCCTGATCCCAGAATGTGTACTCCAGCCAAGACTGCAGGTGGATTTGTGCCACATTTGGGTCTGATCTTTGTCTCTGGATTTGGGGGATGGGATTAGTTTTCTGTGGCTGGAGTTCTCCCCAGCCATTTAAAAAAGAAAAGAGAGAAGAAGAAAAATAAATAGGGACAAGAAAAGAAAAGAAGATGGCACTACCTGCACACTTCAATTCTGTGTGTCTTTGTCCCCAAGCACAAAGCTGGCTCACCTAACTTATCACCTTCTGGCTTATATTGTTACTGTTGCTCTGGACTTTTCCATGCCACTAGTCTCACCTGTTCATCTTGTGCACTCTAGCCAGGGTCCTACTGTGTTGCTGGCTTTCCTGCTGGTCTCTGATCCCTAAGTCCCATCAATGGAGGGAGCAGGAGCCCATCTTGGACCCTTTTCCTGCCAGTTGCCACAGCTCCAGGTCAATGGTGGGCTGTGATATACTTTTGAATAGGAATCTATTCTGAATGATTTAATCAGGGTGAATTGAAAGTGTACCACTATCTAGCTGAATGAATTGATATGAATACTGAGAATGATCCAGACAGAATTTCTTAGTGATATCCATACATACTTTGGAATATAGGTGCCATTACAATAGATTAAACGGAGCCGGTGAGATAGCTCAGCAGCATAAGCGCCTACCTGGCAAGCACAAGATTGTGAGTTCGAACCCCTGTACCCACAAAAAAAAAAAAGATTAAATGCCGTTCATGTATACTATGTCTACCTGAATTTTTTTGTGGTAGTGGGGATTGGACCCAGGGCTTTCAGGTACATCCACAACCATTTATTCATCTATTTAGAGACAAGGTGTTGCTAAATCATGAAGTTGCCTAGGCTGGGTTTGAACTTGTGTTTGTTCTGCCTCAGTCTCTTAGAATGCTGTAATTACAGACATATCATCATACCCAGGTATGGGTAGGAACCCATACCTACCACAGAACCGTAGACACTAGAGAAATCTCACTGCTTTTATTTTTCCTTGTCTGATGGGTTTTCCTCTTGGTAGCCCATGGGGTTAGTGTGTTTTGTTTTGCTGTTTTTTGTTATTGTTTATTTGGTTTTTCCCCTTTTCTTTTCTCTTTTCACTCTGTTCTGTTTTGCCCTGTTTTGTTTTTCTTTCTGTATGTTTGTTGTCTTTTTGTGTGTGTGTGTGTGTTTTCCTGGTTTTTTTTCTTTTTTCTTTTTTTCTCTTTTTTTTTCTTTTCCTTCTCTTTTTTACCTTCTTTTCTCTCTCATTCATGATTTAGATATCTAAACTTCCCCTTTCTATTATTCCTTTCATCCTCTTACTCTCTTTCATCAAGTATCTTGGGTATTGATTTATTATATTTTATAATATAAAGACAAGTCATACACAAGGTATGTCCAATTTTCACCACTTAGAATTAGAACTTACAATTTCTGTCCATTCTGATTTTTGGATAACTTCTTCCCTCAGACTTGAAAAAATAATAAAAGAACAGTGTCACAAACAAAGTCATATTATTATTAGTGTCTTTTTTTCCCACTTTGGAGATCATTACCTTTCTTAGAGATGAGAGAAGCAGAGCAGGAACCAAATGATGAGACTATTTTTTTTTAATATTTAACTTCATGGTGTGTTTACTAAGCAATGAAATTATCACCTTTTTATTCAAATTCATACTTCAAAAATTGCATTCAAATATCTGTCATTCTGAAATATTTTAGCATTTTTACTTCCTAAAATATAGTTCATACTATATTCCTATCACTATTCTAATGTTTGTACCACAAAGATATTTGTCTTGGTCCCTTTTTATCCATCTTTTTCATCTTAATTTAGATTTTAAGAGATGAAATTATATCTAACTTGCAAAAACTGAATAGGGAAGTTGTCAGATTAGTTGTTTTTAAATACTTTGATTTGTATTAAATGTTTTTTTCTGTTTTGCCTCAACCTTTCTCTTACTACTTTTCTCTAATTCAAATTTTGTAGCAATGAGTTCTCCTCAAATGAAATCCACCTTCACCTTTTTATTTTTGTCTCATAAAAGTCCATTATATGATTTGAAATTTAGGAACACCAAAAACCTAGAATTATCTCTCCTTTTTTTATTTCTCTTGTGCATTTATTGTAGCATTAATTATAGTTTTCAGTATACTTGCAAAGTCCTGGAAGTCACCTTTCTAATCTTTCTCTTAAAAAGATCATTTGAAATTTTGATGAATTCAATATATATTATTGATCACTGTTCAATGAAGCATATAACAAGCAAAAATATAAATTCAGTGTAATATGCCACATTTCACTGTGTGTCAGACATTTTACATCAAACTGACCCCTACCTTAAGGTGTATATCCTGGGTCATGAAATGAACCAAAGCCTTCCTGGACACTATCCTTTTCTTTTTCTACTCTGCTGTAATGGCCAAGTCCTTTAAGTAGCCTCCCCAGAAAGAAGAATAAGCACCTTTCTACTCCAATAGTGATTCAAGTAACCAACACTTTGAAAGGCCTTCTCTGTTTTAGACATTGTACTTACCATTTGGAAATCATATTAATGTCCTGTCTTAGTTACTTTTCACATTGCTGAGACAAAATACCCAACACTCAAAGTTAAAGGAGGAAAGGTTTATTTAGCTCACAGTTTGTAGAGGTTTCAGTTCATAGTTGCCTGGATCTCAGGCAGGGTGGCTTGGCAGAGGGGCATCGCAAAGGAGAAAGTTCATGGCAGTCAGAAGACAGCAAAAGCAAGCAAGCAACAAGCCTCCTTCTGTCCCTAAGGGTGGGTAGCACTTACACCGTTAATCCTAGTACCCTTAAACCTAGCACAGCACTGTGAATCAATCCCAGTATCACATACTCTAGATTCAGCCACCTCTGAAAAAGTCCCACCTATGACCACATGGCTTGGGAGGCTTTGGGGAGACAGCTAAACACAAGCCATAATGCATCCCCATTTCATAAAAGATATAATTAAAGACTAGCATGATTCAGTAACTTGTATAGGGTCACTAAGAGGCAGAGCAGCAATACAGATTAAAGTACATCAAGTAAAAATGTATACGTACAACTACGAAGAGCTTCTCTAACACTCACTCTCCTCACTGCTACAATGGACAGGAGTCTGACAAAGCCCCTGGAGATAATCTGTATAATGGACCCATGCCCTGCCTTACTCTAGAAAGAATTTAAGATGTGGGGGAAACATGATAATATTCTCTGTTATAGTGCAGAGAAATGGGTTTAAGATTATACAGCCCCAGTGTAAATCCCAGGACTCCTATTTGACAACTCTGATAAACCTGTGTTCTCATAAGAGAAGGGACCACTATCTCACTCCTACTGCTTTCATGAGAACTACAGGAAGCAACCTGTAAATCTCCTTCACAGTAGCTGGTAAAAAATAGAGATTATAAATATTAGTTCTTTCTACAAAGATAGGTTCTACACTACCTCTGACCTTAATTTGCCTCTTTCCGGGGGCAGCTCCATCTGAAGACAGGATAGAATTATTTCTCCTCACCGACAGTTATTTTCATGTTTAACCATCATTTCCTTCAAGCTTTAGCAAAGGCCTTCAATGACCGCATCTTTGATGTTACATCAGATAAAATCATATGAATTGCTTGGGATTAAGCTTGAATATTGATCTTTGTAGAGTTCATTATTTTTTCTTCATGTATCTTGGGATCTAGATACTATTGAGACACTATTTGGTAAGATTATTGAATGTGAAAATTCATAGCAACTGCACACATTTTGTAGGCATCTATAATATCAAGAATATTAACTTATTCAACATTTACTGAGCAATCACTATTTGCCAATGCATGATGTGAAAAACCTATGTGATGATAATAAAGAAGCATAAGGTAGGCAAAGTTGTTGCTTTCTAGAAGTGGCCAGATTTGGGGATAAGAAAGTGGGAGAATGTAGTAGTAAAAAAGAAAGAGACATAAACTAATTCTGGTCACTCAGAAAGGTTTGTGCTACACTGAATTATATTCAAAATTCCAATAGTTCAAAAAGAATTGTTTACAGATTTATAATATTAAATTCTTATCATCCATCTCAAAATCAATACTATTAACAAGGGCAAATATATATTGGAAAAAATATATATAATAACTATGATTAATATTTGAATAGCAGAACTCTTACATGAAAAGCATCAATGAAATTTTTTAAGTTTTCAGAACTCTTTCCTTTCTAAGGACATTTCAAAGACAGAGAGATTGGATCTTCACTAAACCTGGCTTTGCTATGCAATATCAACTTTGTAAGAAAGGTCAAGAATTTTTCACTTAGCAAAGAAAATGAACAAACATGGAAACCTAAACTGAATTAATAATACTTGGACTTTGTTTAACTTTTGAATATTATTATTTAAAAAATTTTTGATGTATAAATTCACCTTCACATTTTTCTTTCCCTTTTATTTTTGGCCTTCATGCATTAATCTAGATGGTCATGGCAGCTACTCACTGGCAATAATAAAGTAGTTTCATGGAAAGAACAAGAAAACAATGTTTCAACAAGGCCCTCCAAAGAAAATATACACACACACACGCACACACACACAGTATTTCTTTAACAAAGACACTT
The DNA here is from genome assembly GCA_028451465.1 of Erethizon dorsatum. Classification (NCBI taxonomy): domain Eukaryota; kingdom Metazoa; phylum Chordata; class Mammalia; order Rodentia; family Erethizontidae; genus Erethizon; species Erethizon dorsatum. Next base: position 44,137,217 of record CM051823.1, read on the forward strand.
CAGAATTAGAATATTTCAGTTTTGTTTTAAAAATCACAAGTGTACAGAATTAGATGAGAGGTTTTTTTTTAATTTTAAAGAGAAAAAATAGAACAAAATTTCAAAACAACATAATAGGAGGGCAACAATGTTTAATACATTGCATATTGTTATATTTAAATTAGTTACTCAAAGTACAAGATATCGCCATTCAATTGTCCAAACAATATTAGCACAAACTTTCTTTTCAATGAACTAAGAGAAATTAGTAGCTGAGAGTTTTTAATAATGCAGCAGAATAATTTATTCTACACTGCGGATGATGAGGAAGGTACCAGGAAAAGCTAAGTAATTAATACTAAACCAATTTTGAGTACCCACTTGTCGAACCATTAAGAAGGGAAGACAGAACACCAGAAAGAACACTGTGAACATAATAAACTACTAAGGAGGAGAAGGAGACAGAAAAGGTTCATACATGTATTCAGAAAATGGTGTGCCACAGTGCTCCCTTCATGCCCTCATTCTGATATGTAGTCTTCATCAGGAGTCTAGGTTATAATTGACTTTTGCTCAGAGCACCTAACATGACACGGTTCAGATGAAAACTCTGATGCCAGTCAAAGAGGATGACAAGAGGAGCCTCAAGATGGCGGATGAGTAAGAAGCAGGCAACGAAACTCTCTCTAAAAGTTACCATTGGAACACGAGAATATAGCGACCCGGAAAGTGCAGGAGGGGGGGGGGATGCCTCCCCGAAACCCAGAGAAGTTCTGAAGCGCAATCTGGGACCCCCGGCACCAGTGACGGGTGACTTCTAACAAAGAAGACGGAAAGAAGGAGCAGACCGCGCGCGCGCACCTTCTAATATCCCGGGAGTTGGAGCGCCAGCGGAGGCTCAATTCTACGGACACACGGTGGCAGCTGGCGCCCAGGGAGCCCCCACGGAGGATCCTGAGACAGCGGCAGGGCAGGGGAGCGGCGGAGAACGGCGCTGACCGGCGGTGAGTGTCTCTCAGCCACAGCTGCCCCGCGCCAGAGAGTGACCGACCGGGCGCCATTGTGGGGGGTGTGGCGAAACTCAGAGCGGCTCGGAAACTGCTCTGGGAACTTGTGCTCTGGACAGGGCAGCACAGGGCCTCTCAATTGAGCCCACGAAAGTGTGCTGAGGTCAGCAGGCGAACGAGACTGGACTCACAGCCACACCTGTCCCGCGCCAGAGAGCGACTGGCCCGGCGCCATTGTGGGGGGCGTGGCGAAAAACCAGAGCAGTGGGAACCAGTGCAGGGAATCCGCGCTGGGACAGCGCGCTGAGCCTCTCAGGCCCAGGGACCGTGAAAGGGCGGCGAGAGCGGAGGCGAGCTAGACTGGTCTCTACCTGAAAGTACGCGCCTCTGCTCACCGCCCGCCAGAGGGCGCTCCTGGCTTACTGGGACGGACCTGCACAGAACAGGTAGCTGCCTACAACAAAGTCAACACCTGGAACTGATTCTTTTTAATTTTTTTTTTTTTCTTATTTTTATTTTTTTTTTCTTCTTCTTCTTATTTTTTTTTTTCTTCTCACTGATTTGTTTTTTGTTCTGGCGAAGGGTTTTTTTTTGTTTTTGTTTTGTTTAGTTTTGTTTTTTGGTGGGGTTTTATTTTTGATCTGTCTGTTTTATTGCTTTTATCTTCGTTATTGTTTCTGTATGTGTATTTGCTCTTTCCTTCATTATTCTCTCTGGTTTTTTATATGAGTGTAAACAGCGCCTCTAACTTCTTTGTGATTGTGGTCGTGATCTGTTCTTCCTTTTATCACTTCCTTCTCTTTTTACCACCTGTTCTCTGCACTAGTGTCCCAATTTTAGTGGGATCCCTCTTGGTCCTCTAACCTTATATCTAATTCCTTCCTCTTCTCCCAATACTCTATTTCCTCCTTAACTCATTTTAAATTTAAACTCCTTAGGGAAAAATTGACATACATAGGACTTGTATACTGCATATAATTTTTCTGGTGTGTTTTAGATTTTGTTATATAACCGCAACTCTATACAGCTAAAAGTGGTAAATAACTGGTTAGCTCAGTCTGTCATTTTCTAGGCTGTGTTTGATGCTTTAGTTAACATTATAGCCAAATGTGAAATAATTGTTCTAAACATCTTTCCTTCCTGATATTCCATGATTGAGATTGACTAAGGGACACAGAAAATACAGTGGCACAGTACCAAAGAATCAAGGACTGGGCCAAACAGGTAGCAACTTCGCATACCCAACGAATTGAAGAGGTAGGATCTGGCAGAAAGCTCAAAACACAAAAGCAAGCTCCACTTGGAAGATACTGCAGAGAAGTAGTCATCTTCTAAAGATCTTAAACACTAGCAATAAAGTAACCTACTATAGGTAATTTGCAAACATCACCCCAGGAATTAAAGAAAGAAAACATGAGACGTCACTTAAACAAGATGCAACCCCACACATCCAATTCACCAAAGGCAAACCTAGGGAGCAACGAGGTGGGACAACCCGAAAGCCACCCACCTGGCCTATCTGAAGTGGTAACAACAAAGCAACTGAATGAGGTTCTGGAAAAAATTAAAACAGAAATAATCTCACAGATAACTGCAGAGATAATGTCTACAACGAAGACCATGCTTAAGGACACTATAGCTGATACAGACAAAAAAATAGATGAACTTAAGAAAACTATAGAAACCATGAATGCTCAGCATAGGAAAGAAATGGAATCCATAAGGCAGATTCAAACAGATATCCAAGAGATAAAAAATTCCATTGAAAGTATTTGTAGCAGAATAAGCCAATGCGAGGACAGGATCTCAGATATAGAAGATAGGCTTGCAATTAGTGATCATGAAATGGAAAAATTCTTAAAAATAGCAAGGGACCATGAAAAATCAATTCAGCAGCTGCTAGATGACTCAAAGATAAACAACTTAAGAATAATTGGAATAAATGAAAAAGCAGGAGATAACATCAACGACATTAAAACCTTGTTCAAAGACATAATCAGGGAGAACTTTCCTGGAAGAGACAAGGAATTTGACACCTCTATAAGTGAAGCTTTCAGAACACCAACTAGACATGATCAAAAAAAAACTTCAGCCAGACATATTATAGTCAAGATCCCAGAAATTCAACAGAAGGGCAGAATCTTAAAAGCTGTTAGGGAGAAGAGACAAATCACCTATGAAGGAAAACCCATCAGAATCACAGCTGACTTTTCAGCACAAACCCTCAATTCAAGAAGAGCTTGGAATGATGTATTGCAAGCTCTAAAGGAAAATAATTTTCAGCCCAGATTGATGTACCCTGCAAAACTATCTTTCAAAATTGATGGAGAAATAAAATACTTTCATGACAAAGAACATCTGAGAAAATTTATGACCACCAAACCAGCACTCCAAAACGTTCTGAAGGACATTCTAGAAAGAGATAGGAACCCCAACAGAAGGAATCCACCAGGCAGGGCAAATAATTAAATAGCCGGAAAGTGGAAAAACAAAGAGTGGGAACCAACAACAGGAAAATATCATGACAAGTCAATACATATCAGTTTTAACCATCAATGTTAACGGTCTCAATTCACCAATCAAAAGGCACAGACTGGCGAAATGGATCAAGAAGCAAGATCCAACAATATGCTGTATACAAGAAACACATTTAATTCAGAAAGAAATTCATAGACTGAAAGTCAAAGGATGGAAAACAATACTCCATGCCACAGGAACCCAGAAAAAAGCAGGGGTAGCTATTCTTTTTGCAGACAAAGTGAACTTCAAGCCAAGAAGGATTCAGAGAGATAAAGACGGTCATTACATCCTTGTAAAGGGAACAACCCAAGAGGAAGAGATAACGATCATAAATATATATGCGTCAAATACCAATGCACCCAGCTATATAAAACAAGTACTAAAGGACATGAAAAATCAAATAAGCACTAATACAATTATATTGGGAGATCTCAATACTCCACTGTCACAAAAAGATAGATCAACTGGACAGAAAATCAATAATGAAATAGTAAAACTGAACCAAACTTTTGAACAAATGGACTTAGTAGATGTCTACAGAGTGTTCCATCCCACAACATCAGAATACACATTTTTCTCAGCTGCACATGGGACGTTCTCCAAAATAGACCACATACTAGCTCATAAAACCTGCTTAAGTAAATGCAAAGGAATTGAAATTATCCCATGCATATTATCAGACCATAGTGCAATGAAATTGGAAATCAATAGCAAAAGATCCCACAAAAACTCCCTAAACACATGGAAATTAAACAGCATCCTCCTGAACAACCAATGGGTCACAGATGAAATTAAAGAAGAAATTAGTCACTTTCTACAACTGAATGATAATGACAGTACAACATACCGGAACTTATGGGATACAATGAAAGCAGTCCTAAGAGGGAAATTTATAGCATTAAACACTTATATCAGGAAAATAGAGCAAGCACAAATAAACAACTTAAGGGTGAACCTCGAGCTTCTAGAAAAAGAAGAGCAGGTTAAGCCAAAAGCCCGTACAAGGGAGGAAATTATAAAGATCAGAGCAGAAATTAACGTATTGGAGAATAAAAAAACAATACAAAGAATCAATGAAGCAAAAAGTTGGTTCTTTGAAAGAATAAATAAGATTGACAAACCCTTATCCAACCTTATTAAAAAAAGAAAAGAAAAGACTCAAATCCATGCAATTGAAAATGAAAAGGGTGATATCACGACGGACCCTGCAGAAATCCAGAAGATCATCTATACCTATTTTGAAAATTTATATTCTACTAAGATGGAAAATGCAGAAGAAATGGACAGATTCCTAGATTCGTATGAATTACCAAAGCTGAATCAAGAAGATTTAAAAATCCTAAATAAACCAATATCAGCCAGTGAAATTGAAGATGTAATTAAAAACCTCCCAACAAAGAAAAGCCCAGGCCCTGATGGATTCACTGCCGAATTCTACAAGAAATTTAGAGAAGACCTAACGCCCCTACTTCTCAAACTTTTCAATGAAATTGAAAGGGAAGCAATACTCCCAAATTCATTCCTGGAAGCAAGCATTACCCTGATACCAAAACCAGAGAAGGACCCAACTAAGAAAGAGAACTACAGGCCAGTCTCCCTAATGAACATAGATGCAAAAATCCTTAATAAGATACTGGCAAACAGAATCCAACAAATCATCAAGAAGATTATACACCATGACCAAGTTGGATTCATCCCAGGGATGCAGGGATGGTTCAACATACGTAAATCAATAAATGTAATACAGCATATTAACAGAACCAAAGACAAAAATCACATGATCATCTCAATAGATGCAGAAAAAGCTTTTGACAAAGTCCAGCACCTTTTCATGATAAAAACCCTACAGAAAATTGGAATAGAGGGTCTTTATCTCAATCTGGTAAAAGCTATCTATGACAAACCAACAGCCAATATCATACTAAATGGCCAAAAACTGAAAGCCTTCCCTCTAAAATCAGGAACAAGACAAGGATGTCCACTGTCCCCACTCTTATTCAACATAGTTCTGGAAACTTTAGCCAGAGCGATTAGACAAGAGAAAGAAATAAAAGGAATAATGATCGGAAAGGAAGAAGTTAAATTATCATTATTTGCAGATGACATGATACTCTACACAGAAGACCCCAAAAACTCCACTAAAAAACTGCTAGATTTGATAAGCAAATTCAGTAGTGTAGCTGGATACAAAGTCAATACTCAAAAGTCAATAGCCTTCCTGTACACAAATAACAAACTTACTGAAAGAGAAATTAGGGAAACAATACCTTTCACAATAACATCCAAAAAAATGAAATACCTAGGAATCAACCTCACGAAGGATGTAAAAGACCTCTATACTGAAAACTACAGTACTCTGAAAAAGGAGATTGAAGAGGATATCAGAAAATGGAAAGATATCCCTTGCTCCTGGATAGGAAGAACCAATATAGTGAAAATGGCCATACTTCCAAAATTGTTATACAGATTTAATGCAATTCCAATCAAAATTCCAACAGCATATCTCACAGAATTAGAGAAAACAATCCTAAAATTCATTTGGAATCAGAAGAGACCTAGAATAGCAAAGGCAATTCTGGGCAACAAAGGCAAGGCAGGGGGCATCACAATCCCCGACTTGAAATTATACTATAAAGCTACTGTGATAAAAACAGTGTGGTACTGGCAAAAAAACAGACCTGAAGATCAATGGAACAGATTAGAAGATGCTGAAACAACCCCAGACATACTAAGCCACCTTATCTTTGACAAAGGTGCCAAACACATTCGCTGGAAAAAAGATAGCCTCTTTAATAAATGGTGCTGGAAAAACTGGCTCTACACATGCCGAAGATTAAAACTAGACCCATATCTTTCACCATGCACTAAACTAAATTCAAAATGGATCAGAGATCTAAATATTAAAACAGAAACATTAAATCTGCTGGAAGGTAGGATAGGTAAAACCCTTGGAGACATTGGTGTAGGCAAAGACTTTATGAATAAAAACTCAACCGCACGGGAACTATCCCAAAGAATCAATAACTGGGATCTCATCTTATTAAAAAGCTTTTGCACAGCAAGAGAAACCACCAACAGAGTGAAGAGACAACCCACAATGTGGGAAAAAATGTTTGCCAGCTGTTCCTCAGACAAAGGATTACTATCGAGAACATATAAAGAACTCAAAAAAATTAGACCTCCCAAATTTAAAGACCCACTCCAAAAATGGGCATCTGAGATGAATACACATTTCTCAGATGAAGAAATACTAATGGCAAATAAATATACAAAAAAATGTGCAACATCACTAGTCATTCGAGAGATGCAAATTAAAACAACACTGAGATACCATCTCACCCCAGAAAGAATGGCTACTATAAAGAAATCAACTAATAACAAATGCTGGAGGGGCTGTGGGGAAAAAGGAACCCTTCTCCACTGTTGGTGGGAGTGTCGACTGGTACAGCCACTGTGGAAGTCAGTGTGGAGATTCCTCAAAAAGCTAGGGTTGGAGGTCCCATTTGACCCAGCTATTCCCCTTCTGGGCATCTTCCCAGAAGAATTAAAAACATCATACCACAGCGATATATGTGCACCCATGTTTATAGCAGCACAATTTGTAATAGCCAGATCTTGGAAACAACCCAAATGCCCATCAACTGAGGAATGGATAAGAAAGATGTGGTATTTTTATACAATGGAGTACTATTCAGCCATTAAGAAGGATAAACTGGAGACTTTTATAGGTAAATGGATGCAACTCGAGAAAATACTCATAAGTGAAATAAACCAGAAGCACATGTGTAAGCATCGTATTGTCTCTCTAGTATGAGAAGCTGAAAGAGTAAATAAGATCCAAAATGTACAATAGACATGGTGAATCAAAAAGAAACTGGTCAAAAGGAAAGAGAGACTGGAATAAGGAAAAGAAAGAAGGGAAAGGGAAAAAAATTTGTATATATATATATAAGATGGTTAAGATAGATACACTACGATTTTCACTTAGTTCATTGAAGAGTAAGGTTTGTGCCAATAATGTTTGCATAATTGAATGCTAATGTCTGGTGTCCTGAATAACTAACTTAAAGATAGTAATACGCAATGTATTAACCATTGTTACCCTCCTATTATGTTGTTTTGAAAATTTGTTCTTCTTTTGATTTGTTTTGTTTTTTCTTCTCTTTAAAATAAAATTAAAAAAAAAAAAAAAAAAAAAAAGAAAATGACAGAGATGTGGGTTACACAGGTGTGTGCATTGGTTGAAATTCACTGAATTGTACAGTCAAGAATTGTGGCTGTCACTATACGTTTCTGGCCTAAAATAATGAAAATTAATGAAAATAAATATTAAACTCAAAAAAAAAAAAAAAAAAAGAGGATGACAAGAAAACCTTGTTAAAAATACTCATTTACTTGTTAGCAGAGGTTTTCCTATACACTTTTTAATGCTGCCCTCTAGGATTCATTTTTATTTATTTCCTCCTAAGGTTCCACATTTTTTATGACAGTCTTCTCATTCAAGTTGCCCAGAAATGAAAAAGCCTGTCGCTTCCTGACATTGGCACTTTTCAGATATACTCTACGCTCCAGTTTTGAGCCAAAGTCAAAGAAAAAGATAACATACAAACCCAAGGAAACAGAAGCATGACAAAGAATCTTCCCTTTCCAGATAGAGTGAGAAAGAGAGAGAGAGAGAGAGAGAGAGAGAGAGAGAGAGAGAAAGAGAGAGAGAGAATACCCTTTCCTCATTAAAATAAAAGCCCAGAAGCCACTGGCTGACATCAGCCCCTGAAACCCTAGGCTTCTTCAAGTTTTCAGCACACACAATAGCCATATAGTACATAAAAGCATGAAAACTTCTCATAACCAATAGAAACCTATTTTTATGGTCATCGTTTTCATAATACAATACACAATGTGATTTCTTATAGTTAAATATATAAAATTGGCTATGTAAATACTTACAGGATTATGAAACTCATTACCTGCAGATTCTGTGAAAAGTGGGCAATGGCTAACACTAACCGTATTCCAGGTATTGTATAAATGCTTTCATTTGCCCTTTCTCACTGAAACTTCACAGCAACAATATGTTGAAGTACTCTTAATACAACCCTTTTACAGAAGAGGGCACTGAGGCTTAGACGGAAAAAGTCTGAAGTTTGGGTAAAAAGACACCAAAAGATGTATAGGCATTGAACTCCCATTCACAGAAGAGGAAGGTCAGATTCAAACATGTGAGACAAGGAAACATTTAGAGAACAGGCTAAAATTCCTGTTTATGCCCACAGAACTGCTTTATGTCTAGATATCTGGCTTCTTAGGGTGAGGTATAAGTAGATTTGACACCCAGGTAGTATTTAGAGATAAACTCCCTACAGGCTGGCTGGCTTTTATCCCTTCTATGGCTATCTGTGGCAACGTTAATTTCCTTGGGAATGTGGCTCTGAAGGAGCCAAGGACAGACTGAAGAACCTGGAAGTGTGGACTGGCTGGTGGCTCCCAGGTGGCTTGCTGTAGTGGATGTTAAATAGCTTAAATATGACCTCTGGTTATGAGACCAAGGGAAAGGTACAAATCTTGATAAAATAAGGTATTCATTCTGTTAGTAGAATAGGTTTATATTAAATCATGTTTATTATGGGACTCACTAAAGAAAGAAAAACTGGTCTCCAAATGTAAATGTGATATTTAAGGTAAAATAGTAAAACTAGTTCTCAAAATAACAAGCATTGTGCTATGTCAAGTAGCCCATAGAATAAAATTATCATAAGTGAAAAGAATGTGATGTCAGAAACTCTGCCACTTCTAGTGGAGATAAAAAGTCTCTTAAGCTTTGACAACTTGTCATTTTTTGGAATCAATATTAATAATTCATTTAAGTGATAAGGGAACCCTTGAGAGAGATTCTAATCTCAATAATAAGGTAAATTTCTTAAATCCAATAAAGTTCTGATTACCTGATTAGCTGAAATTCTGTTTTATACCTGCTTCCCTTGAGGGAAGTAGTGGGTAGTATGGTCTGAATACAGGGGAGAAGAAATGACACAGAGTTGGAAGTAAGATACTAGCATAAACCTCCCAAATTTTGGTTAGTTGATATAGAGACTCAAATCTAACAATTTATGAATTCTTTGACTCTGAAATTCAGCGATGGCTTTCTGCCATGTTTGATCTTGCTTTATAAGGCACTTGGCAATATGTTAAGAGATTTGCCAAGTTATTTGTGTCCTTGTCTTTTTTTCCCCTCACTCTGTCAGTAAGTTCTTTCAGGGTGGAGACAGCAATGATACTTAAATACTCATTGAAGGGATTTCAATTTATAGCATTGCTTCTAAGAAAACAGCATTTTGAGTTCCAAGCAACTAAGTTATAAGCTAAGTTCTTGGAAATTATATTCAGGTAAATTGGCTATTACTTAAAAGTGTTACCATTTGCAAACGGATACTTTTTAAAATCAAACATCTCTCTAGGATTTTTAAATGACTTATTCATTGTCTTTGTACTTTTAAATTTTTTGACATTATACAGTGAAGCCATAATATAATTACCACCAAAGGCTGAACTGCATTGGACTTTGCACTTCAAAGCCCCAAATAAAGAATTCCTGGATCCACTCATAATTTGTGTGAACACAGACCTCTAAAATACAAGAAATGTTAACACAGTAATTCATAGTAGAGTTGCGCAATTTTTAACATAATAAAATGTAACCAAAAGCTCATATGACTGGAAAAATATTGCTATCTAGTGCTGAAATGGATCATTTAAAAAATTGGAACTAAGTGCTGAGCAGGAAAATTCACAATGAAAATGGCAGCAGAAAAGGGAGAAAGCAGCTTTTATAAAAGATGTCAACATTTCCTTTCATGTGGATGCTTCTGTTAAAATATGTTAATCTGATCATTTTGATTTACAGATTTTGCTTAATATTGACAAAAGGCCAATCACGTAGAATTTTACATCTTGTAGTAGTTATCACATGGACTTAGTACACTACCTTCCCTCCCTAAAAGAAAAAAAAAACTGATTAATGACTATGGCCAGGAATATGAGTGCTATAAAAATGAGACAAGATGGTAACACACTCCCATTGTAAATTGCAACTGGAGCTGCAAAAGGTGGCAATGGATCTTATTTTACACATGGAAAGTGTATACAATCCTGAAGTATATGAAATCTATTTACTGCTTCAGTATTTCTAGGTATTTCAGATTTTTTAAAAATTAAAGCCCATTATCAGTAAGTTACGGTATTTCACCCTCATAGAAGCAGTTTTTCAGAATTACTCTTAGGCATCAGTCTGAGAAATAAGACATTGGTGTCTTTGCTGTAAAGATGGCAGCAACAAGTGGCCTCCCAGTTTTCCTCAGACTTCAGCAACATTCGTTAATTCCAGCTATTAAGTCCCTAGACATAGCTGAGCTTCTACTGAGCAACCAGTTTGTTTTTTATCTCAGTGATATTATGGGTTCTGTAACTGACTGCATTCCCTTTTACATAGACTGCTAAAAAGCTCAGAGCTAAATATGAAATGGACATGAAGCCTCATGGCACACATTTTAGGGAAAAAAAAACAATTAATTTTAATTCCTGCTGAGATCATTTTATTGTAAGTTAACAAACATTTAGTGAACATGCAGTATGAACTAAGTATTCTACTTGGTTTTTTTTTCCAATTTCTTAATTTAATAAAAATAAAACTTTTATTTTTATGCATTTTTTCTAAGCTATATGAATATAGCATTCGAGGCCCTAATTTTTCAGTCTACAGATTCAGCCATAAAACCACATTTCTCCAGACTAGAGAATTAACTAGCCTCAATTTCTGGCAAGAAAGATGGTTTTCTATAAACTCCAATCACATCATATGGTTTGGTGCAAAATGAACTATCTATATGCATGAAGCTAATTGCTTAATAGCCCTACTAGCATATGCTTTCTGAAAAATGTACACACACATACGACAAATATAATTGGTGGAATCCTTTACTTAAAAATCGTAGCAAGCCAAGAGACTTGCATACAAAATTATTCATTTATTCTACCCTTTGAGTCAAGTACATGACAGCACTATTTGTCTCAGAAAACTATCTGGCTATTCTTTCCTTTAAAAGCAATTTCATCTGGTGAACAAATATGATACATGTTACAAATTTTCCTGAAGGATGCAAAAGTATTTAACAGTCTCAGATGTCTTTATGTGAAAAATCATCATGAAAGAAAGTTGCCTGACCAAAAGCCATTGTTAGAAGTTAAATATAGGTAGTACTCTACTGTAAATACCACCAGCATGTGATTATGATAGTAGAAATGCATTCTATAAAGAGCAATATTCTAAATATTTGTAAGCACATATAAATTATTTTAAAAATAATTTGTTGCCTTCTTGACTGTATAATGTAAAAAATGTAATGCTCTAGTTTTAAAAGTTCTTGATGAGGAAGCTCAACCTGAAATCTTCATTTCAGATTGAGCTTCTTAAGCATTCTGTCTGGAATAGAATAATTGTCTCCCTCACAGTTTCATGAAAAAAAGTAATGAATCTAGTATCATGGAGGCTACAACATTCTAGTCCTTTCTGTACTCCAAATAATACCTTATACTGCTTCAGAAAATTAATAAGAATTCAATAAATGGCATTGATTGAACAAATAAATAAAATGAGCAAAGACTGTTTGAGATCAAAGACAACATTTAGATTATGTATTAAGACCAAAATTGAAAATACTGTTGTTTTAATTGCTATTCATTTTAACTTCCGGCTGAAAGAAAAACAATAAGGACTAGAACCTAAATTTCTTGACTTCTAGACTAGGTCATTAATTTCATACCATTATGCTATTTTTATATAATCAAAAATGACTAATTACCAAGTTTTTATCTGAAGTGTGCTTGTGTCATTAAAAAAAAGAAGAAGAATAGGTAATTAGGTTACAAATCAAAGTAAAATGGTTTTTGAGGGAAGAAATATCTCCCTGAACAGCATCAGTGAGTGAAAGAGGAGTAGGTATATAACAGAAGAAAGAGAAAAAATAGATCTCTCAAGAAAAGGGCACCAGGACAGGAGGAAAGGGAAATAAATATCTGACATTATGATGTCATTGCAATGTATATTCCAAGGAGTTGCTTAACGCAAAATGTGCCCTGAAAATTAAAAGATGAGCTCTTCAAGGAAGAACAGTGGTCCATCTTTTCCCCTGAAAGAAATGAGCTGCATCCCAAAAATGGAGAACAAACCAAGTGTCCAGAGATTGGAGGAAAAAAGATGGAAATTACCAAAACAAAACATAAAAGGCATGAGGAAAAGAAATAAAATTACCTGCACTCATAAAAACAACTTTGCTCTTTTTATTTTTTATCATATTGGCATAATTCCTAGAAGTTGATTTTCCATATTGTGTTTATATGTATACATGTGTTTTCCTCATTAGGTCATACTATGTAAGCATTTTCATACTTTTTCAATTTTATGTTTACTATGTAATTAAAAATTCTTTAAATATATTATTTAATCTTTGAATTTCATTGTATGACTATTTTTTCTTCCCAAATTCAAGATAAATCTCAGCAATTCTTCCTTGAGTAATCTCTACTGTATATTTTTGGGATTTCCTTTTGTCATATGCAGTCCATAAAAGTGCTAAGGTTAATTTTTATGTTTATCTGTTTCATTCTGCTAATCTATGTATAGATTCTAGCTGTAGCACTGTATTACCATGCCATTTAAAATACTGTAGTGTTAGACTATATTTTCATATTTAGTAGATCATATTTCCTCTTCCAATATTTTAAATAGTATCCTTGACTATTTTGAGCTATATCATTTTAGAATTTATGTTCCTAAAATAACCCCTAAAATTTTGATTGATTTGCTATATATTTATTGCCATCTTTGCAATTTTGTCATTCAGGAGAATAAATCTTGACATTGTCTTCTTGTATATGTTGCTCAAAAGTTTTATAATTCCTTCTATATAAGAGTCTCATGCAATTTGTATGCAGCATATTACCATATACTTTATAATTAGCTTTGTTACCATGAGTTTATTTTCCTTCTTTCATACTCCCAAATCAAGATATTATTGATGAATGAAAAATTTAAAGATATATCTAATAGCCTGCTATTTTATATAATTCTGATTTTAGTTCAGGTAGTTTTTCAGTTGGTTCATTTTTGTTCTTTCACGTTACAATGCCTTCAACATAAATATATATATTTTTTAAAGCAGGAGTCTGAAACTGTATTAGAAAAAAGTGTTTATGTAAGCCCATTCTGATCATCTCAACTCATCAAATTCTTGTTAAACAGATTAAGCTCTGAGAAATTTAGGCATACTTGATCTCAATTATACTTTATGCAGTTATACATTTCACCCTCTCCATTTTCCTAATACATTTTTTATGAGTTGAGTGCCTTATTAAATTGTCTAGAACATTCAGAATAATCTTAAATTATAGTGCCATTGCTAGATACAGTTGACTTATTCAACATATTGATGTAGACTGTCTTTGCTATTTACAATATAGTGGCTGTTTTCTAGGCACATCTGAAAGGACTTCATCAACCATAAAAAATGAATGGTGACTACATTAATACAGTCCAGATGGTACTGGGGAGACCAAGGGAGGAAGTGATACAGCAGACCCTCAATGTTACCACAGGGAGTTCTCCAAATGCAAGACTTTCTCTTCATTAATTAACCAATTCTTAAAGAAAGCAACTCTTCTGTGTTTCCTGAATAATTGCTGAGTTTATAGGAACATTTCAAACAAGCCTCCATGCTAGAATGTGCTCAACATAAATACATTTCCACTTAGGATAGGAGTCTGCAACTGTATTAGAAGATACTGTATTATTTTAGCCTGATACATTGACCCAAGTTACCGTATTCTTCTGAGATGGTAATCTAGCCCTGAGCAATCACTGGATATATTTTAGCTCTAACACAGTTTCTGAATATTATTTAGAACTCAATGAATTTTATGGACACTTGTATTCTTTTGTAGAGAATCTTATATATCAGGTGATATCATCTAATCTAATCTAACTTTTAAATGGATTTTCAGTAGCAGGTTATTAAGGGGCAGGTTGGTTTTCACACACAGACTGATCCAGCTTAGAAATTATTATTATTTTTAAAAAACAAGAGAGAGGAGACAGAAAAAACTAGCACAATGAAATGATTGATCTCTTGGGTTTAAAAAGTCAATGTCCTGAGAGGGAGAGTGGAGCTAATATACCTGCGCACTTCCATGAAAAAGATGGAAAATTACTTATGGTGCTCAAATAAAAAGATTGCTTCAGGGAAAAAAGAGTGGAAAAATATGTTGTGGGTACGTAGGTCTGCTGGGTAGTTCTTTCCCATGTCTGTGGGCATATAAATAAAATCATCCCCCTTTCCATTATGGGAATAAAATGAAAACATTTAGAGTTTTCCAAAAATATACATATCTCTGGTTTTGTGTGCAGATTGTTAATAGAATACTGTGCATTTCAAATATGTAATTATTCGATTCAGATGCCTTCTTATTTTCTAAAATTCATTTGTGCAATTTGTGCTCTTTTCTGCCAAAGATTTCATTAGATCCACAAACTGAAAAATGTAACATCTTTAAACAAGGAATGGTAATCTTTTTCAATCCCACTGTGGAACATTACATAAAATAGCAATTTATAAGCATTTCTAGGATGCCAGTTTTCTCTGTTTGACCCACATTAAATATTCTCATTACAATTACTTCAAATGAACACAAAATCTCAATTTAATCCCAACCCTAGGGAAATAAAATATACTGCTTTGAGATGAAAGGCACAGTGCTACCTAGTCATTTGAATGCAATGCATGTTCTTAACATGGATCATAAGCAACCTGTATTTTAATAACTCAAATCATTGCACATTCAAAATAATACATAACTACCAAATAAATGGCATAAACCTGATACACGCATATGAAATAAACAGAAACCTGCATATTTTAGCTACTGAATTTATGATGGAATTCCACATGGTTCATGCTGATACTTTTCAAAACTCTTAGCTTTCCCTTACTAGCACATCTGATTATATTTATTAATCAGTAGGACATCATTGACACTGAAATCCAGGGTGAGCTTTTTGATAATGTAATAGGATTATTTTGTTTATGTCAGCCATCATTTTTTACCTGTAAAATTATACTTTTGCATTGTCATACTCTTGAGTAGTCTTCTTTTTTATTTATTTATTTTTTTGAGACAGGGTCTTGCTAGGTAGTTCAGGCTGTTCTTGAACTTGCTATGTAGCCCAGGCTGCCCTGGGACTCTCAATGATTCTTCTGCCTCAGCCTCCTGAGTGCTGGAATTACAGATGTGTGCCACCATGCCGAGCCTTTGAGTAGTCTTTTGGTGCAAATCTTTCTTATATTCTTAAAAAGGAAGTCTGATTTTAAATAACATTCCCTTGATAAGGTATAACAATATTGTACATTTAAATTTTTATTTATTTTGTCTTTCATTGTTGACAATCCTCTAAGTTTGAAAACATATTTTTCTTCTCTGATTGCACATTTGGAAAACATCAATCTTTCCTGTACCTAAACGCACCATAGATGACAGGCTGCTTTTGTTCAAGATCTTCAATTTATACACTGCTTTTGTGTGCCAATATTCATTTCTTTATTCAGTGACATGATCAATTAGTATCATCCTGTCTTTAGAAATTAAGACTTGGAAAAAAATTTTTTTCTGATAAATTTGATTTACTCAAAATACAAAAGTCTCAGGCCTAAATGTTGAAGTCATTGAGTACCTTTCTATTATTTCTCCTATTGGAGCATAGTATCTCTAACAAGTCTTTTTCTTGTTTTGGTCTGGAGATTTCTATCAGAGCATTATCTATGCCATTTTCAGCACTTGTGAAAGCAAGTCTGGTTGGAGATACCTGCATTCATTAGGATATATTTAGTCCATTTGCATTTGCCAGGGCAATATGAATGAAATAACTGTTAGTTGCTTTAAGTCATACAGTAGAGCATCTATCTTGAATAAAGTCTCTTTGCCTAAGTCTAAATTACCTTGTCTTGACACACTGAAGATTGTAAGATATTTTTGATGAAATAAAGGTTGTTCAATTTACTCTTTCAATGTAAATTATATAGTATATTCTCATAATCACTTTTTTAAAAGATTGTATGAAGTTCCTATTTGATTAGTTGGATCATACTACTGTTTTGAAAACATATAACTACTTTTTTTTAGATGTCCCAATGATTTTGTGAGTGTATACCACCTGTCTTGTTTATCCATATCCCAATCAATAAACGTTGAGCTCTTGCTATGTGCAAGGGTGTAGTAAGTGGTGGGAATTTATTGGTGTCAGTCATTAATGAAGATAACTTGAAACATGTATAACTAATGTGTATTAAATATATCCGTAAATTGATACCTACACTTTTTGGTGTAGAATTTTTTAGTTTTTATGCCTTTTGTAATTTTTTTCAAAGTAACAAGCTCACAATTTAAAGAAAAAGAAAAAAAACACTGTTAGACCATGCCTTCTGATTTTTATTTTAGAAAAAGGTGGTCATTATCGTTGAACAATTTATATTGCTTTCTAAATTAAATGCTAAGCAAGCTGGAGGTACTAATGGGGAGTTAGCTCCTAGTTGTGTTAAATACATACTATGCCATCAATAATTAGGATTGGTAATAATTTTAAAAAGAAAACAATGACAATGAAAGGTTTGAAATGTTTAAATTTATAATTTTTAACTTTGCAATTGCAAAAAGTAAGCCATGACTATGGGCTTTCATTTAGCATTTAAACATTACAAAAGTATATCCAAAAAAAAAAAAGAGGTTTTCTTTTCCACTGGATTTCAGTTGTTTCAGTTGTTTCAGTTGTAACTGATGTTAACATACTTTTAGAATGATGCCAAACATTTGGGAGGACACTGCATTAAGAATACTATCCCAGAAATAATCCTTCCCCAACTGACTTAATTTCAAATCAAGAAAATAAAATATAATTACAGCCTAAGTCACATCATTATGTCTCTATTTCGACAGTTATACTAGAACATCATTTCAGGAAATCTACTGAGATAAGAACTAATGCAAGAGAAAAAGGAATGAGAGTCTGTAGTACTACCCCTTACCCTCTGCTTCCCACAGGACAAAGGTGAAAAGGGGGCAGAACTATTATGGAATCTTTGCTTCTTTCACTTCTAAGATTGTATCTGTATCTTACTGGTGGCTCCAAATATTGTTTTAGCTTTGAAATCCTCAAAACCAAAGTGATAGCTTGGTCAGAAATAAGATATGTAAAAGTGAAATGCCTGTCACATAAATAAAGTATTAGCTAAAAGGTAATTAATGCTGCAATTTACAAATTGATATGAGTTAGTGGATACATGGTAACTGAACACTTCATTTGCCAGTTACTGTAGAAATTAAACTATTAAAATTCAGAAATAAAAGTTCCTGTGATATCATTATATAATAAATATTTGGAGCAATTCCATTTATCAATAATGTCATCTGTCCTATCGAATACGAATGGACTACAACCCATATGGCTCCTTTCCCCATTGATTACCTTGATGAATGAGGTAGCAAAACCACTCACAAAATCATCATAATATATGACATTGTTATTGAAAAGATAGGGAGAAAGGAAAAACACAAGATGATGCTTAATTTGAAACTGTCAAGTCGATTCAGAAAGTTTTAACAACCGATATTAGATCCTTAAATGTATCAGCATGTTAATTAATATTGTGTGAGTTCTACACTCACCTCTTACCACCTTTGAGGAAACTGAAGAATTAAAAAAGTTCATGAAATAATATAATAGCTTATAATAATATGTCATGATTACTAATTATCTCAGTAATAATATACTCAAATATCCTTTTAGGAGCAAGTAATTAAATTAAAAAAAATTTTTCTGTCACTTCATAAAAATAATGAAATTATTATTTAACTTCTAATAGTAAGTCTTTTGGAAACAAAATTAGATGTATTCCTTATACTTTAAAATACAAGCTATATATTTCAACATGGCAAAACGACCCTTGTCAAACTTTCTTGTTGCTGCATTTCATTACAGCAAAAAAATAATGACATACGATGATTCTAGTAGCAAATTACTATAACAGTACCTAAACTGACATTAAACAGAAACTAAATACCATTTGCTGGATTTCTCTAAGTTTCTGTTTGATGTGGTAATTTACAATACATTTAGTTGTGAGGTGAGGGGCTACTATTCCTAAAAATTACTTTTCTTTTTCAAGCTTTATTAAGATGACTAGCACTTATTTTGCTGACAAGCCTTACTGAAAATATTCCACAAATTACTTCCTTGAAGAAGCTTGTTCTAAATTTGGATCTACACCTGTGGATAAGTGAGAAGAAATATGTTATGAATAAATATGTTTATATTAAAACAAGTTTAGCTTAAATAATTTAAAATTTCATATCACTTTATTTTTAGTTTATACTGAATATGAAATGAAGCTACTTGGGGGTGGGGAGCTGTAAAATAGCTCGAATTCAAATGTGTCAGCCACAGCTAAGAGCTAAATTTAAATAAAGCACAAATCTAGGAAATATTTCCCTTATTGATTGAAGAACGTAACTTTTACAAGAATTCTACACACACAAGAAGTTATGGGGGAAGAAAATGCTCTCAAGCCTAGATCCAACAATATTAAAAAAAATCCCAAGTGTCATAAGCAAAATAGCCACATAGTGAGGACTGCTGCCAAGTCCCCCTTGTTAGCACGTGCAGCATCTAGAGGGCTTGTTCATGAAAAACAAACTATTGTCAGATAAATTCTGCCAATTCAGCAGTAGGCAGCATGACTTCGTGTTCCTGGTAGTGGAAGACTTTCTTACTCTTCCTTCTTTTCTCCCTCATATCACTTATTCTGCCTTTTTGTAGAAGTTTCTGGAGTATTTTTCCTGCTTTATTTTTCATGTGTCTACTTTATCAACAATGTCAAGTTCATTCCCTGTAAGATTTGATTCTAATAAAGTCAACTTTGCTTTTTAAATAAAATTGTAGGAAACAGGTATCTTTAAATCATTTCTGATCAGGAACATGCTATATCTTTCCATTTTTAAAATGCATTGTTTGCTTATAAAGGTTTATGATTTTTTAACAGCAGCCTTGAAAATTTTATAGTTTTGATGCTATTGTGTACAGGATCTTTTTCCCTATTATCTTTTTAAGTTGGTATTGCTGATAGTTAGAAGATAATTTTTTTTTAATATTTCCTTTGTACCTAGATAAATAATATCATTATAAGCAATTACTTATTGTATTGCCAGTAGAGCTTTTCATATTAACAAATAATGGATTCTTGTTCTTTCTAGATACATTTCAATATCAGCTTACTTTTTACTTATTTTAAAAGTCTTGCTTGGGCCGGTGAGATGGCTCAGTGGCGTAAGCGCCTGCCTGACAAGCGCGAGGGCCCGAGTTCGACTCCCGGATCCCACATACGAAAAAGGGGCCAGTGATATCGCTCAGCGGCACGGGCGCCTGCTGGTGCGCGAGGTCCTGAGGTCGACCCCCCGGTACCCACAAAAAAAAAAAAAAAAAAGTCTTGCTTTCTGTTGACATAATAGTATGATCTAAATTAAATATTTCAGAAACTATTTCGAATATTTGTAGAATAACTAAACTTCCAATCTGAAACCTTGTTAAAAAATCTCATGCTTATAAAACAGAATCCTTGAAAGATATTTTGAAGAATGAAAAGATGTGACCTCTTTAACATGTTCCTGGAGAAAAAAGATAAAACTTATCCCACGTGAACAAAGTTTAGAAAGGTTAAAACTCCCCCATTTTTAGAAACTAGAATGTGACATACATTCAGAAATATTTCTAAATAGAGTATTTTTCAATACTTTCTAAGAACTCTACACTGTTCTTAAAGAACTCTTACTGCTTTGGGGAATTAAGATAAAGTTAGTGATGACTATAACTTTCTGTTAAGCAATTTTTTGTCTCAATTGTGCACAGCCACTTATGAAGCAAAACATAACAGCACAATCAAACCTTATTATGCCAGATTTAGTTCAAATCTTTATGAAATGCACTAGGAAAGACGATATTGTCTGAAGAAAACCGTTTCATAAGTTACTCTGTCATAGGTAAGAAATAAAACATATACTATAGGTACCTTCCTATTTGTTAAGTTCTTCTGCCAGGTATCTAGAGCAGTGGCAATGAAGTTGCTATTTGTTAGGTAGCAGTGGGCCATGAGTGGGTAGCGAAGTCTGGTGCTGCTATGTGTAGCCTCTAGGATTTTAGGATGTGGTGTAAAGATACTGTAGTGTCCACTGGTGTATTCTTCTATTCACAAGCTTCATTGTGCAAGGTACATTGTGCGATTTGCCCAGCAAGGTCCAGGACTTCTTTAACCTAAGACAGGAAAAGAAAATTAAGCTTCAAAATAAGAAACCACTTCTCTCTTCATTTGAGCTACTTCCCAAGTTCTTCCTCAACTTAGAAAATGGAGATAATAATAATAATAATAATAATAATAATATTGGGGGGGGTTAATAATAATATTGTGGGGTTGTTCTGGGGATCAGATACAGATAAAAATATGGAGTTTAGGCTAAAAGCAGAGAATCAATCGATAGCCATTACTGTTTCTGAATTAAGATTTTTGCCTTCAGTGCAGCAAACCTGACTGAGTTTACTCAGGGACCAGTTCTGAGTAATTAACCACTGTATGTGTTGTATATGGTGAGATTAATATAAGAATAAGAAGTCATATATACTAGGTCTTAAAAAATTGACTTTGAGTGAATATATAACACTTTTATAATACCATAATATAGTCCTAGCTCATTGGGCACGGACATCACTAGGACATTAACCTTATAAAGCTCTTAAAATAGGATTAAGAGAAAGATATTGCTTCAAAGCTTTGTGTTCCTCAATGGTGGCTCTGTAGTTCAATGAGATGAAAGACTATAAGTCTTAGGTTGTGAAAGAATGATCTCAACTATATTTATTTAAAGCTGAAAATACATTTTCCACCTTATCTGTTTTACAGAATAAAACTATGAAAAATTTGGCTCCTAAGGACATTGATAGATCACATTTATTTTTATAAATCAGCCTTTATAATTCCACATAAGTATATGAGATCGTTTCACAAAGCAGCTGCTTCTTTTTTCTGTTGAGAAGTTTGCTAGATCTTGCTCCAAAGGAGCAAAGAGGGTAATAAAGTTTCTTAACTCTTTTCTGATTTTCATAAAAATTCTGTGATAAAGACTCAATTTTTTTCATTATTGGAAAGAGTAAACATATGAACTGTTAAGTACACATAAATGCTAACTACAGAGTGGTGATCAGTAGAAACCTTTTTCCTCCCACATTCCCAGAATGTGTAAATTCATTAATAGAGACTTTACTGAAGTTTTATCACAACTAAAAATTCCTCAGTATTAAGGCTCAGCAAAAAGAAATCTCAGTGTCTGGAAGACAAGGCAATCAAACCATGTGACAGTCCCATATGCAAATCAAAATCTGTCCTCATAAATGTCTGTAGAGCTCACAAAAGAGTCACACATGTAGCTATTGGAAGAATATCTTACACAATTTGGCACACAATTTCTAAGATTAGCAGTTGAAGGGGGAGGAGGCAGAAAGGAACATAATAGATTAACTGACACCAATCCACTATCTTTCTAAATTGTTTGGAATGTTAAAAAATATTGTTTTGATCAATCTATATATACACTTTCAATCTGAAAGAAAAATTCAAAGCATGTTGTAGTTGATAGAACAAATGGTTTAAAAAAACACTATGAAATATATGTCACTGAACAAGGGAGTCCAGCCAGCTCCCAAGTGGCATGTTAACATGATGAAAAGCAAATCCAGGATGCTGTGAAGCAAAGAAGCATGGGTCTATTTTTAAAGAGGTCTGTGTCTCCCCACCCTATTTGCCAAGTGTAATTTTTTTGGAGAAGCCTGGCTTCCAAAATAGGTAAGTGTTTAAATGTTCTAGGAATCACCTACCCAACACTTGACCACTTTCCCATGTAAGCCTTCGGCTCCACATACATTATCTGTGTTAATTACTAGACAATCAGAAGAGCTATTCAACTAGTTCACTTCCCCTATTCTTGAACAGATTGTTTGAGACATAACATGAATACTAATTAATGATAAAATATCTGAGTGTTTTGAAATAGGGGCAGAGAGCACTTTTAGAATGGCACCCAGAAAGATCTTGTGTAACAAGCTCCACTGGTCATATGAAGGGTCAGAATACAGCTCAAAGACACGAGAGCAAAAGTGGCAGAGTTTTTGGCTCCAATTCAGTGGGAAACTGTGGATTGCTGTTTTTCTTTTTTCTTTCCTTTTTTTAAGGGGATTTGACTTTTTTAAACTTTTTTTTCTGTAAAATGAAAAGAGTTTAAAATAAAAACTCTCTTTGCAGACAAATGGTGAGAAAAGTGGTCAGAATTTTGTTAGAGGTCAACTTGAAGAGCTACAAGACTAAGATATCAACATTTATTTTTATGCAAGATTATGGGTTGAATCTCTGTCAGAAACAAAATACAAGCAGGTTAGATCTGAACTAATGCCCAGTGCCTAAAATTACTTAACTCAGGATCTCTGATGAAAGAAATAGGGAAAAGGTCATTTAAAAGAATATTATCCTTAGGCTGGGGATGTAGCTCAGTGATAGAGTGTTTTCCTAGCATGTATGAGTGTTTTCCTAGCATTTACTTCTGGGTTTGATCCCCAGAAATAAATAAATAAATAAATAAATAAATAAATAAATAAATAAATAGCCTAGACATGGTGACATATTGAAGAACAAAGATATTGTTAGTTTCAATTATTAAGACAAGTAATATTCTTTGCAGAAAGTCTAATTCACTGCCATACCATGTTGTCTCTCTTCCTTTCCTTCTAAAATTGAATATTATACTTTCTTCTTAAACCTTTTTAAACTTGCTCCATCTGGTCTTTGAATCTTTACTCTTTTTGCACAATAGTCTTTGTATTCTCCTCTAATTTTTATATTTAATGTTAATACTTAAATAGTGCCTTATATGATAATTTGAGGTACTATCAACAGTAGTTGCCTAAAATGATAGCAAAGTATATAAAGAAGGAAGCATAGGGGCTGGTGAGACAGCTCAGCAGCATAAGCGCCTGCCTGGCAAGTGCGAGGTCCTGAGTTCGACTCCCGGAACCCACAAAAAAAAAAGAAGGAAGCATAATATTATTCATTTTTTGTTATATAGCATTTTTATGTTTGTTTACAATTACTTGCATTTCTCTTTTATATGCATTAATCTCTACCTCCCCATTAGACCTGTGTCAGTACTGAAGGTTACAGTAAGTCTTTTCCTAAATATTTGGGAAAAAAGGAATGACAATGTTTTCCAGGTTAATTGGAAAAATATACACAGCATCCTGTAGCAGGTCTTTTCCTTTCAACTGGTTCTTAGGGTTGGCCTGATACCTTAACTTCAAACTTAATATTTCATACGAGACCTTGTTTGCCTAGAACCGTTCTCACCTGGATCCCCTCCTTGTAACACACAGATATCAAATTAGACTGGAAGGATCAAACCTCACATCCAGGCCCTGGGCCAAACTCAGGCAGAGCTTTAGATCTTTGCTTATCTAGATGGTGGGGTAGACAGTAAAGCTTGAAGAAGACAGGGCTATGTCATCTAATTCTTTATTTCACAAATATCCTAATACTGATTTTATGTTGTCCATAAAATACTAGAGCTGGTATTGTCCTCAGACATGATAACTAGCAAAATGATTTACACAGTGCTACTCTAAATCTATCAAGAGCATTCAAAGTCCTGTTAGAACTGGTTGGGTTTTCACCAGTTTTAAAGTGTAAAATAGAAGCTAAAATAATTTTGTAAAAAGAGTTGACAAATATACTATTATGAGCACAAAGTTTATAGGAAACGATTTTCATCATACTTATGTCCTTATGTGGTTCAGCTCCCAATCCTTCCTCAAATCCTTTCTTTCTTTTACTCCCCACTTTCTATCTGCCAGGAAATTCTGTCAATTCTATCATTAAAATATAACCAGAATCCAACCACTTCTTACTGATTCAATGCTACCATCGTGATCTAAGTTACCATCATTTTTTATCTGTGTTATTCATATAACTTCTTAATTGGTCTACCTGATTCTCCCTAGCAAGAGTCCATGCCCAGCCCAGTGCCTGAATGACCCTGGCAAAGTGGAAGTCAGATCAGGTTAGACTCTGCTCAACTTCTTAGCTCCTCATTGTACTCAGTATAAAAGCCAAATTCCTCCCCATGGCCTGTAAGTCCCAGCACAATTTTTGGCACTCTTAATTCTCCAATCTCATTGTGTATGGATCTTTTGTAGGCAGATTTTGCACCACCTACCTTGCTCTTATTATTTCTCAAAGAAGTCTCAAACTTCAAACACTTCTGCCTTAACACATTTTAGTTTGTTATCTCCTCTCTTAACCCTAGCGTTCTTTACTCCCTTTTAAGCTAAATACCTTTTGTCTTTCAAATCTTTGTTCAAATGACATCTTCCTAATGGGTTTTTTCTGACGGCCTTACTTAATTACAACCTCTCGTGTACCCTCATATTACTACTTCCATTCTGATTCTCCCTTCTCCTATTCATATTTTTAGCAACAAATTTTTTATTTTAAAGAGAAAAAAAACAATAAAAACAATGATACAGAATTTCAAATCAAGATAATAACAATGGTTAATAGATTGTGTATTGTTATCTTTAAAGAAGTTGCTCAGATTACAAGATATAGGCATGTAAAATTGATCAAACAATATAAGCACAAACCATTCTTTTCAATGAACTAAAAGAAATTAGTAGTATAATTATCTTAGCTATCTTGTATATATATATATTTTTTTCTCCTATTCATTTTTGTCTCCCTTTACTAGCCTATAAGTTCCATGACAGCAGGAACATAGATCCCAACACACAGTGGGAATTCAACAAATATTAGCTAAAAGAATCCATTTCAGAAGCAACACAATGAATGATAAGGGATTGGTTTTGCACAAAGCATCTCACCAGAGAATGGTAGAAATGAAAATGAGCTTTAGAAAAGGTAATCTACACTGTTTGTACATTATTTTAGATGAGCACAGAGCTAGAGAGAATAGGTAACAATTGTACAATGCAACTGTAGCTGTTATCATAGAATAAAAATAACAAAAAAGTTCAGAATAACTAATAATGATATAGTATACACTAAAGGATTATTCTTGGCATGTTAAAGCCAGTAAAAATGAAAACTTTATCTCATTACTATTATATCCAAACATTAAGGGCAAACTGTGATCATTCTAAGATTATCTAAAGTAGAGTTTAACCTGTTATTAATTTCTGAATTTTATTTTAAATTTGATATTTTATCTTAAGAGTACAAATCAGTGTTGCATTTCTACTTAAGTCTGAGTGAGAATGATTGTAGAATCAAGAATAGTATCCACAGGGGCTGGTGAGATGGCTCAGTGGTGTAAGCACCTGCCTGGCAAGCGTGAGGGCCCGAGTTCAACTCCCGGAACCCATATACGAAAAAAGGGCCTGTGATATCGCTCAGTGGCATGGGCGCCTGCTGGCACACGAGGTCCTGAGGTCGATCCCCAGTACCCACACACACAAAAAAAGAATAGTATCCACATCTACCATGGATCCAAACTCTGATGACATAGAAGCTCAATAAATGTTTTTTAGTTAATAGAAAAATCACAGCCAACACCTTCAGCGTGAATTCACCTTGTACTTTTCTTCTCTGACCTGGTACCTTCTCTCTCTGTCTGACTATGCAGTTTTTAAAAGTACCTCAATAAAAGGGGGAAAAGCAATGCAAAAAGCTGCTTTGTCTGCCTATCTCATATACAGGAAATAGAGCAGTAAAAGTTGGCCAACTCTTTTTTAAAAATATTATTAAATGAATATAAACATATTTTCTTCCAATCACCAGGGAAATGGGCCCAAGATCAAGTGGGAGAGGATGAGGAGCTCCACTCGCTTTTTTTTTTTTTTTTTGTGGGTACCGGGGGTCGAACTCAGGACCTTGCACACCAGCAGGCGCCCCTGCCGCTGAGCGATATCACCGGCCCTTTTTCTGTATGTGGGTACCAGGAATCAAACTCAGGACCTCTTGCTTGCCAGGCAGGCGCTTATGCAGCTGAGCTATCTCACCAGCCCATCCCCTCACTTTTAAGCTCAGGACTTCTCATCCATGAAGTGGAAACAAAGCAGAAGAGACAAAGGACTTACGTGTATCAGAGAATTTTGTTTCAGGGATTTCTTTAGTGTTGGATTAAACTCCTCTTAATTCTGGTGTAACAAACTAAAAAAGACTCATGGAGTTTGATGCTCAAAGGGGCACGCCTTGTAAACTTATTCCCTTATTTCTAAAGGTAGCTTATGTGGGAATTCACCAGATAGATTAATGTCATTTATGGCATGTTTAAAGAAGCATCTTGAGGGACTAGGAGTAACACATTCTATACCAGATACTCTGTGCTGTAGTAGAGCTTGTCAAAATCAAGAGTCTCTAATAAATATTTAGATATCTTTAACCCAACCTTATAACCAGCTGATTATCTAGGCATCATGATGTACTGCAAAACCAGAGTACATATGATACAAACCATTTATTATGGTGGAAAATCTTTATTAACAACAACAGCTAACATTTACAGAGTCACTGTGATGTGTCAGTTTCTGGGCTAGCGATTTTACCTGCATCATTTTATGTGATCTTCACAAATCTAGTATTAGGCACTATTATCATATCTATTTTAAATGTGATTACACTGGAACTTTGAGAGGTAAAGTAACTCACTCAAGACTACACAGGTCATACACAGCAGACCTGGGTGGTGAGTATATAGCTGTATGATGTCAAATCTCATATAGTTTTAACTATTAAGTCAAATAATTTAATTTCCATTGTATTTTTTTTTTATCTTTTGCTTACTGCTTGTCCCCACTCCCATCCCAATCTGAGGCATTTTTGTTCATTTTAAGTTTCAGAATCATGTTAAATAGCTTTCAAGAGATTTTAAAGAAAAACTCAAACTTAGAATCAGATTCATGTAGTAGATTGAGCTTGAGATTTGAAGCCAGCAAGACCTTGGTTATGTGCCTTTGGAAAAGTGACCCTGTGAAGCCATTTTTCTTAAGTGTGAAATGACAATTATATATCTACATGTATAGTTCTTAAGAGGACAAATGGTAATGTATGTAGAATTCTAAGTACTTTGTAGTTAATATATAAGCATTAACTATTAACCTTTAGTGTTGAATCATCTGAAAATCATGATTCCACCAACAAAGCAAACAGTATAGGGATTTGTTTTCCTTATATACTTTGTAGCTTAAATACTCAAGAATTATGGTAGTAATTTTTTTCTTTGACTCTGATTTTCATTCCATTTACACATTCAATGTCATTAGTTTAGTTACATGGCTAAATTATAACTTACTGCTTCTTAGAATAGTCTGGGAAAGTACTAATCAATCATTTAATATGAATGAAAAGGTTAACTTAATGAGTTCTTTTTTTTTTTTTTTTTTTTTTGGTGGGTACCGGGGGATGACCTCAGGACCTCGCGCGCCAACAGGCACCCGTGCCGCTGAGCGATATCACCGGCCCCTTTTTCGTATGTGGGATCCGGGAGTCGAACTCGGGCCCTCGCGCTTGCAAGGCAGGCGCTTATGCCGCTGAGCCATCTCACCGGCCCAACTTAATGAGTTCTTAAATCCTAACCAATTACTATTCTATGAAAACTTCCATTTATATGTTCCATAAAGCTAACTGTGGTCACTCACTTATTTATTCAGTAAATTTTTCCTGGATGTTAATAGGTGCCAAGCTGTGGAGTGTGGTGGAGGACACTATGTCTACTGATGATGTTCAGTAAGTGGAACAGACAGACTTTGGTCTTTGGTAGGGTGCATATTTCGAGAGGGCAGAGTGCGAAGAGAAGAATCCAAGCTGACTCATGGGTTTCTAGTTTGACCTAAAAGCAGAACTTGCAAAAGTGATGTGATAAATAAAAATATTTTCTCCTTAAAATTTAACTCATGGATCATCAATGGTATTTAATCAATAATAAAAAAATGTAAGGGATAATGATGTTACATTTAAGTAGAAGAAGATTAATAGAAATAATAAAATACTAACAAATGGAACTAGTTACATTACCACCATATAAACTAGATGTAACGTTTTATGATGGTAAAAAATCACTAAGAAAATAGGCATAAATTTTAGATTATTGGTTTATGAATAATCTTGTTTTACATTTCCCTTCTGTTCTGTAACAAGCATCCATTCTCCCATGTCAGCAGTAGATATTTGAAAGGCTTAATAATTTCCTCATTGACTTGTACTTCAAATATGGTTCTAACCCTCAGCTTTGAGACTGTGTCCTGAGTCAGTTCAGCACCTGTATGCCCAAATTTCTGCAGTTAAGTGACATAGCAAGAGAAAAGTCTATATTGTAAAGGGACCTACTCAGTGGATTTGTCTGCATTTTAATAAGCTAGAGTTTCAAGTACAAGCTGCTTACTGAACAAAAATCCTCAGACACAATCAACCACAAGATTTCAACTGAACTTCAAGTATTTCACAAAAAAATGATGTATTATTTGTACAAAGAGAATAAAACACCTGTTTGTTTCTAAGAGTGATTTAGGACAATAAGTAATAAGCTAAATCTTTATTATGAATAAATTCTGGTTGCCGCCCTTTTGGAGGGCAAAGTGCACAAAAGATTCAGTGACCTTCTGACTTGACAGTCAAATAACTACCATTATGTTGAATCAATGTAAATATGTGTGGCTGACAATTTGTTGATTGCCAGCTTCTGGTCAGCCAAGTGTACTTTTGACCCTAATGAGAACCTAATCAATTAGTACTTAGGACAATAAATACCGTTTGCTGAGTAAGTTAGACAAAAATAATTTTTTTCTAACAAGATTAGTGCAGCGAAGTGGCAAACTTCTAAATTAATATATGGTAATCCTCTCCTTTAGGACTCTCTTAATTAACATTGAGATATTGAACTATGAAATGTTAGATCTGCTATTCAAGTATGTCCAAAAGCTTTTTCCCCTAAAATAAAAAACAAGCAGTATAATTCAAATACTAAAATGAGAACTTTTGGATTCATTTGAAATATGTGGTAATCAACTAAACATGATATGACCATTAAGTTGAAAAAAGCATACAGGTGTTCTTAAAACCAAGAGAGTCTATATTAAAATTCTACAGAAAATAATGATATTTAATATAAGCTGCTAGTAAATAGCATTCCAGGGACATAAAATTTTCATCTTGATTAAAAGATATTACTATTGGTTTTCATGAAGATACAAAAAATGATCTTAAAAGAAAAGTCCATCACATCACAAGAGAAATTTCATTTAAAATCGCAAAATGGATGGATGAACCAAAGTCTACTTACCCTTTCATCTACTGAAGGATATCTTGATTGCTTCCAGTTTTAGAAACTATTAATAAAGCTTCCATAAACATCCATGCTGAGTCTCTTGAATCTTTCTTTCTTTCTTCTTTCTTTCTTTCTTTTTCTTTTTTCTCTTTGTCTCTGTCTGTCTCTCTGTCTCTCTGTCTCTCTCTCTCTCACTCTTTCTCTGGCTTCCAGATTTCAAAGGAAGGCCTGAGAGGCCAAGCAGTGTGACTCTAAGCAAATGATGCATAAGGCTGTGAGACTGAAGCTGAAGGTGCACTAGAGACCCAAAAATTTGGAGATGCTAGGAGTGTGGAACTGCTGCTGAGAAAAACCAAAGCATGTTATGGAGCATGCCTGAGAAGGAGGCCATTATAGACTTCAACCAGCAAGGCCATAGGGGTAGGGCTGCCCAAGCCCTTTGGAGTTCACATCTCACTACAGCATGCCATGGGTGCTGCACATGGAGCTCCAAGATTTAATATTTGCCTTGCTGGATTTCAGTTTTGCTTCGGTTTAATTTTTTTTTTCCCCCTATTCTTCCTTTTTGGAATGGAAATGTTTACTGTGTACCACTGTAGGTTGCAAGTATTTAACTTTCCTTTGGATTTTTTAATTAATTAAGTTTATTTGAACATTCTAGATGTACATAATGATCACATTCATCATAGGGAATTTGTACCTGTACATGATGTATCTTGATTCTTTTCTCCCATTCACCTCCCCTCCCTTTAACCCCTCTTCCTCTCTTTATTTACAAATGCTCCATTTCCATTTTTTCCTTTTCTCATTGTTTTTCTTTTTCCTTCCTTCCTTTTCCCCCTCCCTGTCCCTAGCTCCCCTTCCTATTTGAATATTTTCTTCCTACTTCACGATATCTATTATACATTTTGGTTCTTATTTACAGTTTCAGTTTCTTACACCAGAGAGACAAGACAATATTTACACACGTGTGTCTGATTTATTTCACTTAAGAGTATGGTCTCAAGGTCTATCCACTTAGCTATAAATTCTGAAGTTTATCCTTCTTTATGGCTGGGTAGTACTCCATTGTATAAAAAAACCCCACATCTTCTTATCCATTGGTTAGTTGCTGAGCATTTGGGTTGTTTCCAAATTTAGCTGTTACAAACTGTGCTGCTATAAACATGGGTGTGCATATATTGCTGTGGTATAATGCTTTTAATTTTGGGGGGAAGATACCAAGAAGAGGAATGCTTGGTCAAATTGAATCTCTAATTTTAGTTTTTTGAGGAATCTCCACACTGATTTCCACAGTGGTTGCACCAGTCTGCACTCCCACCAACAGTGGAGAAGGGTTCCTTTTGGCAATACTCCCAAAATTATTGTACAAATTTAATGCAATCCCAATCAAAATACCAATAGCATACCTCACAGAATTAGAGAAAACTATCCTAAAATTCATTTGGAACCAGAAGAGACTTAGAATAGCAAAAACAATTCTGGATAACAAAGGCAAGGCAAGGGGGCATCATAATCCCTGACTTGAAATTATACTACAAAGCTACTATGATAAAAACAGCATGGTATTTGCAAAAATAAAAGAAGGAAAAAAAAAAAAAAGGAAAGAAAGACCCGAGCATCAGTGGAACAGATTAGAAGATGAAGATAAAACTCCAAACACACATAGCTTATGTTTCAGAAAGGGGCCAAACACCTTCACTGGAAGAAAGATAGCCTCTTTAATAAATGATGCTGGAAAACCTAACTTTCTACATGCTGAAGACTAAAACTAGACCTATGTTTTTCACCATGCACTAAACTAAATTCAAAATGGATGAAAGATCTAAATATTAAAACAGAAACACTAAATCTGCTTGAGGGAGAACAGGTAGAACTCTTGAAGACAAAGGTGTAGGCAAGACTTTATGAATAAAACCCCAGTCACACAGGGAATATTACAAAAAAATTAATAACTGGGATCTTATTTTATTAAAAAGTTTTGCACAGCAAAAGAAATCACCAACAGAATGAAGAGACAACCCACAGAATGAGAAAAAAATTGCCAACGGTTTCTTTTTTACTTTTAGAGATGCTCACAGCTAAGAGTTTGCCATGATTCTCAGAGGAGACTGGTTGGGACTGTTCGGCAAAGTAGAACTGTTAAGATTTTGGTGACACTTAGAGATGAACTAAATAAATGAATTTTATATAATGAATTAGACATGAGCCTTTTTGGGGCCAGAGGCAGAATGCTATTAGTTCAGATCTAAAATTATCCACTCAAAGTCTCATGTGTTCAGAGGTGGGGGCTTTTGGAAGGTGATTGGATTGTGGAGGCACTATACTTATCTGTAGATTAATCCATTGATGATTTCATGGCTAAATGTGCTGTTAAGAAGTGAGTCCTGGTTAAAGAGGTGGGTCACTGAGAGCATTGCCTGGAAGGGTGTATTCTTTTCCAGCTCCTCCCTTCTCTCTCTACTTCCTGTTTGCCATGAGGTGAGTAGCTTTCCTCTGCAATGCCCTTTCACCATGCCCTTTCTCCCTTGGAGCTAGCCAACTATGGACTAGACCCACTGGAAACTGTAAGCCAAATAAAAACCTCTTCCTTTAAATTTTAAATTGTGGGTATAATGTATCATGTCCAGCAAGAAGAAAACTGCTAATATGAAATATAAAAACTGTATGTCTAAGTGTGGATTCTTTATTTGTTCCTGAGAACTCTTTCTCAATTTTGGAATAATGTCTTTGAGTGCTGCTTTTACTCCATTCTCCTTAATCTTTTCTTGTAGAGAATTATTGAACATGTGTAGAGAATCAATTTGCCTAACACATGGTTTTTACCTGAAAATCCTATAGAAAATGTTCTGTTGTCTTCACATTTGTAATGTGAAAAATCTAAGCTCCTAAGTATCTCTCTTTTAAGCAAAGGGACTCTTGCTTCTGCGCTCATGTTTTTAACCTGTCTCATATTGGATGACATTAAATTTTGTCTCGTGCTGCTTTCTGGATAAATTACTTCAGCTCTGTATTCTAATTTGCTTTTTCTCTCTTTCAGATGGATCAAATCTTCTGTTTAGTTCATTCTCAAGTTTTAACTTATGGTAATGTTCTATTTTTTCTTTTAAGAAGTTTCTGCAGTTTTAATTCTGCTTCTTTATATTTTTATCTGTTCATTTATTGGTTTTATGGCCGTAATGACTTGTCTGTAGTGGCAAGTTTCTTGATGTATTCTGTTATTTTGGATGTTGAACTTATGGTTGGAATGGCTTTATCTGTACAACTACTATAATGCCTAAACTCAGTGTGTATTTCCTCAGAGGAAATTTTTGTTTGATTCTGCCAGGTACTCCACATTACCAATTTATTGATTTGGGAATACTTAAAATTAATTTTTTTCTATTGAGTTTCTTAGATCACAAGTACAAATTTGTTTGAGGGAAAACTTGAATCACCAGGGGAATATGTTTTATTTTGTCTCTGCTCTTCATCTGAGCCAAGGTAATTTTATTGTTGTTTCCTTTCATTGATGAGCACATTTTCTTAGTCTGTCTTTTCATGGTGAGTGTATCCTTTCAACGACCTGGCTTATAGAGAGGCCACAGATCCTCTTCACTTTGTGTACTCCAAAGTTTTATGTCCCCAAATGGCTTTCAAGCACATGCATTTTGATTACTATTGTCAGCAATTAATTTCCATAGTTTCAGCTTCATTTCATCAATTTCTTTTCCATTTTGATTCCCTAGATATTCTTTTACTTTCTTATAAACTCAGTTACACAGTCTAAAAGATAATGTTACCTTTTTTACATAGCATATGGACCATGCTCATACATATTTCATTGTTTGTCTGAATTTTAATTTGAATTGGGCATTCTGTATTTTTATTTACACTATGTAGTAAACCTAGAATCTAATCCATCATATTTTGGAAATGAAAGACTGGCTTATAGTTTCAGCCAAGTTTTATCAAATTAGACATGGGTAATGCTTTTATACATTTGCAAATACATTTTTCTTTCAAGAACATCAATTTGCCTAACACATGGTTTTTACCTGAAAATCCTATAGAAAATGTTCTGTTGTCTTCACATTTGTAATGTGAAAAATCTAAGCTCCTAAGTATCTCTCTTTTAAGCAATCTGTTTCTTCTTTTTAATTCTTTTCTTTACTCTGGCAGGTTAATTACTCAAAGATATTTCTCAATACTAGCCATTCTTTTGAAAGCATTTTCTCAAAAATGGAATATTTTGAACTATAGATCTGGGTCTTTTCCACCCCTGGAGGTCTTCTTTGAATTTTTGTGGGTTCGTTTTTTCTGTTTTCACCTCATCTCTAGCATATAATAATCATAGGCTAGCTTTACATTGCTTTTCACATCTACTTTGGTATTTGCAGGTGCTTGACACTTCTTAAGCTTTTTTGTCTGACTTTTCATAATTGTGTCCTCTATTACTATCTAGGTTTTCTACATTGCTGAGTTGCTTCTTTGTTGTTTTTAATATACTAAAATTTTTCTCACAGTGTTATTTTTCTCTCAGTTTCTTTCTTTAGTTTTGTTGGCTTCCTTTTCATCTTGTCCTTTGCGTTATCTCATATTTTGTCTTTTATTTCATGAAGCCCAAATTTCTAGAGTGTGCAAAGCACTTCTGAAAATTTTATCCCCTGCTGGAAGTGCATTTTTTCTGAAGTATCTTCTGTGTTTGACTTTTGTTGTTGTTTGTTTGTATGTTTGTTTTTGAGACAGGGTCTTGCTGTGCAGTGCAGGCTGGCCTGGAGTTCTCTATGTAGCCCAGGTTGACCTCGAACTCACAGTGATCCTCCTGCCTCAGCCTCCCGAGTGCTGGGATTACAGGCGTGCGCCACCACACCTGGCTGTGTTTGAACTTTATATGTTGTATTTCTATGCTCCCTCCCTGCCCCTTTTTGTGGAGGTAAAATGTGTTTGATAGATCTCACTGCTGAATAGAGCCACCGTAAAGAAAACTTCGTAGCTCTAAAACAGTGCAGGCATATTCCCCTTGATTTTTCTCTCCTGAATTTCTGGACACCCAGTAAATTCTGTATATGAAGCTGTCAATATTATTTGTTTTGTCAGAAGGAGTTCTAGTTTTGATAGCTTCTCCTTCATTCTGCACACGTATTCGTAGAATTTGGGGATGGGCAGTTTTCTAGACTTCATTTTATTTTCTTATTTCAGCATAACACAGACATTTTCTTTATGGTCTGCAAGGTTGGACCACATATTTGTCTCATCAACTTTCTGGGCTGCTACTTGCTGCTCACTACCAAGCCAACTGTATACAAAGATTTCTCTCCATTTCTCTTCTTCACCCCTACTGGGGCTAGGATAGAAATGACTGAGTTTTTTTGGCTCTTCAATCTAAGGCTTAAGGATATTAAATTGAAATAATAAAATAAAGGTTATTTTAACCCCAATTTCTGCATCCCCAAATTGAGGAGATTATTGGGACAGTATCAGTGAAGTTTTAAAACACTTTTGAAAAATACCTTTTAAAACTATTTCTTTCTATTACATTACTTTCTAAAAGAGGAATTCTGTGTTGATATCTACCATTTTATTTCAATTTTGTTTAAATTGTTATATATTTATATAATGCCTTTTGGTCCTTCCCTAATTTTATATCGGTCACATTTTTGTTTGTTTGTTTGTTTTCACTGCTTTTTGTTAATTTTTGGTAAGTTCTACAGAAAAAAATGTGAAATTAGCCTTACATTGCCTGACATCTTTCTTGTAAATTTCAATTTTTTTTTTTTAAATAGGAGGTACATATCCTTTGGAAAGTCCTTTTACTTCTTTTTTAAATTTTGTTATTTTCTTTCTCTTTTTTAATTAATAATTAAGTTTATTGATACATTTTAGGCATACAATGATCACAGTCATCATAGGGAATTTGTACTGGTATATGATATAAATTGATTTTTTTTCCCATTTTCCCTACTTCTCTTCCCCTATTTACAAAAACTTTGTCTCCATTCTCCCTTTCTTTTTTCATTTTTTGCTTAAGGCTACATGATTTACAAGGCTTGTCCTTCTCTATGTTGGTATGAATCATTAGATTTTTTTATTTTGATGTCAACATACAAGGAGAATCAAATGAAAGATCTGGGCCTCTGAACCTTGCTTAGCCCATATGCAAAGATTAACATCAATTTGCCTATTTGTGATTGCAAGGCTTCTTGCAGATAGCTGCAGAGAGAGCTCATCTGCAGTATCAAGAAGGAGATGGATAAAACATTCATTAAGTGTGGAGGGGGAGACTGGAAATTTCCCTCTCATTGCTTCTATTATCTCAGTGAATTAAGGTTATCAGAGACTGAAGAGGAAGAAGGAGTGCTGGACATCTAGGAGGAAAGTGGGAATTGTAAACTAGTCACCCAGAAGTGTCTGAGAATGAATGGATTAAGGTGCTTGGTTAAGGCAAATGCTCATAAGCTTATCATAAGTTGGCAGTGAGACCAATCAACCTGTGGGGTTTTGGGGGGCAGGGGGTTGCTGTCTTTCTTTCTTTCTTTCTTTCTTTCTTTCTTTCTTTCTTTCTTTCTTTCTTTCTTTCTTTCCTTCTTTCTTTTCTTTCTTTGACATGTCTAGCTGTCCAGATGCAGGTGAAGAGTGAGTAGTGAATTGCTTTTAATTCGACTTGGGGTTTTGTGACTGTAATAGAGGTAGGAAAAGAGGAAACGGAAAATGAAGTAAATCCATATGGTGATCATAATCATGCATGTCAATGAGATTACTCCACAGGAAGGAAAAGAGGGTGCTAATGAGCAGTAAGAGATGATAGGATTAATGATTATAGGTCACACTGTAATCAGAATACTTAGCGTATAAAGATGGGAGGTGGCAATCGGAGAGTGAGATTATCGAAATTAGAAAATGGAGGTCTTGCTGTGACCGGTAATAATAAGGTTCAGTGTATGACCATAAGACTCAATGTCTGTGAATGAGGAACCAACAGGTATTGAAAAGAATACCTTTGGATGTTACTGTAACTATCATAATTGACAAGAGAACTTGGAGCTAAAATATTCATGGAATGAGTGGGAATAATCCAAGTCTGCAGATGACTAAAATAAGAACCTCTGTAATATTTTTTCTCTCTCAGACTTGCAAAGATAAAAATGATTGACGGGTTCCAGTACTGGCCAAGTGTGGGAGGAGTATGGTGCAACATTCTCATAGGAAGTCTAGCAATATTTATCCTACTCTCATACTTTTCACTCAGCAATTCCGTTAGGAATTTATCCTACATAAATAGTTGAACAAGAATGAGAGGCATTTATACAAGAATGTGCTCAACTGAAGAAATGTTTATAGTTGTAAAGAACCATAAATAACCTGGATATTTATCAATAGACACAGTAATTGGAGAAATAAATTATCATATATCCACCAATAAAACATGGACCCATTCAAAGAATGAAGGGGTATTACATGTACAGACATGGAAAAGTGTCCATAATATTTTCTTTAGGGAGAAAAGATGTAAAATGGCTTAGGTTCTTTTGTTTTTAAAATAATTTAAAAATCATTAATTTCATGGGATTTTATAAGAAATATATTAAAACTAAAAAAAGGAAATATATACTTGAATGTAAAACAATAAAAGGAAAATAAATTACTGTTGTGCAAAACAATCATCAAGGGACTTGTGGAATGCTCCAGGGACTTACTGAACCCAAATCCCCACCCCGGGAACAGAGAGAGAGAATGAAGACTGCAGGAATGAGACGCTTACCTTGGACTGAACAGTAACCTCCCTCAGAGTCAGATGCGGAGGTTTCACACCCCGCTCTGGTCCTGGGCCCGCCCTCACTGGCCCCACCTCTCCCCTCGTCACTCACCACGCTCCAGTTGCTAGCCTTTCTCTTCTGTTGTCTCATTGCTGCGTTTATTTCTACTTCTTGCCCTTATGCTTGATATTTCCAAAGGCCTTCAATGCCATAGATCTTTGCATGACTGGCTTTTTCTTTTTCTTTTTTTTTCAATCAAATGTCAGCTCGGATGTTACTCTTCAGATAAATGCTGTGCTTCCTCAGCCTCAGGTTTATTGTTTTATTTTCTTCACAGTATATATCATTTTTTAAAGATGCCTTGTTTATTTGTTTGCTTATTTTTTTATTGTGCATAAGTTCCATATGGGACAGCAAGCACCACTGGACTTCCAGATACAGAAGAGCACCTGGCATATAGTATTGAGTGAATGAATGAAGGAAAGGTTAGGAGACAGTCATGTACATAAGTGACTAAGCCTCATTCATCTGGTAAGCCCCGGTTAGGGTCTTAGGGAAATTTTTGAAACATCCAATTAAAAAGCTGTGTTTAGTGACAAACCTCAGTTCCCACTGAGTAAGTATGTTAGTAAGGACTCTTTTGTTTGCAAGGGAGAGATGATGAAGTGATAGTGGTAGTGGTGTATCCTATCCTTTATATACCATGTCCTAACCTCTGGAAATTCTTTGCCCCTCACTCAAACTAAGTCTGGCAATTCCAGTTGGGTTACAGTTTGGCTCAAACACTGCCATGTCTAGAAGCCTGAAAATAATTAAGTACAGAACATAGGCCAATTTAAATTTATAGTAAGAATAATAGATCAAAAGCCATTTGCTAAATTTTTCCTATCATATACTTTCTTATTCCTTTCTAATAGTATGCTGAATGCCCAAACCACGGCATTTGAATAATATTGATTCTACTCATGGCCTTAAACCAGTTTTAGGAATGAGCACATAACACAGGCATAAGCCAAGGAACACATTGCATTTCTGTGACCTTATCAACTTGAATACCATTAAGCATGTAATCTAGCTGTAATTTAGCAAGTAATTTAGTATTTTTATTGGAAAATTAGGATGTGGATTCTTTCTTTTTTCTTTGTGTGTGGTGGTCTGTGTATATAAAAGTTGGAGTTGCTGTGTCAAAGAGAAGACTGAGCTGGTGGGAGGTCCGATCGGGATGGAGTAACCCTGGAAGTAGAGTAAGCGATAAAACCTGATGATGTTGTATCACTGAATCAAGATACATCTGAGGAGATATCTATTCACTTTCTGTATCCTGAAATCAAAATACTCTCAACTGCTATAAAGGAAACCTAGATCTTAAGTCAGGCTCTGTTTCCACCTCTGGTATCCAGGAGATAATTTGCAGCAGACAGTGTCACTGCTATGGTCATTAATGTTTTATAATTTCTTTGCATTCAATTCTCTGTGGTGTGACAAACACACACCCTTGAGTTACTAGAACCACTTGGCCCACAGGTTGCATAGAACCTGGAATTTCCCAGTGATTGTCTACTTTAGGGGTGGGAAAGCACAGTTCCCTTCCCTCCTTGGGAAAATTTTGCAATATAACAAGCACTCCATACTTCCCGTGTAGCATGTCTTCTTAGCTGCACCATGCCAGGCTCCCTTACCTTTCTTGTCCAGAGCATCCTTCATAAACATTTGCATACAAATCTTCATCTCAGAGCCTGATTGTAAGGCAGAGACTCCTCAATGTGTATGAAAGGGTCAATCAATTGGCAGAAAGAGTCTGATTAATATAGTAGAACTGTAGGAAGAGACGGCTCTCCTTTGCTTAAGTTACATTGGCTCCAGAGAAAACAGACTGCACTGCAATTTTGCAGACTCTTTGTACCAAAAGTTCAGTTTTGAGTGTGTGAAATATACAATGTTTCAAAACTTCAAAATCATAAGAATTTATAATTATCCAGATTTTATCTCTTTAAAATGGAGAATTATTTCTCAAATACTTGAATTTCTATAAACCAAAGTCTCCACTTACAAAATTACTTTTTCCTACATTGACTTGTATACATTGTGGTACAACTGCTGTTTGGGTCATAGGAAAATATAATGGTATTGCAGAATATACAACTTCAGAAATTACTGGTTATGCCTTTGAAATTTGCTTTGTGGTATATTTCCTTAGTTGAATAAGAAACAAACAAATTTAAAAAAACCCTGACTAATAATGTACTGAAATAACACCACTACATATGCTTAATACCTGATAAAATAGAATTAAAGAACTAAGTCCTTTCTAATCTACTATTAATATAGGACCACACAAGATTCTGGCTTTAAATTTCATGTTTTTAACCTCAATATATGTATAATATGTGGTATAACATATTAAGCAGCATTATAATATTCACAAAAAAAAGTTCATTTTAAAAATTGAATTATTGGGTCAATATAGGTGTGTATCTTTTTGTTTTGTTTTGTTCTTGAGACAGGGTCTCGCTATGTAGCCCACACTATTCTTGAAGTCATGACGATCCTCCTGCCTCAGCCTCCCAAGTGCTGAGATTGCAGGTGTGTGCCACCATGCCAGGCTGGGTCAGTATAAATGGTCAAAAACTAAGAAGCTTCAGATTGAATTTTTGTGAAATTTTTCACATAGCAATAATTTTGGATAGTTAAAAGGAAAAAAATTATGGGCCATGAAACCTCATAAAGGAATTTGCTATGTTGTGATCATATGTTATAAAATGTTATGTGTTGCAGATAGTCAGGT
The DNA here is from genome assembly GCA_028451465.1 of Erethizon dorsatum. NCBI lineage: Eukaryota > Metazoa > Chordata > Mammalia > Rodentia > Erethizontidae > Erethizon > Erethizon dorsatum. The sequence goes on from CM051823.1 coordinate 44,177,707, forward strand.
ATGTAGTATTTATATATATTACCATGGTAATCTGCCTATGATTCTGCTTTTCTTTCTGTAAGCTATAAACTAGTGTAATTTGATGAGTTTAGATAATCAGTAGTCAGAATAGTTGCTTTAATTTAATAATATACTCTGGAAGTTGTTTAGTTATTCAATGTCCTCAAAACTTGTACTCTTACACATTTCTCTGTATGCCACACTTAATGTATTCTGTTAATAAACAGAATCTGTAGTTCCTAGTAGACAAAACTGATGGGCAAATAGTAAGTGGCTCATCTAAATTTGTCATGTAACGAGTTGTTCAGGGAACTGGACCTGAAAATTAAATAGACAAGTGGTTTAGAAAGTCTTAGGGAAACAAATAAAATGCTACTTGTAACTGGTATAAAATTTTTAATCACCTCTGAATTTCATTATTGGATACCATAATTCCTATAAAACACAATTATGAAAGTGTTCAACACAAGATCTTTGATGTTATAAATATAGTATGAATAATAAGAAAAATATGAAACTTTGTGCTTAGACCTGAATTAAAGCTCAGCCATTTCTACTCATAAGCTATGTAACTTAGACCAGTTAGTTAAAATTCTTCTAAGTATCATTTTAATGCTATGCAATTGGCCTTCAGTATCTGCGTACCTGCATCTGTGGATTCAACCAATGTAGATCAAAGATACTAGAAAAAGTGTGTCTATACTGAACATGTACAGACTTTTCTTCTTGTCATGGTTCCTTCAATAATTTAGAATAATTACTGCTATACTATTTACATCTCATTTACATTGTATTAGGTAGTATAAGTAATGCAGATGTATATTAAGTATACCAGAGGCTGTGTATAGGTTACATACCAATGCATCATTTTGTATCAGGGTCTTGATTAAGAATAGGGGATCCCAAAACTAATCCCACATGGATACTGAGGGACAACAGAAAATCAAAATGGGATTCAAATATCTTCTCTAGGGGGTAGTTATAACAATTATGTGAGTTAATACATGCAAAAGCTTAGTTATCCCTTAATAAATGGCAGTTATTCTTGGTTTTGGTGGTGGTAGAAAACACATGAGATTAGAAAATTACTTATGGGCTGAATGTTAATCTTGACCCACAGAGATACTAATCAAAACAGAATAGCTGGTAAGAATTTATAGATTGTTCACAGTTCACATGACCTTGGGGCCTATAGGTTTCTTTGTCACAATATATAAAATTCAAATCAATAATCATTTTTTAAGTCCCTCTTACATGTATAGTAGTGTTTAGGCACTAAGAGAATTTAAGAAATTTATGCCCCAAACTACTTTACAAGCCAAAAGGGGCAATGGATAAGCCTATAACAAACAATATCACTAGACACAGTATGGTAAATGCTCAGATTCTTTAAAGAAATGGTTGTTCTGTTTCAAGAGTGATAAAGGAATAAAGTGAAGAAAAGCAATAATCACCATCATCTTTTATTGTGAAATTAATTTTTTTATAGATGAAATGGGGAAATCTTTGGTTAGGTAGCTACCAAATAACAGAAGCAGAATTCAAGCCTATTCATTGAATTCTTAACTTCGTGATTTCGATTTCCATAGTAAACACCTCACGCTGTCTTTGATAAGACAGATTTCATGGTGTGTATCACGACTGATGCTCTTTTTCTTGGGTTGGAATGGATGTGCTTAGGTATTATTTGGCTGCCAGGGTTTTCCTCTAGAATTTCACTTTAATGGTAATCTTTACATACAGTTTTTCCCGGTTTTTTGATTTCAAAAATCCAGCAAAGAAAGACTAACCATTAGGCAGTAAAGTCTCGATGTCGAGACTTTATGGTGACAATTACCTCCTGCTTACGAAACTACTTTATCAATAATATTTGCCTTTCTTCACCACTGGGCAACATTTTTAAAATGACATTTCAGTATTCTTCTTGTTTTAATTAGCTATGCAAATGGCACTCTACCTTCAGGATTCAACGCTACTGAGGACTGAGCCTCTTCTGAAGAGGAGCAGATTTTCATTATGTGGACAAACATTTTCATTTTCCCATGGTTCTCTTTATCTCCTTGTAAATTTGGAATAAACAATATTTCCTACACAATTCTGTTATTTAACTCTTTTCTATTTTGTGTCATGATTATTTACAAGTTACTTTTTACTTACCTTACTACTATAAAAGTGACTTCAAGATGGCAGCTAATGTAGTATCTTGCAAGAGACCAATAATTATTTCATGAATGATTCATAAATTTGAAATATTTTCAGTAAATATTTGGATGTTTAATACTGAAGAAAAACATTATTGGATTATAATTCAGTATAATGATGCCAGCTTTGAGGAATAAACATTTTTAGCTCTTAAACCCCTTGAAGGCAGAAACTATATACATTTGTGAGTCTTTTTATGCTCAGATAAGGGCAGAAAATATCAAATGATATTTAATTAATGATTGAGAATCAATATAAAGTGAGAATGACTCATAATGCAATCAGCATTTAAAAATTCTAAATTATGGCTGTCTGTGGCATTTACTCCCTTTCCATTCTTTTCTTCCTTTGGGAACTAGAAAAGTCTCTGAATGACTGTTTCAAGAGTGATAATGTTAGGCCTTTAATGTTAGATTTTTTTCTGCATCCTTTTTCTACAGATTTAGTATCAAATCTTTTTCTCCTGAAAGTTGGAGGGAGCTTTCTGAATGATTGATGGGTGAGGTGTCCCCTGGACACACTGGTGCAAACACCATGCAACCACTGATGGATGTGCTCACTCTTTCAGGAACACATTCATTTTCTCTTCTCTAACTCACACAATTTATTCATCCTATGATGCATTTACACATCTATTATCACCAACCTTCAATTTTTAAGCAGGTGAAAAGATGAAAAGTTAATGGTAATAAGGATGTAAGGCAAGCCTATCTTAAGTAAAAGAAGTGGTCTTCCCATATATACAGAAGAATATTTCTTCCAGGGTTTCTTTCATTCTGACTACTTACAAGTTTGAAACAATGTTTGAGTGTGAAAGAAAATACCTTGGGATGAGGGAGTGAAAGTGGATGTAACTCTTTTGAGTTATACCAGGACTGAATTGGGGATCAGGAGACCAAAATTCTAGGCAGGGTTCTATGGCCCTGTTAATTTGGGAAAGTCAATTAAACTTTTGGAATTTTTTTTTTTTTTTTTTTTTTTTTGTGGGTACCGGGGGGTCGACCTCAGGACCTCGCGCGCCAACAGGCACCCGTGCCGCTGAGCGATATCACCGGCCCCTTTTTCATATGTGGGATCCGGGAGTCGAACTCGGGCCCTCGCGCTTGCAAGGCAGGCACTTTATGCCGCTGAGCCATCTCACCGGCCAAACTTTTGGAATTTAAAAGGAATATGAACTACCCACAATAAATGTAATCACTATGTACTGCAAACACGCAGTAATTAAAAAAAAAGTAAAATGTGAGTATTTAACTATATGACTTTGAAGGCTTTTTCCAGGTACACTGTTCCATGATTTGGATGGTAACATCATGAAAGAATCTGACACTCATGAAAAATTTAGAAGAAAGTCCTTACACTTTGAGGTAGGAGGATGCTAATCATGGTACACGTTGTTAATGTGATTAAATATAGACAATGTGCCCATTTAGGAAAAATATGGACAATTTATAAAGGAATCTGAAATGTAACTCATCATTCTATAAGACCAGAAGCAATTTTCTAATACATAGTTTGGGAGCAAATGTTAATCTTATGAATATTTCTGGGTCACTGTTTACATTGAGGTAAGGAAGGAAAATTATGAGGGAAAACATAAATTAAGCTTAAAAATTGCAAAACCTCTAGGTTTACAAAGGATAAAATCTATTATCTGGTGCAAGGGAAGGTTGTTTTCTTTTTCTAGAGAGAAATAAGTATAAATTTATTTTCATATGGTTTATACTTAAATGAATTGCTGCATCGCTCTCAAATCAACCATATCAACATGTTGACATTTCATAAAATAAAGCATTTTGAAATATTTTAAGAACCTCCACCAATAAAATAATGTAGTGTTGTCCATAAGATGTTACAACTACCGAGTGTTACTAATGTGATCCAGTATTCTCAAACAAATTCTGACTGAGAGATAAATTTCATCAGTAGATTAAAACATACTGGTGAACATACATCTCTTCATTCATTAATTCGAGTAATATTTGTTGAGAACTTAACTGTCAGGCACTGTTTCAAACAATCTTTTGTTGATTTTGTTTGTCCAGATATTCTGACTAGGGATGACACAAACTCAGATGATAATTTGGACATTCAGTTAGTCCTCATTTCCCATCTTCCAACTGCTTTCCCATTCAGTATCTCCCTTTCCAACAGTATTCTTTTTTCAAGGCTCTGCCAGCCTTTTCCTAAGCAATAGGATTAGTGCTACACTGCAGTAAGCAATTTGTACATCCTTGGAGAGCACATTTGCACTACCCCATGACACAGGCATTTAGATGATTTTATTTGTTCACCTGTGTTGAACATTAAGGGGGTAAATTTTCAGCCTAGGGATTCGGCTTTAAAACTCCAATTGATGTTAATGAGAATTGGTAATGAGCTCCTACTTCTTAATTAGTGGCACCATACCTGTGACTGTAGGAGGCATGGCTCAGACATGGGGAGCTTAACGAGGTGATAACAAGGAGAAAATGTTTAAGCCTGGATTTTGGCCTAGCCCATACTTTACTATGCAAACATACTTTAGGAACTGATGCTTTAAAGTAAATTTATTACAGGGGTTTTATGGCTGTGTAGGCCTTCTCTAAGAACAATTCCTCTTTTCTGTAAAAATATTCTTATTCCATAGGAAAAAGTGAGGCAGAGGAAGCTAAATCAAAAGAGCAAGAATATGATCAGATTTTCTTTCAATTTTCATGTTGAAATAAACTATCTTTGGCTGATTCTGCATCAATTAAAGAATACCACTGTGTACAGACATTCACACGGCGTGGTAAAATTATTTTCTTTAGGTGAATTGAGACTCCAAATATTATTCAGGATATTAGAGATGGTTTAAAGAAGTAAGAGTCTTTTATATCATCTTTCCTTGCATATTTTATAATCATTATGGTAAATTGGTAAAAACACTAGTTTTGATCTTGCGTATTCTATCTACTTGAGCTGCTAATTCTTACTGTTATGGCACATGACCAAAACAAGAATAAAACGATCAAAGAATAATCAGATTTTCACTGTACCTAGCAAAGGACATAAAAGTTAGATTATTGATTTTGGTTGAATGATGTGCTATAATTTCATATGCCAACAGAGTGGAGCACAAATCTTGGCCTGCCAGCTTTCATTACTGAAACCCGCTTTCTTGCCACCAAGTAACTTCTACCAAGTCGCAAGATAAATCTGGTTTTCTCAACTTACTGAAAATGAATCTCTTTAGACTCAAGTAATTAATAGGAACTTCAGGGCAATAGAAGATTTGCTTCAGTTGGGAGGAGAAGAAAAACCTCAGTTGAACATTTTTTACTATTTTTCTGCTTTGGAATAATCTCTACACCCAAAGATAAAGTAACTGGCATGAAAAGTCTTCTCAGTCTTTACTGAATCTCTTTATTTCCTCAGTACTATTTTTGCTCTTTCAACTGGTTTCACTGTGCTGGTTTAAAAATAATAAAATTAAATTCAAATTATGATAATAAAAGTAAAGAGCAACAGAAACAAAACAATTGTGCACCAAAATAAGAATTGGAAAAAGGTCAATTCAACTAAGTTTGGTGTCTAATATACCATTTTGCTTCTGCTCTCCTACTTCCACCATAGAGGCAGGCAAAAACACTCAATTAATCTAACAATTACATCTCACTGATTCTGAAACAGAAATGTGTGAATTAGAACATAAAATCAATGGTGAATTGTGCAGAAAGTATAACATACTGTCAATGTACAAAGAAAAATATATTACTTAAAAGAGCGTGCTATACAATTCACAGACCATCTCTAACATTTAAATGGCAAGAGTTTTGTAAAATAAGTAATACACATCAATGACATTAGAATTTTACTGATTCTAGAGGAGTTGTAGGTATAATTCAAAATCATGATTATATAATTTAAAGGGGAAATTAACTCTTAAATTTTCAAGCAAGTTTTTCTTGTTTGTCCTAGTAATATACCTAGTGAAAATGTGCATAAGGTATCACAACGAACAATAAATAAAGATGGAGAGCTGGGTGTGGTGATGTATGCCTATGATCTTAGCATATGGAGGTGAGGCAGGAAGATTGCAAGTTTAAGGTCTGCCAATTGTAGTAAGCTCAAGGGAACCTAGACCACATAGCAAGAGCCTGTCTAAACAACCTCCTTCCCCCCAAAAGATAGTTTTCAAGACTAGTGAAAACTAGAATTATATTACAGAATTCCAAATTTTTATAATGACTTGCGGAGAAAGTGGTCTGTATGAAGACAAATGTGAATCCTGTGGCTGAACACTAGGAATATGCTTCTTTTACCGAACAGCAGAACTTTGGGGTACTGCTGGTCCCTGATTTGACCTTCACAGATGCATCGGCTTGTAAACCTTTTTTATTTTTGTGGCTAGAATTATTCTGCTATCTGAAGAAATCCTGGCAGCATATTCCAGAGAATTAGGAAAGACTTTTGATTATAGAAAAATATCTAGATTGAAAAAAATTGGGTATTTAAATAAAAACTAGTTTGGGAAGGATAAATTTTTTTATGGACACATTTCCTTGTCAAATCATAAATTTCTTTTCCAAAAATAAAAAGAAATCTTAGAGCTACTTAAGGAGATACATATTATAGTTCTACATTCCAGGAAGTAACACAGGCATAGATAAATTCTAAAAAATTCTTAAAGATGGAATGAGTAATTATTTAAACTTTTAAGACCTTCCACAGTCTTTATATTGGTTATTTTTTTACTTCTTGTCTTTTTGTAGGTGAGATTTATCATTTTAGTATTGCTTAAATAGAGTGAATAACAGAAAGTAATAGGCTGCTCCAATTTGAGAGTTAAAGAACTTTAGAAATAGCATATTAGTTCTCAATTTGGAGCTGATAATGTCTTTTCAGTTATCACTTAAGTTTGTGTGATGTGATAGGGAATGAGAAACTGGCAGAACATAAAAGTAAATTTAAATACTTATAAGCACAGCATGAGGTAACTGGAAAATCAACCAACTTGTGGTAAAATCGTGTAAGATATAACCTAATGGCTTAAGGTCTGCAGAAACTAGAGTTTCCTTTATCTTCAAAGAGAAGGCCATACCAATAAGGGGTCCAACAAAGGGGGAAGAGAGGCTTATTAGTAAAATAGATTATTTAAATTGTCCCTGCCACAATGTGAAGTGCTGTATGAGCCAGAGAAACTGACATTTAATAAACAGTAAATGAAAAGTTTGGTTTTTTTTTTTTCCATTAATATTATGTAACAGGGCAGATCAAAATATATCTTGGGGGCCAATAAAATTTCAGTGTTAAAGGTATAAGAAACACATTATGGGAAAGTTCTTCATGATATTTTATAATTAAATAGCTGAATATTTTGATTTTTTATTTTCTGAATGAAATCAGAGTAATGGTATTTTGAGTATTACATGTTCAAACCATTCATTAAGCATCTGTTATGTGTCAATTGTGGATAGATCTGTAAATATAAAAACAAACAAGATCCAGGATCCAAGAAACTCAAAACAAGAAAGGAGAAAGGGAGAGGGGAGGAAGGCATGTGAAATAATAAATAATAAAAAGATTATAAGTTATTTAGTTGAGTACTGGGGCTCAGAGCATGATATCCCCAAAGTATGGCACTCTGGTATGCTGATAGCTTAAAAAGGGAAGAGATTGGAAAGCTGAAAATGAGGGGAAGTCCCCCATCAACTCAAAGGTTGTATCCTCCAGAAGACAGTCAATTGTAAGTCCCTTTCCCAGATATCTCATCAACCTGGGGTGGAGGAAATGTATTCATATCAGAGGAAGGAAGTCCAGAGTTGACATTATGCCCAGAGCCCAGGTAGACTTTGACACAAGTTTACCTGTTCCTCAGACTCATTCCTCTCCCCTAAAATTCATCTATACTGCCTTTAAAATTGGTTACATCCTTTACTTCCTTCTCCCCTATGAAGAGGATATGTAAGTTTCTAAATCTCATTGGGTTATTGGGTACTGACTTTCCTATGAGGTCCCCATGCACAAAATAAATTCATATGCCTTGCTGCCTAATCAATTCATTTTCATAGATTCAAAGTACTCAACCTGTGGAAGGTGGGGGGAATGTTTCCTTCACCCCTATACAGGGCATGTATAGTGCTGTGAGTATGCAGATAAGGAAACATTTTTTTCACTATGATTTTTAACTTTGTATATGTCTTTTTATATCTCATTTAAATATTTATATTTCCATATACTTCCAGAAATTACTGACTTAGTCACTTTTGATTTACAGTATCAGTAGTTTTCATGAGTTATTCCAAGCTATGCACACATACACTCAATTAGTCCCCGTTGAGAAGGTCAGTGTTAAAAGACTGCTGGCAGGCTATAGACACATATGGTAGAATAGCTTTTTTTGAGAAATTCCATACCTTCACTTGTAAAACTAAGTTGTATTACCATTTACACAGTCCCCAAACTTACTCTCCAGTTTTATCCTTGGTTCCTCTATTTTTCTATTTCCCCTCCCCCAACCAGTTGGTCATATATTCTTTTAAATTCTACTTCAGAAATGTCTGTTTAATCTAACTGTCCTTTTCATTTCCATTCCCACTGACTTTGTCCATACTTCCGCCATGTTTTCATGTAACCCTTTGTTTTGCTCCTCCAGCCCCACCTGTCAAGTTTTCTTTCTAAAATACTGGTTGCTTTCACTAAAATTTAAGCCATTCTCTCATTCTTTCTCTCTGTCTCTCTCTCTCTCTCTCTCTCTCTGTCTCTCTGTGTCTCTCTGTCTCTCTGTCTCTGTCTCTGTCTCTCTCTCTCTCTCTGGAATTTCCTTATTTCTTCCCCAAGAAGTTTTTCAAACATCCAGTAATTTGTCAATTCCTAAACAAACTGTCTGGGGTCTCTGCTGTTTGCAGTCTCTAGAGTTGACAATGAACTCTTTGTCCTCAGCACTCCCATACTCCTTCGATTCTTACCTAGGTAACTGGCCTTACTATTTTGGTCTATTATTTATCAGCCTACATGTCTGCTTCCTTTCATTTATGCCTTACCCCATAGAGCATAAAATTTCAAGTTTCAACCTGAGGCCTTATACTGTTTACAGTTTACGACATAGGTATGTCCAATAAATCTAAACAAAACTATAATACCGGTCTCTTTCAGAAATAACAACACCAACAATATTATTGTTAATAAATAACACCAATAGCAAATATCTGTGTAATACATTATTTTAACTACTCATTTAATTCTTATGCCAATAGGTAATATTATTGGTTTCATGTATAGATGAGAATATTGCAACACAGTGGAAGTAAATTACTTGCCTAAAGATGTTACAGCATCCTCCAACTTTCTATAAAAAAATGTTAATTGGTTTTAAAAGAAAAAAATATAAACAAACAAAAATCTTGAGTTTGAATTAGTTTTGGAAGCCTTGTGTTAAGTAGAGCTAAACAAGTTTATTAAATGACTTTTTGAAGCTGTTTTACTGCCACCAAGCACTGTGACCATGTGAATCTCTATTAAGGGCATATATGCCCTGATTCTCTAGCTACAGTATCTTTGCCAGCCAAGCATCGTGTGGGACTAGCGATCTGTGAAACACACTTTGAGAAACATTGCCAGAGGTGATATTTAAGGTGACACAGTAAAGCCTGTTATCAATTAATGCTTGCATACTTCCTTCTTTTCCTCTCTTCTTCCCATCTGGAGATAGGTCATAAGTTCTGTGGTCCTGCCTAAGGGCACACAGACAAATAAACTGTGTAAGGCAATAATTAATTTTCTTTGTTTCTTCTTTCCTCCTGATTTATGGAGACTTTAGTTACACATTAAGAGATATATATTCTTCATAACTTTATTTTTACTGTTATATAGTTCTTAATCTTATACTATAGTATTAAGGTTTTTATCCTGATACTAGAAAACTTCAGCAACTTTATGAACATTAGGAATGCGTCAACCTTCAAATGAGCATCTATGTATTTCTCATGACAGCAAACAGGGTGTCCACAGAATAAGGAATAAAGAGACCAGGTAGTTCCTGAGAGGTTTTACTATTTGCCTCAGTTTCCTTGTTAGTATATTAAGGGTATTTGAACAGCAATCTCTCAAGTATCCTCTATTTCTAACACTCAAGTAAATGCAAATTACCCCCTCCAAATTCACTGAAGCATAGAACGGAAAAATACTATCTAAGCATCCAAACTACATTGGCAGGACGCCCCCCATTATTATAAAGAAATTAAATATAAATAGTAGGTCGTGGAAAGCATCATCAAAAGAAGTGAAGAACAAGGGAAAAGAGGAATAAAATTTTTACTGCTTCCTTGGTATAGACAATTTTTTTAGTCTACAGAAATGGCAAATTCTTACATTCTGGTGTACAGGAACTATATGAATAAAACATGGTTGTGCAAATGAACTCACAACCTTATTCCAAAGTACCATTTGAGAATAATACATTTAATGTCTCATCAACTTCCCCGGAAAAGTGAGAGTAAACCTGTGCACACAGACAAAACAACCATAACAAAAACCAAGGTAGAAATAAATCTGCTATGGGGAACAGATTCGATAGACATTTGAAGGTTTTCAAAACTCGAAGTAATATTCTAGTCATTTAAAAATATTCCCACATTTCTGCTTTCTCCCATCATTCTATGCTTTAAGATTCATCTGCCAATTTGACGCATCTTTTAAAGTACCCCTCCAAGCCTAAAAATCCAGACCACAGAAGAGCCTTCTTTGCTTTGAAACTGTCTGATCAATCCATAGATCATTTACCTGCAAGGATTATTTGGTGAAGCTAAAGCAGCACATCAACCGGCAGCATCTGAGGGCTGAGGCAGCAGAACGTCAACAACAAATTGTCATTGGCATTCCATTTATGAACCTTCAAACAGCATCAGATCTTTTCCATGGGAAACCAGATCAGGTCAGACTAGAGCTGAATATTTCTTAACAAGCTAACCATCAAAAGAATTTACGTTTTGAATAAAAAGGCTATCATTTGTTGATTTGAATATCAAAGGGATCCACTGCAAACTCCCAGTCTAGAAAAACCTCCCTAAGCTACACTAGACAGGTGTTTAATAATCTATTATTAAGGCACTATTTTAGGTTACTCAGAATTATAAAAAATAGCTGTAACTCTGAAGCCACAAATGGGACTGCACAAAGAAATGCATTCTATTAACATACTATTAACAATTCAAAAGAATGAGTTGACAAACCAATCAAACTTGTTAATTGACTGTCAATGGCCTGTCCCTGAATATACAACATGACTGCATTATAGATTTCAAATGCTGACAGGAAGACAGTTCCATTTGCATTAACTTCATAAACTGATCAACAACCAAACTGCCACGTACATTTATAATGGGAAGCTGAATCATTTCAATATTCATGGAGCTCTGTAATTGTAAATTAGGTACTGGCAAACAATACAATACTGTACATACTCTAAAATATCCTAAATTTCACTGACCTACTTTCATTCTGATTTTAAAAGACAGAGAAAAGTTTCATCTTGAAGTGATCATTACTTTAATTTATGGTTTGTACCTTAAGCAAAATTTGTTTGCACCCCAATTCCCAATTTGCAACTACAGTTTAGTTGCACTTAAGCAGCATCACTGGTCTAGAAGATATGAAGTAAAAAAGGTGATGCAAAAGTGATTTTGACTTACTTTAGGTTTTTGAAAACAGAGAAATATGAAACAAGACAATATTGTACATCCTTGGGTGATAATTGAAAATTCATTATGACAAGATATTTAACATAATGATAATAAGGTTATATGTTAGAACTACTGTCTTAGTTTCTTTTCTCATTGCTGAGACAAAATACCTCATGCTCAAAATTAAGGGAGAAAAGGTTTATTTAGCTTATAGTTTGTAGAGGTTTCAGTCCATAATCATCTGGTTCCAAGGCAGGGTGGCATCACAGAGGAGAACAAAAGATAGCAAAACAATCAAGGGACCTTAACAGCTTTGCCCCTTTTATCTTATCCAGGCTATTTAGGGTAGATAGCCCTCACATCCTAAATCCTAGTGCCCTTGAGTTCAGCACTGCACCATGAATTAATCCCAGTGTCACACACTCTAGATTTAGCCACCTCTGAAAAAGCCTCACCTATGACTGCATGAGGCTTTGGGGGAACATCTACACACAAGCCATAACATTTTGCCCCTGGCTTCCCAAAGACTCATGCACATCCCTTTACACAAAAGGCATCTCTAAGAGTTGCTAAAGTCCTAACAGTTTCAGCAAGGCTGAAAAGTCCAAGCCCAAAGTCTCTTCTGAGATTTAAGGCAAACTCTTAGCTGCAAGGCCCTGTACAAATGAAAAGAAAGTTAAACACTTCTAACATTCAGTGGCACAAGATAGACATTTCCATTCTAAAAGTTACAAACAGGGATAGCAAGGAATGGGAAGAAAGCAAGACCAAAATCCAGCAGGGCAAACATTAAGTTGTACAGTTCCACTTTAAGTATTCCTGGCAATCTGTGGTAAGTTGTGAACTCCAAAGGGCTTGGGCGTCTCTGCCCCTATGGCACTTCTGGTGGTGGTAGCTCCCATGGCTTCTCTCTCTGGCCAGTTCCACTCCCTTCTTGCAGTTTTCCTCAGACAATCCATGTTCCTGCGTTCTCCAAACTGCTCGGTTCTCCACTGTACCTTTGGCTTCATAATCACAGTTTCACACACTGCCCTCTTAGGGCTACACTGCCTGGCCTCCCAGGCCTTCTTCTAAAATCTGGGTGGAAGCCTTCCTGACCAAACAATTCCTTCATTCTGCATGCACCTAAAACCAGTGCCACGTGGATGATGCCAAAGTCTACTGCCAGCTGGAACAGTAGCCAGGCTTCCTCCTCTCTTGTTTAATAGGTAGACTGCCTATTAACCAAATCCTGAGGAACAACTTCCCTAGGATGCTGTCATTCTGGAACATGGTGCTCTGGGACTCTCTTCTCAAAGCAAAGTCTTTCACTTTTGCAAATTTGAGCCTGCAAAATGTGGAATCCTGGGCCGGTGAGATAGCTTAGCAGCATAAGCTCCTGCCTGGCAAGTGTGAGGTCCTGAGTTTGACTCCCAGTACCCACATACAAAAAAAGGGCCAGTGAAATCATTTAGCATGGGCACCTGCTGGTGCGCGAGGTCCTGAGTTTGACCCCCGGTACCCACCAAAAAAAAAAAAAATGTGGAATCCTAATGCTTCTTGTGATACCCTCAGGCCATCTTTTCTATTCTCCTGTTCCTTCTCAGCAATCAAGATCTTCTCTGCTCTATCTTTATAGTTCACAACTTTACTGGAGCTTCCTTTCTGGCCAAACTCAAAATGTTTTAAATCATGTTGGGCTCTTTGCTGTTGATTCTCAACATAAATCTGGCTAAAAGCCCCCAACAGTAGCCATGCCATTGCCTCAACATTAGACTGCTTTGAAATTTCTTCTGCCAGATTAATTTGTTTGATGCCCTTAATATTAGTCTCAGGCAAAGTCTCTGGACATGAACAAAATGCAGACAAACTTTCTGGCGAGGCATAGCACACATCACCTGGAGTCCAACAATGAATATAGTCCCTCCCACCAGAAACCTCCTGAGCCTGGTCTTTACCAGAAGCATTTCTATCAGCATTCTGGTCTTCTGAGCTCTGACCAGAATCTCCTAAGGCATTCCAGCTCTATTTTTTCAGCGAGCATCTCTGAACTTTTCCTAACATTTCCTTACAAGCCAGCTCCAAAGGCTCCTAAAATCACATGGTCAAGTACAATCACAGCAGTGACTCCACTTCTCTGGTACCAAATTCTGTCTTAGTTACTTTTCTCATTGCTGAGTGAAAATACCCAAAACCTAAAGTTAAAGGAGGAAAGATTTATTTATCTCACAGTTTGTAGAGGTTTCAGTCCATAAGCATCTTTCTGTCCCTTTTATCTTTTTCATGCTACTCAGAGTGGGTAGCACTCACATCCTTAATCCTAGTTAGTGCCCTTGAGCCTAGCATTGAACAATGAATTAATTCCAGCATCACACACTCTAGCCACCTCTGAAAAAGCTTCACCTATGACTGCATAAGGGTTTGCGGGGGGGGGGGGACATCTAGACACAAGCCATAACACCTACATTGGAGCTTTTTCAAATCTCCTCAAATAGACCTATGGTTCTGAATCAGACTTTAAAGTCTTCAATTATCTATCTGTTTGGGAATCAATAGAGCAAAAGAGAAGATAAATGAGGGCTAAATATTATTTCTAACCAAAGACTTCATAATAAATGGTCTGAAATTCAGTAGGTATCAGCATGGAAATATACCATTCAAATGCTTCTATGACCTTTTGAAGAATGTACCCATATTTTTTTTTTAAAGTTGTTTCCTCCAGAGGTAAATGTTACTTTAGTTTCCAATAGTTTTATCTGATCGTTATCTAGATATCACACCTATAGCCAGTATAAGTTGCCCAAACTTTGTGGATAAGTCTTGGAGAATTTGACCTGCATCTTCATGATTTTGGAAGTGTGAGTTTACTGTCAGTACCTTTGGTAGATAAATGCTGCATTAAGTTTTTTTGTTGACTTTACAAATACCTGCTTATTTTTAAGTAATTTACCAAATGACCTTATTAATTGGTTGTTAGGGGAAGAAGTTAGCCTTCAATAATTTGAATATTATTCTTAGATGATTACTCATCCTATCAATTAGGAGTAGGATTTTGTTTTTGTCCAATTAAGCAGTAATATATACCCTATAAAGGTAAGTGCCATACACACACACTACATACACACACACACACACTACACATTTATATAATCTTACTTTTATGTATAAATATATAAATTATATAATATAAACACATATAGTCATCCTTCAGTATCCATGGGGGATTGGTTCTGGGACACTCATAAATACCAAAACCCATGGATGCTCAAGTCCTTTATACGAAATGTTGTAGTATTTGTATATAACCTATGCACATCCTCCTATGTACTTAAGTCATCTCTAGATTACTTAAAATACCTGAAGCAATGTAAATGTTAGGTAAATAGTTGTTATACTGTATTGTTTAGGGAATAATAACAAGAAAAATAATCTGATTGTGTTCAGTACAGCCAAAACTTCTGTAATATTTTTTATCCACATTTGGTTGAATTAACAGATGTACAGACGTGGAACTTATAGACATGGAGGCATTATATACATATATATGTATGATACATATATATACGTATGTCATATGTACCTCTTTAATAAAGTTTTTATATAGATTAGTTTTAGATTTATAGAAAAGTTGCAGTGGTAGTACAGAGTTTCAATATAACCCAAATCCAGTTTTGCTTTTTTTAACATATTATCATGTTGTTTGTTACCACTAATGAACTAATATTGATATACATTCTTACTGGCTGAAGTTCATATTTCATTTGGATGTTATTAGTTTATACTTAATGTTCTTCTTCTGTTGTAAGATCTCATGCAGTTACCACCTTACACTCAGTCATTGTGTCTTCCTAGGTTTATTTGATCATGACTTTCTTGGCCGTTGATGACCTTTACAGTATTGAGCAGTATTGGCCAGGTATTTCATAGATTCATCTTCAGTTTGGGTTTTCTGATGCTTTTCTCCTGGTTAAATCATGCTTATGGAATTTGGTAAGAATACCAGAGAGATAAATTGCCATTCTCAAAAGAGACATATTTTTATCTTTGAAGTTTTTCAAGATACTCATTGTGTACTAAAAATATAATATTTTGTCTCTTTAGAAATAAAATGCAAGTTACTTCAATCATCAACAAGAATCTCCAAAGAGTCTCTATGGACATAAACAGAAAGTGTTCCATTACTAATTAGTAGTATAATAGATGTTAAGATCAGTGTTTACTCTAGGGTGTACTCATGTCTGGGTATGGGAGTGGGACATTGGGTCCACCAAGGATCCATTTATAATTCAGGGAGTCAGGAGGTTGGAGATTAGAGTGTAAGAACATCCGTCCTGACGTAAGAGGAAAGAGACACATTTACATATTTGTTTTAGGATAAGTGGGCAAGTGTGCCTGTGTACGTGTGTGGAGGAAGTTGTGTGTGAGTTTGGAATACTGGGAAGCCTAGTTGTTTTTGCTATATTATTCCTAAATTTTAGGGCATGAATATGAAAAGAAAGCATAAAGAACACCTAAAGATAATCTGTTGTATAAATTAGAGACATTGCTGCCGGCTACTTTAGCACTGATAGGATGGAAATTGTTTGATAGTGCTAAGGAGGTGCAGGTGACTTTGGAAAAGTGACTACTATTACTATAAAATTTAGTGACCTCAACACTGGGCATCATAAATGTCAGAAGTGATAAGCAAATATGATCTCCTAAAGATGACATTAGCATAGCAAGCCAGGAGAAGAGAAACATAGGAGACATTCCATAAATGGGCAAGGTTACTGATTTTTTGTTTGCGTTTATGTAAGCTATTTCTTAGGAACATGTAACATCTTTGGGGAAAATTTATGTGGCAAGGCTTTTCTCAGAATAAATGATATAATCAGAGCAAGAGCATCCTAGACAGCTGCTTACCAAGAGGCCTAAAAACAGGTTAAAACCAAAAGGCCTTTGGAAGTAACTTATGTTCTCTGAGTTTTCATACCCATGAAATTGGGTACAACTTATTTTAAAATGTTGTTGATAAATAGTAGAGTTAGGAGTGATTTGGAAATTGTAACAACTCAAGTATGCTGTTAGTGTTGTAGGCAGCTTAGATTGAAAAAATGGCTACCTATTGTAGGGATACAAAGGGAATTAAAGGAAACAGCAGCTCAGAGAAATGTCTCATTAGAACTGAATTAATACTAATGAATATCTCATTAGTACCTTACTTAGCATTGAAGGCAATTGAACCTCAGTAGCAATTGCTTAGGAATCTTCATTTTAGCATTCTAAAACATAACAGTTATTTTCTTGGTATCAGCTTTTTGTATGTGTATGCTTTCTTACTTCACTTGTATTTACTATGCACACTAAGCAAGTCACCAGGCAAACTTTACCTATTGATTGAGTGGTGGTACTCCTAAATAATTTAAATGGGTTATCTTTAGAGTATAAATGCAAGTCATTAAAAGAACTCTACCACCTGGCTACTTAATCTACTATTTGATGGAGTTCTACCTGTGAAGCTCTGATTTCTCATGAACTTTAGCTCTTGTGGAACATCATTGTTGCTCAATTTTTATATCTGTGCGTTCTTTTACTTTGACAGCCCAATACTAGCCTGACCCATATCTTTTAGGGGCAAAGTATTATTCATGGTTTTCTTTGTGTCAAGTCATTTGATAAGATCAATGGATTGTTAGTGAATTAATTAGTCTTGATCCTTTCTGGGACAAAAAATAATCCATGGCATGAGAGGGGAGGCAGGGGTCATATTCTGTACAAGGAGCAGCCTGAAATTCTTTTCCTTAGTAAAGGAGAAGGAAAGGACTGTTTCTCCCAAGAGGGAAAGACGGACATGGAAGCCTACAGAACAGTCAAATGTAGTGTAAGACATGAAAAGGGGACACTTTGATTTTGACATTAGTTGACTGTATAAATCGTAAACCAATACTCTAAAATTTGCTTCTCAGCAAATGATAGAATTTTAGAACTGGACAGGACATTAGAAAAAATCCAATCCATATCATTTCATAAGTGAGAAAATTTAAGTGTGGATTAAGCACAGTCATGTTCTGCATAATGATGTTTTGATCAATAGCAGTTTGCATATATGAAAATTGTCCCATAACATTATAAGATAGCTGAAAAATTCCTATCACCTATGGATATTATAAATCTTTCTTCTTTTTTTTCTTTTTCTTTGTGTTACTGGGGATTGCACGCAGGGCCTTAACGCTGAGCTACATCCCCATTCCTTTTTTATTTTTTTATTCTGAGACAGGGTCTTGCTGAATTACCCTGGTTGGCCTTGAATTTTTGATCTTCTTGTCTCAGCCTCTAAGAGTGTTGGGATTACAGGCATATGTCACCACCCCTGGCTCATAGCTGTCTTAATGATATAGCACATGCATTATTCACATGTTGGTAGTGATGCCATTGTAAACAAACCTGCTGTTGTATAAAGTATAGCATACACAATATTTGATAATGAATGATATTAAACAACCATGTCACTGTTATACTATGTGTTTACTAAACTATACTTCTTATTGCTGTTTAGAATATACTCCCACTTAAAAAAAAGTTTGGGGCTGGTGATATAGCTCAGCGGCATAAGTGCCTGCCTGGCAAGCGCAAGGTCCTGAGTTCGACTCCCGGTACCTGCATATAAAAAAAAAGTTTATTGCAAAATAGCATGCTGTGTCATGTTGGCAGCAGCCCTATACAGCTTGTATTTTGTCTCTTGATCACAACAAGTTGCCACATCAATTAAGTGACCTATCCTGTCTAGTTTTGTGTAAGTACACTCTGAGACATTCCCACAATGACAAAATCACCTATGGACACATTTTTTTAGAATGTATCTGTGTAACTAACTGACACATGATGGTATCTGCTAAAGGTTGGAAAGCTCTTTAGCAACAAAGCTAGGCTTAGAGCTTAATATTCTTTCTTCTACTAGTTATCTCACAAGGCTTAGATATGAGTTACTATAGCATTAAATCATTATAAAAACAGGATTCAATTTTCTTTGAAACATGCTTACTATTTATTTATTTATTTATCTTGTATGCGATTTCTTAAGGCCTCTATTGATAACAATGTTATCACTAGATGAAATCACCCATGGTTTCTTTAGTTTCCATAAATCTGTCTCTTTCCCTTATATATTTACTGCCCCTGCCACTCCATATATTTCTTTCTCCTTAAGATTCTTCCTATATGATCACCCTTTCCTCACTTTCCCTTCTTGAATTCCATTAGGTATATTCTAATCTGTATCATGTCTCTGTAGAGGCAAACACAAACCAACACTTCTTGCCTCATTTCTCTGAAATCTTGTGGTATAAGAAAAAAAAAGGAGGTTTGTTTAAACTATGAATTATTCAAAGTGCCAATTTTGCTAGAAGAATGACTATTCATATACTCTATACTTTCTACTAGGAGGTGCTGTCTGTGACACCTAACTCATCATACAAAAAAAAAAAAGAAGTACATTCTGGGGTGGAGGTGGGGTGCAGTGGTAGAACACTTATTTAACATGGGTTTAATATTCAGTATGGCAAATTGGAGGAGGAGGACAAGTAGAAGAAAAGTTATTCCTATAACTATTGACAGTATTTATTCATTGGAAATAATATAAAAGAGGTAAATTTTCAGTTATAAACAGAATCAGCTTCTGATATATGTGTTATATCTCCTTTTAATATTTGTAATAAAGGTGAAACTGATAATTCTAAACCCATTAACTGATGTAAAGAAATATATAAAATCACAGTGCTTCTATACAAAATACAGGCCTGAACCTTGAAGTCAGCCCCTCTCCACCTTCCTCTTGAAGATAAAGCCAATGAACAGTCAATATAGGGTCTAAAAGAACTCCATATTTAAACTAATAAAACTTTCATATAGATTCTCAAATGTCTCTGGAAAACTCCTTTTACTTTACCATACTATGGTTACATCAAGCTTTAAGTTTTTTCTGCCCATAACATGTTGTGTATGCAACAAATTGGAGAGAAGAAGAGAGGATATCACCAGATTCTGGTTCATGGATAATAACAAGAAATGAAAGCAAGTCAAACAGCAGTGAAGGAGAAGGTACAGGACTACACCAGTCAAGTACAAACAGAAATCCAAGTAGGGAAAAATTGTCCAATTAGCTCCAACAGCCTTCAGGAGAATTACTATTTTAGAGAAAAGTAACTAATATTCATAATGTCACCATAAATCTTTAAGAACAAATAAATTCCTCTGCAGCGTATCTTCTTAACATGCAGGGTAAAGTAAAATTATTTTAGAAGGATTTTTATTCAAATTGGGCTTCATGCTACATGCTGTAATCCAAGCTACCATGGAGGCTAAGACAGGAGACTCAGAAGTTCAAGACCAGCATACGCAATTTAGTAAGACCCTGTCTCAAAAATAAAATATAAAAAAGGGTTGGGGATGTGGCTCAGTAGTAGAGTGCTTGCCTAGCATAGGTGAAGCCTTGAGTTCAATCTCCAGTACAAAATGAGAGGAGGGAAGAAGGGAGGGAGGGAGTGTTATGGTTTGTGTCTACATGTCCCCCCAAAGCCTCATGCAGTCAGAAATTTTTTTTCAGAGGTGGCTGAATCTAGAGTATGTGATTGATTTGTAGTGTAATGCTGAGATTAAGAGTGCTAGGATTAAGGGTGGGTGATTGCTGAATCAGTCCACTAATTGGATTGGCACTGCCTTAATTCCGGTAGACTGGATACAATATAAGTGACAGAAAGAGGCCTGTCTCCTGCTCTCTCTCTCTTATTGCTTTTGCTGTCTTCTGCTGCCATGAACTGTTGTCCCTCTGCCATGTGCCACTCTGCCTTGGAGCCAGCCAATTATGGACTGAAACCTCTGCAAACTGTGAGCTGAATAAACCTTTCCTCCCTTAACTTTGGGTGTCGGGTATTTTGTCTCAGCAATGAGAGAAATGTAACTAATACACGGAGAAAAGGAGAGAGGGAGTGAGGGAAAGATTTTTATTAAAAATATTTAAATGGGGCTGGTGATATAGATCAGCATCATAAGCACCTGCCTGGCAAGCGCGAGGTCCTGAGTTCGACTCCCGGAACCCACATAAAGGAATAAAAGGGCTGGTGATATCACTCAGCAGCATAAGCGCTTGCTGGCAAGTGTGAGGTCCTGAGGTCGACTCCTGGTACCCACATAAAAAAATTTTTTTTTAAATGGCTTAAGTAATCTGCATACTTCATTTATTTAGACTTTTTTCCTCTGAATTTAAGATAAAGTGGTTTTGTACAATGGTTTCTTACCACATGTCAGTTCTGATGAAAAATTAGATACTAATTTTCATTTATCTTAGCTATTCTTTTTTCTCATTCTCTATGTCAAGAGGTGAATGCCTTGTCAACATCTATGTTACCTTCTGGCTCTTATTTTTTAGCCTCTGATATTAAAAAATCCTCTTCAGAAATCCTCTCATTTCCTTCAGAGCACCCTTTTCTTTATTTCAGGATGTCCTGGGCCTAAGGACATCAACACGATCTGTACAGGATTCCAGCAAATTGTTACCTAGTGATATTCACTGATTTGTCTTGAAGAACTCTAGGTCATTCTTTTTATTTTATATATTCTATATAACATTTTAACATATACCTATTCGAGTTATTTATGTCTTGACTACTGATTTATAAAAATATTTTTCAGAAGTCAAAGGCCTTGATTTATTAAGTCATTTTTCTCTTGGAAGTAATTTCTGCATATCATTTCTTCTCACCTCATCTCCTTCCCAGATGACTACATTTCTTTAATGGGATGCCCCAAATAAATTCCTTATGCAGTTTCACAAGGCTTCATGGAGAGATTTTTTCTTCCTGATGTAGCACAGCAATACACGGTTCCTCTGAGCATGGTGCCCATAATCACACCACTCCTTTTGTTGTCAGGCAGAAATGGAAACATTCAGCTGGTCTGAAATCCAGTATTTCCCACAAGTCTTTGTTGGCTTTAAGGGATTTTAGTTCCTCTCCTTTTCTCTTGAAGATCTTTCTGCTCTGTTTTTAAACTCAGGTTTGAGGTCAATCCTCTTCATCATGTTGTTTGTCATGTCTATTAACTTTTGCAGGGGTCACTGCATACTTTCTCTGTAATAGTTTCACTTTGATCACTAATATAGTTCAAATATGTATTTGACTTTTCCAAATTATTAGGCATAAACTTTACATACATGATAAATGTACTTAGATAAACAGATGACTCAGGATGGAGAAGGAATGTAAATCCAGAGAATCAATGGAAGAAAGAAAATTGTTTTCAATTACAAAAAAAAAAATGAGGAAAACTTTTAAATGATTTTAATTGACTTTATTTAATTCTACTCCTGGGTAACACTTCATCCCATAAAATACAAGAATTGTTCCCAAGAATGGAAGTTTACAGTAAAGTGGTCCAAAACACAGATTAAAATAGTTTTATCTGAAGTTGCAGAAGTGAAAGAGAAATGAGTATCACATATATTTAAAAGGCCATACGAGGGTAGAATCAAATTAAAAAGGGGCTTGTTGAGAACTACAGTGTTACAGGCCTTGTATTTTTCTCTATGTTTACTATTTTAGGATTTGTGTGTAATAAAACTAATAAATGTATTAGAAAGACTACTAAAACTCAAGATTCTATAATAGCCAAGGAGCTTATATACATTTGTACTATATTTTTCTATTTCATTAAAATTTTAATTAGATTTATTACCAGGTGACCTCTAGAACCTTTTCAAATTTCCTATTTGAAAAGTGATATCACAATTTTTCATGCAACCTCCAAAGTGTTTCAAAAATAAAATAAACACATTTCATAAAAATCTCTAATACCTAATGACTCAGAACATATTTAATCGATATTTACTAATTTGTCCTTTAAAAATCTAATCTTAATTATCAGATTAAATTTATAATTTTACGCACATAATAATAACCATTTATAATTTAATGTCTTTTTTCTAGTCTATGCTAACTTTTGATACAGAAAATACACTTACATGGATGAAATCTTCTTTGTTTATTCAAAGGCATGAATAACTCAAATAGGTATGTACATGTTAAAATGTTATATAGAATACATAAAATAAAAAGAATGACAGGGTTCTTCAATTGAAATCTTAATGAATAGTGATTCATGCAAGATTTTCTTTACTTCTCAATTGTCTAAACATCTTTTCTTTCTTGCTAGAATCTTTACTAAAGTAACTTCCAGAAGTCTGCCAGTACAATATTCTTATGTTTACCTATTTTAAAGTAGAAAATTGAAACAGAAGAATCATTGAAAAAAATTTCCTGAAAAATAATTAGAAAATTAACATTTTAAACTCACATAATGAATGTGACTATAAAATACTTGAGTCTTGGGAAATTACAGCTTGATATAGACATTTATATACCAATTTGACACCAGGAAGAAAAAAAGACATGAAAACTTTCTAACGCAGAGAGGTTTCTTAATGGATTTAAACTTACTACTTTTGATAACTAATAAAGATATTTTTATTAGTTATCATACCAACTGTTACTACTAATATTCTATGCATGTCACAGTTCACCTAGAGGTTTCAGACATTTTAGAATCATCTCTCACTAATCTCCTCAAACCCCTAGTGAGACCATGGGACAGGAGACTATACAAGTATTAATTCTGGAAGATTCTTCTTTATTATCTCTGAATTCATAAGAGGATAATGTCAAGAAAACATTTAAAATATTTTCAACTTGTTAGTTTATAATTTTATGTATATAACAGTTCATAATTTTCATGACTTTTTTCTAGTTCATGCTGACTTTTCACATGGAAAATTTATTTATATGGATCAAATCTTATTCAAAGAAGAAAGATACAAGTATAAAAACAAATATTCCCTAATTGTCATGTCCCACCTCCCCATGAATCAATGCAGTATGTTTCTTGAATGCTTTATGAAAACAAGGATATTTTTGTAAGAATTAGATTCAATTTGACCTAAATTCCACCTAAATTTTTCTTTTTTCTATGAAAGGTAATGCCACTCTTCCACTTCAGTATTATCAAAGCTTTGCTCAAAGTAGCATTTGTTTCTATTCTGACCTGACTCAACATTTTAATATCTTTTCTATATTATCCAATGGCTATGCATAAACCATAATGGACTCTGATTCTTAGACCTCTCTTCTGGAAAGACTGATGTACAAGCACTGTTTGAAATATAAAAAGACTTACTATTTTTAATTTTCATTAATGTCAGTGAAGAAATTTTCCAATTAATTCCTGCATTTCTCAGCCATGTTGTTGAACTTATCCTGAGACTCAGTGGATGGGAACCAAGCAATAGTCATGTGCAATGGCCTTTTAAAATTTTTATTTTTAGTTAAAATTTTTATTTTTGTCACATAATTACAGATATTGGAAAGGCCTTTAAATGAAGCATCACTTTAGCATTAAAATGCACAACACACAGGATAATTGTGCATTCATTCATTTGTTCAACTTTTATTAAACTATATACTGAGAACACAGACATAAATATTACATAGGACCATAGCTGAATTCCCACAATGTCAAAATGGTGTGCAAGGTATTCTGGGAGCAGATGGGCAGAGCATCTGACTCTGTTGGGGAGGGGGTCAGGGAATACTTCAATGATAAAATATTTGGGTTCCAATAGGTGGATTGTAAGTGTAACATGAAAAGAAGGTACTGTAATATTTATAATTATCGCTGAGAGAAATAATGATACTATTCTATACTGGATGATGCTGTTTGTAGTCCATCTAGAAAAATAAACAAACATATGCTATAGGTGGTAGTGATCAGAAAACACAAAATAACTATATTTTTTACTATATAGTAAAATAACTTTGAATTAAATCTAGCCTATAATGAGACTCAAATAAGATATTTAACCCTATAATGCTTTGAAAAAGATAGAGCACAATAAAAATGGAAGAAATCATTACTTGAAAAAGGAGTAAACTTTCAACCCAGTCACAGAAAGCTAAAATACTTCCTTTGGATAACCCTGAAACTGCATTTTTCAGACTGTGTCTCTTTTTCTTGAAGGCATCCACAGTCTTCCACATGATGCCTAAGTGTAGCCAGACTGAACTGACATTCTTTAGGCATTTCTTCAAAGAAAGGAATAAGCTCTGACAGATTCTTTTACACAGGGGGGGGAAAGGCATAGAAGGACAAGGTCTGGTGTGAATCTTAACATTACTCTCTCCATCTGCAAGAGAGTCCCCCCTCTGCTATACTACAATAATAGCTTCTGAAGGTGTTAGCACCCAGCAAGACATGTCTCTGTCTTTAAACAAAATTTCATAGCTTTTGCTTTTGGATCGAGACTAATCTATTGTCTTTTAAACCACATGGACTTATTAATATGTTAAGAGTTCAGTTGAGAAATACAAATTTTTATTGCTTGACAGGTAAAATATGAAGCCAATTCAAAAAATAAACCAAAAAAAGTAAATAGGTAAGTTTAAAAAATGTCGTTTATATTGATTCATATGACAGTCATGTCATTAGCAGTCTTTTGCACTAACATTAAAGTGCAAGACTCAGTGAAACAAAACAACATTAAATTGCCTCATTAAGGTTGAAATGTGTAGAGAACTCCTTCCATAGTCAAACATTTTAGTTTAGTTTAAGCTGGTTGACTGAATACAAGTACTCAGGATACATGTAGGAATACACTTTTGTAAAAGCATGTGTATGCACATACAGGACAACAATAACTTCTACATAAGAAGTAATCAGGAAGAACTTCATTAGCTCAGTAGTGTTTGTTATTGCAATGGCTACATAGCTGTAGAGGTGTTCAGTGGAGATGCTCATCAGGCACTGTGGACTATGACATTCCAAATATGATGCTGTCTAAGTCTGAAATAGTGCATGTAATAGGCAATCATATGCATTACATATAAAGAAGAAAGACATAGAAGCAGGAAGAGGAAAAGAATGCTTTGTTGGATTAAATATTAAATTAGTTTGAGTGGCTTTTATTGGCTTTTTCGGTAGATCTAATAAAATAATTTAAAATATATAAAATATGGTTGCAGTTGATTGTTAGCAAGTCAGGAACTAATCTTGTAGGTTATTTTGGTTCTAAATGAGTTAGAGTTAGCACCAGCAATTAAAATAACATAAATTTGAGGGCCAGTGAGATAGCTCAGTGGCATAAGCGCCTGCCTGGCAAGCGCAAGGGCCCGAGTTTGACTCCCGGAACCCACATACGAAAAAAGGGCCGGTGATATTGCTCAGCAGCACGGGCGCCTGCTGGGGCACAAGGTCCTGAGGTTGACCCCCGGTACCCACAAAAAAAATAAAAATAAAAATAAAAATAAAATAACATAAATTTGAAACTATACCAGTGAGAATACATTCAATAATGATTAGCAAATACTATTCCTGTTTGATATCAAGTGTCCAAAAGGAATTAGACCAGGCTATATTCATTCATTATGATTTTATTTAATAGTACCATGTAGATATAACTTGGGAATCTAAAAGGTAATTATTTAACCAATAAACTACTAATTATTTATAATGATTCCCTGTTGTCCTCCCTAGCTCTGTTTTTACATTGTAATAGCTAATACACTAGGAGTTTTATTGTTATGTATATCTAAATTACCAATAAACTTAATTAAAAAATAGAAAAGAAAGACATGGTTTATGAATTAGAGGAGTTTCCATACATGTATACATAGTCACATAAAATGAGGAATAATTAAGTGCAAAATTGGGTAAAACTACTAATAAATATTACAGAAATCTAGGAGAATTTATAATCATTGTGAGAAACATTAGCAGAAGATTCTGATGAAGAGGCCAGTCATAAACTGGTTTTCAAAGAGCACCAAATATTTAAACATGAGGGATGAGATTAAATATATGAAGGATATGATTCAGGAAGTAGAAACACACCTAGACAGTACAAAATGCTGTGAAAAACAAACAAAACAAAATTGAGAACAGTGAAATATCGGGCTGCAGGGGTCTGCTTCCAAAGAGCCTTGAAAATTGTGGTGAGTGGGCAGGGAAGGGCTGCTAATCAGATTGAGCAAGATGTCTTGACTTGAACTGAGTAGTCACTTTTACTTACATGCGCCAAAAGATCACACATGAAGGCAGGTGTTCTTTCCTTTGACCCTAAGACTAGACCTGAAAGTGAATTAAAGTCATCTTCCTCTTCCTCCTCCTTCTCTTTCTTCTCCTCCTCTGTCAGCTAGTTCTCTCCTTGTTGCTGCTGCTGCAGCTGCTGCTGGTGTTTTCTCACCCATTGGTCAAAGACATGAGCCCTTCACAAGGCAGGCACTTACTGTTACCTCCATACTGCCTGTATCTTTCTATTTTTTAAATCTGTCTTGTCCAATCCTACTAGCACTTAGTTTCCCCAAAATTCTAATTATCTCAGACTTGATGACTGTTTGTGGCAATATCTAGTCTTTGTAGAATGGTGAAGATGTGTTCTTGGCTGAATCCTCCAATTACTCATCAGTTTTCTAGAATAATCTGAATATTTTTGGATGCCTTATTAATATTGCACATAACCCATATTTATTTGGCCTGGTCCCTCATGTGTTTATCTCTCGTGGAAACTTCATGAAGACAAGGGTTGAATGATAGTGGAGGCTATGAGAACTCCTAGGTCTCTTAGTTCTGTGCTATAATAGAGTCCTAGAGCAACCAATGTAATCTAAAGGATGCTATGCAAAATAATTTGTACATGATGTCGTATATTAAAGAAAACTGAAGATGTAGCTCAGTGGCAGAGTATATGCTTAGCACAAGTGAGGCCTTGGGTTCAATATCCAGCATCAAAAGGAAGGAAAAAAAAAATACAAAAGTAAAGGGTTTTGAGCCAGAACATACCAATAATAAAATAAAATAGTATTGTAGCTATATTCTCAGGAAGAATTAGGAAGGTAGAAGGCCGGAGAGCAGGTTATTGTAGTAGTGCAGACAGAAGGTATAAGGCTGGCAATGGTGGGAATAAAGATGTAAAGACATGGCTGAGAGGAATTGCTAAGGAAAGAATGGCACTTGGTGATGATGACATAGTAAAAGTTCCTATTTCGGAAGCCTGGAAAATTAGAGACTTCAACACTAAAGAAAACTCTGGAAAAAGAGAATTTTTGATTTGTTTTTAAGGAGGGTACAGGAGAACACATAAAGTGAGATGATCTCAGGACTATATATATATATGACATTACATTACATAAATAAAAAAAATGAAGTCATTCTATAGAATTTTAGGGATAGATGAGCTAAATAATAGTGTGAAAACTGAACAAAAGATACCAAAAAACAAAGGACCAGAGATGGCCTTTGTGGGACTAACACTTAGGAAATGGAAAAAGAAAAGCAAGATAGAAAAAACAAGGCTAGCAAGGTTGGAGGAGAGTCAGAAAAGACCATTAGGCAAAGGAGAATCAAATACAATTACAATAAAGAATACAAAATAGAGTGCATGGAAAATAATGCCAAGATGGATGTTTTCAGCAGGAAACAAAATCACATTAAATATATAAATATCTAAGCAAATAATTATATGGATAAATCATTTAAAATAACTTCTCAATGTCAATCTCCAGGTCTTTGCTGCTATTTGCACTTATCCTGTGGTATTTTCTAAAAATACAAAGCATATTATGAGGATTATTTAAATAGTCTCTGATATGTTGGAAGACTAGTCATTCTTCTTAAACTAATTCCTTTGTTTAAGTTCAATAATTCCAACTCTTTAATATCTGTCCTCTGTTTTCTTTATTGTTGTGCTATGAGCTTTCCCAAATTTATTAGTATTGCTTTTTGTAGAGATAAAATATCTGGTTATATGGTATAACTAAATCTCTTATAGGGAGAACTTATGCAATTTGAGAAACCCTTGAATAAAATGAGTTGTTTATATTTATTTAGATATTTCAATCAGTAAAGATAAGTCTATTCCAATGGATTTCAGAACATAATTTTCTGTATTCTTTTTTCTCACATTAAGGGATTGTTTCTAACTTTTTAAAAACATTAACTGAAATGCAAACTTCAGTCCACAGAGTTGGGACCACTGTTGGTTAGCAGTCCTAAAAGAGTGGTATCAATTGGCACCAGCTAGGAAAGTAGAAAATATAACAGAAAAAGTAATAATGGAAATGGATTACCTGTCATAATCTTTAGTCAATGTTGAAATAGAAGGAAATTTTCAGAGAAATGACATTGTGGATGGAGTGCACCCAGTTCTGTTTAATCTCATCAGTTGGGTTTTTGGGTATTGTTAGTTAAAGATAAGATTTCAGTGATAAATAGAAACATTTGGGCTGTTTCCAAAATCTTGGACAGAAGTAAACAGATCCAAATATCACAATTTTTTTCTACCCTTTACAAATTTTACCTCAAGTTATAGTATGTTGATATATAGTTATAGCTATTTTTCACTAGTTATTTTTATAAAATTTTTGTACATACTTAATACATTTGGTCTACAATAGTGGAGACTTCATTTTTTAAAAGCCAGCTAGGAGAATTCTAAGTTATTCTTCTAAAACATTTTTATATCATTACATATTAAATGTTCCTTCAAAATGCTTTTTTTTTTTTTCAAAATGCTTTGTGTACATGGGGAATGACAATTTCCTACAAGAATCCATTCTGATACATACTTTTTTACTATGGTCACGTTCTCTTTACACTGGGGAGGAAAGCCACCATTGTTAAGCTTCTATCTCAGATGAGCTACATAGATATATTTTCATTTAGTGCTCACAGCAGTTTTGTGATATCAGCATCATTTCAATATATAGTTCAGTACACAGACTCAGAGAAGTTCAGGAACTTGCAAAAGGTCATATAGCTTGTCACATGGCAAAAGATGGTCTTGAAACCAAGACCATCTGGGTACAAGTCAACATATTCTTTAGTTATTGGTCTAATCAGATAGGGAGGAGTTAGAGCTGAGGTAGGGTATGACTATACATAGAAAACCATTGGCAGCCAAATATAAGGGTTACCTCAGCCCAACTTCTTTTATGTTATGGAATTAATCTTTATTCCCACAAGCTGCCATTCCGCCGTCTATAAGCTAGGCTGAGAACTGTCACCAGAAACTGAACTGACTGGCACCTTGATCTTAAGACTTCCTAGCACCTAGAACTGTGAAGAAAAACAAATTTTTTTTCCTGCAGTTTTAGCCATCCAGTCTAGGGTCTTCTGTTATAGCAGCCCAATCAGATTAATAACACATAACTTCAATCTTTGGTACCCTTAATATTCTGATTTTAGTTCTTGGTTCTAGTTCTAAGTTCTACCAATCTTCTGATAGCTAGCTACTTCCTACCTTGAGGTTTTAGAAGACAGCATAGCATTTGTTTTTCCTTTTTCTTTTATGTGGCACCAGGAATTGAACTCATGACCTTGTGCTTGCCAGGCAGGAACTGTGCCCCTGAGCTATATCCTAGCCCAGCACAGCATTATTATATTT
This sequence comes from Erethizon dorsatum, assembly GCA_028451465.1. Classification (NCBI taxonomy): domain Eukaryota; kingdom Metazoa; phylum Chordata; class Mammalia; order Rodentia; family Erethizontidae; genus Erethizon; species Erethizon dorsatum. The sequence goes on from CM051823.1 coordinate 44,207,992, forward strand.
CCTACTGTTTGCTTAAACATTTTTAGTAGGTTTCTGGAGCTAATAACCAAAGAATCTTAACCAGTAAGTGATATTGAAGGTTAGGGCAGGCAAAAGTAACTTGTAGCTAAGAGCTAGAATGAAAGTGTTATGGATTTAACCTAAATTTCAAAAATGGTTAGACTTTTAATGCAGAAAAAGCTTTTGACAAAGTCCAGCACCTTTTCATGATAAAAACCCTACAGAAAATTGGAATAGAGGGTCTTTATCTCAATCTAGTAAAAGCTATCTATGACAAACCAACAGCCAATATCATACTAAATGGCCAAAAACTGAAAGCCTTCCCTCTAAAATCAGGAACAAGACAAGGATGTCCACTGTCCCCACTCTTATTCAACATAGTTCTGGAAACTTTAGCCAGAGCGATTAGACAAGAGAAAGAAATAAAAGGAATAATGATTGGAAAGGAAGAAGTTAAATTATCATTATTTGCAGATGACATGATACTCTACACAGAAGACCCCAAAAACTCCACTAAAAAACTGCTAGATTTGATAAGCAAATTCAGTAGTGTAGCTGGATACAAAGTCAATACTCAAAAGTCAATAGCCTTCCTGTACACAAATAACAAACTTACTGAAAGAGAAATTAGGGAAACAATACCTTTCACAATAACATCCAAAAAAATGAAATACCTAGGAATCAACCTCACGAAGGATGTAAAAGACCTCTATACTGAAAACTACAGTACTCTGAAAAAGGAGATTGAAGAGGATATCAGAAAATGGAAAGATATCCCTTGCTCCTGGATAGGAAGAACCAATATAGTGAAAATGGCCATACTTCCAAAATTGTTATACAGATTTAATGCAATTCCAATCAAAATTCCAACAGCATATCTCACAGAATTAGAGAAAACAATCCTAAAATTCATTTGGAATCAGAAGAGACCTAGAATAGCAAAGGCAATTCTGGGCAACAAAGGCAAGGCAGGGGGCATCACAATCCCCGACTTGAAATTATACTATAAAGCTACTGTGATAAAAACAGTGTGGTACTGGCAAAAAAACAGACCTGAAGATCAATGGAACAGATTAGAAGATGCTGAAACAACCCCAGACATACTAAGCCACCTTATCTTTGACAAAGGTGCCAAACACATTCGCTGGAAAAAAGATAGCCTCTTTAATAAATGGTGCTGGAAAAACTGGCTCTACACATGCCAAAGATTAAAACTAGACCCATATCTTTCACCATGCACTAAACTAAATTCAAAATGGATCAGAGATCTAAATATTAAAACAGAAACATTAAATCTGCTGGAAGGTAGGATAGGTAAAACCCTTGGAGACATTGGTGTAGGCAAAGACTTTATGAATAAAAACTCAACCGCACGGGAACTATCCCAAAGAATCAATAACTGGGATCTCATCTTATTAAAAAGCTTTTGCACAGCAAGAGAAACCACCAACAGAGTGAAGAGACAATCCACAATGTGGGAAAAAATGTTTGCCAGCTGTTCCTCAGACAAAGGATTACTATCGAGAACATATAAAGAACTCAAAAAAATCAGACCTCCCAAATTTAAAGACCCACTCCAAAAATGGGCATCTGAGATGAATACACATTTCTCAGATGAAGAAATACTAATGGCAAATAAATATACAAAAAAATGTGCAACATCACTAGTCATTCGAGAGATGCAAATTAAAACAACACTGAGATACCATCTCACCCCAGAAAGAATGGCTACTATAAAGAAATCAACTAATAACAAATGCTGGAGGGGCTGTGGGGAAAAAGGAACCCTTCTCCACTGTTGGTGGGAGTGTCGACTGGTACAGCCACTGTGGAAATCCATGTGGAGACTCCTCAAAAAGCTAGGGTTGGAGGTCCCATTTGACCCAGCTATTCCCCTTCTGGGCATCTTCCCAGAAGAATTAAAAACATCATACCACAGCGATATATGTGCACCCATGTTTATAGGAGCACAATTTGTAATAGCCAGATCTTGGAAACAACCCAAATGCCCATCAACTGAGGAATGGATAAGAAAGATGTGGTATTTTTATACAATGGAGTACTATTCAGCCATTAAGAAGGATAAACTGGAGACTTTTATAGGTAAATGGATGCAACTCGAGAAAATACTTATAAGTGAAATAAACCAGAAGCACATGTGTAAGCATCGTATTGTCTCTCTAGTATGAGAAACTGAAAGAGTAAATAAGATCCAAAATGTACAATAGACATGGTGAATCAAAAAGAAACTGGTCAAAAGGAAAGAGAGACTGGAATAGGGAAAAGAAAGAAGGGAAAGGGAAAAAAAATTGTATATATATATATAAGATGGTTAAGATAGATACACTACGATTTTTACTTAGTTCATTGAAGAGTAAGGTTTGTGCCAATAATGTTTGGATAATTAAATGCTAATGTCTGGTGTCCTGAATAACTAACTTAAAGATAGTAATACGCAATGTATTAACCATTGTTACCCTCCTATTATGTTGTTTTGAAAATTTGTTCTTCTTTTGATTTGTTTTGTTTTTTCTTCTCTTTAAAATAAAATTAAAAAAAAATGGTTAGACTTTTAAAAGGTAGACAAAAAAACACACTGATACCTGAGACTATAGCATAGAGTTGTTCCCATGTCCCAATATATTAGCCTTAATAATAATAATCCAAATGTGAAATCTGGATTATTTCATATTTAGTTTTTATAGCTATAGAGAACCATTTACCAATTTATTTTAAACATGTTAGAGAAACAAACTTTAAATTTAAATTTTAGATATTTAATAATACCTAAAGCATTGTTAAACAGGTAAGTAAAAAAATTTTTTTATGTTACGTTCATTGAGGATGGGAATTCTATGAATTTTTCTCAATTTTGTTCATAATTCTCATTACAAATAATCAGTTTTTGAAAGTTCAAGTGGGGCCAGTGAGATGGCTCAGCGGCATAAGCACCTGCCTGGCAAGCGCAAGGGTCCAAGTTCAACTCCCAGAACCCACACATGAAAAAAGGGCCGGTGATATCGCTCAGCGGCATGGGCGCCTGCTGGCGCGCGAGGTCCTGAAGTCGACCCCTGGTACCCACAAAAATAAATAAATAAATAAATAAAAGTTCAAGTAACTCAGATATTGTAGCAAATTTGTTTGCTCTTCTATGGAGAGCTTTATTGGACAGATAATTAACTATTTTTTATTGGATAGATAATTCACTATTTTTCTATGCCTTCTACTGTAAAATTCTTCCTCAAATACAGAATACAATGGTGAAATACATAAATGATTGTCTATCCTTTACTACCACTTCATTTATAATTTTGAATGAAACATGCTGTAAAAATCAAAAGGACATCTAAGTTTTGCTCCTTTAAGCAAACTTTTTAGTAGTAGACTTCGTGAGTAAATTTCATTACTCCTTCCATTTATGTAATTATTTATTTATTTGCAGTACTGGGGATCAAGCCCAGACCCTCTCTACCTCTGAGCTACATACCCAGCACTTTTTATTTTGAGATATGGCCTCCCTAAGTTTCCCAGGCTGGCCTTGAACTCCCCATATTCCTGCTTCAGCTTCCCAAGTACTGGGATTACAGGCCTATGCTGTTATGCCATTATCCCTTCCTTTTACAACTTTAAATATATACATCCCATTCTAAAACAAAATTTATCAAGGTATATTGCCCTAAATAATTTAGAAAATTAAAGACCCAATAAAAATATCATCTAAAAACTATTATTTAAATATGTATGATTTACTGACATATTTGACACCAAGTAAGTAATTGGGTTTTTTGTTTTTGTTTTTGTGTTTTGGGGGTATTAAGGATTTAACCCAGGGACTTTGCACTGAGTTACATTCCCCAGCCCTTTTTAATTTCTTCTTTTTTTTTTTTTTTTTTTTTTGAGACAAGGTCTTGCTCAGTCACTATATTGCCCAGGCTGGGCTCATACCTGTAATCCTCCTTCAGCTTCCCTGATTTCTGGGATTACAGGCATGTGCCATCAAGTAATTTTAAAATTCAGAAAATATGCTGATAATAAATTTTTCCATAGTAAAAAATATAAGCAAATCAAGATGTGCTTTTTAACCTGAGCAGGGGAATGGAAGCCAGGAAACTCGTTTTCATTTCTATGAAGTTTAGCAAAGTCGTGAATTCTCAATATTCATCTTTTTGTCTAAAACATTGGTCTCCTGTTCAAATGTCATCTCTTGTAAGAAGGCATTCATAATTTCTAGACTAGTAGGAAAAAGATTAATCCATTCAGATATTCATTCATCCCTAAAAAGTGTGTGTGTGTGCATGTGTGTGTGTGTGCATGTGTGTGCATGTGTTACTGGGAGCTAAACTCAGAGTCTTAGCACTGAGCTACATCCACAGACCCCTTACCTCATTTTCACTATTTATTTTGAGACAGGGTCTCATTAAGATGCCAAGGCCAGGCTGGAATTTAGATCCTCCTACCTTGGCCTCCCAGAATGTTGGGATTATAGGCATGTACCACCATACCTGGCTCATCCCTAAAACTTTCATTGACTATCGTGTATGAGTCAGGAAGTGAATCTCCTAGAGCCCTTAACACTTAAGGAAGGATGTGCGACAGAGAACTTCTAATAGAGACATCTACTGCAGATGTCTCAGGTAGCCTGCATTGGCCTGCCCTCTCATCAAGACAAGTCACATCCAACAAATCATTTCTTTGGGTATTTTGGTAGTTTGTTTTCAATTAAATCCATTTCTTTGTGTCACACAAAGATATTTCATATGATTTAAACAACATGATACTCAATTATAAAATATCCAATTTATTAGTCCTTGCCTCCATAAGACTATTTCCAGTTCTTCTCTTCTCTCCTCAAATAGAACTAATTGTCCAATCCATTATTTGCTTTTGTTATTTCTATTGCAGAGTTCAGTCTCTGCGAGTGTTTTTTTTTTTTTTTAAACTCAGTTTTAACTTTTCATTGGGTTCCTTCCTTTCTAAACTTGAAAAATACTATATAAGAGCATAGGTTTGAAGTCATATGGAGTTTAATAATATCTTTAGTCCACCAGATATCAGCTGTATGTTTTCAGACGAGTTATTCAGTCTCTCTAGAGCTCAGTTTCTGTACCTGAAAATGAAGATAACAATTTTCAATAAAAGAATGGCTGTGAGGATTAAATAATAAACTCCTGAGCATACCACAAGGAAGATACTGAGTCTCTATAGATTTGAGCTTTGGCTTCTAACCAGTTTCTTAAAGTCTGAAAAACTTGCAGTTTTATTGGAGTCGGTCTTCACTTATTTTGCCATTTACATTATGGGTTTTCTCTCACAGAAGTTGTATGGCTTTGGAGCAGAATGCTATCTTTTCTTAGCCCTTGATTATCACATTATCTACCATTTCTGGTCAGTAGCAGGCTTTGTGTCTTCTTGTTATCAGCTCTCCCCATTCTCTTGGTGTTCCTGAGTGACACATTACACATACAGTCCTTCCCTGCCTTCCAAGCCCAGGGAAGGACCCTCCAAAATCCTATCAGCAACACCAAAATACCTTCAAACTCAAGTAAAAGCAATGACCACCATTTCTGGCAAAAATGATGTTTACTTTTATTCATTTGTACACAGACAGTACACACATACACACATGCACACATGGCCTGAGACAAATGCTGAATCCCTTGGAAAACTACTTATTTATTCCAGAATAACTGTGGGGAAAATTTATAGTGAGAAAAATGGTTGTTCAAGAGTTATACTGATGATTGTTCTGGCTCTCTTTATCTTTGCTGTGGTAATTTCGGATGTTTTATTCTTTCATTAAGCATAAATTTTAGAATACATTATTTTTAATCCAGCTCTGGGGGACCAAGAGAATATAGAAAAAATAGTCACCAGTGTGAGTCTGTGTTAGAAGGCTGAAGAAACTAGAGACCTGGAGACTGATGTCCAAAGGCAACCACAGCAAAGGACAGACCCACTTAGAAAGACTGGAGTTCTTCAAAATGGGAACATTTCCTTCTTCTTTCTCTTTTGATTCCATCCAGGCTACAAGCTTATTGGTTGGTGCCACTCATTTCCCTAAATTTGCTGGCCTACATGTCAGCCATCCACAGACACACCCAGAACTGTGCACTGTAGTCTGTTAGGCATTTCTCAATCCATTCAAATTGACATGTCATGATCAACAGTCACAACATTAAAACGTAGTAAGTGTACACTATGATCTGAGCACACATTTACAAAAATTGCTTTCCCATACAATTTTATGAAAAGAAACTCTTCTGACTCATCTATGAGGAATAAAAATGCTACATTTTTCTTTTCCAAGGTAAGATGTTTTGTTGTTGGGCTAAATTTTTATGTTGAAATACTCCAAGGAATCTTGACTACATCATGGATTAATAGACTACAAAAATGTTCTGGGCTATAAAAATGTTGGTTTAAAAATTAATAAGGAGGGCTGGTGAGATGGCTCAGCGGCGTAAGCGCCTGCCTGGCAAGCGCGAGGGCTCGAGTTCGACTCCTGGAACCCACATACGAAAAAGGGGCCGGTGATATCACTCAGCAGCATGGGTGCCTGTTGGCACGCGAGGTCCTGAGGTCGACCCCCCGGTACCCACAAAAAAATAAAAATAAAAGTTAATAAGGAAAGGGCCGGTGAGATGGCTCAGCGGCGTAAGCGACTGCCTGGCAAGCGCGAGGGCCCGAGTTCGACTCCTGGAACCCACATATGAAAAAGGGGCCGGTGATATCGCTCAGCCTGCTGGCGCACGAGGTCCTGAGGTCAACCCCCGGTACCCACAAAACAAACAAACAAACAATTAAAAAGGATAAAAAGTAAGAGAAGTCACTGTTTTATTTATTTATCTTGTAATTTCAGAAATATTTTATAATATAAATTATACATATAAATTATTTTATAACAGCCAATTACTCCCTCCATATCTGTCTATCTGTCTATCTATCTATCTATCTTTTTTTTTTTTGGCGACCTTGGGAAAGTAAGAATGGATGAGAGAAGAAACAGCCTTTCCCTATCATTCTACTATAAGGACTTCAGGGCTTGTATGACAATTTTGAGCTAAAACAAAATTACGATGACTTTTATATTAAAGTAGGTAAACCTATTGCAATTTGAGAGGAAAACTTATGGATGAATACTTAAAAATTTATGTATATTTAAGTGCATTAGAGACATCTAGCTTGATGGGGAGAAAGATTTAGGCCTGATTTCTTCTTATCTGCTAGTAACTACTTTTTTTCAAAGAATTTATAGCTACCAAATCTTTTTCTTTGATTTTTATATTTCAAATTTTAATAAAAATTAAGTAATTATTTTATCTCTTTTCGTTATACAGTGGATATTTAGTTAACATTCTTCTTTACCTAAGGAAGTTTACCTGTTGGTCTTGAAATAGCTATAATAGATGTGTCTATGGCCCATTCTTCCTTATGAGATCTGTGGCTCACTCAATCATTTTATATTTGATTTGTTTTTGTTTGAGAATTCTTTTCTATCCTACATAATTCTTTAAAAAAAATCATCTGAAATGAAAGTAAATCTCATAAAGGCTGCTATTTAAGCTGTGGAAAAAATAGAAAAAAATTCCAAACACATTTGAGGCATTAAGTTTATTAAACACAAGTTAGTGAAACCAGAATGGAAAATAAGTATCGTGTGATTCCTCAAGTTACCTATCCTGGGCAAAAATGAATAATTTATTCTCAAATAAATTAGTGATTTGGATTGCATCACAGACTAGGTAGACAAGGACCATAGACTAGATACTCTTCTGTTAACATGAGGATTACCAAGTACTTTGATAATGCAGCAGAAATGAATTTCCAGACAATCAGTAAGAACTGGATCCAGTCCAGATGTGATGAGAGCATGTTAATGAGCTGATTCCTGGGCTGGTGATACAGCTCAGCGGCATAAGCACCTGCCTGGCAAGCGCGAAGTCATGAGTTCAACTCCCGGTACCTGCATATTAAAAAAAAAAAAAAGATAAGCTAATTCCTTTAGCTTCCTCTTCATTTTCGAGACTCATTCGCAGAGTGGCAATACCATTAACTCTGGATGAGGTCCTTTAAATTCGTTGATTGGGCCTTCTCTTCTCACTTTGCCCTCTATCCCTATGGGAAATAAACTCTTGCATGGCATCCTTCAAGAATGTAGAAGAAGTGCTGTAAACCATGGGAGCATAAACTGACTGAGCGAACAAATGACTTAATGAGCAGCTCATAAGACATCAAGAGTTAAATGAGAATCATGAGATTATAGGTCACAAGCTAGAGTAACGGAATTGTAAAGCTTAAAGACACTGCAAAAATTAATCTGTTTAGTTAGCATACTACCAAGTTTACTCAGTTTTAAAAATGTATATACAAATAAATTCTTCATGTACTAAAATTTTGGGGAGATGGGTGATTAAAAAGTTGTTTTTCTCTTTTTCTAAAGCAACTGATTCACAGGAAGTTAACTAGAATCTTTTTTTATCTCCTGAAGATTATCTAAGAGTACTATGGCTTTGCCATTTAGGGGGAAAAATTCTAATCAAGGCAAGTCATCTGGTACTACAAGCCTATTTCAGTGAGGAAAGAAATTTCACAGGACAAGCAACAGGTGCTTCTTTTATTTTCACAACAATATACAGCAAAAACAAGACAATAGAAAAAATAGCTAAAATGTGGCATAAGGTAATAAAAATGGAGCCTACAATGTCAAGTCCTAATGAAATAAATATTTTACAGGACATTCTGTTATAGCCACAATGCTGAAATTGGGCCAAAATGTTATAACCCAGCAAAGAGGATTCATTTAGAAAATGTTTTTGAGATTTAATAGAGATCTTTTTATATAGATCTTTATGAGACGATATACTGGGGAAATAATGTTCATTAAAAATCTAGTTTTTGCCAGTTGGTACCATAAAGCAGTTATTATCTCTGCTTAGAAAAACAGTTTGTTTGAAAGCAATGTTATGAAGAACACAGATAGAAGAGCCAGTTTTAAAACATGGGGTTTATGTAGAAGGCTATTTTACAAACAAAAATTATTTAAAATGGTCTGAACTAACATTATGCAGAGTCACTTTCATGTTATAGAACTCAATAAATAATGCTTTTTAAAAATTTCACACAGTTCTTCTTGATTTACTTATAATTGTAGGGCATTATTAGTTTCAGGTGTATCATATTTTCAACTGAGTGTTGAAAGATTTATTCATGTTGAGCTGTGCCCTAGGGTAATTTTAGTCTTCATAAAGCCTAATTCTACAATTATAACCATCTGAAAAAGTTAGTATTCTTCATATCTAACATGGTAGTAAGAAGAAACATTTTTATTATAAGCCGGATCCTCACAAGTGATTATATTTTCATTTTCCTTAAACTCCTTACTTAAAATATTTTTCTTATTAGACCCTCAACCAACAAATGTTCAACTGTCATAAAAGATCAGTGTTACTAGACTGCCAGCATTAATCTTTTGTTTGAGATGTATAAAGACAAATAAAGGAGACGTTGCAAAATGCTTTTGTGCAGTAGAAGCAGACATTGAAATGATAAATAACATAACCTACAAACATCAGTTATAATGTTTTTGGTAGACAAAATCTCTAAATATCAAAGACAGTAGCATCACTGTCAGGTGCTCCATAAATAAACCCTGGACAATACCTGACATTGGACCTTTCTTTTGCGCAATGCTATGCTAAATAAGCATGCTCCCTTTGCCTGTCTGAACTCTATATGCCCGTTTCTAGAAATGCTGCTGCCAATAAGTAACACTGTCATATTCATTTTTGTCAGCTGTATACTGATTATTCTTTTCTATATGCAGTTTTGGAAAATTAGAAAGGTCAGAAGCAATCTTCCAGAAAACCTTTCCTAATATGGCTGTATTTTATAATTTCTGTAAGGGACATGCATAAATATTTGCAGGAACACACATGTATTTTCTAAGATTTTACTGTTAGACTATGGAAAAAAGAAAGAATTAGTAAAGCTGTGGGAATTTAAAACCAGAAGGAGAATGAAATCATTCATTGCATGCATTTTTTGTTTAATACTGAGAATATGATATTGGAGGATGGCATACTCAATTCTTTGAGATACATTCACAATGACCCTACCTTCTCTGTCTTCTTAACCTCTTCCTACTTATTTTATTTTATTTTATTTTGACAAATAGCTTATGAAGCATTTGCAACTGATGCACATATCACAAAATTACTTCTGCCAAGCTTCCTCTGTGACCTGCCCGTGGGACATGACATGCTCCAAGATGCATCGCTCTATCAACCTGCATTTTTCCAGGACAATGCAAATTATGACAAATTCCATCATCCTGCATTATGTGCTTCATGCTAATCTCACTAATTCTAAAGAATCAGGAGGGCTTGCTGTTCTGCTGAAGGGCATACTGTCTGATTGAATGATAGGAAAATATTTGCCATACCCTTCTCACAATCCCTGCTGTGGTCCTCCCTGCCCCACTTCTGCCAAGAAACTCTTCTTTCTGTGTAACTTCCACATCAGAATTAACTTCATGTCAACTGAGCTTTTATATGAAAAATCCCAAATTACCTATAAATACAGTTCTAAAGTCCAAATAATAAAATATTTTTCCAAAAATAATTAAAGGAAGAAATAATATTTTTACTGATTTTTGGATACCTGTATTTATTTCTAACTATTTAAAATGAATAGCTCAAGTCAAACATGTAATTTACCTAATAAAAACGAGATACTTTACTAGACTTAGATGCTTTTGATCAGAAATATCTTGCTGCTGGATCACTGCAAATGGCCACCTGAAGTCTCTTAACAGGAAGACAGCTAACCATGAGGACAATTCCTCTAGGCTTCAGAAGGTGGCAGTATTACTACATGAAAGAAGCCTAAAGTCTACGAATATATTCCATGGCCACATTGCTGAAATAAACATGTTTAATTCCCAAAGAAACATATATTTTATCTGGTGGCATAATTTACTTATAACATTAAAACTCAAACATGGAGCAATTTGTAGCAATAACCATGATTATGCTGTTAGTGGCCCAAATGTCACTGTCTAGATTAGGCTAAATGATACCTAGCACCAAAGAGCTTCTATGATTTATTTTTTATGATCACGGGTAGAACTTGCATGTTTAAAAGGCTCACTAGAAAACTGCCTTCAATAAATAAAAATGGATGAAAGATGGAAAGAATGTCATATTATTGTTCAGAGAGATATAATTGTGAAAAATTGTCATAGAATGAGGTAAATTTTAAACCTCACAGACACTTCCAAAAAACAAGTAAATATCTTGAGCATTTCCAATAGTATGTTTTGGATTTTAAAATATTTTTCTGTAAGTAAATAACTCACTTCATAAATTAAAATGTATCTAAACTGTTTTGTCCTTTGTGTTTCCTGAAGTGTCAGAATAAAGGCTTTTCAATACATGTAATGCATGAAAATTGATTATTTTAGCTTCTTCTCAAAAACTGTGGTAAATATAATTCCGACGATAAATGTTAAGACTAAAATATTCTATTTGAATCTTCAATAATTTGCCTTTGGAGAGTTCTGGTTTAATGAGTACTTCTACCCAGAAATTACAAAATATTATAAATGTTTTTTAATTGTTATCATTCTTCAAATTGAAAATCGTTACACATAACCAAAAACAAAAGGAGTGTAAACTGTACTAATTAAAGTTGAAAATGAATGTAAGATGTACTGACTAAAGTTGAAAAAGATTTTCCAGTGAACACAAATTTTACCGGTTAGTACAATAAGGTCAAATTAAAGTCAGTATTTTCATCTGTGCCTTAATGGATGTTGCATAATTGGTATAATGTTTTACTGAGCCGTTGAATAAATTTAATACATACACAGCACAGATCAACATTAAGGTATCACTAGAAAGAGACAGGAAGATCTTTAGCTTTCTACTTTACTTCCCAGCGAGACTGAAGCCCTTCTGAGGACTGTGACGATGGGAACATCACTCTAGCAAAGGCGCTGCGCATCCTGCGCATGCTGCGGATTGTTGACACGAACCAGGGCAGGCAGACACCAATAATACATGAAGTGTGGTTCAGAGGCAATTAGGATCAGTTGTCAAGGCCAGGCCATTAATGAAAGAACATGTCAGAGGAGCTGGAGACTTCAATGGTTGAGGGCGAGGAGGCGATTTAGTGTGACAGATCGAGTCCTTCCAATGTCCTCAGTGGTACATGCTAATACCATCCTTAACAACCTTTTGTGGCAGTGTATAATGCGACTAACATGGACTTTGATTCAGCAAAATGACTGCTGCCACTGTTAGTCTGTCTCATTTTGAACAACAGTAAAAGCATTACTACAAATAATTACCCACTTCTGTCCCTCCCTCTGCCACTTAAGCACGGCCCTTTGTGCGTGCCATAGTTATATTACCAGAGGGGTAGGGGTGTTTATCACTTTTGGTTTATGTGATTTTTTTTGTCAGTATATATAATCTGACTAATTACAATGGATTTTTGGAGGTAAAATAAATAATTAAACCCATCCTATTCTCATGTAGTTAATCTCAACACAAGTCAAATTTGTCTAAAACAATGTCCACCATATAAATTACTAACCAGTAAGAAGGTCTGTAGTCTGCCTAGCTCCAAAACCATAAGAAGAAAATTAACCTAATCCTCAAAGAAGTAAAAGCAGAGTATTACAGTAAATCATCCCCTTGATACTTAAAAAGAAGTGTTTATAATTTTATAATAATTTAAAATAAAAACATGCCTATAACCTGGCAATCAATAATAAGCAGGAAAAAATACATTAAACACTAGTTAGCAATCCAAGTAAAGTATAACAAAGGAACACAGGTCATCCTATAGATTTCTAAATTATGATAAAACTCTACAGCATCACACTCTTAAATTGTCTTTATGTATGAAGGCATATTATTTGTTAGTCTTTTATTTCCCATTTTAATTTTTTATTTGGATAAAATATTATTATGAAAGTAGAAATTAACTTAAAGGAAAAATGGCTTAAATTTTCTTATAATCTATTAATGTTCTTACCCTGACTTCCAATATTCCAGGATTTACTCCTAACACTTCAGTTACAAAAGATGATATTTTGGTATCTTAGAGTTTAAAGCAGATAGTTTAGTCTTGTCTCCTTGTGGATGACAATGCAGATATGAAGAATGGTGTTTTGGTAGAGATTAATGGGCATCATGTTGTCAGGGTGGTGCTTTTTTATGATATATATATTTTCCCTGGGTCTTGTTTTCCTTCTCTTTTGAGGCAATCTTTACTTCTTTATTTCCTCTGCTATATAGATTGTTCTCTTCTTTTGTTATTTTGTTTGCTCATTTTTTCTTTTCTGAACGTGGCCACAGCTACTCCTTCCCCCTAATGCATGATTTACTACTAGCTTTTATATACGAGCACTTTTTTTTTTTTTAATGTGGTTACCAGGAGTCGACCTCAGGACCTCGCTCTTGCCAGTGTAGGCGCTTGTGCCACTGAGCTATCTCACTGGCCCATATGAACACTTTTATTTCCTTTTTTTTCAGGAGAGCTTTCAAAACTTATCCCTAAAAGAAGTACAAGTATATATTAAAAAATATCAGCACAAATATCTAAATGTTCATGCAATCCCAAAACACATTTTCATAAATAATTTTTGATAAATAGTATTTAGGAAAAAGTTATTATGTTAAAAAACACATTCTTTACAGTTGCATCCAAAGTAAACACGTTCCAGATACGTGGCAGTATTAGTAAGCTATTATTACACTTAAAAATAGACTACAGATATAAATTATTTACCTGGTCCTAAATGATAATGAACATAGCTCCTTCTCAACAGAAGTTCAGTAAATCACCGTTCTGCTCTTGATCAGTGTGCAAGACTTAAAATCCGCCCTCCAAGTGCGGAGCTCCGTTATAAGATTTTACAGTATTTCTGTACCTCCATATGGGAAGATTTGATGCCTGTTTCCCCACTAAATGTTTAGGACTATTATGATAATAGAGCTGGTTCAGTTGATGACAGGGAGTAGTCTTCATTATTTTTTTTCAGGCTTCTACCCTTCATTTACAGAAATAGGCTTACCGAGCTTTAAAAGTTAATAGTGGAAAGTTCGTTACGACTCTATCCACTGGTAGGATCAGGATTTTAGAGATCATTGAAATAAAAAGGATTTTATTTATTCATTTGGATAATAAAAACTCAACTCAATCAAAAGGAAATCCTAGGAAATTTCCTATTTTTTTTAAAGCATATATTTTTCTGAAGTGAGCAATTATTTTGAGATGGCCCTTTGACACTGTGTTCAGTCTCTCCCCCTCTTTGAAAATCTGGCTTTTCTCATCTGTCATAATGTGTTTACTTCAGCCTAACATTTTAAAGGTATTATTTTGCCTCTAAAAACTTACTCCTAGAAGGTTTGTTTTCTTTTAGAAGCATAATTATATCTAGGTTCTTCAATCATTACCTCATATTTTAATAATATGCTGCCATTTGGGTACAGCTATAACCATAATAATGAACACAGAGTTCAAAGATCACTAGATATATAGATGGCATGAACCATTAGCAAGAAATATTCTACACCATAGAGATCACACATTAGAAAACTGAAATTCAATGTAGAATTTGCTATTATGACTAAGGCATCTTTCTGTGTAATTAACATAAATCTCTTCATAAAACATGCTACTTTCAGTAACAAATAGGGACATTTTACAGGAAAAATAAAGAATAGAACACAAATAAAATTATAATATGAATAATATAGTTATCTCCTCATATCTCATAATGATATTGTACAGCTATAATGGACCTAAACCAGAACTATTCACTTAAAAAATAGGCTTACCTCCTTTTCCTATATGTCATTTAAATTCATATCATCACTTCCACACAAAAACATATAATTAATCCTAATTGTTTCCAACATTGAAGAGGAGCAATGAAATCTGTGGTTTCTGTCTTTTGTGTGTGTTAAACCCTTCTGGCCACAAAGGCACCATTTAGTAAATGACTTCCTTCAAAATGCTGACCAGTGTCCTCTTGGCCTGAAGGAGTTAATGCAGTTGTAAGAGGTGAGTCATCAAATTCCTTTGTGACAGAAAGATAAAATTCAGTGATTTCTCAAAGGTGTCCTACTCTGTGATGAATGATGATCCAGTAAGGGGAAATAAAATCACTTCTCACATGCAGGTCTTAACAAGACAAATGAATATGCACTGTAAATGCATAGAGGAGGTGTGTGTGAAAGGAATGTAATGGTGTTCCTGACTGGTACAAAATTAAAATGGAAACAGAATGCAATCTTTCCTAGTGGTGATTTTTCAAGTTTGTTTTGATTTTTGTCCAAGATGACCTAATTGTATATCACTATCTTACAATATTTGTCTATGGTGACACCTATGAGTATAAGGGGGGAGCACAGTCCCTATAAAACATTTCACATTCTAACCTAGATTCTCAGTCCTACTCAGTGGGGAGAGGGCCCCACATCTCATCAAGTCCAGTGGATTGCTCTATCTTTAACTCTGTTCTTTCCCAATTAACTGTCTTTGGGTCTTTGGCCTGGCCACATTCCTCTAAGTGCCCCGATTCTGAATCTACTCTAACCACAATATAGCCAATTACTTCCTTGGCTCAAAATACTGCAATGCTACTTGCTATCCTACTGACTACTGACCTTTCCTTCCATTTCATCTCCTTTCACCCCACTCCCTACCTATTCTCTCCTGGGTCTATCTGCTCACTCAGACATTTCCAGAACTGTTACAGTTGTTATTTTCTTAGTCAGAACTAGCTTCTTGGAAAAGCTACCTTTAAAGTTTCCCTCACTTTTGCAACCCCCCCAATTCCATCTCTCACCCATCTTATGACAACTTCTATTAATACGGTCTTTAAATAGTTTTTTTTTTTTTATCCTTTAGACGATAGATGCTTAGTATTGTTCCTTCACAATTAGGTAGATCATGACCATGAGGACTGAGCTGTAGGCCTTTAAAGGAAGCTCTCCTTGCAACTTCAACAAGTGGTTCCATTTAGCTTCCTTTGCCTTTTTTTTCCTTTATCAAATGTCTGAAGCTCAATTGCATTAATTCATTAAATTTATCTTTGCTGAGCATCTACTATTTGCTATATATTGTGCCTGAGATACAATAATGAACAAAAATAGGTATAGTCCCTTTTGAATGGAGCCTAGTTTAGTAAAGGACACAAACTTAATAAAATAATCCCACAGATATGTATAAAACTGCAACTATGACAATGAATGGGGTAAAGCTGAAGGGCAAGGTGCTATAAGAACCTAGTCAGTGAGGCCAGGAAGTCAGGGAAGATTTGCCTAAGGATGTGAGGCTTTTGCAGAGACTGGAGAGAAAATGAGCAGCTAGCTAGTCTCCAGGGACAAGGTGAGGTATGAGCAAAAAAGTCTTGTTGCATGGTTAGCCCAAGGGGCTTAGTGATATGGCCTCTCCTCATAGCCCCAATCTTCTTGTCTATCGCTTTGTATGGTACTTCAAGATTGAAAGGAAGTACCCAGAACTTCTTTGCCATTACTGAGGTCACTCTTTCTAACCTAAGATGCCACTATCTCTACAAGCTAGCTAAGAAAGCAAGAGTGAGAAGAGGCTAGTATGGACTGACTACCCACCTTTCCCTATGCTACCACTAAGACTAAGCTACCTTTAATCTGAGGCCAAGATTCCCAAGTCATTTTCATTTGACTCCACTTCCCACACACCTCTAGTGTCCCAAAGTTTTTCTTTAGATCCTAAATAAATCAGTCCACATCCACAACCCTTTCTCTCAACTTTTTCTTTACTTTTTTGCTTACAGTGAAGGAAAGCTATATTTCAAATTCGCATCTTCCTGTGAATCCTTCAAAATGGGAGTTGATTTTTCTTTCCTACTTACACTCTAGGACTTGGAGCTTGTGGGTTTTCCCAAGTTCTTTAGAACCTCCTACCTCTGAGGAGCACAAATCACCACCAGACTACTACCACTTTCTCTTCTTGATACTGTGAAGTACTTACACCTTTGCACTATGCTTGTTCATGGACTAATTTGGCAGCTATTTCACTGTGCTCCTCCATGCAATTATCCCACCATCATCTTTGGTGGCTTCCTGCGTGTTGGAAACTTAATTCCTAAATTCATACATTAGTAGGATTTGGGAGGTAATTAGAATTAGATGAAGGCATGAAAATGGGCCCTGTCAGTGGCTTTAGAAGCAGAGGAAGAGAAACCTGAGCTGGAACTCCTGCTGTCTCGTCATGTGATGCCCTCTGCAGTGTTATGAAGACAGGGGGCCTTCACAGATGCCAAGCAGATGTCAGCATAATGCTCTTGGATAAGTCAGATTTTATAGAATGAAGTAAGGCAAACACTGTTTCATGAAAATTTCTTTCGATTGCATATCATACATGAACATGTGTACTAAGGTTTTTTAAAATCTTATTGCTTTTTGTGTCTAGTCCAAAAACTTGGAGAAACAGTGATTAACCTTGTATTACTACCAATGACCACATAATTCAAAAATCTTGATTTTAAATATCTAACTACCACCTTGTAATTTTAGAACACACTTATTCTATTACACATCCTTTAAACATTTTAGTTTCATTCAGACTTCCAATTTACTAACTACTGCCTTGTGATTTTAGAGCACACTTATTCTATTATACATCCTATAAACATTTTAGTTTCATTCAGACTTCCAGTTTAATGCCCTTACCACTTTTTACTATAACCCCCTTCCCACCACCACCACAAGCTCCCATCCCTCATCTTGTTCATATTTCAGGCTTTATCACTTTAATCATACCCTTCACTTCTTTCCCTCTCACTACTCTGTTGTTATTTCTTTTGTCAAAATCCCAAAAACTACACCCAACTCTCCAACTACTTTGGGTCCCCATCCAAGCTGCTGACTGTGGCTGGAGAAAAACATGAACAGTGCAGACAGATAACACATCAAATTTATGATTACAAATTTCAAGCAGGTGTTAGGGCTTCCAGATCATACTACATTCCCTAGTATTTTAGCTTTCTCATTATCCTGACAACCATTTTATAGCTCATTTTCTCTAAACTGATGACTTGGCTTCTTGTTTCATCTTCCCAGTATCAAATCTCCAAACTGATGGGCCCATACACTGCCCTTTTCCTTAGATCACAGCAGAACCACGCTGGTCCTGTTTAACACTAATCGCTTCATTTCAAGCTCCCACCCATCTCGCTAACACAGACTTGAGGTGTGAACCGTTTTCCACTGTCCTGTGTGTTCATTTTTATCCTCTTTAATGAATTATGCCTGTTAACATTAAAATATGCAGTAACGACTCCAAATTTAAAAATAATCTTTTTTTTTTAATTCCTTGTACCCAATTTTCCCTGTCAACTGCAATATTTTGTTTTCCTCTATAACAAAACTCCCTGAAAGGTGAGCGCATATCCACTGTCTCTTCTCCCACTTTCACTACGAACAATATCTACCAGGGCTTCGATTCACGAATCTCTTTCCGGGCTTCTCTAAATTCTCAACAACAGTCACTTTGTCAAATCCTGAGATCAGTTCTCTTTCTTTACTTTTTTCTATTCAGAGCAGAGTTTGTCCCACTCTCTAATTCCTTTTCCTCCTCTTCGTCCTTTCTTCCTCCTCCTTTTCCCCCTCTTCCTCTCCCTCTTGTTCTGTGCCTCCTCCTCCTTCCTCTTCTGCTTAATTTACGAAGGAAAGAGGTTTATTTTGACTCCTAGAGGCTGGAAGTCCAAGAACATGGCACCAGCATCTGCTTAGCTTCTGTTGAGGGCCTTCTGCTGCTTCAACTCATGTCCGGAGGTAGAAGGGGCAAGTAGGTGTGTGAGGAAGAGAAGTGCACTTGCTTTGTAACAGCCAGCTGTCCTGGTTTATCAGTCCCTCCAGGGCAAGAACTCACTCTTATGAGAAAGGCATTAATCCATGGCTCCACCTTACACACAAACACCTCCTACCAGTCCAATACTGTCACATAGAGGAATTAAGCTCCAACATGAGTTTTGGTGGAGACAAACCATATTCAAGCCATCACATTTTCCTAAAAGTTTGACGCTCTTCTCTTCTTTAGTATCACAGGTGGCTTTACTGTTGTCCAAGTAAGCCAACTTATAATGTAGAAGTCATTCCTATTACCTAATTCATTTTTTCCTTTCTCCTTTATTCCCATAATACTTTCTTTACATCTGAGATTCCACATTTTTTTTAAAAAGTGCTATGGAACCTGATAATTGTCCTCTTCACCCCTCTATGTTTTCTTTATAGGCAAATTTATTTAGCTCCCAAATTTTAATTGCCATCTATATGCTGGGGCTTCAATTTTATTTCTAAAGTCTTAATGTCTCCCTTTAGCTCTAGACTCATATAATGACCTAACTACATACAACTGCTAAGATATTTACTAGACACAATGAATATAACCTGGTCCTGCCACACCGTCTTCCCAAAGAAAATTTGATAATCTCCTACTTCTACCAAAACTTATCCTTCCCTACCCTTCCCCATCTCAATTTATAAGACTATTATTCATCTCAAAGTATAAATAATTTAAAGAGCAAAATGAAATATCAATGATAGGAAACAGGGAGGTAGACTTTTGCAGATGGGAAGAAGATCTAGGGATGGAGGGAGAGGGGATAAACAGGAGTAGAAGGAGAAGTAAAAAGGATTAAGATATAATATATACATTTACCAATTCCCCATAATGAATATATTCATTATGCATCTCAAACATGTACTAATAAAAACATTTTATTTTATTTGATGGCAAAGGCAAAAGCCTAGGTATTATCCTTAATTCCTACCTTTCCCACACCAATCATTAGCAAATTGTTAGCTCTTACTCCAGAATATGTGCCAAATCTATATCCTTTTATCTCTTACCACTGCTTCCTACCTCTCTACTTTATCTCTGACCATTTCTTTTCCAACCTCACTGTGCTCTACACCCCTTGGATTCTTATTCCTTCTCCTTAGTTCTTCACATAGCTACTCCTTGAGGGAAATACTGCCTTGACTCCCTCATTTAAAAATGGATCTCTCCCCAATAATTCTAGACTACTGCATCTTCATTTGTTTTCTTCACAGTACTCAGCAGAATCTGAAATGATTCTAGTTGGTATATTTAGTGTGTGCCTCTTTTCTAAGTCTAAACTCTATAAGGCCACTGTTGTATGTTCAGGTCCTAGAACATAGTTGAATAAATGAATGGGATTGCAAAGGAACAAAGAGGTTAATGCAATCAAATGTGCAGGTTAAAAAAATATCACTCTGGCAGGAGAGCTGGAGCTGATACCAAGAGACCCAAAAGAAAGCTGCTAGAGCAGTTGGGTGAGTGAAGGTGGGAGCACTGTGAGGGCTTAGATGGTGAGTAGCAAATGAATTTCATAGACATTTTAGAAAGAAAATTACTTGTCTTGTCACAATTGGATATGAAAAATGAGGATAAGTAAAGGGATATTTAAAGAGTGTTGTCAAGGTTTTGTGTGTATGCCTCACTGACTTAGGGACACTGGGAGAGGCCCGAATATAAGGAGCAAATAATAAATTGTTTTGGGGAATGCTAAATTTGATTTCTCTTGATATATTCATGAAAAGATGGTAAATGGGAGGGAGATATAAAAGGCTGGTTCTCTGAAGGATATCAGATCTAGACTAAGGTTATAAATTTGTGAGTCATTTGTGTATACATAGGTGGTAACAGGTCATCATGTGCATGGACAAGTTTACCTAGGAAGAAAATACAGTGTGACAAAGGAGAATTAGGGATGGACTCACAGAAAGTAAAAAGAATAAGTCAGAGGGAGAGCGAGAGAAAGACTCATGGAAGGTGAAAATAAATTGGAGAGAGAAAGAAAAAAGGAGGAGGAGGGGAAAAGGGGAAGAGAAAGAAAGAAACAGCAAGGCAAAGGAGAGGAAGAGGAAGAGGAAATGGCCTGTGAGATGAGGAAATATGAACACAAGATCAGTGCCTGGCAGCCTGTTTCCCTCCTCTTCATCTTCCTGCCTGCTCTTATTCAGTGACTCACTAGCTGACTTAGCTTTGTGCCTGGCCTGGTGCCAGGTTTTGCTTTTGCTCTGTCCCACAGTGAGTTCTAGTGTTTATAAATGCTGTTTTTAGTCTTTGTCATTGAGTGGTGACCTGTTTCATCTTTCCTGTACCAGTGCTGGACTTCAAATACCAAAAAATATTCCCTGACTACATGGCATGACCCACCCTACTGCATATGAAGCAGCATAGTGTAATGGAGTACTGGGCCAGAATATGTTGATTCAAATTTTGGTTCTGCCACTTCCTATTATTTATCGTTTTTGTGCTGTTTGTACCATCTATAAAAAGAGAATAAAAATAGCATCTATTTCAGAGGTCTGCTGTGAGAAGTAGAATTTATGTAAAGCACTTACAATACTGTAGGTGCCTAATAGTATTTGCTGAATAAATGTTAGCTATTATGCTATTTGCCAAAGGCTCTGATAAAAGTATCTTCAGCTCATCATTGCTGGTTTAAAACTAGAGACAGTAAGGTAAGGGTTGGAGTGAAGAAGATAGGTAGATCTCTGAAAATATGACCTGAGTGAAAAAGAAACCAGACATGTAGAGATAACAGCAAGTGAGAACAAGCTTGGTATGCTACATGAATAGAAATATCAGAGCTCTGGTGTGGCCAGAGCATAGCGCAAAAGTAGAGAATGGTAGGAAAGGTAGATGAAAGTTGTATCATGTCCTGCTCAGAGGCCACAGTAAGAAGTTTACATTTTATTTTAAATTTAGTGGAAGCTACTGAATTATGTGATCATTTTGAATACTCTATGAAGAATAAAGTGCGACTGATGGGACAAGAGGAGAAGTGGGAAGACCAGGTAACATGACTATTATAAAACCATAGAGAAGAATGAAGGCAGCTTGGACTATGATGGTACAGGTGGAGATGAAAAGCAGCATGTAGACCGCAATGGCTTCTGGGAGTGGAAGTGGCACTATCTATTGATGGATATATTGGACAAAAGAGGGAATATGAAAAATCCTTAGGTTTTTTAGCTTGAGCATCTGTTATGCTATTTCCTGAGACACAAGGAGAAATAAATGGGCCTGAGAGATGGGTGGGAATTAATTCAGGTAAATAAACTATCATGTGAATTATCTTTCACCTCTGGATATTTTCCACTTAGTTCTGGTGACAATTTCTTCAGGTTAGTACTAAGGGCTGGGGCTCTCATTATTTGCAACATTTGAAAAATAAAGAATTCCTTTGATTATGATCTCTTGTGACCTGCAGGGTCACAGACACATATGGTACCATCATTATGCTGGGTCCTGAACTTTACTCAACCACACTATCTGCTTTGTAGCATACTACTAAGAGGTTCAGTAACTTTCTATCACCTTTGCTTAGGGTATGAGAAAAACATCAACTACTTTCCAGATCTTAGAACTGAATGATTATACTGGAGTACCTCAAATTGTTTTTTGACCTGAGCAATATTAAAATGAGTCTCATTTCAAAGGTTAAGAAAAGAATCATGGGCCGGTGAGATGGCTCAGCGGCTTAAGCGCCTGCCTTGCAAGCGCGAGGGCCCGAGTTCGACTCCCGGATCCCACATACGAAAAAGGGGCCGGTGATATCGCTCAGCGGCACGGGCGCCTGTTGGTGCGCGAGGTCCTGAGGTCGACCCCCCGGTACCCACAAAAAAAAAAAAAAGAAAGAAAAGAATCATATAAATCAAGAATCAAGGACTTACTCAACTTGATACTAAAACACACAATTTTAGATAGTACTATGTAGGTTTAAAGAAATTTATGAAAATATGTATTACTAAAATATTCCTCCTACTATTCTTTGACCACATACTTTAATGGGGGCCATGTATGTTGTCTTCCAAACTAGGATACTTATAAGAATGAAAGAGGACACTATGGATAATTATAAGCAAACACTAGGTCTGTGTATATACATGGGAATCTAAACCCACTCCATTTATAAAGCCTGAGATCTTAAGAATGAAAGCTCACAGTATTTGGCTCTATTTAGCTAAATTAGGTCATAAAATATAAAAAATAAAATTTTTAAAAATCAGGAATTCCGTGTCTTTCTAAATTCCTATTCTCCTTTGTTTTCCATTTAATTGAATTAGATATATAAGAACTGAACAAGTTTTGAAAAGTCAGTTTGTTAAATTAAATTTGTGATACAAATCCAGATAAGGGCCGGTGAGATGGCTCAGCGGCGTAAGCGCCTGCCTTGCAAGCGCGAGGGCCCGAGTTCAACTCCAGCAACCCACATACGAAAAAGGGGCCAGTGATATCGCTCAGCGGCACGGGCGCCTGCTGGCGCGCGAGGTCCTGAGGTCGACCCCCCGGTACCCACAAAAAGAAAAAAAAAAAAAAAAAAACAAATCCAGATAAAATTCTCAGTCATTATACAGATCTAGGTTATAGGGTTTTAAAAACATAGATAAGATGTCATAAATCTATCATCTATACATTAAAAGAAAAATTAATTTCCAAATACTAAAATAATATTATAATAATAAAAACTATACACAATATTTGTTATAGTTAATACATAATATATATTATAGGTTTATTAAAATATATACATGCAAAGGAAATATCACTTATATATAGAACAAGATTGTCATTTCTAGAACTAAGCGAAATCAAGCTGAACACTACATCTTTAGTATCCAAAAGGAAAAGGTTCCCGCCTAATGTAAATAGATACTTGTGGGTTTTATTTTCTCATTTTCAGTTATCATTTCCAAAATACGCTGTATTTTCTGTGTAACCCATTTTTCACCTGCCCAATTACTAGCAATCTTTTTTCTACTATCAAAAATGATCATTTGTTTCTTTATTGTAGTAGATAAAACATCCTTTCATTGTTTCAGCTCACAAGCTGTGCAGATCCTACCCACTGTTCTTGCCTCCAGCACTTCACATTATTGGTGTATTATTTCATGCATGCCCTACTCTTTTATCAATTGCTTTTGAAGTAATGTTAATAGACTAGAAAATTGAGACATTTATGAAGTATAGGCAGTGTTTATGAAAAAATCCATAAAATATGACACAGGCAAGACAAGATAAAAGCAGCATTTTAATAGATTATGGCAAAGAGATCCTGTCAGAGCTGACAACTAACTCCTTTGAGATCACTAATTTTTATGGGATTAATTCTGTGGTATAAAAAATGAAGTTAAATGTCCTAATTAATCTGTAAATAGCACATCCACAATTAAACCTTGTGGCCTCTTCTTGGATTGGAACTGCAATGATTTTTGAAAAGTAATTATCTCATATTCATAATGAAGGTTTCTCTTTTTTTCTTTTCTTTTATTTCTTGTGGCATTTCAGCTAAATATCCGCCTAGATTCAAATTCGAATAACAGTCTTTTGTGCACAGTTTGGTGTGCAGCCATATTGATAATCATAAATTATCTAGTTATAAATGGTTTCTATATGTAAAAAAATTTGGGGAAATAGTGTAGGAGCGAGGTGGTAGAAGGAAGCTACAGTTTTTCTATTTTGGTGTAACTTTCTTTGTTCTACAATTTATAGCACCAAGAAAAAGGTGAGTTTCCTTCTTGAAGGCAGTAATGATGTGGTGAGGCCCTGTCTTCAGATGAAGGAATTAAAAAGTTTGTTATTCAGGAGCCAGAATATTAAGCAATGCTTGGCTTTTCTAACATGATGCTATGGTCAGTTACTCAAGAAACACTGGCTCCATTCCTTTCTTCTTTCTTTCCATATTTAGTAATTTGAATTTAATAATTCTTTCTGTAAGTGTAATCTGTATGTAATGAAATAGAAATACAATTTATTAAAAAAATAAATAGTTTAGAATATTTTTTTAAGAGTAGATGTTAATAAAATCTTTAGAATTCATATTCATTATTTTATCTGATTCTGACAGAGTCTTCAAAGATAAGGATTAATGTTCCACCTTGTTAAAAATAAAGAAACTGGGGTCCAAGCATGTTAAAGAAAGTACCCAAATCTTAAAATGAGTTTAAGTGCTGATAAATCCATAGTAAGGTTGGAAATGAATTTAATACACACAGTATATTGAACATCATAGTTTAGCAACATAATATCCTGCATAGGATCAGTTGTTTCCCCTCATGATCTTACTGAATGATTGGGACTTGTGGTTTACTGCTGCTGTCCAGCATCACAAGAAAGTATCATACTGCATAAACCTAGACCGGGGAAAGATAAAAATTCAAACTTAAAGGTATGGTTTCTGCTGCATGTGGATAGCTTCTGCTAAATTCAAAAGATTATGAGTAGAATGATTGAAAGTTTGAGATTGCCTGTATATAGTAGGAGACAGTTCAGCTTCTGGAAGCTAGACTTCCTGACTCCAAATTCAATGTATTTTTCATTATAAGTATACTCTGAGATTATTTTTTGGAATCAGAAATAATCTCATGATAAAATAAAATATTCTATCCATATTGGTGAAGAGTAATTATTCAAATCAGTGTGTTCTTACATAAAAAACAATAACAAAAGAAGGATTAATAATGTATTAGTGGTTTTTGTTACAATAAAGAACTACCTCAGGCTGAGTAACTTTATCAAGAAGAGTTTGGGAGCCTAAAAGTACCAGAATGCCGCACTGACCAACCTTGCAAAACATGAATGCTTGAGGGACAAACTGCATTCCAACCACAGCCAGTGACTACTTGCTTTTCATTTAGGTTTTGGAGGAATGGCAACATACTCATATTTTTAAAAGAAGGGCAGTTATTTTCTTCACTGGATCCCACGAAAAGTAGGATTATGAAAATTAATCATATATTCACTTTGATTTTAAGGGCCTGAAAAAGGTAAGCTGTAGTTATATTCTGAAGATAATACTACAGCAAAATGGTATGATACTACTGTGTTTTAAACAAAGACCTTTTAAGATGCCAGTGCTTAGCAAAGTACTGCCAATATTAAGAAAATAAATAGGTTTCCAGATGAATATTATGTTTTCTGATGCTTATAGTCTTTTATCAACAGTTCAGATATCTAGAGTTACCTGATCAGTTGATGTGGTTAATTTGACTAAATGATATATTTACCTGCTTATCTAACTGATTTATAGGCTAGTTAAAATTTCTCACATTTCACAAGAAAATGGTGAATTGAGAAACACTATGATTTGCTCAAAATCATAAACAAATTATGTTTCAAATTCCTTAGTAGAATTTACTACTTCTGATTCTAAATACAAGTTCCCACTCTAATAAATTACCTTACCTCATTTTATCAGACTATTATTCAGTCAAAACCTTGAGAATACACATTCTAAGATTTTAGAATATCCACTGATGGAACCTCTTTTCAACAAGAGAAACATTTGAGAACAGAAAGGCCCAGTATTATAAACAAGATTGCAAAGAGAAGTCCTCAGCTGACAGAAAGGGAAAATAATAAATGGCACCTTTTTCATCTCTAAACTCTCTAATTCCAAGAAAACACCTTAAAGCCTTTGCCTTGGGTAAAAAATATTTGAAATGCCAAATCTGGTTATCAATTCATCTCTATGTGTGTTGGGAAGGATTACTATAGTTAAGTATATTCTAAGCCTGTTTATACCCAGCATTACTCCTGATGTTCCAGTAAGAGTGCCTATTTTTATTTTTGAAGTGACACTAACCTGAGAAAAAAGGAAAAAAGAGTGTTTTAAAACATTCTTCAAAGCTCTTCTCTATGAAGCTATTTTGATGGGTTTTAACACAAGAAAAAATCATGCAGCAGCTAAATTAATCTTACTTTCACATTCTCTGAATACAAATAACAAATGAATGCGATGCACTTACAAAGACTGATTATCAAATTTGTAATTCTGCTTATTTTATACTGTAACTATGTCCTAGAATTGAAAATAGAGACAACTCATTACAAAGGGGCACATTTAATATTATTGTTTTCACATCTTCATATAAGAACAAATATGGAAATATCCTTATACAGCATGGTGGATATACTGTGGAATTTTCACAAGACCAAACCATATACTCAGTAATGGTACAGAGAAATGCATGAGGATTTTAAAGTTCTTAGTCACATTTATCAAATAAACAACTTGAATGTCTTTGGTAAGGTAGTATGCTGTTGATTTTATGATATACAGTGCTTCATTTTAAATATATTTAAAGGGTGCACATTCATTCTTTATGTAATGTCTCCAAATCATTCCTAATAGTCCTTATACTCACAAAGTGCTCAATATCATTAAATAGAAAATAATGACTATAGTCTTAAAGAATGTAGAGCTAATTTTCATGACTTTAACCATAGACCCATGGATACTTTGCAAGTACAAAATTAACATTATCCAAAACACTTATGTTTTTATTTTCTGATTACTCCCATGATTCAAACCATGTAAGGTTTTGATATTAGATTACTTCCTTAAACATTTGTTTGCTTCTTTAGAAAGTTCATAATTGAATTAATATCTACTATCTCTCTACTTGCCACAAAACCATCTGTGTGAAGGTTTGATGAAATTTGAGGCAAAATATAGAGGAAACCATAGATTGTTGGTTATTGTGTTTAGATCATTTTAAAACTTATTAAAGATCTCACATCAACAGG
Organism: Erethizon dorsatum; assembly: GCA_028451465.1. Lineage (NCBI taxonomy): Eukaryota > Metazoa > Chordata > Mammalia > Rodentia > Erethizontidae > Erethizon > Erethizon dorsatum. The sequence goes on from CM051823.1 coordinate 44,235,613, forward strand.
ATTCTATGCATATTTCTAATGAAGATAAGTTACAATTTAATTTTCAAATTTTATAAAAACCTCTGTTCCTTTTTTACAGCTATCACTCAGGAGATAAAAAATAAAATTATAATAAAATAGAAATTTAAAAAACATGAAGGAAAAGAAACACACAAATAGTCAAGACCTTTAGTCAACATGGTAAATCAAGTCCTGTAATTTTTCAGTGTTTCATCCATTATCTTGTGTTGGGTAATGGTATTGGTGGAACAGTAAGCTGTTAACATCTGTGCACTTTGGATCACCTTAACCCAGCTGGTTCCTTTCCAAAGTGCTCATCTTTTGTTCTTAGTATGTTCTGACCTAAAGACAGCAATGTGTTTTCTGCAGCCAGGATATCCTCTTCAAGAGTGTCAGACAACCTCAAATGATTGATGTGCTAGATTGGTGCTGTGGTATTTTAGTTTTTAGTCTCTAGTAAATCTAGAGTTCATTATATAACACTTCCAATTAGATCTACTCTTATTAACTTCATCATACTTTTCTTGTTTTCCTTTATCTTGTAAGTGGGTTTGAAACTTACAACACAGTGTGTTGCTAAAATAATTTTTACAATATTACACATAAATAAAACATATTTCCCACTATGGGAAACATTTTGAACAGTGAAGTTAATTGGCTCTCTTCCTTTTTAAACTATGCTGTGCATTCATATTCCAAGCTTGACACATGATTCCTAGGCCTACTATGCAAACTAGAAATCATTTACTACTTTCCCTTTACTTCTTTCATTCTACTACTTCTTACTATGTGCATTAATCATCTTTTGATCACTATAAAAAATACCTGAGGTCATTAACTTCTATCAATCAGTATAACAAACAGATGAGACAGCTAACTTATAAAGGGAAAATGTTTATTTTGACTTACAGTTTTAGAGATTCCAGTCCATGAACTTCTGGTAGACACCTGGATAATAATGGCAGGAAGGGTGTGGTAGAGCAAAACTGCTCATGCCTTGGCTAGGAGGCAAAAGAGTGAAGGAAGAAGGGGCCAGGGTCCCATGGTCCCCCTCAAGTGTATATCCCTGTCACTTAAAGACTTCCTGCTAGGCACCACTTTTTAAAGGTTTTACCCTCTCCCAATAGAGCCTCCCTGAGGACTAAGTCTTCAACCTATGAGCGTTTGGTAATATTCAAGATCCAGATTATGGCCCTATGTTTACTTACGTAGATACTGCCCTACCTATTCTAAGGTTCTTTACTGAGTTACGGTCTTTAACCACTCAAAGCCCAAGCAGGGAATGGGCAGGCTCATTTAGGTATGCTTCTTTGCTACAGAGATGTTTTCACATAAACACACACCTCCTTCATCTCAAAGTATTAATTCTAAACCTCTTGCCTTAACACAAATGGAATCATGTCTCCCAATATTTTGAGTGTGGTTTTGAGTCTTTTGACCAACTGTCCTTTTAGGGCCTCATAAAACCTTTAATTCTGATGCTAAGAACTGAGTTTTTGGCCTCAACATTTTGCTTTCATTCTGACTATATTTGGATTTTTCCTCCTAATAGGTTACCTTCCTCAGTAAACATGGGGGTCACTATGGATTCCAGAATTTTGTAACTGTCTCAGCAGAGCCATCTGCAGAGAACATACCCCGTTCATAATGTCCTCCAAAATTAATCCCCAGCTGGGGAAAGTCAAGAAGACTCAGTAGATGCTACCATATGCCCATAGGCACCAAAACCACTTCAGGGCCTGAAGGGTTAGAGGAAATGGAGCATTCAGAGGTAAAGAAAGCTGGGGAAAATTTTGATGATTGTTTAGGGCTCTTCTAGTGTGGCTGTGACCAGTACAATGATTAAAAAATAATTTCAAGTCATTTAAAACTTTTTGCTTTAGTATATTTGCACTGTTTTGTATCCACAGATTTTTTATTAGTTATAGGAGAAAAACTGATAACCATACAGTAGACAAATTGGGTAATACTGTGCCAAAATAAATATCACCATTAAGGAGAGATGGGCATAGAGTTCATCCAGGTGTGACACCCAGAGAAGAACAAAATTTTATTGATGTTTGATTCATGTTTGGCACAAGACACTTAGCATCAATGTACTCATTAGGAAACATCACACAAAACCCAAAGAGCTTTTTATTATCAAAATGGAATTATTGTTATGAAAAGTGTCAATGCTATATATAAAGACAAAGAAAAATTTGAAAATGTTCTGGATTAAAGAAGACTGAAAAGACTAAATTTAATGACTAATCCTACACTGATGCCTATACTAGAGAAAAAATAATACTACGAAGGAAATGATTGTGTCAAAAAAAAGAATACAGATGAAAGATTTAAAAATGCATAAATTTTACATTACTTGTATGTAGGACAATATTCCTGTTTTTAGGAAATAGACACTGAAGTATAAGGGAGTAAAGGGCTGTACAACTAATATTCAAAGGTTAAGAAAATATCAGTTCTTGTGTATATGCATATGAATACACATTTTATTTATACATATATACACATAAGTACACATGTATCCATATATATGTAATAAAAGAGAGGGGAGATTGATTAGTATACTTATCTGATAGAGCAAATGTCAACAACAGGTGAGTATGGGTAGAATATAGATAGATAAATATTCTGTATATTCATTTTATTTTTGCTGCTTTTTTTAAAAAGTTTGAGATAATTGCAAAACAAAATTCCAAAGAAATAAAAAGTACTTTAGAATGTCAAAGACTTCTTATAATTTACCACAAAAAAGTATGTGAGGTGATGGGCATATTAACTAGCTTGATTTAATCATTTTGTAATACAAACTTCTATTTCCCATATAAATATACAACTATTATATGTCAATGAAAGGTAAAATTTAAAAACTCCAAAAACAAAACAAAAAAAAGAGGGTGGGGAATGCCTGAGGAAGGCATGAAATTTGTGCAGCAGACAGAAATTTCTTAAGTGCTAAGTAGTCCAAAACCACAAGTAGAGTATTTGGATAAACCACAATTGGCAAATTAATTCTTACTGAGAGTAGAGTACCATCCTGAAGTCCAGAGAAGAGTCTTTTTTCCTCCTGTGTCATACACATTTAGAAGCTGAAATATCTTGCATTTTAATGAGACATACATAAAAATGACTATTATTGCATATGTTATTTGATACTACTATACACAAACATAATAAATGCAATTTGAATGTAACAATAAAATGATCATCACTATGTATAGAATTAAAATGTGCTTATCTGAAAGTTAGCAGATAAAGAGATACTGCCAAGACAAGCAAGTCAAGTGAGAATGGACATTCAAAGTACATTATTGTATTACTAGAACATCTGGTACTAACACTGTCAAGTTTACATATGTTCTCAAACACTTATTTATGTAACAATCAAATGCTAAGCATTCCAGCTGTACTTGTAAACTTTTTATGAACTGAAGTCATATGCATAAGCTCAGCTTAATATACTTTACAGAGGGAAGTGTGTGAGGAAACTATTAACTCTCAGAGGCATGATGGTGGTTCAGCTTTCTGTCAGTGTTATGAATTTGGGACTCATGTTAGAGCTGAGCTGCTGGCCCAGGTGAGATTCATTTCATTCTAGCAAGTAGAATCAGAAATACCTAACCAATGGGTCATGTCATGATTTGGCAGTTATCTTTTTAGGACATAATCTACTCAGGAAAAAAATGTTATAAGGGGAAAAACAGAGTAATGATATGCTGAAAAGTCACGAAGTAAAAGGACGTTTGACATTAAAGTGAAGAATATACTTTTCCTCAACCCATCCCACAATGAACACAAGTAGACTGAGTGATTGTGGCAATACATAAATTAGAAAAAGCACAACAGAGGAGGTATTTTGGTACGATAACCATGTAATATTACACCAAATGAAAATCAGTTGGGTGAAACTTGCTTCCTTAGATGAAGAATTAATAGAAATGACTTTAAACCTACTTCATAAAAATCAAAAGGCAGGAACAGAGGGCAGTGAGCGTTTTTATGCTCTATTTTGCTCTTCTACTAACAAAAGAAAGCAGATGCACATATTTCCCCAAATTTGCCTAATCATTGTTTTAATGCAATTTCTAGAGTATGAAATATTGCAAAATGGAATTTTATTTTATTAACACAAAATTTTATCTAAGTGATTTGTTTTTGAGAAAAATATAATTCCCTTCTACCCTTAATCCAACAGCAGGACTCTGAATATTGTCTTAGAATTAATCAGATGTATCAGAGTGATCTGCTGATTTTGAAGTAATATCTGTAATCTGTGGGATCCTATTGCATGTACTTTTAAACTATCAGCATTTTACCTGTGCCAACAGTTGCAATCATAAATCTTAGGCCTAGGAAAAATTCTTGGGTTTGTGCTATGTCACAGTAGATTTAGCACAGCAACTTGGAACTTTAGATGTACATTTGAATCACTTGGAGAACATTTAAAAATTGCAAAAGGGAAGGAGAACAAGAGATGCAGGAAGTGGGGGGAGGAAAGGAGGGGAAGGGGATAAAAAAAGAATTAAGATGTGTTACATACATGTACCAATTCCCAATGATGAATGTAATCATTACATACTGTAAACATGGACTAATAAAAAGAAGCATTGAAAATATAAACCCAGGACCCACCCCAGACCAAGTAAATCAGAATGAAAGTCAGGCACTAGGTGCTCCCCATCTGTCTTTCAACTGGGCTTTGCAAAGTTTAGAGTTATAATTACAATGGCTCTGACTAAACTCTACTTCTCACATCTTGACAACAGCTTCAGTACTTTTAAGGGACTGTCTGTGGTTCAGCATTTTTGTCTTCCACACACTACCTTTCCCCCATTTTAACTGAGGAAAGATGGAATAAGACAAGTTGATTTTTTTCACTTTTCACAAATTATTAAAAATGTCAATTTTTGCATTCAAAACTGCATGATGCAGTCATGAAAGAGAAGAAGGGGATAAGATGTAGGTGGGAGTTTAAATCATAAGTAGGACAGGACATAACCTTTTAAGAATGTATTTTAGAGCTATTTGGTTATTTGAAAAAATATATATATGGAAGTTCAGCTTTAAAAAGAATGACTCTAAATCCTAGTCTGCCTGGGTAGTCTGCCTAGTTTGAGGGTAGCCTCAGTATAATTGCTAATAGAAACTTCTTTGACACTGGTGCCCTGTTTAGATTATAAATTATACTAAAAGGGTTTGGAAACTTCTTACTGAGCAGAAAATTTAGTCCAAAAATAAAGACAAGATACATTAATTTTTTTTGTGTGTGGGTACCAGGGGGTCGAACTCAGGACCTCAAGCGCCAGCAGGCTCCCATGCCGCTGAGCAATATCACAGGCCCTTTTTTCGTATGTGGGTTCCAGGAGTCGAACTCAGGACCTAGCGCTTGTCAGGCAGGCACTTACGCCGCTAAGCCATCTCACCGGCCCAGATACATTAATTATACATAGTAGGTACTCAATAAATATTAGTTACTATATGATTATTATCATTATTAATTCACACAAGCTTTAAAGATAATCTGCAAGTTTCAATAAAACAAAAACAAACATACAAAACCCCAGATTCCATCTGCATCTTGGCAATTGAAGATTAGTTTTTTCTACAGCCCCACTAGTGTCTATGTAGTGTCATCTCCAAAAATAGATGGAAGTCTTCATACTCCTTTTTTTGTACAAAAATAGAATTTAAGATAATTACACAAAGATCTGTCTTCAAACTGTCAGAGAAATTTGCATATTATAAAACTAGCATTTTTAATCATGACCAAATAAATGCCCTTTCTTATGATTATTAATTCAAGTTTAGTAATTTGTGTTTGGTCCTTTGAGATAAGAAAACGTGTGCACATGCACATGAATGAAAGAGACAGAGAGAGAGAGAGAGAGAACAAGAGCAGGAATGGCATTTAGATCTGCTTTAAATATAGCTATCTGAAATGTTCTCTTGTTTTGACTTATTCCAGAAGGAAAACTTAAAACAATGAGTAAATGAGTATAAGTTACAAAAAGACATATTTTAGCTCAACATAAGGATTTTTAAAATAGAGTTGTCCAACAGAATGGATTGTTTCAGGAAATGATGAGCTCCTTTGCTGAAGATATCCAAATTGAGACCGGATGAGCATATGCCAAGGATGCTGCAGGAAACATTTCTGCACTGTGTGGGAGGTTAGCCAATAGAAGATGATGTCTTTGGTTCCTTCCAACGTTAAATTTTATAATCTTACGACTATTCCAGACAGGAATAACTACTTTAATGACACACAGTCTGAAGTCTGGTTAAGAAAATAAAGCAACGACAACTAAAACCCAACTCCCCTACTGAAGAATTAGAGATTATTTGCTGAATTATTTAATTGTAGAAAACAAGAGGATAAAAACCTAGGCAGAAAGCCAGTGAAGGGCTGAGCAAAGTTTCTCAGTCTCACAGAGAAAAACCCTGGAGTACTACGGAGACAAAAACTAGAGTTCACAAATTTCCAAGTTGGAAGAATCCTGGCTGAAATTTCCAGAATCTCAATTGAGAATTCAGCTTCCACATACTAGAAACATATAGATAAACAAGTGGGTTGACTGAGATTTACATAATCTGTAATCGAGTCCCAGAATTAGAAAAGGGTAAACTGACAATGCTCTATTTGTTCATCAGATTCGTGAAGAATAGTGGTACCATCCAGAGTCACTACAGCTTAACAAAGACAAAACTTACCATTAATAAAAATAGATATAACATATATGACACAGAACAGGATAGGAAAAAACCTCCACAGATTCATCAATGACTAATTTATTGTAATTATCCAGTTGGGTAGGAAGAGCTATGATTAATATGTTACAAATAAAAGATATAGTGAAAAATGTAAAGAGTTAGAATTTACAAAAAATAAAAAGAATTAAATATAAATTCTAGAACTAAAAAAATGTAAGAACTGAAATTTAAAACTCAGTAAGTGATTTAAATAGAATATTAGAAGCTGACACGAGAATTTTGACATGAAAAACTGACATGATCTGGAAGAAACATCAGAAGGTATTTTTGCTGAAATTTGGTGAATAAAAAGGATAGAAATACTAAAAGATTCTAGCTTCAAGAAGGGACTATTGCAAAGTCATGCCTAATTGGACCCAGGAGGTATAAGAGAGAGAGAGAGAAAAAATAGGACACAAGCAATTGAAGAAGGTAAAGAATATCCAAAGTGAAAGACATTGAGGCAAAGAAAACCACACCTGAGTATATCAAGGAAAACCTGCTGAAAACCAAAGACAAAGAAAAAAATGAAAAAAAGGTAAAAATGGCTAAAAGGCAAAATATATTACCTTCAAAGGTATAGAAATAAGAGTTATAGTTGACTTAATAGAGATTTAAAAAAAGACAATGGAATATTATTTTCAAACTGTTGAAAGAAAACTGTTTTCTTAAAATTTTCACCTAGCAAAAATATTCTCCAAAAATGAAGATAAAAAAAGCAATTTTCAAATAAACAAAATCCAGTAAATTTTTCATTGGTATGTACATATATATATATATATATATATATATATATATATATATATTTTTTTTTTTTTTTAAAAGACAAAAAAATTTAGAGAGAACGAAATTTCAAAACAATATTATAGGAGGGTAACAATGGTTAATATATTGTGTGTTGTTATCTTTAAATTAGTTTCTCAGGGTACAAGATATCAGCATTCAATTGTTCAAACAATATTAGCACAAACTTTTCAATGAACTAAGTGGAATTAGTAGTGTATCTATCTTAATTATCTCATATACATATATACATATATATAATTTTTTTCTTTTCCCTTCCTTCTTTTTTCCATTCCTCCATCCCAGTTTCTCTTTCCTTTTGAACAGTTTCTTACTGTCTTACCATATCTATTATACATTTTGGATTTTATTTACTCTTTCAGTTTCTCACACTAGGGAGACAATACGATGTTTACACATGTGTGTCCAGTTTATTTCACTTATGCATATAATCTCGAGTTGCATCCATTTACCTATAAAAGTCTCCAGTTTATCTTTCTTTACGGCTGAGTAATACTCCATTGTATAGAAATACCACATCTTTTTTATCCATTCCTCGGTTGATGTGCATTTGGGTTATTTCCAAGATCTGGCTATTACAAATTGCACTGCTATAAACCTGGGCGCGCATATATCGCTGTGGTATGATGTTTTTAATTATTCTGGGAAGATACCCAGAAGTGGAATATCTGGGTCAAATGGGACCTCCAATCCTAGTTTTTTGAGGAGTCTCCACATTGATTTCCACAGTGGCTGCACCAGTTGACACTCCCACCAACAGTGGAGAAGGGTTCCTTTTTCCCCACAGCCCCGCCAGCATTTGTTATTGGTTGATTTCTTGATAATAGCCATTCTTTCTGGGGTGAGATGGTATCTCAGTGTTGTTTTAATTTGCATCTCTCAAATGACTCACTGGTATATTCTTACAAAAATAAATAATAAGCTGAATTCTATTGGCAAAGGAAAATGATTCCAAATGGAAAGACAGAGATTCAAGAAAGAATTAATTATGAGTAAAAATGTGTATAGATATAAATGATTATTGACTATACAAAACAGTAATTATTATATCTGCTGGGGACTAAAACATGTAGGTTTAAAATGAGTGATAATAATAATACAAAGGGTGGCAATATAAGGAGTCAAAATATCTAAGGTCATAGCATTGTCCAGGAAATGTGAATGTATGAAGTCGTATTAGATTACAGGTCCTGCCAGGAAGCTGTAATCACCAGGATACGCACTAAAACATTGAAAGAATGTATAATTAACAAATAAGGGTTGGGAGAATAGAATAATGAAAAATTTCTAATCTAATTGAGTTTTAAAATTTTATAGTACATGTTTACAGCTCCCTTCTCCATCTCTTTATCCCCTTCTATTTCCAAAAGATTGATCTAATCTAATTAACTTTAAATGATAAAATGAAAGAAATAAAGAACTATAAAACAAGTGAGACAAACAGAAAATAGTTAGATGATAAGTATAAACACAAGTAAGTAATTAGTTGAATTATAAAGCAAATTTAAGTCCTTAAGGACTTAAGAACTTAAGGACTTAAATCCTTAAGGATTATTTAAATACAAGGATAGAGCAAGTTAGAAACAATAAGGTGGAAAAAGGTATACTATGGAAAAGATAACCAAAAAACTAATACATTGTCATATTATTAAAGTAGAACATGTGATAAAAGGAAATCCACTAGGACGATAAAAATATTTTAAATTAGATTGCATATACCTTCAAATATCTACAGCAATAATTGACAGAACTTAAGACAAATTCATATAAACAGCTTTCTCAGTTACTAATATCAAAGGGAAGGGCTGGTGAGATGGCTCAGCGGCGTAAGCGCCTGCCTGGCAAGCATGAGGGCCCGAGTTTGACTCCTCGAACCCACATATGAAAAACAGGCTGGTGACACCGCTCAGTGGCACGGGTGCCTGCTGGCATGCAAGGTCCTGAGGTCGACCCCAGGTACCCACAAAAAAAAAAAAAAAGGGAAAAAAATCATCAAAGATATAGATCAAAAGAACACTTCTCATAAACCTTAACTGATATTTATCAATATCAATCTTCTATAACTTTGCACACAATGATAGCTGATTGTACATTTTTTAAAAGTGCTTATGAATTATTTGCATTTGCTAAAATTCATCATGTGCTGGGCCATAAGGCAAGCTTCAACAAATTCAAAGACACTAAAATCATATAGAGTACATTCTTTAACCACCATTTAATTAAGCTAGAATTAAATAGCCAAAAACATAACAGATAGCTTTGCTTCATATCCTAAACTAAGACTGCAACAGATAAGCGCTGCCAGAAGTTTGCCACTGCAGAAACTGATCCAGGAAAAATTTTATATGCTTTAAATTGTTTTGTAAAATAAATTTACATATCTTTTCACTAATTACCAAGAAACTTGTATATCATGTGTTTTGAATAACGTTTTCTAGATGAAAACATATATAGGAATTTTTCCTTATTATTTTAAACCTACAAATCAAATTCTCCCAGTTTAAAGATATCCATGAACATACTCCAAATCAACAGGATTTTAGTTGTAAATATGGTTATTATAAAAAAGCAACTGTTCAACTTTCTTCACACACTTAACTTGAGTGCCGCAAAAACGAGAAAACCTTAATGAAGTCTAGTAGCTTGTGCAGACTGCTTATGTGGTCCAATGCTAGCTAGTGGCTAATGAAAAACACTCTGAACATAGAGGATCTCTTTGGGGTGAGAGTCTTTTCACCATTCTTCATGTCACTCTAGTGAGCAAGTCACGCTAGTGAGAAGAGTACTTCTGGCAACATGGTTTCTACACATACTCTGAAAAAGAAATTAATCATTAATGAATATGGTGAAGTAAGGAAAGGAAGGGAGGGAGGACAGCTGTGTGGAAGACAAGCTAACATAATGAATATGACGTGGGTCTTCCTCTAGTGTTAAGATTATGTTATTGGTGTTCGAGTTGAATGATTTATCCTAAGCATTTATTTCTCGTCCCTCCCCAAATTCCACTTAAGTAGTGATGACAGTAGGGATGGTAGAAACACAAATCTGAAAACATATTTTTAGCAATGCTAAAAGTTAGCTATTTTTAGCATGTAAGAATGGTAAGGAGGGCCGGTGAGATGGCTCAGCGGCATAAGCGCCTGCCCGGCAAGCATGAGGTCCTGAGTTCGACTCCTGGAACCCACATAAAGGAAAAAAAGGGCCGGTGATATCGTTCAGCAGCACAAGTGCTTGCTGGTAAGCACAAGGTCCTGAGGTCAACTCCTGGTACCACCTCCTCCCCCCCGCAAAAAAAAAAGAATGGTAAGGAACTTATAGAAGATATAAAGCCAAATTGGGAAAGAAAAACTAAGAAACAGTTGCAACAACTCAGAATCTGCGGATTCAAAAAGGAAAAGAAATGATGATAAGCACAGCAAATTCTTATACTTTATCCATCTACACCATTTTACATAGGGGTATGTGAAAATTAGTCTGCTTAACATTTCAGTTTGTTAAAAGTGAACTTTAGTTGGTTCTGTTAATCAGCCTAATTACTGAATGACTCTTTAAACATCTCTAATTGTTTCATTTTCATAGCAGCTCCCCCCAAACGTATTATCTGCTTTATATCACTAAAGATAATAAATAAAATAATTTTCAAGTTTTCTGTTTCCAAAGTTTATTTTGGGCAACCACACATAATACTATTTTCTCTGCTAAATTTGATGCCTTTTTGGGGTTATGTTGCTTATTCTTAAATATTATTTGGCTCTTGATTTTTTATATTTCTAAACAAGGGTCTTGATCTGTGATTATTTTTTTTTTATTTGCAATAATGCACTTAAAGTCAATGTGCTAATATATATAAGGGACATGCCAAAATTTTCTCATAAGCAAAAATTGTAGATAAGATTTATCAGAATAGTGCAAAAAGCATTTCACTACCATGAGAGGGGTATGCCAAAATGTTTCTAGTAAACAAAGACATTGTAAAAATGAGTAACAAAAATGATACTACTCCTTTTTACTCACTTAAGACTTGTAAAATTTCACTGAAGTATCTTAACTGTTTTATTTTTAAATTTTTATTAGTACATGTTTGCAGTACATTACTTTCATTGTGGAGAATTGGTACCTGTACATCATACATCTGGATTATTTTTTCACCTCTCCTCAAATCTCCCCCTTTTTGCCAGCATCAGATACATTTATTTCTTATAAGTCCTTATAAGGCAGCATGGTGGGCAGCACAGAAGCAGCGAAAAGTGGAAAAGAGCAGCAAGAATATGAAACACTGTTTCCCAAGGGAGCCCACAGAGCCAGCAGTTGGTGAGTGAAGTGAACTGGTGCTGGGCTTCAGTGCACAGACACAAGGAACAGAAGCACATGGGCAGGGCCACCATTTTATTTCAAAGAGTTCAGGGCGAACCCCAGCAGCAGAACAGTCCTGGGTCACTTCACTGCCAATGTCCCAGAGTGGAATGAGGGAAGAGACATCTGGTCACAGTAGACAGCTGGCAGTTGGGAAGCAGACTGGGGGTAATTCCACTAAGAGGTAGGAGCTGGGACCACCCAGACTCCACTCCAGTGGCCACCAAAAGTCAGTCTTAGCCCTTAAAAACAAAGGACTGGAAGTGTCCCCCTGGTCTGTGGCCAGCAGAGTGGCCTTGGCCCAACAGCACAAGCAGGCAAGCAGCCTTGGCCTATGGCAGACAAGGGCACTCCCTCCACCCTATGACCAGCATGTAAGAGGGGTTAGTGCTGTGAAACAGAGGAAGCTGTGCAAGGTCCAGAAGGAGCCAACTGTACACGAGTCTAGGACCAACCCCGGCCTTTCTGTACCCAAGAGCACCACAGCAATTGGGAGAGTGCCATAGAGATAATCATGTTAAGGAGAAGTGGACATCCAGAATGTTGCCAGCTGAAGACCAGCCCCAGCCCCTACAACCAGAGGCCAAGATCAGCCCTATGCCCAGCATAAGTCCTACTGCAAACCTGGCAGGGTTACACAGAACATTTCTGGGATCCGACTTGGACACTACCACAGAACCATGGACAACAGAGGAATTTTATTATTTTTCTTTTTCTTTGTTTGATTGGTTTTCCTTTTTCTGTCTGGATAGTGTTGGGTTTTTTTTTTTTTCCTATTTAGGTTTCTTACCTTTATTTTTGTTTTCTTCTTTTCATCTTCTTTCTCTCTTCCCTCAAATATCTCTCTTGATTTTATATTTTCATGAGAGTGAACATTGTCTCTTCTCTTTCTGGTTAACTTCAATGTTCTTTTCCTTTTTCTTTCATTCTTTCTCCCCTGAACTCTTCTCCAGTTTCCCCCAAATTGGGTAATCTTCCTTTGCCCTCCAGCCTCACTTCTACTATATCTCTCCACATTCGTCTCTCTGTTTTGTTCCCTATCCCTCTTAAATTCCTCCCCACACTCTGCTAAGAGGAAATATATCCTGATGTATGTTGGGTTTTGTTATATAACTACAGACTTTGCTTTTATGGTTAAAAGACCAAATTAATAGTTTCCACAGTATGTCAGTTGCTAGGATGTTCTTGATGCTACTGTTATTGCTAATTGTACTATGTTTGCAGGATGTCATACATGTTGTAATCAGTTTTTCTCCCTCATGTGACAACACTGTGATTGTCTGGGGTCATAACCATTACTATAGTCCAGTACCAAAGGAGCCAAATAGATAACAAATTCTCATCCTTAATAAATTGGGAAGGTAGGTTCTTGGGATGTATACAAAGACCAAGAACCACCTATACCTAGAAGACATCTCTGAGGAATAGACATTTCCTAGAGAAGCCTCGATTCTAGTGATAAATCTATCTACCATAAGAAATCTACAAGTGTCAACACAGAAAACAAAATAAAAAGTAGAAAATAGAAAATGACAAGACACAGAAGCAAAATGCAACCCCAGACCTCCAGCCCACCTAGGACAAATCCAGAGCACAATGAGATAGAGAAAATTGGAAGCCACCCCCTGAACTTTCTGAAATGATAGTAGCAGAAGTGAAAAAAACAAATGGATAAGGCTATAGAAAAAATAATATCTCAGGTAAAAAAAGAAATGATCAAAACGAAGAGATGCTCAACCTATCTAGAGTAGACACAGATAAAAAAATAGAGGCACTTAGAAAAATGATGGAAGCCATGAATGCCCAACATAGGAAAGAAATGGAATCCATTAAACAAATCTAAACAGATATCCAGGAGATTAAAAATTCCACTGAAAGTATATACAACAGAATAAAAAAAGGCAAGAATAGAATATCAGATCTTGAAGACAGAACAGCAGTTAGTGACCATAAAAAGGTATCTTAAAAAGAGCAAGGGACCATGAAAAACCAACCCAACAGCTGCAAGATGAAGCAAAGAAGAACAAAATAAGATTGTTCAATCTTACTGAATAATCAATGAGAGTCAATGATAAAGCTGGCGGTAGCACAAACACCATAAAGAAAAACCTCTTCATAGAAGTAATGGCAAAAAACTTCCCAAACATGGTAAAGAATTTGACATACAAATAAGTGAGGCATATAGAACTCCAAATAGCCATGCCCAAAATTAAAACTAGACCAAAGTATATAATAATCAAGATTCCAGAAATTCAGCACAAGAACAGAACATTAGGTCTAGGGATAAACCTTACCGTCACAGTGCCTGACAAGCAAGTGTGAGGCCATGAGTTCAATTATCAGTAACGAAAACAAAAAACAAAACAAAACAAAAAATACCCCAGAATATTAAAAGCGATTAGAGAAAGAAACAAATCACCTATAAAGGAAAGCCCATCAGAATCACAGCAGACTTTTCAACACAAACCCTTAAGTCAAGGAGAGTTTGTAGTGAAGTATTCCAAGTCCTGAAAGAAAACAAGCTCCAACCCAGATTGTTGTACCCTGCAAAGCTATCTTTCAAAATTGATGGAGAAATAAGATACTTCCATGACAAAGAACAACTAAAGAAATTCATAACCACCAAACCAGCTTACCAAAATGCTCTGAAGGATATTTTAATAAGAGATAATGAAGACCACAATTCCAAGAACACTAATAGAAAGAAGCCACTAGCAGGCAAGCAATTAAAGAGGGGAAAGACAGGGTACCAACAACAGGAAAAATAACATGACAAGGATAAGTCAACACATATCACTTATAACCATCAATGTTAATGGTCTCAATCCACCAATTAAAAGAAACAGACTGGCAGAATGGATCAAGAAACAAAATCCAACAATATGCTGCATACAAGAAACATGTTTAACTCAAAAAGAAATTCATAGACTGAAAGTCAAAGGATGGAAAACAATACTCCATGCTACAGGAACACAGAAAAAAGCAGGGGTAGCTATTCTATTTGCAGACAATGTGAACTTCAAGCCAAGAATGATCAAAAGAGACAAAGAAGGTCACTACATACTTGTTAGGGGAAAACTCCAAGAAGAAGAGATAACAAATATAAATATATATGCACCAAATATCAGTGCACCCAACTATGTGAAACAAATATTAATGGACATGAAAAGATCAAATAAGCACCAACACAATTGTAATGGGGGACCTTAATACCCCATTGTCACAAATACACAGATCAACTAGACAAAATATCAACAAAGAAATATCAGAACTAAACCAATCCTGTGAATAAATGGACTTAGTAGTGTTCCACCCATAATATTAGAATACACATTTTTCTCAGCTGCACATGGGACATTCTTCAAATTGGCCAAGTACTAGTCCATAGAACATGCTTAAGTAAATGCAAAGGAACTAAAATCGTCCCACGCATATTATCTGACCATAGTGCAATTAAAATGGAAATCAACAGCAAAAGAAACCACAAAAACTACATGAACACATGGAAATTAAATAACATCCTCCTGAACAACCAATGGGTCATAGATGAAATTAAAGAAGAAACAAATAGTATCTACAATTAAATGATAATGCCAATAAAACATACCAGAATTTATGGGACACAGTGAAACCAGTCCTAAGAGGGAAATTTATAGCAGTGAATTCTCACAACAGGTAAACAGAACAAGCTCAAATAAACACCTAATTTTGAACCTCCAACTTCTAGAAAAAGAAGAACAAATCAAACCCAAAGCTCATATGAGGGAGGAAATTATAAAGATAAGAGCAGAAAGTACGCAATTGAGACTAAGAAAACAATACAAAGAATCAATGAATTGAGTTGGTTCTTTGAAAGATTAAATAAAATTGATAAACCCTTACCCAACCTTATCGAAAAGAGGAAAGAAAAGACTCAAGTCTTTATAAAGTTAATTATCATGCATACAGATCAATAGCAATACTAACAGGCCAAAAACATATAAAACACATAAGACAATTATACTAAATCAAGGTACACATTTAATACATTAACAATGCTGGATTACAATAACTTTTATTTTCTCTTTTTTTCTTGTCTTTTATTTTGCACATTATTCATTTATTGCATTTCTCATATAATAAAAATTTTGCAATATTTAAAATTATATGTCTGATTTCCTTCACTTAGCATGATTATTGTTAGTTTGAGCATATTTCAAGGGAGAGTGTTTACCTGGCTCTGAGGTTGAAGATAATTAATGATTAATTGGGTGCTGAGCACACTGTCAGGCTGGCTTGTATAGTTAGCACATCTTCTGAGTGGTATTCTTCCATCTCTTTTCGTGCCTGTAAGTCAGGGGACAGCCTATCCATCAGAGGTAGATAGGAATGTCCCACATCAGATTTGGATTAACATGCTTGTGGCTTTATCCTATACTTAGGAGAGCCCACTGCTTTTTTTTTTTTTTTTTTTTTTTTTTTTTTGTGGGTGCCAGGGGTCGAACTCAGGACCTCACACGTCAGCAGGAGCCTGTGGCGCTGAGTGATATCACTGGCCCTTTTTCTCGTATGTGGGTACCGGGAGTCGAACTCAGGACCTCGCGCTTGCCAGGCAGGCGCTTATGCCGCTGAGCTATCTCACCAGCCCAGATGTTTTTAAAATAGGGCTCTGGTGCAATACCACCCTATAAGTAATTAACTGGCTAATCATACATACCCTATTTTTTCCAGTTCCCAAAAATCTTTCTCTTGAACTAATTTCTAGGTTCCTTTGCTTTGGAGGATCTTTCCTATTTCTATGGAGATGCAGTGTCAGCTCTGTTGGGATATGCCATATATCTTATCCTATTTTTTTATATGTTCCAGAAATTCACATTTTTGATGGCAACCTTGCTTCTTTTTTTTTTTTTTTTTTTTTTAATGTGGGTACCGGGAGTCGACCTCAGGACCTTGCACTTGCCAGCAAGCGCTTGTGCCTCTGAACTATATCACTGGCCCTTTTTCCTTTATGTGGGTACCGGGAGTCGAACTCAGGACCTTGCACTTGGCAAGCAGGCGCTTATGCCACTAAGCTATCTCACTGGCCCCTTGCTTCTTTTCTAAGTGGCTATGGATTTATTATTGTTCTATATTTCTTTTGTCATTTCAATGGAAATTTGGTCAGCTAAAAAGATAAAAGCTGTCAAAATGTTCAGTCAGCTCTCTTGAGCCAGTATACAAATTTCCCTGTCACTTGACTTGAATTATCTGAGCAACTAAACAAATGAAATCAGTTGACACTTCCTAGTTTACTAAGATCAGAGCCATCTGTCTTAATTCCAATTCTCTACCCCACTAATGTTTTAGTAAATTCATCCAGCATCTTCATTCTATCATGCTTAAGCATAAGAAATACACCCTTCTAACACAAACACACATACATACACACACACACATACTTACTCTTTCCTTCTTTTGCATCTCTAATCTTTTTCTCACTGGCTTTGCCTTTCTATTATTATAGATGATAAAGCTTCTCTATTTTAATGGTATTTCATTCATTTTACCTCCCTCCTATCCTTCACAACCCTCTCGTTAAATACTAAGTGCAAATACCAGAAAACATCACCAAACTCACTCTTGAGGAGGTCGTTCTTGTATAAATATTTTAATACTAAATTTGTTGAGACATCATGAGATTAATACAAGTTACCTTTGGCCTCTATAAGTACAAAAGGTGCTCAAAGAGGTGGCCATTAGCTTCCAGACATTTATTAGTATAGCGAACTACTGAAGTGTGTATATATTTTTGGCAGAATCTATACAAATCACATCTTAATCATTTTTACTCTCCTCCCATGTCTCTTTCTGCCCTCATCCTAGATTTTCTTCCTATTTCCACAATGTCCTCATCTGTGATCTTTGTCCTACCTCTTAACTCTTTAGTTTGAAGATATTTGGAGAGTAAGGGTTTCCTCAATGTAGAGTGAAAGAATACTAATGACAAAATTAGAGAAGAATCCTAAAAATAGATTGGGAATGGAAATTTAAAAATGGAAAACAATGCTGAAGCTCTCACATGTCAAAGCCTATGTCATTTCCTTAGTCTCCATTTGAAACAATGACTACTACTGAATCCTGACCCACTCTCTAAAGGTACCATCCCTACAGTTTCATAGTTCTATTTAATCTCAATTGTTTTCCTACCTCTGAATTTAAAGGTTCCTTCTTAGTATAGAGAGAGGCATACAGTAGGGAAGGTTTCTACAATGTGGAGGATAATTTATAGGAATATCATAGACTTAAAACAATATTGGAATTCATCAGAAATTGGGAAAAAATGGAAATCAGGACAAAGCTCAAGCAGAAAGGGTTAGAAGCTATGAAGTGAAAAGTAGACTTATTTGGAATACAAAGCAGAAATACAACTGAACTTTAGAGCCATTGAAGTATGTGGAGTAAATTGTCATTTTACTGTTGCCTATATAGTGGACTTTGATATCCACATGATATGTAGATTTCGAAGATGCCTGACACTAAAATTGTAGAGAACTAGATGAACATTTCTGATTTCTTCTGGCTAATGGGAAAAAAAAAAAACTTTTCATATATTGGGTCACTGTCCTGCACTAGTTGTCAGGGTAGGAAGGGGAGGTTTCCCACAGTTGTATGCTGCGCACTGAGAAAACTTAGAATGGACCTATGGCAAGAAAAATCCTGGCAAAAGTGCCATTTTCTCTGGTGATTGTGCAATACTCTAACAATTCCTTTATGCTATGCCTACTAATCACTAAAGTATTTTCTCATTAGTAAACTGTTTACTTACTTATGATGGACCTTCAGTTATTTTATAGAAGAAATATTTTTATCTCTAAGGTTGTCAAGGAAAAGCTCTTTTTGTTTTCTGTCTTGTTTGAAAATGTATCTTCCTAGTATAGTGTTTTGGATCAAAATTACATGAATATCTATTTCTAGAAAACTTCCTATAAAACTGACTTTTCTGTGAAGCTATTGGAATTTTAAGTATTTGCTATTACACAATCAACTGTCTTCTTTTCTTTCCTTTTTCAACCTGAAGGAAAAATACTCTTACATAATTGGAAAAAACAATTAATATTAGTAAATTTCCTTGGCTAGTCTTGTGTAAGCAAAACAAGAAATCATATGGTGTTGGGGTTTTTAAAACTATGTCTAAAGCCATTTATTTTGAGGATAAGGCAAAGAAGAACATTTGAAACTGAGTATAGATTGGAGGTATAGAGGAAAATTGAAAGAATAAGAGAAGGAATCTACTAGTTGCAGGAAATTCCATCTTTACCTTATTGCCACCCACTGTCAATGTTTGCTTTCCACTCCTTATTTCCCAGAATTCTTTTACTTCTTAAGACTTCCCTTTACTTCTTAAGCCTATTAACATGAATGTCCATATGGGAATTACTTACAATGGCTGTCAAGTAATAATAAAAATAGGTAAAGTAAGAAAGGAGATTGAAAGAAACCTGTGAGATCCATGTTAAGAAGATGAAACCCACACGAGTATGAGAAAACAACATAACCGCTCTACAATGGGAGAGAACATGAGTTTAGTGACACAGATAGTGACAGCATGACTTTGATAAAGGATTATAAAAAATAACCAAAAAAGTGCCTGGCATTAAGGCAACTTTCCCTTCAGATGATATTGACATTTATGTACCTTGCAGGTAGGCAGAACTTGAACATGAAACTAGTAGACTCTTTTCACATGGTCACATATGCTGAATTAATACCCAGGAAGTTGTTAATATTTTCATATAGAGATGGACCAAAATAGTATATTTCAGTTCAAATCACTTATATTTAATTATAGCTTCAGAAGAAAAAGACAAATTCATACGTTTAGGAAAATTATAACTCTACTAACAAATTATTATTATTGAGATAGGGTTGCCCATGTTGATCTCAAATTTATGAGCTTCAGTGATCCTCCCACTTTACCTTCTCAAGGTTTGAGATTTGAATACTGTCCAGTTAAACCCACTTTAGAAGACAGTTTGTAAAAACTACAGTTAAGACAAATCTTGTTTTCTTGAAGGCTGCTGATTGCTTTTCAGATATTATTTCTTTCTCTAAAACACTAGAAAACAAATGAGATAAATCTTTATGGAATGAATAAACCAAAAGGATTTAATATAAAAAATCAGAAAAACAACATCTGATGAGACTAAGCATCAGTAATAAAATAGTAAAGGGCAGTAAAATTCTTGGGATGAATTTAATCCTTGGATGATCATTAACTTTACAAGACTCAAATGTTAAGGAATTTCAGAGAAAGTAACTTCCTTTTAAGGTTTTCCAGTTAGAACTGAGAATTACAAAGAAGGTTTAGAAGAAGACTGAGCAATTCTATCAATAAAATAGATACAAAGATTTAATATATATTACATGTTTAGAATAAAAGAAAATTGAAAACAAAACAGAAGTTCCATTTAGGATCTCAGGGTGTTTTTCTAAGTTAATATTATTTCATGCTTATGTACTAAAAAATAAAGTCACATAATAACCAATTTGACTAAGCTAGCAGCCATTCTTGGCATATCAGATGCATTTCTTTTGGAGAATATTAAAGTAACTTATTCAACATTCATTGGTTATATTTTTTATTTAAATATTAAGAAAAATAAAATTATCCTAAACTAAGATATCTTGACATGCACGTTAATACTTAAAGGTGAACCAAAAACAAAATGTTAAAGGGAAAATCATTAAGCACATGTTAAAGATTTAGTTATAAAAAATTTCCATTTATAAAGAACTTCCTTGCTGCAAGAATTATGAACCATTGAGTTATTTCATTGCAAAGTTTTTGAGTTTCAAACTTTGTATATTTCACAGATAGGCTACCATTTTTCCCAGTCAAAGTATAATTCTAGTTAATTATAATTAAATAGTTAAATTCTAGTTAAATATAATAGGACATATCTGGCTGAGCTGAGCTTTTCCTGTTTCTTTCTGTTTGGTCATTCTCTGATAAATATGCCACACACCAGCATTTCTACCTACGAGATAGAAGACAATTCTGAGAAGCAAAGAATGTGAAATTCCCATTTCAGGATCCTTTTATAACTTCTCCTGGTGTAGAAATAATGAAGATAATTAGAAACTTTTTTTATTCACATCTTAGCTTTAAATAGTGTCCAACAACAGAAGAAATATCTTGAATTGGGACTCATGTTAAATAAATTGTGTCTGCTTGGGAATTTAAGTTCCCAGTCCAAAGCTATTCCCTGAGAAGGATGTGTAGGTTTCCTACCCTATTAGAAGGCAATGCCAGACTGCTTTGCTTGCTTAGTAATAACAGTTGGGGTGGGCATTCTATTTCTACTTCAGCTTCCACTCCTGATGTTCTGCAGGCATTGACAACTTTGCACTATCACTCTGGGAATACTGGGTATCCTGCTTATATGCAAATACCCTCCAAACAGGAGCACGCGGGAGATACATTGAAAACCCCACTATTATCCATAGCTTTTGAGTGGTTGAAGGTTGTCTGTTACATCTATTGGTCTCCTTTTCTCTAAATAACCTTATATACTGTTTATGTGCACTAAGAAATGCTATTGCAGGAGCATCGTGATACCCTCTATTGATTTTTAGTGCTTTGGAGATTATTTTTGCATTATTCCATTGGAATAGTTAGGTTCATGTTTTTTTAATGTGAAGAGTTTTAAACTAGGGGATTTCTCCCAAGAAACAAAATTGTCTTTTTAGATATTAATTTATAACAGGTTTTGATACATGGGTGTTATAAAATAATAATCATAATAATAATCTTTATTATTTGTATGTGTCTGAAATATAAATTTGAGCAGCAATAAAAAGTTCTAATTCAGCTATAATAATGACAAAAAATATTAACAATAACCAGCTTGAGTAAGTTTTGGAAAGTGTATAAAGAAGTTGAATTCTTGTGCACATTTTAGTTGGCATACAAATTGGCTCAATGTTTTTGAAGAGTAATTTAAGAAAATGCTCATAGTCCACATTTCGAATGTGAAAGATAAGACAATACAGTTTTGAAAGATAACATGGTCTCCATGACCTTGAGATGTGAAAGATTTTTCTCAAATGAGATATAGAAATAATTAACCATAAAAGACCAAGAAACAAAAAAAAATTAAACAAAAGGAATAAATTGTTCATAAAAAGATACCATTAAGTAGAATAAAAAGAAAAGCCACAGTACGGAAGATACACTGCAATATACATAAATGACAAAGAGCTCACATTTAAAATAGTAAACAAACTCTTACCAATCAGTTAAAAACTAGGACAGATAATCCTGTAAAAGAACACACAAGAGGCTTGAACAGGCACTTTACAAAAGAGAATATCCAAATGGCCAGAAATTGTGTGATCAGAGAACTGTAAATTAAAAGTACAGGATAACCTTACATATTCTCTAGGATGGCAGATATTAAAAAGACTGACAATATAAAGTATTAGTGAGGCTATGAAGCAACTGGAAATCTAATACACTGTGGATAGGAATGGCAAGTGTTTTTATCACCTTAGAAAAGCCAGTAATTCTACTCAACAAAAAAACACAGAAATTTGCACCATAGATTATACAGAATATTCATAGTAGCATTATTTAGCCATAAACACCTAAATGTATATCATAGAATGGATAACTATATGGTAGTATATCCATAAATCAAACAATCTTTTGATTGAAAAAGAAGAAAAGAAAGAATTACCCATCCAACAACATGATGAATTTATAACCACAATGCTGATTGAAATAAAGTGAAAGAAGCCAGGCACAACAGAATACACAGGAATAAATACCAAATATTGTCATCTATATAGCATACACACTCAAAACTAATCATCTATGGTAGTAAGAGAATTGTGGTTACTTTCTAGAAAGGGTGAAGGAATAGTTCTAGGCAGGGTACAGAGAAGAGGGGAGGACTTCTATAGTCTTCATAATGTTTTTTCTTGAACTGGTTAATAGTTACAGAAGTGTGATGACTGTGAAAATTTATTAAGCTGTATTTTTTATTTATCCAGAGATGAACAACTTGTCCTTGTATTTTAAACTATCATTATATGACTATGAACATCATGTCAATCCCAGCTTATATCTACTTGATTGCAGAATTTTTTAAATAAATTCAAAAACTCTCTACAGATTCCAGAATGAATTTACCAATGTATTTGAAACATGGCTTTTCACTAAATTTTAAAAATGTAATTAATTTATTATTCAGATATAATTTAAACAACAAATGAAAGAAGAAAAAACAATGACAATGTTCATGGATGAGTTTGAGAAGGATTTAAAACCCTCCCTTTTGAAATATTATATAGTGGAGAGATGAAGTAATCAGATTTTTAAAGTTAAGGTCAAGTTCTAAATAGGGCATTTGAAAATATTTTAAAAGTTGATGTCATTCAGGTACAAGAAGCTGTAGACCTGCCATTTTTTTATGAAGGCCTTTGAATCAGCTTTCTTACACAGAATTTTGGTTTTATGTCTGGCTTGAAACACTTGGTTTTGTTTCAGTGAACATATTTGTGGGATTCAAGCCAAGGAAATGTTCTACTTGGGGAAAGAGGAGAAACATTTTTTTTCTTTCTTTTTTTTCTAGGGATATTTTTATTGGAGTGAACACACAATGCCATCAAATTTCCAATTCTGAAGAGCAAAGGTGACTTTCTCAGCATTGCTTTGCTCCCAAAGTCAGTAGTTTTCAAAAAGCTGTGTAGTTACTGCCACATTTGAATAAAAGCCTGTAGTTCACTTTAATTGTATTGTTTTGTCTTTATGCATTATTTTCACTAAGTGAATTTAATAATAAGTAACAATTATTGTTCTAAAGTTACTCTTCCATCACATTCCTTTAACACGAATGACGAATTATCTTCACCATTACAGACATTACTCATTTAATGACTGAGTTCTGTTGAACTAGGTTGTTAATTAAATTGGTCACTAAATGAGGAATTGTATATAATGTGTACATTATGATATTCAGAACAAAGAATTGGTCAAATGAATCTCCAACTTGATGACTTTGCTTTTATTTTCATAACTCTTACATGCAGTACTAGAATGTATAACAGCCCATAAAATTACCATACAGTAAGTACTGTAAGTACAATCAGCAAAAATTACAGTACTGTATAAACAAAGTGTACTGTGCAGAAAAGACACTGAGGTTCTATAAGCAAGATGTACAGAACTGTACAAAAACTAAGATGGATTGTAAGTCCAAATAGCATGCCTTGGTCGTTAAGTCCAAACAGTGTTAAACAGGTAGGTCATTAAACAAGGAACATCTGTACTAATAAACTAAATACGGCACCAGAATCCATCTAGTATCTGCTAAGAATCAGTAACGAGAAACTACTGCTGTAAGAATTCCATTGAAAATAATTTTATAAAATATAACAAATTTCTATATTTAAATTTCTTCTTCTTTTTTTTTTTTATGGGTACCAGGGGTCGACCTCAGGACCTCGCGTGCTGGCAGGCGCCCATGCCGCTGAGCGATATCACTGGCCCCTTTTTCGTATGTGGGTTCCGGGAGTCGAACTCGGGCCCTCGCGCTTGCCAGGCAGGCGCTTACGCTGCTGAGCCATCTCACCGGCCCATATATTTAAATTTCTTACTTAAAATTTCAGAGCTAAATAGCTTGAGAAAAGAACCTCTATTTTTGTTATACTTCAGTAACAGATTTACAGTATAGGTACACTGCTGACCTATGGAGAGCCCATACTACACAGAGGATAAAACAGAGGTATGAAAGCCACTGTGCTTCAGTGTATACTACCACTGTGAATAGCTATGTAAACTTAGCCTCGTTAACTTCTAGCTGCTTCAGTTTTACCATCTGTAAAATGGGAATATATAGTAATATATAGTAATATATAACTCATAGGATTGTTGTAAGAATAAATGAGTTAATAGAATGCTTAGCCCATGGTTGACATTATATTAGCTTAGCCAATTCCTTACCCTTCATAGTGCAGGGACAAAATAGATTGTCTCAAGATGGTAAATCAGTAGAGATATAGTACCAAGTTGTAAGGAATCTTTCAAGAGAACTACAAATAAAAATTGCTAATTATAGGAGTAGTAGAAATGGACAGGAAGATAGACCTTTATTTTTCTTAAACCAAATAAAAATAAGATTTAGAATATAGGAAAGGTAAATGCATCAGTTACTTAAATATAAACCTGCTTCTTCCTCCCAGTATGTCTTTTTACTTTGTTACTCTTGTTATTCTCAATCTTTCCGAGCAATTACCTACCTCTATGATTTCAAATATTTCCTCTTTCCCTATCTTTCAAATACTGAACATAAACACACAATCACATGAAACTGAGGAATTTTCAAATTCAAAAAAGAGAAATGAAGGGCATCAAATGCAACACACTTGTATACTTATCTTTCTGTGAATTTTGCATTGGGTTATATAAAAACTCCTCAGCTCAACCTTTCAGCTCAATGAGCTGTTCTTTCTATTAATCATCCCAAGTACTAAGATTTTGTGTTACTTAAACTATAATTATCTTTCAAAACAGTCAGTTTCTTAGGACAGATATATCCCACTTCTTTTATCTGATACTACTTCTAATAGTTTTCTTTTGTTTTCCACATTCATTGTTTCCCAAAAATCTGGTTTTTTGTTTGTTCGTTTATATCTTGAGTTTGATGCCTCTCTTCCATCTTTATTGGTTTTGCTGAAATATTTTGTAATTATTATTAGTTTTTTATTTATGAATAAACACCTAGAGTCCTTTTTATTGCTAGCAACAAAATATGTCTTCAGTTTCAGTGACAATCTTTTCCTCCTTGTTCTGGGAGAAAGCTCTGCTTATATTAGCTTTGGTCATACTGCCGGACCTGTTCTTGTAGGTCACTTCTCATTTGGATGTAAGTAGATATTCTCTTATTAGGTGATCCCTAGACACATCCTGGTACCAAATCTTCTCCAGGAATCTCTCCCTGAAAGTTAGATTCATATATTTATGGCTTCAGCCTGGGTTTAAGTGGCAGATTCAGCTACTTTGAAAGCAAGTGGCTGATGGAATCATCCTACCATTTATAATTAAATAACAGGTCAGACAGATATAGCATATCCTTTCCAGTTCAGCACTGCTTCTAATCTTCATTTTACAAATGTCATGCTATTTGACTTATATATTCTTGAAATTCCCAGAGAATTACATAAGAATTTTAAATACCATTAATATGAATAACATACCAAGTTTAATAATTAAAATTTTAGTATTGAAGAAATCTCAATTATCTCAAATATCAACAAAAACAAGATTTAGATAAAAAATATGTTACATGTTCTTCATCTAAATCCCAAGATTTTTGTTGTTGAAATTGATGCACTATTTATAAGGTTTTCCTGGAAAAGCAAAGAGTTAAAGGAGAGCCAAGATGTTTTTTAAGAACAAGTTGGACAGTTTATTCTACAGACCAGCAAGACTTTCTTTTTTTTGGAACCAGGAATCGAACTCAGGACCTTATGCTTGCCAGGCAGGCACTGTGCCACTGAGCTACATCCCAGCCTCAGCAAGATTTTCTTAGAAAGCTCCAATGATCCAGGTACTGAAGTACTTAAACAACAATAGAGAAATCTACCAACAGAACAAATAGGGCTATAGTTTTTTAAGTACCTAATTTATGAGAAAAGTAACACTGCAGACCACTGAAGAAAGAATTACTCTTTCAGTCAATATTGCTGGTTCCACTATATATTCATATGGAAAACATAAAATTTGAACTTTAACTCATTCTACACACAAAAATCAACTGGGGAACTGTAGAACTAACTGTGAAACATAAACAATAAACCTTCTAGAAGATACCATAATATTCCTTCATGGCCTTGGACTTGCAGAAGTTCTCCTAAAACATTGAAAGTACTAATCAGAGGAAAAAGTGATAAATTGCGCTATACTAAATTAACAAATTCTGCTCATAAAAGATACTATTAAGAGAATGAAAAGGCAAGTAATATAACGAGAGAAGGTATTTCCAATATACATTTGACAAAAGCCATATGTCAACAATCTATAAAGAAATCTTATATATCAATTAAAGAATGGATAACTCAATAGAAAAATATGATATTTTAACATGCATTTTACGAAAACAGGTGTCAAAATGGCTGATGTACATATGGAAAGATGATCAATCTCATTAGTAACTGGAGAAAATATATTAAAATAAAAATGGTATCACAACATACCAACTAGAATAGACAAAATTTTTTTTAAAAGCGTTGACAAGAACGTGGAACAAGAGAAATACTCTGCTGGTGGAAATGATGATTGGAACTATTACTTTTAGAAAATTACATCTTTAAAAGTAGAACACA
Organism: Erethizon dorsatum; assembly: GCA_028451465.1. NCBI lineage: Eukaryota > Metazoa > Chordata > Mammalia > Rodentia > Erethizontidae > Erethizon > Erethizon dorsatum. The sequence continues at coordinate 44,262,868 of CM051823.1, forward strand.
TATAGACCTACCATTTTTCATATTTACTTTCTTATTGTTTACTCTTCTATAGCACTGTCTCATTCATATCCATACATACAGGTATAGCAAAACATTAAGATTTAGACATTTAGTTCAGATTTTTACTAACTTAAACATTTTATCATTGTTCTTGAAAATAATCAAACACATGCCTTTGGCAGGCAGAGCGACCCGACCACCAAGTGAGACCCAGGACAGCCGGGCCCAGGGGTGTGGGCTCACACATGCCTTTTGCGGGGGAGTCATCAGGGAGACCAGCAACGTGGAAGCGTTTGAAGCAGCAGCGAGGAGCCAGCAGCTGGGCTCTGGAGAACTCCACCAACAGAAGAACAGTCCCAGCCCCACATCCAGAAGCCAAGATCAGCTCCATTCCCAGCACGATTCCCATGCAAACTTGGCTGGAGTATACAGCACATCTCTGGGATCTGACATGGACATTATCACAGGACTGTAAACACCAGAGGTATTTTACTACTTTTATTCTCTCGTTTGTCTGATTGGCTATCCTTTTCTTGTCTAGTTGGATGCCGGCTTGTTATGTTTTTTATTTTGTGGGGTTTTTTGTTTTGGGGTTTGTTTTTCTTTTCTCCTCTCTTTTTCTGGTCTCTCTCTTTTTTCTTTTTTTCCTTCTTTTCTTTTTCATTCTCATTCTCTTTCTTCCTTCTTTTTTTCACTATTTAGGTTTCTTGCCTTTCTTTTTTGTTTTCTTCTACTGACCCTATTTATCTCTTTCCTCAACTACTTCTTGAATTTAAACTTTCATGTGAGTAAACACTGTCTCTTCCCTTTCTGATTACTCCTTTGCATTCTATTTCATTCCTTCCCTCCTGTGCCCTCCAGCTTCCCAAAACTAAGGTGATCATCCTTTGACCTCCAGCCTTGACTCTATTATATTTGACCTCATTCTTCACTTTATCCTGTTCCTTACCCATCTTAATCCCCCTGCCCCCTACAGAAGGGTAAAATTACTCCACTAAGGGGACAATCACTGCATACAAGTACATAGTATGTTTGATTTTATTGTATAACTTTAGAGTCTGCTCCTGTGGTCAGAGGCAGCTGGTTAATGCCTACCAAAGTTTGTCAGTAGTTAAACTGTACTTGAAACTATTGTTATTACTAACTGTACTACTTTAGCCAGGATGTCATACATATTATAATCAATCTTTCCCCCTTGTATGAGAACACTGGGATTGTATGGGGTCATAATCATTACCAAAGCCAAGTACCAAAGGATTGGGTGCTCAGCCAAATACTAACTTTGTATCCTTTACAAATTGGGAAGGCAGGTTCTTGGGATAGCTATAAAGAACCACCTACATCTAGAGGATATCCCTGAAGACAGACATCTCCCAGTGAAGCCTCAATACTAGTGATAAAGCTATCTATCATAAGAAATCTGCAAGCATCAACATAGAAAACAAAATAGAATAAAAAGAGAAAATAGAAAATGACAAGATGCAGAAGCAATATGCAACCCCAGACCCCCAACCCACCCAGGACAAGCACAGAGCATAATGAGATAGATGAAATTGGAAGTCAAGCATTGGAACTTTCTGAAATGATAGCAACAGAAGTGAAAAAAAAAACAAGTGAAAAAGGCTATAGTGAAAATAATCTCTCAGGTACAAAAAAAATGATGCTTAAAATCAAAGATATTAGAGAAGAGACAGATAAAAAAAATAGATGAGTTCAGAAAAATGATGGAAACAAAAATGACCAACATAGGAAAGAAATAGAATCCATGAAACAGACCCAAATAGAAATCCAAGAGATTAGAACCTCCATCAAAAGTATATGCAACAGATTGAACAAAGGAGAGGCTAGAATATCAGATCTTGAAGACAGAATTGCAGCTAGTGATCATGAAAGGAAAGATATCTTAAAAATAGCAAGAGACCATGAAAAACAGCTACAAGACCAATCCAACAGCTAAAAGATAAAGCAAAGAAGAATAACATAAGATTGATTTGGGTCAATGAGAAAGCTGGAGACAGTGCAAATACCATAAAAAGAAACTCTTCATAGAAATAATGGCAGAAAACGTCCTAAGTGTGGATAAAGAATTTGACATACAAATAACTGAAGCATATAGAACTCCAAACAGCCATGACCAAAATAAAATTACACCAAGACATATAATAATCAAGACTGCAGAAATTCAGCACAAGAACAGAATATTAAAAGCTGTTAGAGAAAAGAAACAGATCACCTATAAAGGAGAGCTCATCAGAATCATGGCAGACTTCTTGACACAAACCCTCAAGTCAAGAAGAGGTTGGAGTGAAGTATTTCAAGGACTGAAAGAAAACAACTTGCAACCCAGATTGATGTACCCTGCAAAACTCTCTTTCAAAATCAATGGAGAAATAATATACTTCCATGACAAAGAACAACTGAAGAAATTCATGACCACCAAACCAGCCCTACAAAAAGTACTGAAAGATATTCTAGACAGAGATAAAAGTGACCACAACTCCAAGAACAACAGAAAGAAACCACCAGGCAGCACAAGCAATTAAACAGGGGGGAAAAGCATGGAACCAACAGCAGGAAAATATCATGCAAAGATATGCTAATACATATCAGTTACAACCATTAATGTCAATGACCTCAATTCACCAATCAGAAGAAACAGACTGGCAGAATGGATCAAGAAACAAGATCCAACAATAAGAAAAACACTTAACTCAAAAATAAATTCATAGACTGAAAGTCAAAGGATGGAAAACAATACTCCATGCAATAGGAACCCAGAAAAAAAGCAGGGGTAGCTATTCTGTTTGCAGACAATGTGAATTTCAAACCAAGAAAGATCAAAGAGATAAAGAAGGTCACTACATACTTGTTAGGGGAAAACTTCAAGAAGAAGAGATAACAATCATAAATATGTATGCACCAAATATGGGACCACACAACTACATAAGGCAAATATTAATAGACATGAAAAATCAAATAAGCAATAACACAATTGTTTTTTTTTTTTTTTTTTGTGGGTACCGGGGGGTTGACCTCAGGACCTCACGCGCCAGCAGGCGCCCGTGTCGCTGAGCGATATCACCGGCCCCTTTTATTGTATGTGGGTTCCGGGAGTTGAACTCGGGCCCTCGCGCTTGCCGGGCAGGCGCTTAAGCCGCTGAGCCATCTCACCGGCCCTGCAATAACACAATTGTAACAGGAGACCTTAATACCCATTGTCACGAAGAGATAGATCAACTGGACAAAAAACCAGCAAAGAAATATTAGAACTGAACCAAACCTGTGAACAAATGGACTTAGTAGATGTTTATAGAGTGTTCCACCCAACATCATCAGAATACACATTCTTCTCAGCTGCACATGGTATGTTCTCTAAAATAGAACACATACTAGCCCACAGAACATGCTTATGTAATGCAAAGGAATTGAAATCCCATGCATATTATCTGACCATAGTGCAATGAAATTGGAAATTAATGGCAAAAGAAACTGCAAATAATCCATAAACACATGGAAATTAAATAACACCCTCCTAAACAGCCAATGGTGCACAGATGAAAGTAAAAAAGAAATGAAACAATATCTACAAATAAACAAGAATGCAGATACAACATACCAAAACATGGGATGCAATGAAAGCAGTCTTAAGAGGGAAACTTATAGAGGTGAATTCTCAAATCAGGAAAACAGAATGAGCACAAATAAACAACCTAATGTTGCACCTCAAGCTTCTAGAAAAAGAAGAGCAAGACAAGCCCAAAGGCCATAAAAGGCAGGAAAGTACAAAGATCAGAGCAGAAATTAATGCAATGGAGACTAAGAAAACAATAAAAAAAATTAATGAATCAAAGAGTTGGTTCTTTGAAAGAATAAATAAAATTGATAAACCTTAGGACTCAAATTAATGCTTTGAGGAATAAAAAGGGTAAAATCACTAGAGATCCTGTGGAAATTCAGAAGATCACCAATACCTACTTCAAAAATCTTTACTCGCATAGGATGGAAAACACAGAAATCCCTAACAACACCTACACACACACACACACACAAACACACAAGGAAAAAGACACACACACAATCTTGTGTTCTGGAACTTATACTAAGTGTACATTTACTTTGTATTGCCATTCAAGACATTGTCAGTTTGGCAGCATTACACATTTTAGTTGTTGCTTAGCAATTACAATACAGGCAATAAAAGCTTCCTAAAATTAATTTTCCAAAATCAAATATAATCTTACTTTCCAAAAGTACTGACTGAAATCTGCAGAGCAGGGCTTTTAAACAGTATTCACATGAAGTCATGGCTTATGGTCCCCTCTCTGTTGTTCACTTGTTGTGCAACTTTGGTATCTAATTTCATAGTCCTTAGTTTTCTCATCAAGGAAATAACACAGGTGGGTGGATCCAGGAATTTTAAACTTTTGCTTTATTAGATGAATACAGTACTATAGTTTAAATAACTTCCAACTCAGCAAGCACTCTTTCATTTATCTCTCTACTTTGTGACATCATAACTTACCTCCTTTACCTAGACTATTTCGCTCTTTAGTTAACTGCTCAACTCCTGCCCAAAGACCTTTGTGGACCTTCTTAGCTACATAGCAGCATGATGCTATGTTTATATGTTTATTTAAACTCCCTTATGACTTAGGAGACTGATCCGGTTTCATTGTCACATGATCCATCACAACCTCCACACACTTGGGTGAACTTAGCCAAACATATGTGAAAAAGGAAAACAATCTCCAAATTACCTCCTTGTGAAAAGGTAGAGGCTATTACATCTGGGCAGCAACATACCCAGGACAGTTTGTGAGCACCTGCCTTTGATGTAGCTAAGACAGGAAAGATGGATGGTAGAGTTCCTAGATTAAAAGTACAATTAGTTGGACACTCCATAGAACTCACTTTTTCCTACAAAAATCTCCACCTTAATCCTTAACTATAAATTAGACAGCTGGGTAATTCATGCCTGTAATCCCAGCTCTCTGTGAGGCTAATGCAAGGGGATCACAAGTCTGTGGCACGCTTGGGCAATTTAGCAAGACCCAGTCTCAAAGTAAAGTAAAATAGGGCTATGGATGTGGCTCATTGAAAAGGTCCTGGGTTCATTTCTAGTACCAGAGGGAGAAAAAAAAAAAAGATATACTATTTCCAGTAGATTTTAAACTCTTTGAGAGCAGGACCTATTTCTTTCTTTCTTTTTTTTTTTTTTTTTTTTTGTAAGTCTATATTTGATACCTAAAATCCTGGGGAAAAACCTGATATAAAAACTTGAGATACAGTTTTAGACTTAACTTTCTCTACCTTCTACCCCCTTACGGGAATTGCTTGGTCACTGGTTGGGATTTATAGACAACTGGTTAAACGTCATTGCTGATATATTCATCTCAAGCATCTTTAGTATCTTCTTTGCTACAAATTAGAGCACTATGACAATTACAATTTTTTTCCCTTCCAAGATGTACTATTTCTTAGTTGTCTTTATTTCACATTGGCAAAACATAGCAACACACATAAAATTCAGACTCACTATATACCTTGAAGGGTGGACTTATGTTAATAATGTTCTCTCTCTTACCTTTCTGCCACTATTTTCTGATCCTTTGTATGATTACACTCTTCTTGCTCCTACGCCTTAAAATACCATTTACTGTCCCTGACAATTTATTGTCTGACGGGACCCATTTTTCTCCTCCTTTCTCCCATCTTTACTTGGTAATTACCTAGACATCTGCAATCCAAAAATCCAAAATTGGGTGCACCTCTGTCTGTTTGCCTATTTGTCTGTCTCTCTCTCTCTGCCTAATATATATAAATACACACACACACACACACACACACACATATATATATACGCAATTTCTCTAATACATATTAATATACATGTATTTTATAATATATATTAATATATACATATATATGCATTTTCTCACAAGTCCCTAAAACCATTAAATGTAGAAAATACATTTTATTCTCTGTAGTAAAGCCAGTACATAGGACTGTACTTGCTGCAGAGTAGGCACTAAAAATGTATTACTAAATGAATGTTATGGAAAGAAGACATCCTAAGATATAGCTGGCCAAAAAATGTAAGAGAAGCATATAACTAAAAAGATGAAATTATATTGCCAAAAATAATTTGATGTGAAAATTTAAAAAGTCATTTGAAACTAGTATTACAAAGGGATTACTAAAAAATTAAACTTAAGAATCATTATTAGGTTATTATCTTTAATATTAAGATTTGCTTCCTATGACTTGTCAATATAGGTGGGAAATAATGTCATTAGTCCAAGAAAACGCATTTCCTTAAGGTCAGTAAAAAACATTGAAAATATAAACTCATGGTTATTGAGAAATACTGAAACATGGCATAGCATCAGATGACCACAAAATGCATTAGCTATTACTACCCTTGAGGACATATTGATTTCTAAGGTTACTACACACAAATGTTATCTAAAAATACTTATTTTTGTATAGAATGTAAGGAAAGTCTTGAAAATTATAAAGAGCAATGTTCATTTTCATGAAGTAGTACAAGATGAGCATTCTCCTTATAATATTTGCAGTTAGAATCAATTTAGTTTTAATTTTAATATTATTTAACCTCAGTGATAAAATTCCAAACTCCTAAATTTAGACTTCTAGGGCCGGTGAGATTGCTTAGCGGCATAAGCACCTGCCTGGCAAGTGCGAGGGCCTGAGTTCGACTCCCGGAACCCACATACGAAAAAAGGGCCGGTGATATGGCTCAGCAGCACGGGCGCCTGCTGGCGTGCAAGGTCCTGAGTTCGAGCCCTGGTACCCACAAAAAAAAAAATAAATAAAATAAATAAATAAATAAATAAATTTAGACATCTAAATTCCTCTGGAAAAATGTATCTTCCATGAGATTATTAAATCTATTAACCTTGAAAAGGGTAGGTTAAAAAGATTTGTTTGTTCTATATTCTCACAGCATGAAAGAGAATAGGCAGAAGCCCAAGTGAACTGCTGGTAGGGTTCAAGAAAAGGCTTGTACATGCAGATGATCAGCTCTGTTCTTGCTAAAATTTGGCAAAGAAATATACTTCAAGTGACAGTATCATAATTCATTAAGCTCTCCTCTACCTTTTCACAAAAAAGACCAAAACCCCACAGGAAATATGAGCACTGACATTTTCTACCCAGCATCAAAAACTGACTATTTTGCCAGAAATTGAAAACAATATAGTGAAAACAGTAAATGCACAGTGATGTGTTGAAAGAAATAGACTGTTGGACTGGTCAGTGACATAATCCATCATTTCTATTTTAACTTCTGATAGATTGAAAGGTAAAAATATGTATGTTTGGATTGGCATACTTCCATGCAAATATAATGAAACCAAATAAATGTGGAAGAATCTGCATTAATTTATAGATTATATCCCAAAGATTTATGCTACACTGTGCTATTAATGGCAAGCTTGATTATACATTTCTGGCTGATTTCTAGGAAGTTAAAGGCTAGCTTAAGGGCCATCTAGAAGGCATGGTTTCTTTGCTTTCTACAAAATGCTAAAGCTTCTTTATCATTCTTTATTCAGACATGAACTCAGCTGCACAAGCCAAACATAAAGATTTTATGGGCCAATCTATCATATGAATTCGTGAACAAGAATATAAGCCTACTCATGCAGACACTAAGAATGATTTCCATTTTATGAATGAAAAAGAACCATGCATAAACATTCTTTATTTAAAGTTTTAAATGAAGAAAGATGCAAAACAAAATGGGAGCATTTTGTTTTATATGTCAATATCTTGTAAGAGGAGCAAAGTAAGGTATCTGGCTCACATGATTCCCAAGACAGCAGTATCTCCTTTGCATTAAGTACATAAACAAGATTTATGACCACGACCTGATCTTAGATGCCAAAATGTACAGCAGGAACAGCTTTTTGGGAAACTTAATTTAAAATTATGGTGTTAACAAAGCACTTTAGGAAGCAGATATCTTTCCCAGCATACATACACACATGCAACTAAGAGACTTGACCATAGAAAGGAGGTGTATTTATTTGCATAAAGCTGTAGAATACATTTCAGTGATAATTCAAAGCCATAAGCTTCACTTTTTCTCTCTACAACTCTGATGTTTATGAATTTCCAAACACATGCCTATCATCAGTCAGTCTATTTTAATCAATAAAAGTCATTCGATAACAGATATTCATAGATTTAGGATTTGTGAACTATAAAGAAAAATAAGTAAATTTGTTATTCCTTTTCTGTATTTTATAAGTAGTTTTCTTCCTCACATAATACTAAATTAGCACATTGGAGAGGAGAAAATGTTTGAGCAGGTATGCTTAATATACTTTCTTCACTGAATGAGAGAAAGGGGGTTATGATGCCACTAATCCACTGGTAACCACTGGGAGATTTTCCTCAATGCACTATTTTTTGACATTGAAGATAAAGAAAAAATTTTTCCAGTAAATGGAACCTATAATGACAGGTGTCAAATCAACAGTTTCTTAATATAGCTCTAAAGTAGCCCCATAAGCCCATAAAACAGAATTCCTGGAAGAAAAAAAAGAACATCCTGCAGAATGAAACATCAAGTTAAGGAAATATGATTCATTTGTTATTGCTGGGTTTTAACAAGTGAACTATATATAGAGAAGGTAAAAATATAGTAATAAATGCTTTTCAAATAATTTAAAAATTAGTTTGCATTGTCCTAAAATTAAGAAACTAGAACTTGGATATAGGTAATTTATTTAAGAGCTGAAAAACAGGAGGTACATTGAAGAAGTGTGGGGACTGGACAGAGAAGAATAAACCCAAAATAGTGCTATTGAGTTGGTTAGTGATCTGGGTGACCAAAGATCAATTCTACTAGGGATTCTGAAAGGAATATTATAGCATATGACTCAAAAGGATATTAGGTTGGTACATTTATTCACAAAATCCAGTCCTATCTCCCATTAGTTGAGGTTTGCTGCAGGTGGCAGTACTCCCTTGCCCTTCCAGGCTTCCTTGACATAGAGCTTAGTAAACTCCTCTGGCTTCGGAAAAAGTTCCTGGGCGGAACAATGGAAAAATGCACAGCTGGAGCCTGTGGCAAAACACTGTCAGTGTTCCCAGAACTGCTTGGTAACACTGGGATTAGAGGTGACTAAACAGCATGTGACAGGGTACAGAAGTGTGCACCTTAGATATAAGGTTACAAACAGAAGGTTTGACACTACTTTGAATCAGCCTCCAAGATGGAGATTTGTCAGACTTCATAAATGTAATATTTTTGTATTCTAAAACATATCATTATTCCAAAATTTAAAGAAAAATATGGAAAGAAATCTAATTTATAAAAGTTATTCACATGTCCATATAACCAATCTGATTTCCAATTAACATATTTTTTGCATGTTAATATATGTGAATTAATGCTAAAACTAGGCAAAATGATAAATTTAAATGAGAAGGAGCCAATGACAGTGAAATAGAAAAAGTGTGACAATTAATTTTCAAATTGTTTGCACTACAAAATGACTTAAATGATTTAAATTGAAAAATGTAATTTGATCAGTTTTGTGCTTTTTATCTCAATAAAGAACAATCTGGCTTGGATTAATTTTACATTTTCAGCTGGTTGTTAAGGCATCATGAACAAACTGTCCTAATTGCACTTTTAAAAATGTTATATATCATAATGGTTAAACCTGCTCAGGCCTTAGGGTAAATGTCTATATTTGAATTCCCACTCTATGAATTGCACCTTCTGTAATTATGTGTGCATTACGATACAATTACACTACAAAGCAATAAAGGAGAAAAAAGAGGATACAACTGTGTAAAATATACACTAACTATTTTGTAGAAGGGTGACAATGATTTCTAGATGGAAGGTGGAGTTTCATTTTGGTACTTTTTTTCTGTTATGGTAAACATGTTATCCTCATTACTGTTCATGGCAGATTAGCAGATACTCATAAACACCTTGTGTGAAGACACCAAATGCTAAGAAAAAATGTTGGGGAGCAAAATAAGAAATGAATCATGAAACTGGAAAAAGCTTATAGATAAATGCAATTTACATTTATTCAAAAGGAAAAATGAAGGAAAAGTGAGAAGTTTGTCTATTAAGGGAAAATACAGTATTTGAGAATTGCAAACTAGTTGACATTGGTGACACGTGTGGTCAATGACCAATGTAGAATGATTCATTGCAATCAGAAAAAAGAGTAAAAGCATATTAGAATAGTATAGAATTGGGCAAAGAAAAGACAAAACTATCATATAGCTATTAAAGGTAGAAAGAAACAAAGTTAAAAGGCATCAATCAAAATTACAGTAGAAAAACAATCATACAGAGGCAGGTCACCATTAAAAAGTCACTGGCTAGCACCATTAATAAATGAATCTAATTATATACATTAACATATAAAGCAATAACATTGTGCAAGGTAGGCCAATGTAAAATAAATGAAGAAATGTAAATAATATCTAAATTTATAATGAATCTAGGGCAAATTTGTTATTGCACATTGTTATAATGGGTCTAAACTATCTTAGAGATCTAATAGGCACCAAACAGCAGGAGATATTCATCTTTAATACTTCAAAGTCTTCTAATTTTGCATTTAAAAGTAGAATAGGGAAGGATTCTTAATTGATAGTTTCTTAATTTTGGTCCTAAAATAAAAATTATTTTAAAGATGAACACTATCTAATGTTACCTTAAAAAGTAACTCCCATCAATTCACATCTTAACAAGTGCTTAAATTTCTTTTTTTTATTTTAAAGAGATAAAAGATAAACAATGAAACCAAGTTTCAAAACAGTAACAAGTACTTAAATCTCTAAAAAAATTTCATTTAAAATAGGTAGCTAGACATAAAATATAGCTTGAAAGTAAATATGTATATTACAATACCAAAACAAAAGTATTTTTCAGTTTTTCAAAATAGTTTCTAAATGGGTTTTAAACTGGATTTTCATATAAAAAATTAGTACTATTTTTACATGAGATTTCATAATATGAACCATACAAATGTAGAATGATTTCCTGCAAAAGTAGCCAATAAAATGAAGATTATAGAAATCAAGATGACTAATTCATGCTCATCAGGTCTTTCAGGAAGTTAAAGAAGGCATGGGCTACCTGGGTTCCTTCCTTAGATACAGTCAAATGGGAACTCAGTCTAGTATTCTTACCACGCAGCTTTATAATTATAGTAGCACCACAAGGTTAATCTTTTCATCTGTACTTTCACTTACTATCCCTAATTCTCACCATGATTAGTTTTTTAACATTTTTTATTAGTACATGTTTGTAATACATAATGATTATATTCATTGTGGGGACACGGTACATGTACACAATACATCTTAATTCTACTTCTCCTTATCTCCCTGATTATGTAGAAGCAAATCCGAGTTCATAGTGTTTCATCTGTCTAAACTTCAGTAAATATAGGGAGCACTTTTCTTTTTTAAAATGTAGTCTGAAAGCTGTTGTCACACCTAAAAAATAAGATTACTTAACGTTTACACCAAAATTGAATGAAATATAACAATGTACCAAGCAGTGTGATAAATGACTAATGCAAAACTCACAGCTAATCAGGATATGTGCCTTAATTATTAAAACAAATTTAGTAATTGATTGTTATTTTCATATGACTTCTCAGGTAAAGTTCTTAAATATCCAGTATTTTTAATTTAAAATCTTTGTTAAGCAAGTTAGAAGGATTTTTGACTCTAAGATTCTCTAATTCACCAATTATCGTAAGATTCTCTAATTCACAATATTTTTTTACTTTTTCTGTGAATAATCACCCTAACTTCCTATATTACAAATGCACACAAATTAAAAAGGAGTGATGTTTCTTCCATTCATACCACACAAAAGTCCATGATATCTTTCTAGTTATAGAACTGCTTCATTTCCTATTGCATATTATGTCCTGTTCCAGTAACTATTTTATTTATGGTAGTGAATACATAGGATTCTAGACTACTTTAAAAGATCATTCATAGTCGAGTCATTAATCCTTTGACAAACTTAAATGGTAGCCCGATTCAACTTAATTCAATAAATATTTATTGAGTGCCTAATGAATGCTATATTCTATGATGTTTTTTATATTGTTGATATCAGCAGTCACTAAGAAAGAAATGATCTCTCCCTTTATCAAGCTTATCATTTAGTCTAGGGAGAAAATGATAAAAATATAACAAAGGAAGGCTCAATAAGTCTAATTCTAAAATCTGGAAATGTGATATTTAAAACAATATTGAACAACATTTGTTTCACATATGGAAAATATGATTTTGCTAAGGGAAAAAATGAGGACAGTCAGGGAGTTTGCACATAGAATTCTGCGCAACTAATATTAATGGGACTAAAGAAATTCACCTAGGTTTTCTGAATAGGTCTACATTCCTCTTATGTTTAATAACAGTTGTGTTTAAGGCAGGTTAAACAACTTGTAATTAAATCTGAAGTAATTAAGATAAGTTTGAAACATCAAGTCTATGAGTCATTGTAAGATGTCTTTCTTTTTCAAAAGTTTATGATTACCACAGATGATAAAGAGACCAGATTGGAAAGAAAACAGATTTGCAGGATGTACATTAAGTTCGAAGAGGAAATGTAAGTTGCTGGTCCTAAATCCTTTTAAAAGTATTCTGTCTTTAGAAAAATACTTTTTCCAAGCTGAAAGCCCCATTGTATGCAATAGAATTGACCCTTAGCTTATAATTAGCTTTGGGTCAAAAGTCTAAACCAGAAATTCAAAATATACCTATATACTTGACCTAAGGAAAGTCTCCTGGTAAGTGAAAGCTGTACATTTCAAATTTCTCTGAAAAGACTTTATTACTGTCCCCTATTCCTTTAGTAAATAAGTCAGAGAAGGCTTAGACAGAAGTTATAAAAATGCTTCAATATATTCCTTCATTAGATAATTCATTTATTTAGGCAAATGAATGACCAAATGATAGATGTTGAATTGGTTTAACAAAAAGAATAAAATAGTATATAATATAATACAGTATATAATAGTTCCTATATGTCATCTAAGCTCTACATTACAAACAAAGTTAAAAAGTACATTACTGGAGTCTATATCTCTGTTCTGAACTTACTTCAGTCACAATGAAGATGGAAATACTTTATTTATATGTTATTTCACAGTTAAAGAATGTGAAAAATATCAGCAGTACTAGTTGTGGAACTAATGATGGAGAATTACTTTTAAAACAGAGAAGAGTCATATTTCTAAAATGATTGTAGTCCTTCACCTTTGGTAAACTATTTGAGAAGAGAGCCATTTTTGATAAGAAAGTGTGTTGCATGGTTGAGTAGGACAAATATGTAAAATAAGATAAAATATGGGATAAAATTAATCAAAGATGCTAAAACACAGAAAAAACATCAGTAAAATACAGTATTATCATCCTTATTTTTTAGATGAGGAAACTGAGACAAGAGGTATTAGAAAATATGCCCAAAGTCATTCAACATAAAAATGGAAGGTAGTCTTATACACTTTCTATTTCTTAATAGACACAGACAAAACTGATTTGGAAATTAACACTGTATGTATGAATCTTACTAAACTCAGCACTAATTCAAAGAATATCTCTGTAGATTTGTTATACATGTTTTATTTATGTAATTATAACCTGGAAATAGTGATGGCTTTATTTTATTTATATATTTCCCTAAATTATTTATTTTCCTTCCATTTTCTGCCAGCTTAATACAGTGGTTTTTTCAGTTATCTTTACCTTGTTCCTAAACTCAAAAGAAAGCTTTCATCATTTCACAATGCAGCATTGTTATGTAATGTAGATAATCATGTTTTCATCTTTGTTATTCTATTAATATGGTGAATTCATCCCAGTTTTCAGATGATATATCAGTCTTGCATCCCTGGAATAATCCAACTTGGTTGTGTTCCTGATCATAGAGGGGAAGCTTACAGTTTTTTGCTATTGACTTTAAGGATGACCTTTATTGCACTGTGGTAATTTCCCTCTATTCCTAGTTTGTTTAGTATTTTGTAAGAAATCTTACAGTTCTTCACTATTGACTTCAATGATGACCCTTATTGCACTATGGTAATTTCCCTTTACAGTATTCCTAGTTTGTTTTGCATTTTTCTTATGAAAGGCTGTTGAATTCTGTCAAATGCTTTTTTGGCATGATATGAGATGATTATGTGGGTTTTGATCTTGATTCTGTTAATGTGTATATTATTGGATTGATTTTCCTATGTTGAACCATCATTGCATTCCAGGAAGTAATCACATTTGATCATCATATATAACTCTTTTGATACATTGTTGAATTCAGTGTACTAGTATTTTGCTGAGCATTTTTACATCAATATTGAGAGATGTTGATTTGTAGTTTTTGTTTCTTGTAGCATCTTTTCCTCATTTTGGTATCAGGGTAATATTGTCCTCATAAATTGAGTTTGGAAGTGTTTACTCTTCAATTCTTTTTGGAAGAGTTTGGAAGGATTGGTGCTTTTTAAATGGCTGGTAGAAGTCTTCAGTAATGCCATCTGGAACTGCTCTTTTCTTTGTTGGGACATTTTGTTACTGGTTAAATATCCTTAGTAGTTTATTAGTTTGCTCATATCTTTATTCCTTCATGATTCAGTATTTGTACTACGTATGTTTCCAGGAATTTATTCACTTCTTCTAAGTTATCCAATTTATTTTTTATCCAGTCTAGGTTATACAATTTATTTTTCATAGTAATCTTTTACAATCCTTTTTTGTGTTCCATCAAGTGTAATGTTTCCCCTTCTGATTTTTGAGTCTTTTTTTCTTAGTTTAGCTAAGGGTTTGTCACTTTTATTAATATTTTAGTTTCACAGGTTTTCTTTATTGTTTTACTATTGTCTATTTTATTTCTTATGGTCTTATTTCCTTTCTTATGCTAGGTTTGTTTTTTCCTCGCCTTTGAAGTTTCTTGAATTAAAAGTTAGGTTTTTTCATATAAGATCTTTATTCTTTTTTAATGTAGGCATTTACCACTATAAATTTCACACTTAAAATTGCTTTAGTTGCATTTTATAAGTTTTAGTATGTTCTCTTTGTACCTTTACTTATCTTAGACATTTTCTAATTTCCTGTGATTTTTTTTTCTTTGCCCATTGGATAATTAACCAATGATTGAGTAGGTTAAATTCCACATATTTAGGAACTTTCCAGTTTTCCATTTACTATTGATTTCTAATTTCACTAATTGTGGTTGGAAAAGATACTTGATACCAATAGTTTTAAACTTGTTAACATCTGTTTTTAGCCTAATATCTACTATAGAGAATGTTCTATGTACATTTGAGGAAAAAATGTGTATTTTGCTATTACTGGGTGGAATTTTCTGTATTTGCCTCTTAAGACCAATTGTCTATAGTGTTCAAATCCTCCATTTCCTTTTTTAACATTTGTTTGGTTGAGCTATATATATCATTAAAAAGGGGACATTAAAATCACTACTATTGTAGTGTTACTGTCAAATTCTCCCTTTAACTGTCAACATGTGCTTCATATATTTGGATCTCTAGTGTTAGCTTCATATATACTGGATTTAAGATTGTTACAACTTATCAGTGAATTTACTTTTCTTTTTTTTGGTACCAGGAATCGAACTCACAACCTCGCGCTTGTCAGGCAGGGGTGAATTTACTTTTACCTTTATATAATGTTCTTCTTTATCTATTATTATGTTTTTTGACTTAACATTTACTCTGACTAGTACAATCACCTTTCTCTCTTTCAGTTATAATTTTCATGAAATATCTTCTCCTTTCTTTTCATTTTCATCTATGTGTTATGAAATCTAAAAATCATTTTTCCATAATGGCATATATTTGGGTCCTGTATTTTTAAAAATCTACTTAGCTACTTTAGATTGGAGAATATAGTTCACTTATCTTTAATTATTGATAAGAAATGATTTATTCTTGACATTTTGTTATTCACCATGAAGCTTAATGGATTACAAAAGAACACAAACAAGTAAATTAAATAAGAAAAATGATGCAAGAATGAAATGAGAACATCAAAAAAGTGTATAAATAAACAAATTCTGGAGCTGAAGAATACAGTTACTAAACTGAAAAATTCATTAAAGAGCTTCAACATTAGACTTGATCAAACTAAAGAATCAGCAAACTTCATGTCCTTTGAGTTCACTGGATCAGAGTAACAATAAGAAAACAAGGAAAGAGAAGAAAGTCAAAAGGGTTTATGGGTCACCATAAAGATGACAGATCTATACATTATGGAAGAACAAAAATGATAAGAAAAGGTTAGAGAGCTTAATTGCAGAAAAAAATGAACACTTCCTAAATCTGAGATTAAATTACATGCCCCAAACCAAGATGAAAGAACTGTAAATTAAAAAAAAATTAAGGAGCCCTACATTGAGATGCATTTGTCAAAATTCAAAGACTGACATACACAAGACAATGAAATAGGACCCCAGCTCACCTCCTCTCATAGTAACAATAACTTGGCAGCAGTCCATGAACAAAGACTTATTTTTTTTTTTTTGGCAGTTTGAGATCCAAATATCCAAATAGTGTACAAAACCCTAGTTACACTTAAGATTTTTTTTTTTTTTGGTGGGTACCAGGGGTTGACCGCAGGACCTCGGGTGCCAGTAGGTACCTGTGCCGCTGAGCGATATCACCAGCCCTTTTTTTGTATGTGGGTTCTAGGAGTCGAACTCAGGCCCTTGCGCTTGCTAGGCAGGCGCTTATGCCACTGAGCCATCTCACCGGCCCACACTTAAGAATAAACAGGGCCACTTTGAAAAGACTTAACTTCCACCCCAGTGGCAGTGAACCCAGCTGCACACTGTAAGCAGCCCTATCCCTTTGGTCTTTTCTCCAACCTCACCTGTTCTAAAACCTGTCACCCATAGCATCTACTAAGGAACCTGGGAGGTTTCAGTTTCAGAGGCAGACCGACCAAACTCAGTCCTGCTGTGGATCCTGAAGTGACTCTTGGACTCATCATCTTGCTTTGCTGTAATCTGAAGGCAATCCTACCGAGGGACCTGGTGGGAGATGTACCTATTTGTTCCCTTAGTGGCAGGACTGCTGACTTTATACCCAACAGTAAACATAAAAAATTCTCCAAACGATAGCACAAACCTTTCCTTTCAATGAACTAAGAGAAACTAGTAGTATAACTATCTTATATTTCTTTTCCTTTTCCCTTCATTTCTCCTTTCCCCCATCTGTTTCCTTTTGAACAATTTCTTCCCATTTCACAATATCTATTTTACATTTTGGATCTTATTTACTCTTTGTTTCTCACACCAGGGAGACAATACAATGTTTACCCATGTGAGTCTGATTTGTTTCACTTATGAGTATGGTCTCAAGTTGCATCCATTTACCTATAAAAGTCTCCAGTTTATCCTTCTTTATGGCTCAGTAGTACTCCATTGTATAAAAAGACCACATCTTTTTTATCCATTCCTCAGTTGATGGGCATTTGGGTTGTTTCCACGATTTAGCTATTACAAATTGTGCTGCTCTAAACATGGGTGCACATATATTGCTGTGGTATGACGTTTTAAATTCTTCTGGGAAAATACCCAGAAGGGGAATAGCTGGGTAGAATGGGACCTCTAATAATAGCTTTTTGAGGAGTCTCCACACTGATTTCCACAATTGTTGCAGCAGTCTACACTCATACCAACAGTGGAGAAGGGTTCCTTTTTCCCCACAGCCCCGCCAGCATTTGTTATTGGTGGATTTCTTGATGATAGTCAATCTTTCCAGAGTGAGGTGGAATCTCAGTGTTGTTTTAATTTGCAGCTCTCTGCTGACCAATGGTGTTGAACATTTTTTCATGTGTTTATTTGCCATTTATATTTCTTCATCTGAGAAGTGTGTATTCATCTCAGATGCCCATTTTTGAACTGGGTCTTTGAATTTGGGGAGGGGGTCTAATTTTTTTCTCTTATGTTTGGAGAATTTGAGCTTCTTTTAGTTCTTCATGAAGTATGTTGTTGTCACCTACTTTTCTGTAGAACACCAGAATTTGGATCTCCTATCTTTCTGTATTTTGGTACCCATTATTCAGTTTCCCTTTATTCTCTCTACCCATATTCTTTTTAGTCTCTAGTAATTTCCATTCTTCTCTAACTACTTTGAGATCAACATTTCTAGCTTCCACATATGAGATAGAATATCTTTCTGTTTCTGGGTTATTTCACTTAACAGTATGTCTTGGATCCCCATCCTTTTTGCTGCACATAGCATGACTTTATACTTTTTTTTGGACTGAATGGTACACCTTTGTGTATCTCTACCACATTTTTAAACAGTACGCAAAATCTTGAAAGGTATGCTATTCTCCAAACAGTACTCCATTTCATTGTTATAGCTTTTAAGGAGGGTATCTTGGAAGAGGAGCTGGGTCATCCATTACCTCTTATTGCTCCTTTAATACACTGGCAGTGTGTGATTATTGATACATGTGAAGGCCTGGGATTCTCACTATACCAGATCAAAAAATGTTTCCATTTAAAGCTGGCAGAACTGGCCCCAAGCTACTGTTATCTTGTCCTTAAAAGAACTGAAATCCATGCACTGACTTGCTTCTGAAGTAGATGAAAGTTCAGACATTTATTTCCAGAATAGGAATTTACATCATATTAAAGATTTGCTCTAGAAGTTTTCCCCCCACAATCAGCTTATTTAGTTTCCAAAATTCTTCAACTGCCTACACATCAATGCTTGCAGACTTATCATTCACTTTTACATTGTGTAATGAATAATGATTTTGGAATAATTTAAACCACTCAGAGCTAGCAGCAAATTCAGTACTGTAACAGGTCCAGCCTTTATCTCAACAACACAAACAAGCCTTTTGCTTTGGCCATGATGGTGGTGGTGATGGGGAAGATATACTTCTGTATCTGGTCCTTAATCCATAAGAAGTTTCTCCATGTCAATTTTTTAAATACTTGTTGCACACGATGGAGTAGATCCTTTTAATAGATTTCATCATTTTCTTCTTGTTCTGTGGAAAGAATGGGCTGTGCCTGATTGGCAAGCAATAACTATTTACTGACTTTCCACTTTTGTAAACATTAATCACAAATTTTGTTTCCAGGTCAGTCACTGAACATGGCCTCTTACTGGCACAGCTAGGAGGGAATTTTGTACACTTAAGGGCTTGATGAATAAAATAATATGAGGTTAAATTAAAAATGAGAAAAAATGCAATCGAGATACATAAAAACAGAAATTAATAACATAGTCATTTATTATCACTGTCAAATATTATACACTACTCACAGATGTATGTCCTATACTTTCATATAACTGGCAGTGCAATAGGTTTCACATATTTTAGCTTCTTAAAGGTCACAGAGAACAAAACTGCTCAACAGCGTTTTGAGATAACACAGAACCTACATCACCACAGGGACACTGCAGGGACAAAGAGATTATAAGCTCCTGAAAAGAAGCTGGCAAACCTGGAAAATTACACATACAAGCTAAAGAAAGATAAATCCCAGAAAAGGTATGAGAGACTACCAGAATCTGTAACTGGGCTGATTGGTAAATATCTTCTCTTTTATGAAACCATACCACAAAGATGAGAGGATAGGTGATTTTTAAAAGGAGGGGGATGGAAAAGGGAGGAAACAAAGTTAAAGAAGGAAAGGAAGGAAGGAAGAAAGGAAGGAAGGGAAAACCACAGGTAAAAAAAAAATAACACACATGAAGGAATGGAAATGACCCAATCACATGATCAAAATAAATATCCAGAAACTGATCCTGAAGAAATGGAGATCTATAAATTACCTGAAAAATAATTCACCAAACAAAAAATTTATGAAAACACAATTTTATTTCTTAAAATAACAACAAAAATTTGCATGGAATAGCACAACATCACCACTACAAATTATTAAAGTAAAAAATTGAAAGCAGAAAAGAATAACAATTTATTTCTTATGTTTGTTATCTTCCTGCCCCAAATTAGTGAGTGTTCCATAGATTTGGGGTACAAAAACACTCTTCCACTGCTCAGTTTGATTCTTAATTTCTCAACATGATGGAATGTTAGTGCTACTATGCCCATATCTTTTTTTTAAAGAGAAAAAAAGTAACAATAAAACAGTTTCAAAACAGGCTAGTAGGAGAATAACAATAATGAGTACATTGCAGAGTTATATTCGTAGTAGATGGAAATGAGTCAAACATCCCTAAGTATAGGTGACTGTAATGTTTTATTAATTTGTGCCAATGATCATTTGTAACAGCAGTAACCCAATAGTATCTATAGCCAAGAACCACCCAAGTTCCAGGTTATATCACTAAGGTTTACAATGTTAGGTTTTTAATGA
Source organism: Erethizon dorsatum (assembly GCA_028451465.1). Lineage (NCBI taxonomy): Eukaryota > Metazoa > Chordata > Mammalia > Rodentia > Erethizontidae > Erethizon > Erethizon dorsatum. Next base: position 44,283,248 of record CM051823.1, read on the forward strand.
CTACTGAATAACATGCTCTACTTATCAAGTCAGTTTTCTACCCTTTAGCCTGAGGCTAAATATTGAGAGAAGGTGAGATGGTGTAGGCAAACTGTGCTGAACCAAATGGTGAATACATCATCTTTATCTTCTTTCTTCCTTTTTCCTATCTGTAAGAAAATATTTCTGAGGTAACATATAGTGACAACATCCCTCCATGATGGGTCTCTTTGAGATTATGTATATTGCTATGAGTCTCATGGTTAGAGAAAATTCCCATGTATAACATATTCGACAGGTCTGCATCCCAACATAGGCATCCTTTATGCATATAATTTTCAACTTGAAGTCACAGGGGATAGTATTTTCATTTAAGTATTATAAAAAGTTTTACAGTATGTTTCTTTTTACTGAGAATATGAAAATGTTATAGAATAATATTTAAATATGCATTTATCTCTATAATGCACTATACTATCGCTCTGACCAGTTTTCTTCAGGAAATATATTTTTTTAAATAAACAAATGCTCACTGTGAGAAGTAACAATTACAGAAATGTAAAGAATTAAGTTTGTCTGTTTTTCCTGTTCTTCCTCCCTTCACACTCAAAAACCAGTTTTATCAGTCTAGTGATTATACACACACACACACACACACACACTCACACACACTTACTGTCCTTATTCATTCATAAGCATGAATGACTTGCCTTTACCACTATTTTAAGAAAAACATGAATACAAACTAAATATCACACTTGAATCAACATATTATCAGCATAACTTTAGTTCAGATTAGCAAATTTAATGATATCTGTCACTGTAATCATAGCACTGGGGATAATGATTAATGGTAATAATTTGAACTTAATAGTAAAACTAGGACTATTCTGTAATTTCCCCATATTTATAGGCAATTCCATGTAGACCTAAGAGTTTTTTAAACAGAGCATGTAGTGAAAGATACATTTTTGACTGAAGAGAAAAAGTACAGAGATGGTTTAATATTTTACAAGATATTTGAAGATATTTCTGAAATAATGCAAAATAAAACAAGAGCAAAAAATGGGATGTGAGACCGATAATATCTTTAATTCACACATTTTAGCAACACGTTTTATAATTATATAAGTATTTAACTGGCCTATTATTATTTCAACAACAACAAAAAATCAGTTAAGTTTGAAGTTGTTAGAGGACACATTAGTACTCAAGGAATTATTTCCACAAAAGCACATTTTAGTACAAAGTGATGAGAAAAAAAATTGGTAAAATTGAGACTGAATTTTTACAAACTTGGTTCTGTTTTTAACTTTTATTAGTACATATTTCCATTAATAGTGATTATATTAATGAATGCAATATTACTGATTACATTAATTTTTGGGAGATGGTACTTGCACATAACACATCTTAATTCCTTTTTATGTCTCCTTTCTCTCCCTTTCCTCCCAGCTGCATTTTCCTCTACCCGTCCCTCCATCTCTTCTTATTCCTTTACCCCCTCTTTTATTTTGTTCTTTATATTGTTTATACTTTGAGGTTTTTTTTGTTGTTGTTCGTTTGTTTGTTTGTTTGAGACAGGGTCTCACTGTGTAGCCCAGGCTGGCCTCCTACTTTGGGTTTTTAATTTAAACAAAACCATGTGATAAGGTTGTGTGTGTGATTTATTTCACTTAATATTATACAATCAAATCTTGGTGTAACGTGGTCTGCGAGTATTTTGTAAGCACACAGTCTAAAAAGTTTTAACTTGAGAAATGAGCAATGTCATGCAATTTGAGTACTATGTCCTGTTGAACATCACATGATCACAACTAGTTCTCTTCTCTCTCTGCTTTGATATACAAGTGCTTTGGATTACTAGCAGGACGAATTATTCTCACAAACCAAAGTTTTACTGTTGTCTCAAGATGCAGCCATTTGCCTACAAATGACCCAAACTTATGCTTCTTTATAGTAGGCTAGTATTTCATTATGTATAAATACATCTTCTCTATCCATTCATCTTCCAAGATTTAGATATTATGAGCTGTGCTGCTATGAATATGAGTAGGCATGTATCACTATAACATGCTGTTTTTTACCTTTTCTGACATATGTCTAGAAGGGGAATAGCTGGGTCAATTTTCTAATTTTAGTTTTTTGAGTAAGGTCCACACTGATTTCAATAGTAGATGTACTAGTTTACATTCCCATCAACAACATAGAAGGGTTCCTTTATCTCCATAGCCTCACTAGCATTTGTTATTTGGTTTCTTGATGCCAGCTATTCTTTCTGGAGTAAGATGGAATCTCGGTGTTGTTTTAAGATGCATTTATTTAATGGCCAGTGATCCTGAGTATTTTTTCATGCATTTATGGCCCATTTGTACTTCTGAGAAGTGTCTATTCATTTCAGTTGCACATTTTTATTAGGTCTTTTATATTTGGTAGGATCTAATATTTTGAGGTCTTCATACATCTTTATAGTAGTCATCTGTCCAAGGTATAGGTGGCCAAATGTTTTTCCTATTCTGTAGGTTGTCTCTTCAATCTGTTATTTCTTTTGCTGTGCAGAAACTTTTAAATTGGATATAATCCCATTTGTCGATTCTTGATGTTAGTTCTTGTAAAAATGAGGTTCTCGTGAGAGTGTCATTGCATATGACTACAAGAGTTCTTATCTATTTTATCTTCCAGCAGGTTGTTTCTGTTTTAATGTTTAGATATTTTATTCATTTTGATTTTAGTACTTGGTGAGAGACATGGGTCTAGAGTCAATCTTTTGTATGTGGACAGCCAGTTCTCACAGCATCATTTGGTAAAGAAGCTATCTTTCCTTCAGTGTATGTTTTCTAGCCCTTTTGCCAAAGATCAGATGGTTGAATGTATCTGAGGTTGAGTCCTCTATTCTTTTCCACTGATCCAGTTTTTGTGCCAGTAGTATGTAGTTTTTATCAGTTTAGATTTGTTCTTGAAATCCTTCATAGAACTGTACTCATTGTTTCATAGATTCTCTATGTTGTACTGGCCTTATCATTTAATTCTAGGAATGAATTTCTTCTCGATTTCTTGTGTTACTCACTGAGTGTTCAGGAACATGCTATGTTTGTAAAACTTCTGTGGCTTCTTTTGTAATTGATTTCTAGTTTCAGTGTGCTTTGATCCTACAACATGGGTTCATTTGTATTTGAGTAGGTTTTATGGAGTAGTAAGTGGTCTACTTTGGGGAAAGTTCTGAGTGCTGTAGAGAATATGTATTCTGTTGTAGTGGGGGTAGAACACTCTTCAGATGCCTTTTAAGTGCATTTGTTTGAAGGTATTGTTCAGTTATTATATTTCTTTTTGTGTTAAGTTGATCTGTGCATTTATGCAAGTGAAATATAAGTTCACTTATTATGATTGTGTTGGTGTTTATTTGACCTTTTATGTCCAGAGGTGTCTGTTTTATGAAGGTGAATGCATTGATATTCAGGGCATATATATTTACAATTGTTCTTTCTTCCTGTTGAATTTTTCCTTTAACTAGTATGTAATAATTTTTCTCTGCCTCTTTTGATCATTTTAATCTTGACGTCCACTCTGAGAATAAATTGCTACCCCTGCTTGCTTTAGGGTCCTCATGCCGGGAATATTGTTTTCCATCCTTTGATGTTTAGCCTATGAATTTCCTTTTGGAGTATATGGATATCTTGAATGCAAGAACACACTGGATTTTCTTTTATGACAATGAGCCAATATGTGTCTTTTAATTGGAGTGGTGAGATAATTTTTCTTGAGTTATTACTGAAAGGTGCTTTTTTTTTTTTTGTGGATACCAGGGGTTGAACTCAGGACCTTGCACACCAGCAGGCGCCCATGCTGCTGAGCGATATCACCGGCCCTTTTTTCGTATGTGGGTTCCGGGATTTGAACTCGGGCCCTCGCACTTGCCAGGCAGGCGCGTACACTGCTGAGCCATCTCACCGGCCCCTGACTTATTTCTGAGGTCTTTTTTTTTGACTCCTTTGTAACTATTCACCTTGCTTGATGTATTCACTCCATCAGACTTTTTGGCTCTGTTGACTTCACTGTGTTGGTCCAGAATATTCTTAGTTTTTGGAGCATGGGCTTGGTGTTCATAAGTAAGGAATTATTTGTTGTGGAATATTATTTCTCCACTGATTTTGAAATATAGTTTTGCAGGATATATTAGTCTAGGTTGAAAGGTGTTTCCTTTTAGGACTTAAAACACTAAGCTCTCTTGGCCTTTAACATTAGTGTTGAAAACTCTGCTGTAATCCTAATGGGTTTACCTTCATAAGTGATTTTTTGCTTTTCTCTGAAAGACTTGAGGATTCTGTCCTTGCCTTGTGCTTCTGGGATTTTTGTGATGTGTCATGGGGAAGCTTCTTTTTTCATCCTTGTTGGTGCTCTGTGAGCCTCACCTATATATTGAGTTCTTTCCCCACACCTGGAAAGTTTTCTGCTATGATTTCTGTAAACAGTTTTTAATCCATTTATGCTATTCTCCAATTTCTAACTCCATGTAGCTTTAGGTTAATCTACTCAGCATCATCTAGCAGCAGTTGGGTGAATTTTCCTAGTTGTCTTGTCATTTTTAAGAAATCTCTGAGCATATCATGTGTTTCCATTCTCTACTTCAGGTCTGAGATTCTTTTGTCACATTAATTATTTCTGCTGTTCAAGTATTTGATAGAATTATCTCTTGGATTTCTGTTGGGCACCTTTTCACAAATCATTGCTTTGGTAAATTTATTGGTCATGATTTGAATAGTTCTTAACTCTTCTGATTTTTTGTTTCTTCTATAATGATATTCATCAGTTTGTTAATCCCACTATCTTTTGGGGCATATTATCTTTGAGCTTGCCGAGTTTCTTTACTTCTTCAATCATTTTTGTGTAGCTCGGCTGTTTTGTTGTTTGATTTCCTCTCTGTTAGTGCCATTTGGATATGCTTTAGGGGAGTTGAGAGTCTTTGGAGGTATTTTGTTGCCTTTTTTTTTTTTTCTTTTTTTCTTTTTGTGGTGAGGATTGAGTTCAAATAGAGTGAAGAGAATTTGTTGCTGGTATAAAGACCTCTTCAGTTTTCCAGTGATGCGATCATGGTTTTGTCAGGAGGAACTGTTTACCATTTCAAACTATTTAATTTGATTTTTGGACACTATTACTGTCTTGTAAGGGGGGAATTTCTACTGGGAATAGCAATGTCAACAGTTCCTGCTATACATCAATCATAAATATTAAAACTTGATCATTTCACCTTTTATCAATGTCCAGTACAGATTATATTACACTGCTATTCACGGTTTGTTTGGCATGTGCAAAATGGGGAAAGCAGAGAGGAAAGGGAAAAGGAAGGGGCAGTATCAGTGATAAGAAAGGAAGGTTAAGAAAAGTGTCCATAGGTAAAAAATAAAAGGTCTGCCTCCTCTGGAATTATCTGTCTAGCTGAGGCAAACAGCTAATGTTGAGGGGGCTTGGGCTGTATTTGTACATCCCTGTATGCACATGGGTGCAGGTGTATTTGGAGTTTGAGAGAAGCTATGGGATTGCCATTAGAACCTGTCAATATATTTGTAGTTAGTTTTGTATGGATCCTCTAATTTTGTTAAGGATTACCCTAAAATGCCCTTGAATAGTTCTGTTTTAAGTTAGTGCAATGGTTACTCTTTATTCTCTAGGGTATATACACTATATGATGGGGTAGAGGATGAGAGCGATGGCAAGGAGGTGAAAAAAAAATCAGAAGAGAAAAAATATGGAAGACAGTAAAAAAATAGGAGTAAAAGAAGGAGCAGGACAAAGGGCCACATTTAAAGAATAAAGTAAAATAACAAAACAATACTAATAAAAAAGAACCAGTGGGGGGAAAAAAGATAATCCAGAATAAACAAGCAAGGAAACAAAAAATAAAACCTTCCTACAGTCATGTTGGCTTTATAAAGTAGTCTGTGAGAAACCAAGCAGTTTCTTCCTGTGGACTACTCTATCTCCTGCCCAAAGTGGTGAGGGCTGTTGATCTCTCTGGACCCATTTTCTTGGTGTGAGCTGTACTCTGGGTGCAGGCCAATTGCACATCTCTGTCACAGTCTCAAGATCTGATTGTCTCAATTGATTTGAAAGGTCTGTTTTTTTTCAAGATGTGAATGTGTGGTGTTTGTTTCACACTGTTCTGTTGCTTTTGGCCTCTCTGAATCCTAGGCTTGTAATGCATCTCACTTTCCATGCCCGGTAGGGCAGTTAGAGTGATCATGAGTCTATTCTATCACCCAGTCACTGAAGAGCCAACCCGCTCCCTCAGTCCAATCATCTCCCAAGATGGAGTAGAGGGTAAGGTGCCATAATCTAGGTGCAGTCAAGTACCCCAAACCCCAGACACTGGATTTTGATTCTCTTTTTATTTGCCTGGCCATGTAAGACTTTATCTTTTGCTCTTGCCTCAGGATACCTGCTTTTCTCCAGTGCTAATTTGGAGACATTCACTCTGCTGTCACCCTCTACTTGGCCACTTTCTCCATCTGAAATTGCTTCTTTAGAAATACATTCTCATTGCCCTCAATTAATTTGAAATACTATTTCCTATGAAGCTGTTTGAATATCTAAAACAACTATATAAGGTAGCATATTGTATAGTTAGAAATAAAAGTCTTGATTTTGCTGTTAAAGGTTATGCATTTTAATATGACCTTTTGGTTGATTTATGTAAAGCTTTGTATTTTTCATTTTCTCAATCCTGTCATTGTAGTGATGTATGGTATATTTTAGCATCAAGTTTGCCATAAGCAATAAAGTCAGAGTCCCAAAGAAATTTTAATTTATTTCCCTATTTTTAAACCAGAGCTTTTCATTATTCAGTTATTTTGTTTGGGATCCTATGTTTAGCTAGTATCATTTTAATACTTATATAAATAATGTAAATTTTAACTTAAAGGTAAAATTTAAGTAGATAAATCATTTATAGAAAAAGTTTAAGGGTGGACATTATATATAAAGTCACAATATAAGATGATAACATAAAATATACACTAACAATCTCTCTAAATGTTGTGTTTTACATTCTGGTTTGCTTAGAGCATTTTTCTTTAATAACAAGAAAAAAGAAAAGTATGAAAATGACTCATAAAATGGTATGTGACATGGAATAGAAACACAAGTCTCTAAGATTCTGTATTAAGAAAAAATGAAGCATGAAAAACAGTTAAATTCAAAAGTTCTTATTGAACTTTCAGCTAGTATTTTTGATCAAAGAGCTGATTCAGAGAATATGATGATGAAAAACGAGTTGTTCTCAAGAAATCTGCAACTGGGCCGGTGAGATGGCTCAGCGGCATAAGTGCCTGCCTTGCAAGCACGAGGGCCCGAGTTTGACTCCCGGATCCCACATACAAAAAAGGGGCCGGTGATATCGCTCAGTGGCACGGGTGCCTGTTGGCGCGCGAGGTCCTGAGGTCGACCCCCTGGTACCCACCAAAAAAAAAAAAAAAAAGAAATCTGCAACTTAGAATGAATAAGTTCTTCAACAACTATAGCATAAAGCTGAATTTTCCTTACAGAACAGGAAAAGACAATGTTATGGCAACTCATTTTATATGGCTAAATGCATGACAGTATTTGAGTTCAATCTTATATCAGGGGTAGGATGTAAACAATTAAAGAAAGGGAAGAAGGAAAGCAGGTTAGAAAGAATAAGCAAAGGCAAGGGAGGAAAGGAGTCAAATGGTTCAGTATTGTTAGAGCAAAGGATACATGGGTGGGGGCCTGACAGCAAAACTGAAAATAAATGTTACAGTAATGTCACATGGCCTTCAATTTCTGTCTAACAATCTTAGTTTAGAAAATAATATAGCAACATTGTGGAATTTTGTGCAGCATAACAAACACTAGAAAGTAAAATAATAGGACAGTGGAATTGAATATATAAAGAATAAAAGCATGCAGTTAACTCAAAAGAGTTCAGACAAGTCACAACTTTTAACTGGAGAAATGAGCATAGGGATGGAACGCTTTAAGAGATGTAACAGAACATGGTACATAAGAGACGGCTTAAGAGATGATACCAAATTCTGTGTCTGAGTTACTAAAGAGGAAGCAGTTATGCTAAATAATAAGACAGGGAAAATGATAAACTTGGAAGGGGGGAATAAATTTGCATTTTGTACAAAATGAGAAATAGTTCTAATTGAGGCCATATATAAATTACTAATAATAAAAATAAAATACATCTTAAAAAATTGAACTAAATAAAAGCTCTCAGAGCTAAATAAATAAAATACATAGAAGTGCTAACAACAAAATAAAGTGAGGTATATTTATAGATATGCAGATTAAATATTGTCAAGAAGAATGCAAACATGTATTGTAAACATGTACTAATAAAAAATTTTAAAAAAGGATTTCTTTTGAATAACTAATGTAATATCAACTTTATTAGATACAATTTTAACTGTACAATAACATTTTTGGATCAGCGATTTGGGAATTCAGAAGTAAAGTTTGTTGTACAAGAAAAAATAAGCAATGAAGGTCAAATAAATCTTAAGTACAAATTAAAAAAAAAGATGAAAGAAAAAAATACTGTCAACAGGTCAGGTCTTCCTATCTTGATTTATAGACTCAATGCAATCCCAATAAGATTCTGAGCAAGGTATTTGTGGATAATAACAATCTGACTCTAACATTTATCTGAGGAAGCAATAATACAATATTGAAAAATGCAAGTGAGAAGACAGACGTTATTTGACTCTAAGGCTTATTATAAACTTAAAATAATCAAAACCATGAGATATTTGTAAAACAAAAGACAAACATATCAAGAGAACAAAACAAACAGAGCAGAAATACACCATACAAATATATAAAAGAAAAAAGGCATTACAATGGAGAAAAGATAGTCTTTTTAAAAAAACCATACTGGAACAACTGTTACCTACATAAAAAGAAAGCTTTGCACCTCTTACCAAAATTCAAAATGTATTGTAGACTTAAATGTAAAATACAAAAACCATCAACTCCTAGAAAATAAGATAAAATCTTGATAACCTTGGGTTTGAATATGACTTTTTAGATGGAACACTAAATAGATTAAATTTTAAAACTTCTGCTCTGTGAAAAACACTAATGAGAAAATGAGAGAACACACTACAGAATGGGAGAAAATATTTGTACAAGGTATCCTATGTGGTGATCAAGCTTAATTTTGTCAACTTGATTGACTTGGGAGCTGCCCAGAGGATTGGTGAAGCACACTTCTAGATGTGTCTGGGTGGATAATAGAGGTCTTACCTTGACACTATATCTGGTCCCTTGCCCCTTCGTGGCACTGTTCTCTTGCTCTGCTTCCTGGTTGCCATGGAACTACACAGCTTAGTTCTGTCCAACTCTTCTACCATGATGGTTCTGCCTTTGACTAAATCATCGACTCAATCACCTGAAACCCAATCATGGACTGAATCTCTCTCCTGAAACTGCCAGCTAAATTAAACCTCCCTTCCTTTAAATTGTGGATGTTGGCTACCACTTCCCAGTGCCAGCAAAACTGATTGATACATCTAATAAAGAACAGTTATCAAAAATATACAAAGACTCTTAAAGGTCAATAATAAAAAAAAATTTAAAAATGGGCAGAAGATGTAAAGATAAATTTCACCCAAGAGAATATATGGATGGCAAATAAACATGGAAACATGCTCAACATCAGAAATGACTAGGGAATTATAAACTAAAACAATGAGATTAAAAAGTCCAAAACATGGATAACACCCAATGCTCATTAATTGCTGGCAGGAATGCAAAATAGTACAGCTACTAGGAAGACAGTTTGACAATTTTTTTAAAAACTAGACATTTCCCTACCATTCTCTTATGACCCAGTATTCATGCTCCTTGGTACTTACACAAATGAACCAGAAATTTACATTCACACTTAAATTCAGTATTCATGCTTCTTGGTATTTACACAAATGAACCAGAAATTTACATTCACAATTAAATTCCACACATGGATGTTTATAGCGAATTTATTTATAAGTGCCAAAAAATGGAAGCAACCTAGATATCCTTTGGGAAGTTAATGGATAAAATAAACTTTGGTACACAAAGACAATGGAATATTATTCAGCATCAAAAAGAAATGAGGTATCAGGCCATAATAAGACACAAGGGAACCTAAATGCATATTAACAAGTGAAGCAAGCTAATCTGAAAAGCCTGAAAAGGATATAAATTGTATAATTTCAACTACGTCACATTCCGCAATATTAAATTATGGTGAGAGTAAAAAGATCAATGGTTACTAAGGGATACAGGGAAGGGAGGCTTGAACAGGTGGAGCATAGATAGATATATGTTATTAGACATTTGTCGAAACCCATACAATATAAAACACAAGAGTGAACATAATGCAAGCTATGGACTTCTGGTGATAACAATTCATCAAAGTAGGTTCATCAGTTGTAACAAATACACCACTCTGGCAGGATGTTGACAGTGGAGTAGGCTGTGCTTGTGCAGAGGTAGGGAGTATATATAGGAATTCCACTTTCTGCTCAACTTTGCTGTGAAACATAAAGTATTCTAGAAAAAAGTATTTTTTAAAAAAAGTTTTCTAAGGTAAGCATAAGTAATGTTTCAAAGCTGCATTTTTAAACTCAGTCATAAAGTAACCAGTTATAGCCGAGCATGGTGGTGCACACCTGTAATCTCAGCACTCGGCTGAGGCAGGAGGATCACCATAGTTCAAGGCTAGCTTACACAGTGAGTCCAAGGCCAGCCCGAACTACACAGCGAGACCTTGTCTCAGAAGAATCCCCCCCGGAAAAAGTAATCAGTTATAATTGTCTTCCTGATTGTCCAGTTATGTTGAAATTCTTGAATAATGAATATATTCAAAACCAAAGTGATAAATCACTTTGGTGACAACTAGCACAATATGTTTACTGGCTAAATAAACTTACTGTTTTTTCACTTTCATTTTCAGATGTTTCTGCATCATGACCGAATTGCCAGGGATGGAAAAATGAAAGAAAAGGAGGAAAAGAAACTAATGTGATGATGAAATGTTACAAAATAGGAGTTGGAGATATAGGAAAAAGAAAAAAGGATATGTATTTTTTTCTCCCTATGACACAGAGATCATAGTGAAATACGTTAAAAAAGAGAAAGTGAATCCTGAGGAAGTAGGCAGTATTACTGAATGAAGTCATTGATATTTTCCCAATTAATTAACAGTTCCACTAATTTCTTCTGGAACCAAGTATATTTTTCTAAGACATTAAAAAAGTGGAAAGAAGTTGGTCATAATTGACAAACTGGTAAGTATTTTTTATAGAAATGATAGCTTAGTCAACAATGTTCTAAAATGCTTTTTAAGAATTGTGTATAGAACTACATATTTTGTAGTTATCAGGCACTGGAGACACCTAAAAGAAAAAAAACAAGAAAGAAAAATGCACCATATTAATTCAATGTCAGTGAATATTCCATCTTAAAGATATAACACTGCTATTTGCAACAGGGCAAATGCACTAAGAGGACCAATGCGATGTCAAAACAAGGTAGACAGTGACCTATTCAGGTAGACTTGAACATATAATGGGAGGAATGTCTAAATATGAATTCAGTGGTTTTGACTCTGTGTGTTATATGGCAGAAAAGCAGAAGGGACCTAGAAGTGGTTTCTTTCAGTGAGTTTGAAAGATGTTTAGATAGTATAACTTAATTCTCTTGAGGCTTATCAGTTTTTGGATAAAAAATATCCAATAGTTATCTTCCAGTTGAATTCACTGAGTCATTTTCAATCCTGTTTATCATCATTTATCTGGGGAATTGGCACCAGTAAAAAAAAAAAAAAAAAGAAAACTTCTATTATGGAAACTCTCATCTTGAGATTTTGAGGGTTCTATTTTTTCCTACTTTTGCCAAATCTTCATTAGTCCTCTTTCAGATTCTCTAACACATAAATGTAACTGTGAGTGTGCCTCAAGACTCAGGGAAAAAACACCAACATGCAAGACTTTTCCCATTCTTTTTTTCTGTCACCACTCTCATTTCCTCACATAATTTCAGCTATTATTTCTATGATGATAAATATAAAACAATATGTCAAGGATCAATCAATAGATATAATCCAGATCTTTACCTATTCAGTAAGTTATCATAAAATTGACATTTTTGCTGTATCTTGACCATCGATTTATTTAAAATAAAACTCCTCAATGCATTTTTGCCTCATTTTCTGTCTTTCTTTTGTACCTCAGTTTACCTTGGATATTATTAGAAATGCTTTTATTTCTATTATTTCCTCTTAAGCTTTGTATAATGAAGATCAAATACATCATCAAATCTTTCCCCTAATCCTTATACACAATAACCTAATTATTGGTATCTTATCACCTAATTATTAAATATTTGGTTTTATATTGTTCTTTTTCTCAATGTTTGTTATTTATTTTTCTCTTTCAACAGATCAGCAAACTCTTTAGAAATTGTAATGTCTTTTGCACAATAAGGAACCCTCAAAACTACAGCACTTGTAAAATCCCTTATTATTGACTGAGAAGCTAAAAAAAATCACTAAAGTCAGTTTTCTTTATCCTGTCTTCTACTGTTACATGGGTATATATACAGGGCCAAAACATGTATCTCAGTTTTCTATAAAAATTAAAGTGAATCTTAGATTTACTTGCCTTGTCCTCCAAGTGCAATTCTAAAAAGCGCAGATAAGCCACTGGTGCAAATGCATCAGCTGAATGTATGACTATTTCTGAGGAATCTCTGAAACAGAAACAATTTATACTGCATTTATTTACTACGTAAACTGTGGCTACTGATAGGAGATACTAAAAATCCTCATTTTATGCTCATTTCCATGGGTATAAACTATGTAGCTGTAAACATGCATTTTTAATAATCCAAAATTTAAGTAAAAAGATCAAGAATACTGCTTTTAAGAATATTAAAATAATGACGCTTTTTATCTTTACAAGGACACAGTACAACTTTCAGGTTCAAAGGTCTCTGAACAATTTTGAGACAAACTTGTTCAATTTCATTTTCACAAATCTGCTTGGCATGGACTAAACATTAAACATTAGTACTTTATCTTAATTATTCTTTTCATTTTCAGGAGGTAATTCATTCAGTGTTTCACACAAAAATCTCAATTATCCTTCACAAAAGCAGTACTAGTGATGGTTTTAAGCTCTAGCTGAACTCTTCACACTGTAATATCACTGCTATTAAAATTGATTGTCTGACATGGTAATTACCATATTCAGGTAAAATGGTATGAACTTCTTGCTGGCATCATATAGATAAATGTAAATTAACACAACTTTGTATCAAAGATACCCTGTAAAGCACATATGAATACTGAGATTGTGACTGAAGTCCTAATAACCAATTATTTTTATTGTTGTTTATTAAAAGAACAATAATGCTTTGCATTTCAAATGAAAATTTAAAACTGAAATTCATTTCTATTTAATGCCCCAGGAAATCTATTTAATGCTTATATTAATATTGTTAGCATTCTGAACATTGCAATGTAGGAAAACTAATTCTTACTTTGACTCTGCCACTAATGAAAAAACATTTTTGCATTAACTTTTGTGGTGCAAAATCACTTAGTGGCAATAGAAGAAACCTCAAAATCTTAATTCCAAAATACTAAATTTTCACGATCAAAATATGTTTACTTTCCACTTGAAAGACTTAAGAGAGCATGTTTTAATCATAAGTGAAATAAATCAGACACATGTGTAAATAGTGCATTATCTCTCTGGTGTGAGAAACTGAAATTGTAAATAAGAACCACAAATGTACAATAGACATTGTGAAACAGGAAGACACTGTTCAAAAGGAAAAGGGAACTAGGGATGGGGGAGAGAGAAAGAAAGGAAGGGAAAGCAAAAAATCAGAAAAAGAGGGATAAAATGAAAACTGAGCTTTGTGAACAGGGAGGGGAAGGGGGTTTGAAAGGAGGGGATGGGAATGGAAAAAGAAAAAAGAGGAATCAAGATACATCACGTACAAATACAAATTCTTTATAATGAATGTGATCATTATGTATACCTAAATTGTACCAATAAACTTAAATAAAATTAAAAAAGAGCATGTTTGATGATTAAAATAAACAATTTCCATTCATTTAGTATCAAATATGCATCTTGTTAATGATTAGAAAAATAACATTAAAAAGGATTTCTTTGACATTAAAGGGAAAGTATCATAAAACAGTAGAACTATTAAAGAGTGAGGATCCTGATAAAAAGATACAACTTGTTTTCACAGGTGACGTCAAGAAACACGTTTCCAGATACGAGGAGGAAAAGAAAGATAAAGCACAGGGGTAATCCTCTTGCTTGCTACCACCTGCCCCTATGACTTGAAACCTCCTCGGTTTCTTTCCCTTAATTTCTTATTTCTCTTTTTCTTCAGAGTCGTGTGCTCTGGTCAAATCTTGGTTGTGTAATAAGATTCAAACCTCAGCTCTTGCTTATGATGTCACTCTTAGATTAATTTCAATTTCTCTGTTCCTGACCCCAGCCTTGGAAAACAACCGTGGGCTTAAATGATCCCTAATGCAGGCAGGTTGGTTTTGATATCCTTGAAAATGGAGTATATCAATACCGTAATTAACGTGAACCAATACTACCTCAGTGGAAAGGTTTTCAGGTCCTCCCTTCTCTTATCTTTCTAAAAACAGAATGATGACAGCACATAGCTTACTTAATTGATGCAATTACTACATTCAGAATCAAGAGTATTATCTAGAGAGAATATATGCATTCTGAGCACTCAGTGAAGGGGAATGTATTTTTTTATGGTTCTATTAAATCTGTAACTTCTTTTTTTTCTTTTTTTTTTTTTTAATATGCAGGTACTGGGAGTTGAACTCAGGACCTCACACTTGCCAGGCGGGTGATTATGCTGCTGAGCTATATCACCGGCCCAAAATGAGTGTTTTTTTTTTTTTTTTTTTTTTTACCGGGAATCGAACTCACAACCTCATGCTTGCCAGAAATCTGTAACTTCTAAGTGACTAATACCATTCGCTTAAAAAAAAGCAATAGTCAACTGAGACCAGATATGAAAGCAAAAGTTTTCAAACAAAATAATGCAACTATTACTCTTCCTTTCTTTTTCTAAATTACCACTTAAAACTACTTCCAAGAGTGTCTAGTCTCTGTTTGCTTTATAGATTTCTCTGAGTCCTAAAAGCAGGACCTGTCAGAATATCTTCAGATTAAACCAGAAAATCAATTAAGTCCAATTGTGCTACACCAAAAATACTTTCAATTACGCTACGCCAAAAACGCTTTGTTGGCTATCCTCTTATTTCTCCATTAATATAAGTAACTAGTGCTATTACAACTTGTCATACAAATGTGGTTTCTTTACACCAAAGGCTTGCCAATATTTCCTTTCACTGCTGTGTCAGATTCATCCCTACTTACAACTTTATATGGAAACTGAGTGTGTCTGATCCTCTCATTGTGGTGCTAGGTTCCTCGAGGTGTCATATCCTCCTATACCTCCTATCCAAAAGAAGCAGTCTGATATTATCTTTTGAGATACAGTCTTTGTTCTTAGTTCTCTGAAAAAAACAACTGTACTAGGTTGGGGTCGAGACACTGTTTATTTTTTATGCTCAAAACTATGATCTCTGTATTCACAAAGACAAGCACAGGTATTCCCTGTGGATTCACACCTATCCTCATAGACATGTCAAATGTTATTTCTATGAAGCTTGCTCTGACATCCATACACAGTACTTGTTTTCTCCTTTGCATGCTTCAGTACCACACTTACAGCTCTCTCTCTATCTCATGACACATCTACTATACAATTTTATTCATCATTGTTTGCCTGCACCGTCCCATTCCACCCCAACACCCGCCTTAGCACAGAGTAAAATACGTGGTGGCCATTAGAATTTGTTAAATAAGTAAATAAATGTGTAGCCAAACTTTGTTAAATATCCTCACATTTACACATTAACTACTGAAACAATCAGAAATTCACACTGATTTTTCAATTACCTATCTTCATATAAATACAGCTTCTTTCATGCATAATTCATACATAAATGTTATGTACACATATAGATCAATACTACCATATAACATCCCTAGAATAATAAAAATAAAGGGTAATATGTCTAAAAATTGAATACAAGAAAAACAGTTTCTAAGTTCAAACAAATTCCCAAGGAATACAGAAACTGATGTGAGAAAGCAGATAAGGTACTTGCTTCATCCTCACGGTGAAATGCCACTTTCCAGTGCTCTGTACTGAGCCTGTCTTGAGTGGGTAGAAAATGAGCAGGTTGGAAAAATGGAAAATGATTATATAGTATTTTAATGATGGGACTTAGTTCTTCTTGTCACTTTGTTCATTCTTGTTGTTGCATCCATCTATCCATACATAGCAACTTTGTAGCAGTAGTACTGTAATTTCTCTTTGACTATTCAAAGGGAAATAGAGTTGTCTCAAATACTGATATTAACAATAAGTATTCATCAATAAAGAAAAGAAAATGGTAACTATCATTAACAGAATTTAAGGATTTCAATTCTTGTTTATATGCACCACGCACACACACACACACACACACACATAAGCAAGAAAGTTTTTATTTGAGAACCTATAATTGTCCTGCAGTCATTTACTTCTTTTAAATGCTAGGCTATAAATGGTTATAAATGCTAGGCTAGGTTATACCAATTTTTCCTACAAGATTTTTAAAATGTTAATTGGAATTTAATTCAAACATAATATATTTCATAATAAACTTTGAGAACTATCTTGATCTCTCTTAATTATTTCACTACAGAAAAAGATTCAATTTGCATTTTAAAAAATTCTTTATTAGAATCAAATAATTTTGGATGTAAAAGTTTTTCTCCTCTTAGAGGTGGACTTGTCTCATTTTATTTAAAAAAATGTCACTTGAATCAGTTATTTGAAATAGAATTCTAATAAATTAATAGTTGTATGCTAGCTACAGCACACCAATATATAATATTTGATACATATTTGATATATATTATATCAAATATATTGGTCTCAAGAATGAATTCTAAATTACAGTATCCATCATTATAAATGGCCAATTGTTAAATAGTTACAGGAACTAAACTTAGCTTTAAACTGCATCATCTGGAATACTATCCTAAGTAAAACAACTTTCATTTATGTACAGTTTTAGAATGGACAATGCATGCTCACTCACATCATATTTAGCGTCAGGTATGACAGGATATTATTCTGTTTTTAAGAGAAGAAAAGACTTGTTCACAGTAAGTCGGCCTTTTTTCATTAAATCTTGATATATTCTAGCCTATAATTTCTAGTTATAACCAAATAGAAGAAAATATAAAAAAGAAACAAAATATGTAAACAAAAACAAATAATAAATGACAAATTAATTTAATAATATTTAATAAATATTTTTAGTGAGAGCTTTGGCATAAGAACAACCACTGGAGGTGATGACAGCCAAAATGAGCTAAATCTTAGAAGCAGCCTATATGAATAAAGAAATGAATAAAGAAAATGTGTTTATACATAATGAAGTACTACTGTGCCATAAAGAAAGATAAATTTGAGGCATCTGTAGGAAAATGGATGCAGCTTGAGACTATAGTGTTAAGTGAAATAAATCAGACACAAGCTTAAATATGGTCATGATTTCTTTTACATGAGAAACCCAAATTATAAATAAAGAGCCAAATAAAAGATACATAATAGAAGTGGGGAAGTAGATCCTTCTCTAATAGGAAGAGGATCAAGAGATGGATGGAAGGTGGGGAGGGAGAGAAGGGAAAGAGGATGAAAAGAGGAAAAGGAAATCAATAGAGATGAGTCATGTACATGTACCAACTCCACACAAGGAATGTAATTATTACGTATTGCAAATATATACTAAGCAAAATAAAAAAGAAATGGAAATATTTAGCGAAGTGAGGAGGAAAAATGGGAAGGTAATTTAAAGGAATCAATTAAGAAAGTTTTGAAGCTGAAAAGAAGTAAAACCTATGAAGCAAGGAGGAAAAATAACCTTAAGCATCAGAAGCGGATTGCAGCGTAGATGATAAATAACAGTGAAAATACAGTGCTTCCTTTGTGTTCTCAAGGGACACATCTGTGTGGTGCCACTTTTCATACGTTGTTGATTTGTCTGTACATTTATCTGTTTTTTTCTTTTCTTTCTTTTTTTTTTTTTTAAACAGGGAATACTCCTGAGAGCAGGGTAACACCATACAGAGATGCCCCTACATAATATGCCTCAATAAATGACCATTTGGTTGCTATAAAAAACTCCCTTTGGCACCAGAGGCTTCTAATTCACCATCGATGACACTCAGTAGCATGACTAATTCCTCATACCATATAGGCTGAAGTTCCTATGTCTACAAAATGAAGAGGCTGAAAAAGATTACTTTTCCAGGTTGAAGTACTGTTATAAACAGATCTTCTAGTTACGAAGTAGAAATTAGTACATGTGCAATAGTTAATAGGTTGCCCATAAAGACTTCTGAGAGTTATAGCACCTCAAATGGTTAGGTAAACAGGCAAAATGTTATTTTTTGGCATTTCTTCCTCTTACTGTGTTTTCTCTAATTTGCTTAGTTCCATATTAATAAACATATATATCCCGACTTTTCCATTATAAGTTTACCCTAGCATGCAAATGCTTTTCTTGAACAATCAAACATTTCATAGAATACCCATGCATACTTCATTCATGAATTGTTTCAATTTTTTTTTTTTTGTGGGTACCGGGGGTCGACCTCAGGACCTCGCACGCCAGCAGGCACCCGTGCCGCTGAGCGATATCACCGGACCTTTTTCCATATGTGGGTACTGGCAGTCGAACTCAGGACCTCATGCTTGCCAGGCAGGCGCTTATGCCACTGAGCCATCTCACTGGCCCTTCAATATTATTATGACCAGAAGAAGTATCTCTCATCTACAAATTTATGGTTCTTAACTTTTATCACCTTGTATCATAAATGTACTCAGATACATTTTTTTTCCCCACTTCTATAAAGGTAGAAACTCTCTTAGAACAGCAATAGTGCCCCAGTAGAATGCTCTGGACACAGCAGGAACTTAATAAAAACTTGCCAAATAAATTCTTATGTTGACAATGCAAAAGAAGTTAGAAGAACATGAAAGAAGAGTGCATGAACATTATACATGGTATGAAAGTGGCTTATCACTTTTACTAAATAAGCACTTTTTAGATTATCTACTTTGAGTTGTCTTATTATATAATTCCCTTATTATTAATATCAAAGAATTCAAGTCTTAATGTTGAAAATACTGGAACTCTCCATTCAGCCAAGAGTAATTCTGACAGTCTTTCCAGGAGGCATAAGAGCTTAGAAAAAGCAGATAAAATGCTATTAGAATATAAGATGACAGACATAAATTAAAGCATGTGAAATAATGTAACAAACTGAAGAAAGTTCTTGTTTTTCACTACACTAATTTTAACAATTTATAGCAAAATCACACTACTCACCATAAATTGAATCTGCTTAAAAACAGTTTATATGTAAAAATAACCCCAAATAACTCAAAAGAAATGTTTAGTATTACCATTCTAACTTGTTAAAGACAGGAAAAAGGAAAAAGAGGATGGAGTTAATGGAACCCACAGGTTACTGATGAGGCAGTTTATCAAATGTAGTTGTAATGAAAGATAAATAATACAGGCAATTCACACTTCATGAAAGGATAAAAGTGTCAGTGTGTAGGTACCAGTTTTACTGCAGGCCATAATCAGCAAGTAAACGAAAGTGCAATGTCTAAAAAGTTTATAGCCGTCTATGAAGGCCTCGTCTTGTCAGGTATTGATTTAAGTATTCAGACAACTTTAGTGGTATTAAACAAATTGAGTGTTTGTGAACTTAGAGGACATGTTCTATTTCTCTCAACAAAAGTTGCCTCAAGCTTAATGTGAAGTTGTTTCTATCATTCAAATTTAAGGAAAGAAAAAAAAATGCTGAAATGATCTCTTACACAATTATTTTCTTCTTAAATAGAGGGCAATCCAAAGTGAATGTTTCATACTCTCCACCTTCTCCACATATATGAACTCCATACTTCTTAGAAAGCTGAAAATAGGAAAATAAAGGAACAGGAAACTTAAAATTAGATAGCAAAATGCTCATTTAACCTACATTATTTTATCCTAAAAAAAAATCATGCAGAAATCTTTGACTCCAAAATTGACTGTTACAGGAAAATAACTATTTTTCTGCTTAAAATATATGACTAATGTCATTTAAAAATTACCATAAAGCATACTTTTTAAAATAATCCCATACTTTTATATAGGTGTGAGGGACTAGTACTTTTGTTTATATTGGCAAAGCTTAAAAGTTACTATGAATTGTAGGAATGGTGCCAATTTTAGGTTCAAAAGGAGGTTAAGGTACTGTGTAGTGAATGAAAATATATATAGCCAAACTGTGCTGCCCCTGCCCTCTGACCTTTATGTGGAATGGGAAAAATATGTTGTTTTTAGAGAATTTCTCAGGGACCCAGAGAAAAAAATGTAAGGCCTTCCTGTAGGGCTGTGAACAAAAGGAAGTCACATACATGGTTATTATACTTGAGACTATTATTATTAGGAAAGTTCCAGGTGTAGTAAAACTAGTGATATTGCAAAGCTGTAGAAGGCCTTAAAAGGTCCAAGTCCAAAAAAGGTGGAAAGAGCTTGTAAAGTTATCAGTCAAACTTGAAATTAAAAAAAGCAAGCAAGGGAAGAAAAAAACCTATGATTTATATTAAATGCAAGCCTTACTATTCAAATGATTTTGATATCTAAAGTAAAAAAAAAATCTGTTTTGCAGGTACATGGTTGGCATCAGTGCAGGGAAGTGCCCTCACTGGCTGTCTTGGATATGAATCTTTCAGCTTCTGTGTTGAGGCTGTATCACTCTGATTCTACCTCCTTCATTCTGAATGTCACAGCTATCCCCGCTTACACCCTTTTCTAGCCCCATGTCCTCACAGCCCAAAGAGGAGTGACACATTTGATGTTCTAATACTGCCAGTGCTAGACTACTGCCTAAGTCATCACTTTTAGATGCATAGTTACACATTTATTTATTTGGTTTTCATAGTTGTGTTACTACTCTGAATCCATTAAATTTCAACTACTGACTATATGCCTTTAGGGATTTAAAGCACAGATCTATGAGAATTCTATTTCTCCCACTAAGGATCACTAGTAATGTGAATGGTGCTGTAAAACCAAAGATCAAGAAAAGTGAGGGGAAGAAAATGGCACAGTGTTTTCTATAAAAGCTCCGAAGAGCAAAGTAGGTAAATTTTCATCTTGCTGGCATCGTGAAGTAAGACTCAGAAGACCAAATTATGAGAGATGGTCTTAATGAGCGAGTGGGACCAAATAACAGGAAGAGACTACTCGTTCATGTTATACTAAATTAAATAATATCTACTTTACAATAAACACATAGGCATAATAATGTGACATGAATTTCAGGCGTGTAGCTGTTCTGCAAGCTAGTGTCTGTCCCCATTTACTCAACTTTCTAGAAAGGGAATCTTGTACTCTCACCTCTATGACGTAACGGCTAGTCTCTTCAGGTGGGAAGTATGCTTTCTCAATTATCAGCTTTCTTTAATAGAAAGTGTTTCATTGTAGCTCTGAATTATTTTTGTAATCCATCACCAAAAAATAACTTTTTAAATTAGTTTGTGTATCTGTTATATCCTTCAGAAATGGTTCTATCAGTCCTTAGTAAAAATAATGTAAGCTATGTTAAACCTAACATTTGCTCTTATAAATTATAGGACTAATATTCAAAAAAGTATTCATTTAAATCTGTATACAGCCAGTGATGTTTCCAGTTCACATAAAATATTACTATAACATGTATTCAGTCATGCAATTCTTCAACAAATCTTCATTGAACACTTATTAGCCAGGCCTTGATTCTTCAACAAATCTTCATTGAACAAGTATTAGCCAAGCCTTGATAAATGATGAAGAGCCAAAGGTAAACTAGAAAATGTCCTTGGTCTCCGGGAGTTCATCAAATACAGTATACTGCACTCGATAGTCTAGTACCACAAAATAATGATGTGATTATAGAAATAATTCATATATATAATCTTTTCTCTATAAATGAATTAACATGTATAATCTCTTCTCCTTTTATTATTGATGGATCGGTAGGGACACACAGATTCCAAGTTAAGGAATCTGAATAAAGGACAAAGTGGTTTTAGGGTTGAGGATTTAATACCTAGTCTATGAATCTTTATGATTTTTTTTAAGCTCCTCTAAATTCTACTACCTTCAATTTCAAATATGGAGAAGCACTGAGAAAAAAAAAGTCACCTTTATTGGTTTTGTTAGCCATCTCCAAGGCCTTGTGATGTCTTGAGAAAACCTCCTCAGAACCATGCCTTATGATAACCACTTTTGAAAGCCATATTACTCTATTTAAAATGAAACTCTTATAGCACAAAGCACGATGTACGCATATAATACGAAGTGTCATTTTAGCTAAGTGAGGTATCCAGATGTCCACATTGCAGAGACTTCAATTTTCTAAAACTTGTAAGTCAATGTTACTAATATTAATACTCTTCATAGAAAGCAACAACTTTATTCTTAATACATCTCAGGTCTGTCTCTGGTTTCACTTCAAAATTGGGATTATTCTATGTTAGCACTTAATCACTCTAAATATAATGCATGCAATTTTCTTTCATATGTATCTCTATTAAGCATCATTAAGTAAAAAATACTAAGAATTTTTTTGAAGTTTTATTTCTAATTTTTGTGATTTTTTCTGTAATTTATATAATAATCTGTATTGAAATATAAACAAGTATTTTAATGGTATCTATTCTTTCACTAGGAGCTAATATTTTAATGATTAAAATATATTTAATAGTTTGAGCATGTGAAAAGTAGACAGCTATTTTCATAAAAAATATGCCAAATAGGCTAAAATTTTGCTTTTTCACTCTACACACAGCGAACTAAGAATGCAAAGTTTTGTGGATGAACCAAATTACAGACTGGATCAATCTTTTCTATGTGAGTGAAGTTCCATGACCACTTTCTTAGCTGGAGTAGACAGGGAGGAGAACCAACCATTCATAGATTAGGGAAACCTCAGTATATACAGAAAGCAGCCAAACTCTAGTTGTCCAGAAGAGAAAGGGGTGGGTTTTTCTGGGGTAAATATTATTTACTTCAATTTCTACCATCCTTTCTTACTCATTATATATCATAAAATATTTTTTAAAGATGCTAAAAAATAGCAGGGCATAGTGGCATAATCAATTTTTTTTCTTAGATGAGCTCTTCTAGTGATAGTATGAGCATTAAACAAGATGATATCTACAAAGCTCTTAGCACAATACTTGGAACACAAAAAGCACTGAATGCATGTTTTCTTTTCTCTGTTAGGTTAGTTTGTCCTTCCATAGGGCCTTCCAGTCTATTCATTATAGACTCATTTATTGAGGATCATGGCCACTACTGCATCTATTATTTCTATTTGGATGGCTCTTAAGTAAAAAACCCTAATCACCAACATCTTTCTTGTTTATTAGTTACCCCTACCCATTTTACTCAATGTTTTACTTGGGAGCATTGTTGTAAAGTTCTGGTTTTTCCTCAAAATTTTCTATGTTCAATTCTATGTCTCTAATAGTTCAATGAAGCTTGAAATACTTGACTAGAACTTAACTTTGTTCTTTCTTTCTGTATATAGCCTACATTTTAAGAAATATTACTTAATTTATTCAGTGAATTAACAAATACTTGCTCAGTGCTAACTGCCAGATTATATTGTATATACTTGGGATATGGCAGTAAGCAAGACAAAGTGCACAATTTATTCCATTCTAATATCTTGATGACCACTTTGCACTTCAACTATAACAATCTCATCTTCCTGCTTCTTTTTGCACTTTCCAGTCTTTTGTACATGTTATCACCACACGGATTTGCCTTAACACTGTATGATTATGGCACTCTTCTGCTCAAAAACTTTCGGTAGCTGACCTCTGCCAATTCAATATAAATCAAGATCTTTAAACTGATAGAGACTTCAGCCATTTGGTTCTACCCCTCGCATAAATACAAAGATATAATGCTAATATAAGAAATAAAATAGAGATTTAAAGGATCTTGATTGGCCTAAATTAAAAAGATAATCTTACAAAGAAAAATATAAACTGATAAACATACACCAAAATTGTAGGGTCCTCTTCAGCTTACAGAAATTGGTGTTTTTACTGCCTGTGGTACTATCCTATTCTACCTTGAGACTTATATTTCTGCATTTCATCACTATGTTACTTACCAAATTTAACAGTCTTTCATGTGTGACTTTTATCTTATGAGGCTGTAAGTTTAAAATTTCCTGAACTCTTATAGTATCTTATACATAGTACACAGTACTAATGATCAATTGGCTTCTGTTATGGCTGTGTCTAGATGTCCCCCCAAAGCCTCATGTGGTTCATAGCTGGGGCTTTTTCAGAGGTGGTGGATATACAATATGATGCTGGGATTAAGGGGTGTGATTACTGAA
The DNA here is from genome assembly GCA_028451465.1 of Erethizon dorsatum. NCBI lineage: Eukaryota > Metazoa > Chordata > Mammalia > Rodentia > Erethizontidae > Erethizon > Erethizon dorsatum. Next base: position 44,307,811 of record CM051823.1, read on the forward strand.
TTAGTCTACTGATTGGCTTGGCATAGTTCTGGGTAGGATTAAGGGTGCCCCACCCGGGGTGTGAGTGCTATCTGCCCTAAGAGTGGGTAGACTGGATAAGATATTAGGGACAGAAGGAGGGTCTCTGGTCCCTTGTTGCTTGCTGCCTTCTGCCATGTGCCACCCTGCCTTGGAGCCAGCCAACTATGAACTGAAACTTCTACAAACCGTGAGCCAAATAAACCTTCCCTCCTTTAACTTTGGCTATTGGGTATTTTGTCTCAGCAATGAGAAATGTAACTAAGACAGTTTACTTTCCCATGGTTTAATTACTCTTGCACATTCCACAAAAGAGCCTGACTAATATAACACGTACTGACAGGTCTAATTTGAGCAAAAAACGAATGCCACTCTTAAACAGAATTATGAAGTAAAGAGGAGAAAGTCAGTGACTTCTTTTTCTCTACCCTTATAAATAGAATAAGGCTTAGTTAGTCAGGAGGATCACTGAGTTTGAGTCCACCCTGCAACTTAGTGATACCTTGTCTCAAAATTAAGAAAAAAAAAAATAAAAAAATGGCTGGGGATATAGGTCACTGAAAGGCCTGGGGTTAAATTCTTGGTGCGCACGCTCGCACTATAAAAGTCCTCTATTTTAGGAGTTCTAAAACAGTGAATAAAATTCACACCTAATAATAAATATTTTAAATATTTAGGGACTGTTACATAGAATGATATAGACTAGATGGCCACTGGGTAAGATAACAGACTTGCAATTTTGTAGTTTGCCTAGTTATGAAATATGTTACTATTTTCTAACCAGTTAAACTTTTAGTAAAGCAATCATATCACTTCTACTTATTTCATAGCATAATTTTCATTGCATAGCATGTTCAATGATTCCTACAACCTAAATTGTGTTATATGCTCTTTTAGATAAATTTTTAGGGAATAATTTTGATTTGTGATCTAACAACTATTATCTAAAGGTAAGCTTTGTAAACAACTGAACCCCATCTCTGAACCCAGGAGGCTTTTGGGGGACATAATAGATCTAAACCATAATATTCACATCATAATAATGCCACTTGAACACTTGATTATTGAAATGAAGATGTTAAGGGTATTATGATTTTCTTGTTTGATTTAATCTTTTAACCCCCTTAAAAGATTCGAATGGCATTAACTATGAAAATTTCTCCTTAAATCAAGATTTTTCTTCTTTGAAATCAACTTCACTTATATGTTGGTCATTTTACAGTTGAAGACAAAAACAAAGGCACCAAATTGTGCACTTTCACATTCTATCCTCACAAAAAGTTTATAATAACCATCACACTTTCATTTTATAAATCGCTATATTGGTCAGGTTTCCCACTGACACAATACCCAACACACATAACTTTAAGGAGAGATTGAATTTTCAGGGATTCAGTCTATGATTGGCTGGCTCCAAGGCAGAACCATCAAGGTGGAAGAGTTTTGCAGGGCAAATCTGTGCAGTTCATGGCAACCAGGAAGCAGAGCAGGGAAACAGAGCCAGAAAGGAAAGGACAAGGGAACAGATATAGCACCAAATGTCACACATCCATGATCCCCCCAAACACAGCCAGAATCACATTCCACTGATCCCCTGGGCAGCTCCCAAGCCAATCAAGCTGTCAATTAATTTAGCCATCACAATGGTGTTCTCAACACACAAGATAATTTCATGTGGCACAGATGCATTCACAGCATTATTTATTGAATGTGTACTACAGGTTTAGTGTTGGTTTAGATGCTGGGAAGAGCAAGTAGATCCTGCATAAAACATCTTACTGTCTGGAGATACAGACAGAAAGTTAAACAAGCAATTACAATAAAGGTTAGTGATTACTTTGGCAGATACATGACATGCTGTGAGAGTGCAAAATTGGACTTACCTAAAAGGAACCAAAAGATTTCTCTAAAATTTAAGCTGAAATCTGAAAAATATTAACTAGGAAAGGGTAAAGGGGGAGAAAGAAAAGAAATGAAAGAAGGAAGAAGTGTTTCCGAAGGAACAGTTTGTGTTTGCTTACAGAGCACAGGACGGGTTCTAGAAAGTGAAGTAAATTTGGTATAGTTGGAACATAACTGGATAAGAAATAGTGGCAAGATGATGCTGAAAAATAGAAACATGGTTGACTTTATTTAGCTGCAAAAGCCATGCTTGGTTATGATCCTAAGATCTATGATCTTAAGATCCCAAGGTCTATGAGAACACATGTCTTGAGAGGTGTTGAAAAACTGGTTTGATTGCATTTGTATTTTAGATATCATTTTGGATGCACAACGTAGAATGAGCCAAAAATGAGTAAGTGTAGAAGCAAAAGGAACTGAGGTGATGGAGGAATCTAGGCAAGAGGTAAAAAAAATAAGCTGGAAATTGGCACTGGGATTAGAGGGAAGAGGGTACATGTTTTGATAAATTTTTAGGTGATATCTTTTCCTCATCAAATGCATGAAAATAACTTAGAAAATATAATAACATGGCCTTCATATTTGAAGTCCTATGACAAAAGACAAATTAAGAGAAAACCATGTAAATTTATTAATAAATTTTACATGACAGAGAAGCCTACATTAAGAAATGACCCAAATAAACACGGAAAAGTGTGTTTTTATGGAGAGTAATACAGAATTATGATTGGAGGGCAAAGGGGCTTGATATAATGGTAATAAACTAGAGGAAATTTAGAGCAGTTTGTCCAGATTCTTCCCAGTGTTCCTGTGTGACATTCCTTTCCTGCTTGTATAGGGAGGACCCCTCTGGAATAAAGCTCTTAAAACTAACTTTAGAAGAAAGTCTAAGAACTCCTTTGTGGTCTGCTTCATAGGAGAACAGAAGGAGAAGGTCACAGTAATAGTCCAGCTTCTGCTGTTTCCTCATATGCCAAGGTAGCATATTGGAACAGCATGCCCAGAACCTGATCAAAATCAATTAACTGAATGGAGGAGTGAAGGTTTAGAAAGTAAGAAAATTACCAACTTTATGCAATGGGAGACTGGATAGATGCTCATCTATTCACTGTTAGCAGTTTGCTAGGAGGGGCAAATAACCCTTTTTCCAAATATGTGGTATGTAATACTTTTTATATTTCAAGTCTTTGTGATAATCTTCCTTAGAGTTCCATGTTACTATATTTTCTAAGCTATTTTTAAGTTTCTCCAATTCCTTTCCTTTCTCTTTAAAATATACTGTCTCTCAATGTATTTCCACTTTGTTTCTGCAGAAGCACCTCAGATGGCTTCAACTATCATGTTGATGCTATTCTGCTACTGGTAATACTGATATACCACTACAAATTAAAAACTATTTGCCTTATGGCTTAAGGGAAAGGAATGATCTTATTTAATCCCCTAAATGACTTGTAATAATAAAACTATACAGGCTCTGAAATCGGGTAGGTGTAAGCTTAAATTCTAGTTCTGCTAATCTCTTCTGTATCAAAAATCATTATGATTTAAATCGAAAATGTCCCCCCAAGGTCTCATGTTTTCAGAGATGAGGTTTTTGGATGGTGACTGGATCACAAGAGTGCTATATTCATCAGTGGATTAATGCATTGATGATTTTGTAGCACCAAGTGCTGTTTGCATGTGGGGTATGGATGAAGGAGGTATGTCACTGTGTGAGTGATCTGGAAGGGTATAATCTTGTCCCCGGCTCTTCCTTTCTCTTCTCTCACTCTGATTTCTTGGTGCAATGGACTGAGTAGCTTTCTTCCAACATTTCCTTCAACTACATGAATTGAACCCTCTGAAACTAAGGGTCAAAATAAACATGTCCTCCTTTAAGTTGAGGTGTCAGGTATTTTGTCCCAGCAATGGAAAAGTGACTAATACATACAATTGATGTCACAGAAGTAGGGATGTTGATATGACTATACACAATCATGTGGTTCAGAGACCCTTGGAACTGACTTGTGGGAGAAGTCTGGAAAAGTTTGGAGATGCAGGCTATATAAGCCCTAAAGTGTTTTAAACAGAGGATGATAGGCAATTGTGGTTGGAGTTCAAAAGACCAAAATGCTGATGAGAATGTGGAAAATAAAGGCCAGGCTCATGAGGTTTCAGATGGAAATGAGAACTTGATTAGAAATTAGACTATGAGTCTTCCATGTGAAATTCTGGCAAATAACTTATCTATGATTTACCTTAAGTCTTTGTGTGAGGCTGACTAAAGGTGGTAGACTAACCGAGCTGGCAAAAGAAAATTTTAAGGCAGCCCAACATTCAGACTGTTGCATGGATACTGCTGGCTGTGAGAACCAGAGGTAAAAGGAAGAGCTGAAAGATGTGAAAATTTTGCAACATGCCCCAAAGGGAAGCACTTATAAAGTTGGGACCAAGAATATTATGGTTGCTGAAAAGATTGAAGCCACCAAAAAGAGGCAAACTACTTTGCATCAGGAAAATAGGAAATAAAACTTGAGACCATCTAAGGAAATGGCCAGACACCACCTATCCCAGGCTCAGGGGTGAAAAATGGTGAACTCAATTAAAAGACTTTGCTTTGAAAAAAAGATCCCCAGTGTGTCTTGCTCATTCAGAGCTGCCTAGGAAACCGTTTCTCTAAATTCAGCTATCCAAGCTCCCATAAGTTACTGCAACTGTGGTTCAAGGAGCCCTGGATACTACTTCCACTGGTAGCAGACCTCGGCGTCACCCATGTGATGCTGATTTTTCAGTTGTGCAAAATACAAGAATTACTGGGTCATGGAGACATTCATCTAGATTTCAAATGAAGACATGGGAGGCCAGACAATGTATCCCTGAGAGAGTAATGTGTGATGCTGTGAGAATGAAGCCTATGGTGCAGTGGAGACCCTGGGAAGTTGAAGTTGCCAAGAACACGGATTGTTTGCTGAGGAAAGCCTTAGGCAGTGAGTAGAGCAAGCCCAAAAGTGAAAGCATGTGTGCTGCAAGCAGGAAGGCAACAGAGGTGGGTGGCGCTGCCTAAACCTTTTGGAGCTCACATCTCACCACAACTTGCCCTAGGTGCTGAAAATGGAGCTACAAGATATAATGTTTTCCCTGTTGGTTTTTAGTCTTGCTTTGGTCAGATTCCTTTCTATTTCCCTATTCCTCCCTTTTGGAATGGAAATACTATGCCATTTTATGTTGGAACTATTTAACTTTCTTTTTGATTTTTATAGGTGTTACAGCTAAGAGTTTGTCTTGAGACTCAGAGGAAACTCTGGGCTTGGACTTTTCAGCAATGCTGGAGCTTAGAGTCTGGTAGCTCTTAGGGATGGACTAAGTACCTTTTGCATGAGATGGACATGAGCCTTTTGAGATTCAGGGGTGGAATATTATGTTTCAGATCTAAAATGTCCCCAAAAGAGTCTTATGTAATCTGAGATGGGGCTTTTGGAAGGTGATTGGGTAACTATATTAATCAGTGGATTAATCCATGGATGAATTTCTAGCTAAATGTACTGTTAGTCTTGCCTAATTGCTCTGGCTATTTCAAATACCATGTTGAGTAGAAGAGGTGATAATGGACATCCTTGCCTTGTTCCTGATTTTAGTGGGAATGCTTTTAGTTTTTCCCTAGTATGATGCTATTGGTTGTTCAAAAATAGCTTTTATCAGAGCAAGGTCCTGAGTTCTAGTCCCAGTACCAAAAAAAAAAAAGCTTTTATCATATTCAGGTTTGGTTATTCTATACCTATTTTCTTCAGGGTTTTTAATCATGAAGCATTGTTGGATTTTGTCAACAGCCTTTTCTGCATTTACTGATATGATCATATGGCTTTTTACCTCACTCTTTTCATGTGATATATTACATTTACTGACTTACATATGCTGAACCATTCCTGCATCTCTGGGATGAAACCTACCTGACCATGGTATATGATCTTTTCGATAATGTGCTGCATTTTATTTGATAATATCTTGAGGATTTTTACATTTATTTTCATAAAGGAGATGGGCCTATAGCAGTGGTTGTGAACTTATGGCATGGGTGCTACAGCTTTGTTTGTTATCATGGAAAGCTCTAAAAGGTTGGACAGCATGGGCCTATAATTTTCTTTTTTAGTTGTGTCTTTATTTGGTTTTGGGTGATCAGAGTGATACTGGCTTCCATAAATGAATTTGGGAGCACTTCATCCCTTTCAATTTCTTTGCAAAGCTTGAAGAGTACTGTAATATAACATCATCAAAGGTTTTACAGAATTCAGCAGTGATTCCACCAGAGTCTGGGCTTTTCTTAGTTGGTAGTCTTTATTAGTGTGACAATTTCACTGCTTGATATTGGGTTTTCAAGCATATTTATGTACTCTTGGGTTAGTTTTAGTAGTTTGTATGTGACAAAGAATCTGTCCATTTCTTCAAAATTTGCTAATTTGTTGAAATATAATTTTTCAAAGTAGTTAACTATCTTCTGGATTTTGACAGTGTCTGTTGTGATTTCACCTTTTTCATTTCTAATTGCACTGATGTGAGTCTTTGTTTCTCTTGTTGATTCTGGCTAAGTGCTTATCTATTTTACTTATTCTGGACCCTTATCTCTCACCATAAACTAAATTAAAATCAAAATAGATCAAAGATCTAAACATTAAAACTGAAACATTAAGCCTACCAGAAGATAAAATAGGTAAAACACTTGAAGATATAGGTGTAGGAAAGGATTTTCTAAAGATAACGTCAACTGCATAAGAAATAACTGCAAGAATTAAAAAATGAGAGGAAAAAGATGGCGGATGAGTAAGAAGCAGGCAGCGAAACTCTCTCTAAAAGTTACCGTTGGAACACGGGAATATAGCGACCGGGAAAGCGCAGGGGGGGGGGGAGATGCCTCCCCAGAACCCAGAAAAGTTCTGAAGCGCAATCTGGGACCCCCGGCACCAGTGAAGGGTGATTTCCAACAAAGAAGAAGGAGCAGACCGCGCGCGCGCACCTTCTACCATCTCAGGAATCGCAGCGCGACAGAAGCTCAATTCTACGGACACACGGTGACGGCTGGCGCCCAGGGAGCCCCCACAGAGGATCCTGAGACAGCGGCGAGGCGGGGGAGCGGCGGAGAACTGCGCTGGCCGGCGGTGAGTGTCTCTCAGCCACAGCTGCCCCGCGCCAGAGAGTGACCGGCCAGGCGCCATTGTGGGGGGTGTGGCGAAACTCAGAGCTGCGCGAAAGAAAAACAGCGCTGGACACTCGTGCTCCGGACAGGGCAGCGTGGGGCCTCTCAGGCCCACGAAAGTGTGCTGAGTTCAGCAGGCGAACGAGACTGGTCTCTCAGCCACACCTGTCCCGCGCCAGAGAGCGACTGGCCCGGCGCCATTGTGGGGGGGCGTGGTGAAAATCAGAGCGGCGGGAAACCAGTGCAGGGAACCCGCGCTCCGGACAGCGCGCCGCGCCTCTCAGGCCCAGGGATAGTGAAAGGGCACTGAGAGTGGCAGGCGAGCTAGACTGGTCTGTGCCTGAAAGTACGCGCCTCTGCTCACCGCCCGCCAGAGGGCCGCTCCTGGCTTATTGGGACCGACCTGCATGGAACAGGACTCTGTCACCACACGGTGCCTGCCTACAGCAGAGTCAACACCTGGAACTGATTCTTTTTATTTATTTATTTATTTTTTTATTTTTTTTTTCTCACTCATTTGTTTTTTGTTCTGGCGAAGGGTTTTTTTTTTTGGTGGGGTTTTATTTTTGTTTTGTCTGTTTTATTGTTTTTATCTTCGTTTTTGTTTCTGTATGTGTATTTGCTCTTTCCTTCATTATTCTCTCTGGTTTTTTATATGAGTGTAAACAGCACCTCTAACTTCTTTGTGATTGTGGTTGTGATCTGTTCTTCCTTTTATCCCTTCCTTCTCTTTTTACCACCAGTCCTCTGCACCAGTGTCCCAATTTTAGTGGGATCCCTCTTGGTCCTCTAACCTTACATCTAATTCCTTCCTATTCTCCCAACACTCTATTTCCTCCTTAACTCATTTTAAATTTAAACTCCTCAGGGAAAAATTGACATACATAGGACTTGTATACTGCATATAATTTTTCTGGTGTGTTTTAGATTTTGTTATATAACCGCAACTCTATACAGCTAAAAGTGGTAAATAACTGGTTAGCTCAGTCTGTCATTTTCTAGGCTGTGTTTGATGCTTTAGTTAACATTATAGCCAAATGTGAAATAATTGTTCTAAACATCTTTCCTTCCTGATTTTTCGTGATTGTGATTGACTAAGGGACACAGAAAATACAGTGGCACAGTACCAAAGAATCAAGGACTGGGCCAAACAGGTAGCAACTTCGCATACCCAACGAATTGAAGAGGTAGGATCTGGCAGAAAGCTCAAAACCCAAAAGCAAGCTCCACTTGGAAGATACTGCAGAGAAGTAGTCATCTTCTAAAGATCTTAAACACTAGCAATAAAGTAACCTACCATAGGTAATTTGCAAACATCACCCCAGGAATTAAAGAAAGAAAAAATGAGACGACACTTAAACAAGATGCAACCCCACACATCCAATTCACCAAAGGCAAACCTAGGGGGCAACGAGGTGGGACAATCCGAAAGCCACCCACCTGGCCTAGCTGAAGTGGTAACAACAAAGCAACTGAATGAGGCTCTGGAAAAAATTAAAACAGAAATAATCTCACAGATAACTGAAGAGATAATGTCCACATTGAAGACCATGCTTAAGGACACTATAGCTAATACAGACAAAAAAATAGATGAGCTTAAGAAAACTATAGAAACCATGAATGCTCAGCATAGGAAAGAAATGGAATCCATAAGGCAGATTCAAGCAGATATCCAAGAGAACAAAAATTCCATTGAAAGTATTTGTAGCAGATTAAGCCAATGCGAGGACAGGATCTCAGATATAGAAGACAGGCTTGCAATTAGTGATCATGAAAAGGAAGAATTCTTAAAAACAGCAAGGGACCATGAAAAATCAATTCAGCAGCTGCTAGATGACTCAAAGATAAACAACTTAAGAATAATTGGAATAAATGAAAAAGCAGGAGATAGCATCAATGACATTAAAACCTTGTTCAAAGACATAATCAGGGAGAACTTTCCTGGAAGAGAAAAGGAATTTGACGCCCCTATAAGTGAAGCTTTTAGAACACCAACTAGACATGATCAAAAAAAAAACTTCAGCCAGACATATTATAGTCAAGATCCCAGAAATTCAACAGAAGGGCAGAATCTTAAAAGCTGTTAGGGAGAAGAGACAAATCACCTATAAAGGAAAACCCATCAGAATCACAGCTGACTTTTCAGCACAAACCCTCAATTCAAGAAGAGCTTGGAATGATGTATTTCAAGCTCTAAAGGAAAATAATTTTCAGCCCAGATTGATGTACCCTGCAAAACTATCTTTCAAAATTGATGGAGAAATAAAATACTTTCATGACAAAGAACATCTGAGAAAATTTATGACCACCAAACCAGCACTCCAAAATGTTCTGAAGGACATTCTAGAAAGAGATAGGAACCCCAACAGAAGGAATCCACCAGGCAGGGCAGATAATTAAATAGCAGGAAAGGGGAAAAACAAAGAGTGGGAACCAACAACAGGAAAATATCATGACAAGTATAAGTCAATACATATCAGTTTTAACCATCAATGTTAACGGTCTCAATTCACCAATCAAAAGGCACAGACTGGCGAAATGGATCAAGAAGCAAGATCCAACAATATGCTGTATACAAGAAACACATTTAATTCAGAAAGAAATTCATAGACTGAAAGTCAAAGGATGGAAAACAATACTCCATGCCACAGGAACCCAGAAAAAAGCAGGGGTAGCTATTCTTTTTGCAGACAAAGTGAACTTCAAGCCAAGAAGGATTCAGAGAGATAAAGACGGTCATTACATCCTTGTAAAGGGAACAATCCAAGAGGAAGAGATAACGATCATAAATATATATGCGTTGAATACCAATGCACCCAGCTATATAAAACAAGTACTAAAGGACATGAAAAATCAAATAAGCACTAATACAATTATATTGGGAGATCTCAATACTCCACTGTCACAAAAAGACAGATCAACTGGACAGAAAATCAATAATGAAATATTAGAACTGAACCAAACTTTTGAACAAATGGACTTAGTAGATGTCTACAGAGTGTTCCATCCCACAACATCAGAATACACATTTTTCTCAGCTGCACATGGGACATTCTCCAAAATAGACCACATACTAGCTCATAAAACCTGCTTAAGTAAATGCAAAGGAATTGAAATTATCCCATGCATATTATCAGACCATAGTGCAATGAAATTGGAAATCAATGGCAAAAGATCTCACAAAAACTCCCTAAATACATGGAAATTAAACAGCACCCTCCTGAACAACCAATGGGTCACAGATGAAATTAAAGAAGAAATTAGACACTTTCTACAACTGAATGATAATGACAGTACAACATACCGGAACTTATGGGATACAATGAAAGCAGTCCTAAGAGGGAAATTTATAGCATTAAATACTTATATCAGGAAAATAGAGCAAGCGCAAATAAACAACTTAAGGGTGAACCTCGAGCTTCTAGAAAAAGAAGAGCAGGTTAAGCCAAAAGCCCATACAAGGGAGGAAATTATAAAGATCAGAGCAGAAATTAACGTATTGGAGACTAAAAAAACAATACAAAGAATCAATGAAGCAAAAAGTTGGTTCTTTGAAAGAATAAATAAGATTGACAAACCCTTATCCAACCTTATTAAAAAAAGAAAAGAAAAGACTCAAATCCATGCAATTGAAAATGAAAAGGTGATATCACGACGGACCCTGCAGAAATCCAGAAGATCATCTATACCTATTTTGAAAATTTATATTCTATTAAGATGGAAAATGCAGAAGAAATGGACAGATTCCTAGATTCATATGAATTACCAAAGCTGAATCAAGAAGATTTAAAAATCCTAAATAAACCAATATCAACCAATGAAATTGAAGATGTAATTAAAAACCTCCCAACAAAGAAAAGCCCAGGCCCTGATGGATTCACTGCCGAATTCTACAAGAAATTTAGAGAAGACCTAACGCCCCTACTTCTCAAACTTTTCAATGAAATTTAAAGGGAAGCAATACTCCCAAATTCATTCCTGGAAGCAAGCATTACCCTGATACCAAAACCAGAGAAGGACCCAATTAAGAAAGAGAACTACAGGCCAATCTCCCTAATGAACATAGATGCAAAAATCCTTAATAAGATACTGGCAAACAGAATCCAACAAATCATCAAGAAGATTATACACCATGACCAAGTTGGATTCATCCCAGAGATGCAGGGATGGTTCAACATACGTAAATCAATAAATGTAATACACCATATTAACAGAACCAAAGACAAAAATCACATGATCATCTCAATAGATGCAGAAAAAGCTTTTGACAAAGTCCAGCATCTTTTCATGATAAAAACCCTACAGAAAATTGGAATAGAGGGTCTTTATCTCAATCTGGTAAAAGCTATCTATGACAAACCAACAGCCAATATTATACTAAATGGCCAAAAACTGAAAGCCTTCCCTCTAAAACAAGACAAGGATGTCCACTGTCCCCACTCTTATTCAACATAGTTATGGAAACTTTAGCCAGAGCAATTAGACAAGAGAAAGAAATAAAAGGAATTATGATTGGAAAGGAAGAAGTTAAATTATCATTATTTGCAGATGACATGATACTCTACACAGAAGACCCCAAAAACTCCACTAAAAAACTGCTAGACTTAATAAGCAAATTCAGTAGTGTAGCTGGATACAAAGTCAATACTCAAAAGTCAATAGCCTTCCTGTACACAAATAACAAACTTACTGAAAGAGAAATTAGGGAAACAATACCTTTCACAATAACATCCAAAAAAATGAAATACCTAGGAATCAACCTCACAAAGGATGTAAAAGACCTCTATACTGAAAACTACAGTACTCTGAAAAAGGAGATTGAAGAGGATATCAGAAAATGGAAAGATATCCCTTGCTCCTGGATAGGAAGAACCAATATAGTGAAAATGGCCATACTTCCAAAATTGTTATACAGATTTAATGCAATTCCAATCAAAATTCCAACAGCATATCTCACAGAATTAGAGAAAACAATCCTAAAATTCATTTGGAATCAGAAGAGACCTAGAGTAGCAAAAGATAGCCTCTTTAATAAATGGTGCTGGAAAAACTGGCTCTACACATGCCGAAGATTAAAACTAGACCCATATCTTTCACCATGAACTAAACTAAATTCAAAATGGATCAGAGATCTAAATATTAAAGCAGAAACATTAAATCTGCTGGAAGGTAGGATAGGTAAAACCCTTGGAGACATTGGTGTAGGCAAAGACTTTATGAATAAAAACTCAACCGCACGGGAACTATCCCAAAGAATCAATAACTGGGATCTCATCTTATTAAAAAGCTTTTGCACAGCAAGAGAAACCACCAACAGAGTGAAGAGACAACCCACAATGTGGGAAAAAATGTTTGCCAGCTGTTCCTCAGACAAAGGATTACTATTGAGAACATATAAAGAACTCAAAAAAATCAGACCTCCCAAATTTAAAGACCCACTCCAAAAATGGGCATCTGAGATGAATACACATTTCTCAGATGAAGAAATACTAATGGCAAATAAATATACAAAAAAATGTGCAACATCACTAGTCATTCGAGAGATGCAAATTAAAACAACACTGAGATACCATCTCACTCCAGAAAGAATGGCTACTATAAAGAAATCAACTAATAACAAATGCTGGAGGGGCTGTGGGGAAAAAGGAACCCTTCTTCACTGTTGGTGGGAGTGTCGACTGGTACAGCCACTGTGGAAGTCAGTGTGGAGATTCCTCAAAAAACTAGGGTTGGAGGTCCCATTTGACCCAGCTATTCCCCTTCTGGGCATTTTCCCAGAAGAATTAAAAACATCGTACTACAGCGATATATGTGCACCCATGTTTATAGCAGCACAATTTGTAATAGCCAGATCTTGGAAACAACCCAAATGCCCATCAACTGAGGAATGGATAAGAAAGATGTGGTATTTTTATACAATGGAGTACTATTCAGCCATAAAGAAGGATAAACTGGAGACTTTTATAGGTAAATGGATGCAACTTGAGAAAATACTCGTAAGTGAAATAAACCAGAAGCACATGTGTAAGCATCGTATTGTCTCTCTAGTATGAGAAACTGAAAGAGTAAATAAGATCCAAAATGTACAATAGACATGGTGAATCAAAAAGAAACTGGTCAAAAAGAAAGAGAGACTGGAATAGGGAAAAGAAAGAAGGGAAAGGGAAAAAAAATTGTATATATATATAAGATGGTTATGATAGATACACTACCAATTTTACTTAGTTCATTGAAGAGTAAGGTTTGTGCCAATAATGTTTGGACAATTGAATGCTAATGTCTGGTATCCTGAATAACTAACTTAAAGATAGTAATACGTAATGTATTAACCATTGTTACCCTCCTATTATGTTGTTTTGAAAATTTGTTCTTCTTTTGATTTGTTTTGTTTTTTCTTCTCTTTAAAAAAAAAAGAATTAAAAAATGAGCTTATATCAGACTAAAAAGCTTCTCTAGAACAAAAGAATCAATTAGTAGAAGAGACAATCTACGAAATGGTAAAAATGTTCTGCCATCTACTCTTCAGACAGGGGACTAATACCTAGAATATACGAAGAATTAAAAAAAAGAAACCACCTAAAATTAAAGACTCAGTCAAGAAATGGACAAGAGAAATGAACAAACACTTTCACAGAAGAAGAAACACAACTGGTCAACAAATATATGAGAAAATGGTCATCATTTCTTCAAAATGCAAATTAAAACAATGTTAAGATTCCATCTTACTCTGGAAAGAGTGGCAATCATTAAGAAATCAAAGAATAACAAATGCTGGTGAGGCTGTAGTGAAAAAGAAACCCTCCTTCACTGTTAGAATGTAAACTAGTACAACCATTATGGAAATCAGTATGGAGATTTATCAAAGAACTGAAATTAGAAATTCCAAATGATCCAGCTATTCACCTGCTTCTAGGTATCTTCCCCAAAGACCTTAAGTTTCATACTACAGAGATACATGCATACCAATTTTATAGCAGCACAATTCATAATAACTATGCCCTGGAAGAAGCTGTATATCCATCAATAGATGATTGGATAAAGAAAACGTAGTATCTATATATATAATGGAATACTACTTGGCTACAAAGAATGATAAATCTGAAACATCTGCAGGAAAATGGATGCATCTGGAAAATATAATGTTGAATGAAATAAACCAGACACACAAACTTAAATACTGTATGGCATCTCTCACTTGAGTGAGGCAAAGCACAAACAAAAAGAATGATAAAGAATGGATAGAAGGGAACAAGGAGATGGATCTCTTGCAATAGGGAAGGGGTCCAACAGAACAAGAGCAAGAGGTGAGGAGGAGGGGAAGGGGAAATAAGTAGAATAAAGATATACCATGTACAGGAACCTAATAACCCCAATTAATGTAAACATTATATGCCATAACATGAGCTAAGATTAATAACATCAACAGGAATCAAAAATGGGACAGGGGGACCAGAGGAGGAAGGAGAGAGGAGGAGAGAAGGGGAAGGAGATTAAAACAAAACAAAACCAAGCTATAGCAGGTAGATGTAATCATACCCCAAGACAACTGTAAACTGCATGTATTGCAAACACATACTAATAAAACAAACAAAAAAAGAAAACTACTGTGAATGAGGTAAGAAATAAACTGCTGTGTGTGTAAACATTTCTTGAGCACTCATGTTTTGGACAGTTCATATATACATATACACACATACATGCGTACCTAGATTGTGCTGTGTGGAAGCCAGAGAAAAAGATGACACTCGAATTGGCTACCATATTTCCTGTTACTCTCAGGAAAAATAATTTTTGTTTAAAATACGTAATTATCTATTGATATTCTTTCCTCCTAGGTAAGGCAATTTTTATGATAATGAGAAGCTACTTGCCCAAATCATCAATGACAACCACAATGAGGTCTTATAGCACAATGTCTGTATTCTACCTTCTCTTCTCCACTCCCTAAACTCTAATTACATGTAACGTATCTCCTCTATAACCATTTTATTTTTCTTTCTATTTTCCATCCTGCTTTTCCTGTGCTTCAGTCTGCATACTTCATATCACCACATTTTGTGGTCATTAACTGTCTATATAGCTGTATCTAATCTACTAGTAAACTCATGCATTATGTTTTTAATTTTAGGATTGTAAAGTTCTACAATACTGTTTCCTTTTTAAAATAAATACTAGTAAGATAAAATACTACATCTTACCCAACTTACTGAGCATATTATCATAACTATCTTAAAGTCTCAAACTGATAAATAAATTATATGGATATCCTTTGGGACTTTTCTATTCTCTAGTTTTCAGTTAATTCATCAGGTCTTCTGATGTGCTTCATAATTTTTGACTGCCTGCTAAAAACTGTAAGCAAAATACTTTTGAGGTTGAGGGTCTGATTCATGTTTTCTCCAGAAAGAAACAGGCAACAAAAATAGGATCAAATCACTTTGCTTCAGTCTTGAAGAGATGGATATAAGTATCTGTGAGACTAGTATTTGAGCTAGACTATTTCTGGCTTAATTTTACTCCTAAGGTATAGTCCATTTAGGAATCCAGCTAAAAACTAGGTGGGTTAGTAGAACCATTCCATTTTGGTTCTCCTTGAATGCTAACTTTCGTCTCCCTAGTCCTAGGAAACTGCTGAAAGCCTTGTATTCTTTTTAAAAAGTTTTGTTTATATTTTTATTAGTATAATTTGCCACATATAGTTATTACATTCAGCTTTGGGGATTGATACATGCTCATATTTCATCTTGATCATTTTTACTCTCCCTGGTCTCCCTTCTCCTCTACTTTCTTCCCCTGACTCCCTTCCCATCTCTACAGAGTCTACCTCACTGTTTCTTAACATCCCCCTATATTTTGCTCTTTAACTTCAGCTGGAGTTTTCTCCATAGCATCTAGATATTCCTGCATCATTTTTTCATGAGAAATACTTTCAAAAGAAAAGAGGCAATGCTCAGGGGTTGTTTCCTCTGGAATTCTTGTCCCTCTTATTATCAGAGCCCTTGGAATTCTTCTGTAATGCCTTCAAACACTGCTTTCATTTCATACAACTTTTCTAGTGATTTGTGGGAGAGTTTGTCTGATATTAATCGTTCCACCACAGCTGGAAATGAATGTCTTCAATATTTATTAAAACTTAGAACCATACAAACCCTGAGATCTAGCATTTCCACTTCTAGAATTTAACCCCACATATAAACTCATAACATGGCCCCAAACATATGTATAGTAAGTTTCATGGAAGGATTACTTATAATAGCAAAAGACCTTAAAGAAATCAATAGAGAATTAAAATCCATCAATACATAGGTTCAATATATTATAGCATGTCCATGTAATGAAAATGATTGGAAATAAATAATATGAATTTCTGTGTGCTAAAATGGAAGACAGAAAATAATATGAATGCTGTGTGTCAAAGGAGGTAAAATTGATAAACAGATGTGTGTATATTTGCTTATGTAAACATGTTTCTGAAGAGATACTGAATGGAAAAGAGTAGTGTCTGGGAAAGAACAGAAAACTGGGGGCTTTGAGTCACTGGATCATTCTTCACTGTTTTATAGTATTTGAGTTTATTATTCACATATATCATACCTTAACTTTATACAAACATTAAGAGAAAAATAAAATATACCATGAGAAATGCTGTATACAATAAGGCAAAGAGGAAAATGTGGCTCAAATGAAGCTTATTTAAGCAAGAAAGTCTCATAGTAGTGAACTTGGATTTAGACCTTAAGAATTAACTAGAGGGATTATGCACGTAGAGAAGAACAGAAACATCAGTAGTTCAAAACTGATGAAGAATAGGATATAAGAGTAGACTACCTATCTTATAAGCTTTATTTTCCTTCAAGGATACATTATGTCAAGGTAACGTGTTCATATTTTATTTTGGCACAACGAGGAACAGCTAAAAAATTTATAAGTAAAGTGTGTGTTACTGTTTAGATCTAAAATGTCCTGCAAAAGTCTCATATACTCAGAGGTGGGGCTTTTGGAAACTGACTGGATCACTGGGACTTTAGCCTCATCAGTAGATTAACCCACTGATGAGCTCATAGGTAAATGTGCTGTTAGCAGATGGGGACTGGGTGAAAGAGGCAGGTCACTGGGGTTGTGACATGAAAGGGTATATTACAGTCCCTGGATCCTCCCTTTGATTTCTGCTTTCTGGCTGCCATGACTTGGACAGGTTTCACTCAGCAGACTCACCATCATGCTGACCATGGACTGAATTCACTGAAACTGTGAGCCAAAAATAAATGTCTCCTTCTTTAAGTTATGGTGTCAGGTATTTGACCTAGCAATGGGAAAGCTGACTGCTACAGTGTGACATGAACACCTTTCCATTTCCTGTACATCATGATGGTGATATGATGAATAATGGATTGACAAGGGGCAAGAAAAGGAGGAGAGACATTTGAGTTAGAGAATGTTGCAGTAACTGAAAGGAGACTAGTGTGTTGACAATGATGATAAAGGGCCACAGAAAATAAGATAATTAGAATGTAGAGTTAAAAGGAGTTGGGTCCTCATTTGTGAAAAAAAGAGTATGTAAAGTCATTATTACAATTTATTTTTTTGGCTTGGACCACTGAGTAGACAATGGAGCTCTTCACTATTAGAAAATTCTAAAGTGGCACAGATAAGTGAGGGAAAGAAAAGTTCCTTTCTTCACAATTGAGATTAAGATGTTTGGGGACACTTAAGAGACAAAGGCAAATACACATCTGGAGCACAGGACAATGATGGAGCAACAGCTTTAATTTTTACAGGAATAAAATTGGTAGTTAAGGTCATTGAGATGTGTAAGATCACTACAGAAGGAAGGCTAAGGATGGAACTACACATATAAGGAGTAGAATATGTAGGGAAAGACTCCTTAATCCTCCAGAAAACTAACTGTTCTCAGGTATGAAAGCAAAGAGTAACAAGTTCAGAAGACATATATATTTCTTTTTTTTTTGTGGGTACCGGGGGTCGAACTCAGGACCTTGCGTGCCAGCAGGCACCCGTGCCGCTGAGCGATATCACCGGCCCTTTTTTCATATGTGGGTACCAGGAATTGAACTCAGGACCTCACGCTTGCCAGTTAGGCGCTTATGCCACTGAGCTATCTCACCGGTCCAACATATACTCTTTCACAGAAATAGGACATGAAATGTTTCATTAGCATAGATAAGCTAGAAGATGATACTCTAAATCACTATGCTGAATTACTTAGTGCTTGTTAAAAGGTCTTACCTCTGGTCCTTCTGAAATGAAATTTTTTGTTACTGGAAGAGTATATGCATTTCAAGAAAGTCCCTAGTGAACTGCATCCTCAGGTCTGTAATCAACTATGATAGATGGCAAACTACTCAAGAACAAGGATATTATTTTATTAATTCATCGTGTATACCTAGTGCTCACCATAGCTCCTGTAGCATACAAGACCCTTTAAAAATGTTAAATAATTTACAGATGACATTAATGGATGGGTAGATGGGCAGGTGGAAAAGCAACTGAATAAAAGAACTAGTATCTGACAAAATCGTGGTGAGATTATTGGAGCTTACATTCTAGTGGGAACGGAAGTCAAAATACATGTAAACAGATAAGTAAGATAAATGGGAGAGATCTGCTTTAGTTTGGCTAGCCAAGGAGAACTTCTTTGAGGAAGTTACATTTGAACTGTCACTGAAATTATGAGAAGGTATCATTTGATGGTCTGAGGAAAACATGTTCAGAATAGCTAAGTTCTAAGGAGAAAAAGGGTGATAAGTAAACTTACGCAATTTAAGAGGCTTATGTGATTATGGCTCAGTGAACAAGACAGAGATTGGTAGATGATGAGTTTGAAAAACTGTTAGGATGCTGATCATGCAGGGTCTTACAGGTTGTGATCTCATTGGAGTTTAGATGCTATTAGAATTGCAATGAGAACCATTTAAATTTTAAACTAAGTAGGTGTATCATTTGATTTACACTTTAAAAATATCACTGTGGCATCTATATGAATAATGGATCATGGCAGGGCAACAGAAGTAAGTAGACCAGTTAGGGGTTGATGCAGTATGCTACACAGAAGATGATTATGTTCTGATGGCAGCAGTAAAGATGGTGAGAAATGCTTGAATTTGGAATATATTCTAGAGACAGAGCAGAAAAGATAATTTTAATGGGTTACATATAGGAGATGAGGGAAAGAGTCCAAAGAATTTGGAGGTTAGCCTATAGCAAGGAGGACTCATTTAAAGTTTTAAGTGACAATTACAGTAAAACATATTAAAACAATTACTTTGAGGAAGTAGGCAAAATGAATTATTTGAGAAATAAAATAGGAGACCGGCAAATTTGGAGGTATCAGTAATACACAGGCCTGCAGTGACAGGCACCTGAATTATGGTGATGACAAAGGGAATGACAAAAAGGAATAGATACAAAAGCCACAGTTGAGTATGTAGGGATTTAATTTGCAGCCCCCCTGAGCACTGGAACATTGCACAGAAATATGACTTATGAAGATTTGGGAGTCCTGAGAATAGACCTAATAATGAGAACCATGTGAGTATCTGAGATAATCCAAAAAAGTTTAGAGGGAAAATGGAGCCTCGACTAGGAAACGGCAAAAGAAGCCAAGAGTGACCAAAACAAAAGAAGAAAAACTAGGGAAGAGTGGCACCAAACATGTGAAGAAAAACATTTCAAGGAGTGTTTGCAATTGACAAAGACTAATGTCTACTGAGCTTGGTAAAGTGGATATCATGGGTGATCTTGCTCAAACCTGTCCTATTTAGAAATGGAAGGAGAAGCTAGACTCTGGATACACGAGACATCTGAATCAATGAAGAAGTATGGCAAAGAATATAGATGATGACATCCCTAGCTTTTTGTGTGATTGAAGCAAAGATGAAGGAAGTAACTAGAGTGAGAACTAGTTAACAAGAAGGAAATTTTTAGGATGGCTGAGGCTACACTATGTTTCAATCTTGATGTGAATGAGACAATAATGACCGAGTAGGGAGAGGGTGGGTCTCTGAAAGTAGGTGCAGAAGAGATGAAAGATGCACAGGTAGGGATTTAACCATACATATGAGAGAACACTCCTAGTTTCAGTAAGCAAGGATATGTGGGAGCAGGTTAAGTTAGGAGTGGTGTTGGGAGGCAGAGGGATTTCCAATACGATGTCTTTTATTTTCTCTGTGAAGATAAACCTTCCACTCAAAACGAGCGGGAATGTAAAGGTATTTGCAATTTGAGGACATTGAAAATGGTCTGAGATAGCCACTATGAAGAATAGGTACAAATATTTGCAGGAGAATGTAAGATTGCCAGGCCATGATAAGGAACTAAATAAAGCTGAATAAATGATTTCTAAATTTTTGTGTATGAATATTGGTAATTCATAATCAACTTCTTTTCTTTTTGTAGGCAAAATGTGGGGTGTTTTTTTTTTTTGTTTGTTTGTTTTTGCTTTTGAAACAGGGTCTCTCTATGTACTTCAGGCTGACCTTGAACTTACTATGTAGCTCGAGCTGACCTTGAACTTATGGCAATCCTCCTGTCTCAGCCTTCTGATTGCTGGAATTAAAGGCATGTAACACCATGCCTGGCAAAATCAACATCTTGATACTCCCCACAAAACCTTATTTGTTTTTTCTTTTTTTTTTTTTTTTGGTAGAATTTTTAAAAATTACTTTTTAAATAAAAACATTAAACTGAATAATCTGATGTTTCATTACATGTATACATTGTGTAATGTTTAAACCAAGTAAAACATATCTACTTATTTACCCTGCTTACTTTCATTTTCTATATAGGGTCTCTTTCTACATGCCTAAATCTGAACTCATAACTTCGAAATTTATAGGTAATTTATGGAAAGTTACTTTGGCAAAGCCAGAGCCTCTCATTTCTTTTTTTTTTTTTTTTTTTTTTGTGGGTACCGGGGGGTCTCATTTCTGAAGTTCTCTTTTTCCTTTCAAAATTTGATGTCATTAGAGAGTATATCTATATTGCTTTGGTGGAAGCTAAATTTAGACAGGTGGTAATGAATAGATTTGAACATAAGATATAATAGTGACCATAAAACAAACTGCTGCAAGAGAAGTCCTATCAGAACCCAGAAAGCAACCATGTCTCATAGATTGACTTAAATAATATAAAATTATCTAGAAACTGAATATAATTATCACAATTATATAATTATTTCATTCTTCTCTTAAGTTTTGCTATCTCATTGGCACAGAGTAAGCATTTAATAACACTTAATGGCAGAAGAAATGAACAGTTCAGGAATTTTTAGGCATTTGGTACACATAGATAAACCATAAAATAATCAATTACAAATAACCGCAGGAAAATATGAAACTCGTAAAGTTATTTGGAGTGCAACTGCTAACAGTTTATATTACAGCAACAGTATTAGCAACACCCAGAAACAATACCAATGAACTAAGAGCATAGGAAAATGATGACTTATCAACAGAATTCAATTCTTTCAAAAAAGTAGAGTTATTTTTTTTAATCATGATTGGAGAATAAAAATTCCACATAGTATAACTATGAAGCACCGCCCTACTAAATATAGTATTTGACCAAAACCTCTAATAAATATGATATAGTTAAAAGAAAAAAATAAGTGAAAACTAAATCTTTTCCTTAATGTACAGAGCACATTCAGGATTTGACAATATAAGGGTTAAACAGGGTCATTCGAAACCTTGGAATACTTTTCTTACTACTTTCCAATGAATTTCCTAATAGGTATAAGAGAAGAAGACAGATTAGAGAATCTCTAAAGGAAGTTTCTACTCCTATTTCTGATGGCAAGGCATCTGCTTACAGAGACTATGGGATACTTAGGAGCATAACATTTTCTATATAGCATACGATGTCCATTTGAATAAAAGCAAATTTTCTAACAGAGCAATATTCTTATTTACTCATATTTGGGTCAAAAAGCTGCTAAGAATTTTCATAATTTTAAACATATTTTCATATGTATTAGAAGTTTAATGTTTTCACAAAATATACAGTAAATATATTCTAATTTTTCTAAAATAAACATCATTTTTATAATCATTATTCCAGGCATTGCATTTTTCCTCTTTTAGATAGATTTTGAAAATTAGCATGAATTCTTACCTCTAAGAGATAGGGCTCCATTTCATCCAGAGTTTTTCCTAGATGCTTATCTGGATCTAAACCTGCCAAGAAAGGTTACATTTTTTCCATATAACTGCCAGATTGAACTTTAAGGACACATTTCCCTCCCTTTGGTTCCTCTTCACCTGTTAACCAGTATGTATATTTTTTAAACTGCCTTGATCCTAAATAAAATGTACTTTGCTAGTATTTCCTTTCCTATTCTCTTTGGATAACCAATTTTCTTGATCCTGAAAAATAAGTTTCAGCTCATTTCAACTGGACTACATCAACAACCAGATGCACTGTTTCAATTTTTTTCTCCTTTTAGAAAAATTATAATTAGGATGGAAAGAAGTATAATTTCAAAGGCATAAAATTTAAATCCATGGTAATTTAATTATTCTAGTTTATTTTATTCATTGGACAACATTGTGAATTTTCTGATTTAACCTTATTTTAACTCCAAACTTCTTACATAAAGAATAAGACTGGAAAATAGAAGAGCGATAAACTGTTATACCCATATAACCAATTCATTGAATAGCTGCATATAGCTATAAATAATTGCACTATCAAATTAGATGACATTTCCTTTCAATGGCCATTTGTACAAGAATGTGTTTTACAAATAAATACAGAAAAAAGTTTCAAAAATCACTATTGTGTCAAGAGCATGTCTGTAACTTCTAATTTTTTGGGTTTTTTAAAATTAATTTTATTGGCACACCTTTTACATACGTAATGACCACATTCATCATAGGGAACTTGTACCTATACATAATATATCTTAAGGGTCTCACTATATAGTTCAGGCTGGCCTTGAACTCACTATGTAGCCCATGCTGGCCTGGAACTCACAGCAATCCTCCTGACTCAGCCTCCTGAGTGCTGAGATTACAGGCATGTGTCACCACACCAGCTAATAAGGATATTCAACTAACATAACAGTAGAGTTTATGTAAGTGATTGAGTGTGGTACGTACAATAAAAAACTCCTTCCATACTAGCCTGACCAGGGGAAAAAATTCATACCACAAGTCAGTGATGAAAGGAATGAATTTTACATATCTGTATTTCTCTCTCTGTATATGGGTGTGTGTATGTGTGTGCATAATTTTCATTTGCTATTGATTTAAACCATTCAGCTTACTAATTACATAAACTGATTAATAGATTGCTATTTCCACCTGGATGCCTTTTTTCATAATATGACATTTCTTACAACCACATATCAAGAGTTACAGAGGGAAAGTCAGGTAAAAATTAAGGGTTTTTCTGCCTTTGAATATTAATTTAGATCAATTCCATGGCAAAAAACTCAAGATTAGTAGCAAATTATTTGAGTTAACTCCCTACCCAGCAGTCTGATTCTTATGGTGGATTCACTAGAATTAAAATTTCAGTGGGCTGGGTGAACATATAGAAGAACTAATTCTTGACTTTGTCCAGTTCTTCTCTTTCTGCCAAGTACTTTGTAGTTCGATGTTTAAAATGAATAAGGAAATGAAGTGATTTGAAACAAACAACAATTTAGTCACCCAGATTCAATAAACATAAAATATTTTGCCTTATTTCATCTACAAACGTTTCTTTAAGAAACAAAATACCAACCAACAAAATAGAATTTCCGAGTATATCTAAACCTAATAAATCTATTTTCCCTACTCTTCTCCATATGGGTGGCCACTATTCTGAACTTAATGGGTTATATCTCAAGTGTGTTTTTGAAATGTTATATAAATGTATGTATCCAAAACAGTATTTAGAATATAATTTTTAAATCATTTTTCAATTCACATTGTTAATGAGATTTACCCATATTGATTACCGTGGTTCTGCTCTATCCACTTTTACTCTACTGTATTCCATTATGTGGATTTACCAGAGCTTATTTAACTGCTCTCCAGCAACTGGACAATGGGCAATTATGTTATTTATCATAACTGGACTTGCTATGCCACAGTGAAGATGCATTTATGCAGAATTACTATGAGAGGAAATTACTACTACAGAGGAATGTGTGTGTGTATCTGTGCAAACCCTTAAATTGTACAGGATATTACAAAATATTTCTCCAAAACAGGATTATCAATTTATATACTTTAATCTCAGGGAATTATAATTATTACTTCATCTATTGTGAAAATAATTTACTGTTGTGAAATATTTATTTTTGTGGTGCTGGGCATTAACTACAGGGCCTCACACATGCTAGGCAAGTGCTTACCACACAAACATTTAGATCTATTTTCATCTAGAATTTTAGGTATCATATATGGAGTATTATAATTTTGTTTCTTTTATGGCTAATTAATACTATTTATAGAACCCTTTCCCTCCCTACCGATGTATATGCTACCTCTGTCAAATACAATGTTTCTGCACATATTTAAGTCTGTCTAGTATCATCTATTATTTAAATACTGGATATACAAGTTTTTGTTTTAATCTCCACCCTGGAAGTATTTGGCTGCTAAAGGACTGTAATCAGAACCTATAATTTTGAAGGCAAAAATATCTAGTTTTATAATCTTTATAAAAGATCAGCAACAGAGTTTGTCAATTAATGTAATGGCTCTTCAAAATTATTATTTTTTGATAAAAATTATTTAAAAAACAAATTATATACTACTTATTATGTATAAGACAGTATATATAAGTGATGTACAAATAATTGAATTCTCACAGCAATCTAGTATATTTTCACTACATTTTGTTGTTTAATAATTTGCATGGTGACTAAAGACTATAGTGTTTATCATGACAATTCCTTAAAATTTGATAAAGTTTGATAATTAAAATTCTTCCCAAACAAAAAGCACCAGGCTCAGAATTCTACCAAATATTTAAGAAACAAATACCAGTTCTCTACAGTCTCTTTCAGATGACAGAACCAAAAGAATATTTCACAACCCATACTATGAGGTCAAAATAAATTACCAAAAAATGACCTACAGAACAGTATCTCCCAAGAACACAGATGTTAAAAATCTTCAACAAAATATTAGTAAATAGAATTTTAAAACATACAAGAAGAGTTATACACTATGACCAAGAGTGATTTACCACAGGAATGCAAGGCTGGTTCAACATTTGAAAATCAAGTAATGTAATCCACTAAATCAGCAGGCTAAAAATAGAAAAAAAAATCACGTGATGGTATCAGTAGATGCAGAAAAAGCATTTGACAGAACCCAATACCCAGTTGTCATAAAAACTCTCAGTAAATTAGGAATAAAGGAGGACTTCTTCAATTTGATAAAATGTTTAGGACACTCCCATAGATATCATTGCACTCAATGGATTGGAGGATCAGAGAGAATTTTTAAGGCAGTGCAAAATCATTGTGTAATACTATAATGATGGATACACGTCATTACATACTTGTCTAAACCCGTAGAATGTATAAAACCAAGAGTAGACCTCAATGTAAATTATGGACTTTGGTTATAATGATGTGTTAAAGTGGGATCATCAATTATAAACAAATGTACCACATAAAAGAGGAGGCCATAGACATGCACAGTAAAGGGATATATGGGAAATCTCTGTACCTTCCCTTAATTTTGCTTCAAAAGTGCTCTAAGAAGTTTTAAACATTTGGTAAATTTTCTTTATGCCCTAGAATACACTCAAATTTTAGAAATGCTCCATTTGTGTTTGAATGAAAATATGTTCTCTCTTGAAATCAAACTTCTGTATCCAAACATACAAAATCATGATCATACTTATTAATTTTGCTGTTCAAATCTTCTATGGCGTTAATGTTGGTCTCCAGGAACCATTAGTTTCTAATGAATGCTAGGAAAATTCTCACAAGGATTTTGGTTTTAATAATTTCTTCTTATAATTCAGTCACTTTTCCTTACATATTTGACAGCTACATTTTGTATGTACACAAATTGATGATTTATAAAATTTCTTGATGGGATTATTTCTTTTATTAAGAAGTAGTGACCTGAGTATCTCCATAACTTAATTTTCTCTTGAATTCTATTACTATTGCAATACCGAAGTATCCATTTTGTTAATATTTTTCTGATGCATATTTTTCCACCATAAGCTCGATTTTTGTGTGTGTGCTTTTTTATTTATTTATTATTATTTTTCTTTGTGGGTACTGGGGGTCGACCTCAGGACCTCGTGTGCCAGCAGGCGTCCGTGCCGCTGAGTGATATCACCGGCCCTTTTTCGTATGTGGGTTCCGGGAGTCGAACTCGGGCCCTTGCGCTTGCCAGGCAGGCGCTTATGCCGCTGAGCCATCTCACCAGCCCTGTGCTTTTTTTATATCCCTTTTGTAAAATATATATAATTGGGTGTTTTTGTTTTATCGGATCTTAAAAACAGAACTCTACCAAACCAAATTTGATAATTTTACATTTATCATTATCTGTCTGGACCTGTTTTGATAACTTTGGTATATGTTAGTATATTTCTATTAATATGATGCAAATACGTGAGGCTTGATACCTTTATAAAGAAAGGAGGTTTATTTTGGCTCGCAGTTCTGCAGGTGCAAGGTCAAGGGACGACATCTGGTGATGACCTTTTGCTGGCAGAATCCCAGGGTGGTACAGGGTATGACAAAATAAGTGTCAAGAAGCCCATGTGTGCATATATATCCTCTGGAATCTCATTCTTAGTATTCAATAATGGGCTTCCTTCTGATGAATCTATCTACTCCTAATGACCTCTGAAAGGCCCTACCTCTACACACCACACTCAGGTTGTTTCTACCTTCTTAATATCTCATTATGAGGATTAAATTTCAGGACAGAAACCCTAAGGGGACACATTCTAACAATATACAGATCTCAGCAGGGTAGTATAGACTTCCTATTTTGTTGAACTTTGTATTTGTTCTTTTTATTTTTCCTGCCTCATAGTGGATTGAAACGGATTTCCATTTGCTTTACTGTCCTGAACTGGAAGCTGCAGATTAAATTTTTACTCTACCAGCAGTCATCTGCAATTTTAAGCATTCATTCAAAACCTATTTATAAGTCTAATTGTATTAAGAATCTTTACCATCCTTTTAGCTAGCAGAAATTAGCATGGTTTTAACAAGCCACTAAAAAGGCTCCACCATTTCAGTTGTTAAATTTTTGTTCCATCATTTTCACCATGAAACATTAGGCTTATCAATATATTTTAGGATGTTTATGCTCACTATTATGGTTTCTCCTTTGTTCCTCCTTCAACCTACTTCTAACTAGTTTCTTCTTTGACTGAAGATCTGTGAGTAGTTTACTTCTTAGTTTTTACATGTCTAGTAATGTCTCTATTTCACTCTCACCATTATCTGATAGTTTAGTTGTAATCTATTACTTTTTCTGTTTTTTTTTTTATTTCTAATAAGAAGTATGCTATCAACTAACAGTGGTCCCCCTATAAGGAATTTTTAATTTCTTTATGGCAGACTACATAGTTTTCACTATGTCCATGGTATTTTCCAATTTTAATACAATGTCCAAGTATATATTTTTATTTGTTCTTTATGGTACCTAACATGCACTTTCAAACTCAAAATTCATGTTTTTCTTTCAATCTAGAAAATTTTAATCCAGTATATGTTTCCCTGCCTTTTCCTAAATTTTATTTCCCTGCAACACAAATAATGCAGTTTCCCAGTGTATCGCCCACATCTGTAAACGGTCCTCCCAATTTGTGTTGTTTATTTCCTTATGTTGCCTTCTGGGCAAATTATTTTTTTCTCTTTTATCTGCTTCATTCATTCTCTCAGGTTTGGTTCATCAAGAGTTTATTTTCCCTGAGTTTTTTGTTTTGTTTTATACTATGTTTCATTTCCAAAATTCTATTTGGCTATTTTTCACATTGTCCTGTTACTATTTCATTCTGGGTAATTTTTCTTTCTAATTAATTGTCTTTTAAAATACACGCTATATTTTTATTTCTTTGAGGTTCTCCCATATGTTGGACATTTGCTTATCTGTCTGCCCACAGATGATCTCCCAAGTACCTTTTAAGTTCAGCCCACAGCTCCATTCCTGCTCATGATTCTTTGTTATTGTCATTTCTAGTTTACAGAGATATTCACAGTGTTTTCCAGTACTGCTATGTCTTTCACCTTGTTTCTTTTTATATTCATCTATTATTGCCATGGGTTTGGGGTGTAAAGGCACAAAACTCAAAGGATGAATGTACAAGCCATGCATGACTGGAAGTCACATTTTCGTCTTCCTTCTAATTCCATGATTCTTACATATATATTATATTAGTCACAGAATATATACATGTCACACTCAGCCTTCAAGTCTTAGGTTACACATAATCAAAATAATTTAAGAAGACTCATGAAGCTTACATAGAAAATGTCCCCCAAAGGCCTCGTGTGTTCATAGGCTAGAATTTTGGAAAGTGACCAAGTTATGAAAGTTACAAAGACATTGTGTATTCTATATATGTAGTCTGGGAATAAATACATGCAGTATAAAGATGTGAAAAGAAACTTAGGAACACATAGTCTTTACCCAACTAGGCAATGGAAGTTTGAATTGATGGTCTTCCTATTTTTTTTACAGTCTTTTAATTTATTACAGAATAATCAGGCCCTAGTTTGGAACTGTTAAATTATAGAAACAACAGCTAAATCACATTTTAGAAATTGCTATATTTCATAGTCAGTAAAAAAATTTGGCATACTTTTAGATAAAGTCAGTAAAATATGTAAGCATAAACCACACTGGGTACAATTTTTCCACATGAACTGTAATCATCACATAGGTACCCCTGGGTAAAAGTTAGCTGATTATTTAAAGATTTTCACATATTCATAGAAATATTTTCAATTTAATTACTTCTAGGCTAAGCACTAAAAGTTTTATAAAACTAAAATTACTGCAATAAATCAAAATTTAAAACATTAGGAAGGCTGTAATATTTTCATGAAATATACTATAGATCATTCTACTATACTAGATTTTTGCATAAGTAAAAATAGCTAAAATAGAAGTGATATGTTCCTTTTTCTCAATGTTAATAAATAAGCTACATATGTGAGTTTTTATAGGTCTACTAGTGAATCTATGCCAAGTTTTAGTAAGGGTGGTATATGCAGATATGATTCATAGATTTGATGCTTCAGACATTTCACACAACGCAGACCAACACCAGTCTGCATGCACAAAATATGATTTCATTGGACATATAAAGCCAAGGGACTGGGAGGACCTAACAAACTATTTTGAAACACTCAGATTATCAAATCTGTTCATTCCAATGGACAATGATTCAGGAAATTTTATATCAAGATATTAAATAGACTATAATTCTTTTTCTAAAACATGTCTAAGTTTTTGTAATGAAATTCCTTGTCTAGATTCAGTAAAGTAGCTTAGGTATTCTTCTGAATGGATAGTTCTACTTTATATTAACACTATATATAATACGTATTGCGTCAGGCTAATAAATTCTATTGTACTTGATTATAATGACTACTCAGGTCTTTATCCTCCGATCCCTTGCTAGTAACTTTGTATGAGATGAGACTGCTTTTGCTTCAATTTTTCTGCTCATTAGAAAGTGACAAGTCATTGAGGACCTCATGATCACTGCTCACATGCCATACATTTCACATTGTTTTTAGAAAATATTTTCTTGTGTAAGATCTAGAGAACTCTAGCAATTGAAGCTACTGTCCTTCAGAAAGCAAGGGCCTATAGCCACCATGATCTCTGAGATCTCTTCTAAATCAGCCAAGACAATAACACATGGGTTGATATTAGTTGGGGATGTGGTAGAGAAAGGTTATTAATCCTCCACCAGAATAGACTAAAATGGAAAAATTTTCAAGGAATTCTTAATGCTTAGAACACTGATGAGTCCATAAATGTAAATGACATGCAAATGAAAATTCTTTGTAATATTAATAAAACATTGAATGCTTAAATTTTTGTATAAGTCTCCTTATTTAGAAACATTTTACCATTGTATGTATAGTCTTTATAATGTTTACTTTCATTTCTCTGAATGAAATAAGATAATTATTAAAACAGAAATCTGGAAAACCAGATCCGTACAATGTGAAAACTGTTAGCTTATGTATAAGTAGTCAGCTGTACTATTTCAGTCTTTTATTACATGTATTTTGGTTTTGGAATTTTTTTTTTCCTTTTTGTGGGTACCAGGGGTCGACCTGAGGACCTTGCACACCAGCAGGCACACGTGCTGCTGAGCGATATCATCAGCCCTTTTTCATATGTGGGTTCCGGGAGTCGAACTCGGGCCCTCACACTTGTCAGGCAGGCGCTTATGCCACTAAGCCATCTCACCAGCCCTGGAATATTCTAAATAGATGATATTCATAGAGACTTGTGACATGCAAGATCCTTCATAATTAAGAATTGAAGGTCAGGGTCACATTAGCATGAATAAAATGTACTTCATATGGTTCAGATAAAAAATTTAAATAGATCAGGTCAATGTTAGAGTTAAAATTTGTACAAAGCTTAGAAAATATAAATCACTTCTCTCAGTCTGTTTGCTTTACCAATAAGAAGATTCTGTTTATGTTGCTAAGCACAACTAAAGAATGGTGCTAACATCCCAATATTTGTGCTCAAATGATTCTAGCGTATAGAGCGCCCCACCCCCCTTTTTTTGAAACAGGGTCTTGCTATGCAGTTTAGGCTGGCCTTGAACTCACTATGTAGCCCAGCTTGGCCTCAAACTCACAGTGATCCTCCTGCCTCAGACTCCCTAGTGCTGGGATTATAGGAGTGCGCCACCACGCCTGGCTTATAGAGTCCTTTTAAAGTATACGTATATATAACAATACCTCAGTAATTGTTAAATCCACCTATTTTTAATTTTTAAGAATTTGGTATTTAATTGCTAAATGGTGCCAGTCCAAATGAACCCTAGTATCTACAGCCAATGCAACTTCAGTAGCATTTGAAAAATTTTTTGTGATATCTTTCTATTGTCATCATTCCTTTTTATTTTATATAAAACTGCATTACATTTACAAACCTTTGGAAGAGTATAAAAAGTTCATGAAAAAGCCACAACAGCTCATGGACCTTCTCAATGCAATACAACTTTTTCTAAAACCTTCAATTTATACTAATTCTTAACAGAGATGTTTCTTCTTCAGATTCAGTCCCTCAGGTATTTATTATCTAGTGAAGCCTGGGTCATGAATGGACACTAAGGGTGCTTCACCAAAACCTTAACGAGTTAATGCAGTTTAGTTCCTCAACCAATCAACTGATGAATGTGGGTCTGAATGTATCTATCTCTCCTATAGAAACTTTTAATGATCATTGATATTATTACGCTTACAAATGCTGATGAAAGTGTCAATAATAATAGAGATGACAATTCTATAACATCCACATTATTATTTTTAGAGTACATTTTAATTCAAATTCATGAATAAGTTATTTTGAGTTACTAAAAGATTTTTTAAAAAGTACAGGAAAAGATTTACTATACATTCTGACATCTAAGCATTTAATCATGTCATATAGACATTCCTTGATGGAAGCTGGGTGGATGAATAAACCCACAACAAGACCTAGGCACTGGATAATGCCATGCAGAATTAAGAAATTAATTAGGAGGAAGAACCATAATTTGCAGAGTTGACATCTATTTTACTTTACTTGCATGTATCAATGGGAAGCAATTACAATTCAATTAAAATATTCAATTTTATTACTTTACTGACTGACCTTGAAGTTAATGCCTGTTTTATTTAATTGCATCATCTATGAATAAATGTTAACCCTACCATGTTATGGCCCATTATTTTCAATGCATTTTTCAACTTCTCAATTAATTATATCAGTCAATTTATTATCTACTGTCGCAAAAACAAGCAGAGGTTTATTTCTTCACGACAGCCTAATATATGATGAGAGAAACATCACAAAATGTCTGATAATGCTATTTTTAATAGTCAAGTAAAATGAATTGTGCTTTCATCTCTACTTTTGTAGCCTCGACTTTTACTGTAAAATCAGTAGGTGATGTTAGAAAAGGTATAATCACTCTAGGAAGCAATTTCTGGTCTGCCTATAATTCTTGATTAATCCACTCCAGACAGGAATTGAGTATCCCATTTAAGTTCAAAACTAAAACACACAAACACACACACACACACACATCCTCGATAACATCTACCAGGCTCACTGAACCCAAGAACAAGTAGATTACATTCTTAAAACTTCAATTTTTTAAAAATATAACTTTTGTCTGTTCCCAGATTCCACATAAACATACCGTTATTTTAAAATTGAGCATTTTAGAAATATAGTGACACAATTTGTAGTAAAAAGTAAGAAACAGGAAAGAGACTGATTATATGATCTCTGAAAAAAGAAAACTGAGTTTGCATATTTGAAAGTAACTATCTGAGCCAGGCGTGGTGGTGCACACCTATAATCTCAGCACTCGGGAGGCTGAGGCAGGAGGATCTCTGCAAGTTCAAGGCCAGCCAGGGCTACGCAGTAAGTTCAAGGCCACCGTGAACTATACAGCGAGACCCTGTCTAAAAAAAAAATGCTATCCATTTTTAATACATGTACAGAACAAATAAAAACTGAAAGATACACATAGAACAAAGACTTCCTTTAAAGGGGAGATTTGAAATGTTCCTTTAAGAAATCTTTCAGACAACCCACGGAATGGGAAAAAATTATAGCCAGTTGTTCCTCAGACAAAGGACTTATATCTAGAACATATAAAGAACCGAAAAGAATCAGGCCCCCCAAATTCAAAGACCCAGTTCAAAAATGGGCATCTGAGATGAATACACACTTCTCATGAAGAAATACAAATGGCAAATAAACACATGAAAAAATGTTCAACACCATTGGTCAGCTGAGAGCTGCAAATTAAAACAACACTGAGATTCCACCTCACTCTGGAAAGATTGACTATCATCAAGAAATCAACCAATAACAAATGCTGGCGGGGCTGTGGGGAAAAAGGAACCCTTCTCCACTGTTGGTGTGAGTGTAGACTGCTGCAGTGATTGCGGAAATCGGTGTGGAGACTCCTCAAAAAGCTAGGATTAGAGGTCCCATTCTACCCAGCTATTCCCCTTCTGGGTATTTTCCCAGAAGAATTTAAAACATCATACCACAGCAATATATGTGCACCCATGTTTACAGCAGCACAATCTGTAATAGCTAAATCTTGGAAACAACCCAAATGCCCATCAATTGAGGAATGGATAAAAAAGATGTGGTCTTTTTATACAATGGAGTACTACTCAGCCATAAAGAAGGATAAACTGGAGACTTTCATAGGTAAATGGATGCAACTCGAGACCATACTCCTAAGTGAAATAAATTAGACACCACATGTGTAAACATCATATAATCTCACTATTGTGAGAAGCTGAACAAGTAAATAGGACCCAAAATGTACAACAGATATTGTGAATTGGGAAGAAACTGTTCAAAAGAAAAGAGAAACTGTGATGGGGAAAAGAGGAAAGGAAGGAAGGGAAAAGGAAAAAATATATATATGTATAAGAACAAAATAGCTAAGATAGATATACTGTTAGTTTTTCTTAGTTCATTGATAAGAAAGGTCTGTGCTAATATTGTTGTAGATGGCAGGATTTCCTTATTTTTTAAGGCTGAGTAGTCCATTGTACAAATATAACACATTTTCTCTATCCATTCATTCCCAGATGGGCATTTGGGCTATTTCTACAACTTGGCTATGGCAAATAATGCTGAAGTGAATATGGAAGGCAGGTATCTCTTCAAGGTATTGACTTTATTTCCTTTGGATGTACTGAGAAATGAGAATGTTGGATCACTTGGAAATTCTATTTTTAAATTATTAAAGAACCTCACACTGTTTTCCATACTGACTATATCAGTTTACATTGCCACCAACAATATTCAAGGGTTTATTTTTCTCCAACACTCACCTTTAATTTCTTGAATAACAGCCATTCTACCAGATGTGAGGTTACGTCCCATTGTGGTTTTCATTTGCAGTTCCCTGATGATTACTGAAGTTGACCACCTTTTCATATACTGCATTCATCATTTAAAAATGTCTACCCCAGTTCTTTGCTCATTTAAAAATCAGGCTATTTGTATTTTTGCTATTGGGTTCAATGAGTTCTTTACATATTTTAGATGTTAATCTTTCTTAGATATATACTTTGGGAATATTGTTTTGGACTACACAGTTGCCTTTTCCTTTGCAGTGCAAAAGCTTTTTAGTTTGATGCAATCTCACATGTCTAATTTCGCTTTTTCTGCCTGTGCCTTTGATGTCATATCTAAAAATCATCATCCACACCACTGACAACAAGGTTTTTCTGTTTTCTTCAAGTACTTTTGCCTTTTCATGTCTTGCATTTTCATGTTTAATCCATTTTGAGTTGATTTTAACATATGGTGCCAGATAAGGGCCTAATTCTTCCTTATGCTGATAACGGTTTTCCTAGAACCATTTATTGAAAAGATTACCCATTCTCCATTATGCACTCTTGATCTCTGTGGAATATAAGTTCATCACAAATGTACTGATTTATTTTTGGACTTTCTATTCTGTTCCATTGATCTATATGTCTGTGTTTAAGCCAGCATCATACTCTTTATCACTGAAGCTTTATAATGTATTTGTAAATAAGTATACTGCTTCCAGTTTTGTACTTGCTCAAGATTGTTTTGGCTATTGGTGATCTTTTATAGAGCCATATGTATTTTAGGAGTTTTTGTCCATATCTGCAAACAATGGGGATTCAATAAAGACTGCATTTTCTGTAAATTATTTTGGATAATATGGGCATTTAAATAATAGTATTTCTTTCAATTCATAAATACAACATATCTTTCTAATTTTTGTGTTTTCTTTAATTTCCTTCATCAGTGTTTTATAATTTTCAGGGAATAAGCCTTTTACCTTTTTGGTTAAGATTATTCCTAAGTATTTTATTCTTCTTGTTGCTGTTATGAGTAGGATTATTTTCTTGATTTCCCTATTCTGATAGCTCACTGTTTGTGCATAAAAATACAATTGATTTGGGCATGCTGCTTTTGTATCCTGCAGCCCTAACTTTTTGGTTTAGTCTTTATAGAGTTTTATATGCATTTGATCATGCCATTTGTACACAGAGACAATTTCACTTCTTTATGATGTGGATGCCCTTTATTCTTTTTCTTCCCTAACTGCTCTGACTACTATTTTCAGTATTATGCTGAGTAAAAGCAATAAGAGTGGCCATCCTTGCATGGTACTGTGACCTGATAAATTTCTATTTTAAAATTTTTCAATCATACTCTGATCAAGATGATTATATGAGCATTGGCATTTAATTATTTTCCTCCTCATTCCAAACACTATTGAAAAGATTAGGGAATTAAGGAAAAAGAAAATATCAGGACTGAAAAAGTAGAAAAATAGTACTCATATATCTAGAACTTCAATGAAATATTATTACTCTACTACTGAGTAAACACAGAATCAAATTAAAAGGAAAGGCTGTCTTGTGACTTCTACAGTGTAAAAATAACTTGCTGGAAAAAGGTAGAGAAAACTCTGGAGATCAATGATTGCAGCCTACTTCAGACTTGTACTGTGGGATGCAGTACCTCACCTAGATTTCACGTAAATATACTCTCCAACTCATGCACATATATTTACAGTACCTACATTCATTTGAGACAGTAACTAATACAATAGTACTTCTCTATAAGTGAATTCATTACAGGGTAAGTCCTATGTTACAAAACAATCCTGTTCCAAGTAGTTTTAATACATACATGTTGAGCTTTTAGTTAAGACATCTCACTGTAACATTATACCAAATACTGAATATTTATATTAAGGTACTAAACAAATATGCTTGCACAGCATAATCCTTAAATTATCTGACTTCTACATAGACAAAGACTTGTTGCTTACTCTTTAGAAGAAATTTTCAGTTTTTATATTATCATGAAAGTAATTTTAGTATAACCTGTCTGACACAGCCATTTATGTTACTATAGAGGTCTTTTATAATAATACATAATAGGGACCTTCCTATTTATTTGTGAATATTACATTTTATATATTCTTGTTGAGATGAAGGTAGAAGGTTTTACAATTGTAATCTAGCCCATTTCTTTAAGGTTATATATGTATACTTGAATATACCTATATACTTGTATATACACATAGATAAATATCCATATACATGATACACGAGGAGCTGTATATATGTATGTACGAAGTACTGGGGATGGACAGAATCTTAATCTTTTCAAAAATTCAAGGAATATACCTATATATCAACACCGAAGAGTTTATAGATCTAACTTACTTTTAGCCTGCTCTACCTAGTGAAGGAAACAGTGTGCTAGCAACAAAATGAACAAAATTAGCATTTCTTTTGGTGTTATAATCTGTTACTCCCTGTTACAAATTGAGCAAATGTTGTTGACTGTGTGACTGGTAGTGTATCTGTGTTTACAACTAAAGAAAAGACTGTATCAGATATACTCAGAATTTGTTTCTTGAAAATGGCCAATAATTTACAACAGATTTTAGAAATTTAAAATCTCCAATTGTGGGCCGGTGAGATAGCTCAGCGGCATAAGCACCTGCCCAGCAAGTGCGAGGTCCTGAGTTCGACTCCCAGACCCCACATAAAGGAAAAAAAGGGCCGGTGATATCGCTCAGTGGCACAAGCGTTTGCTGGCAAGCGCAAGGCCCTGAGGAAGACTCCTGGTACCGACATTAAAAAAATAAATAAATAAAATAAAATAAAATAAAATAAAATCTCAAATTGTGATGTTTTAATATTTGAGTTGTAAGTTTAAAAATTCTCGTTCTAAATTACTCTGAATAAATGTAGAATATATTTAAATCACAATTACCTATACTGGAAAGCATATTAAGTAATCTTTTTTAACGAAGTAATTGTTTGAACAAAGTTCAGGTGCAAAAAATTGTTATGTTAACTACAGAATATGAAAGAATAACACAAATTGCTTTTAACCTTTCCTGTTCGAGCATTCTTTTCTAGGAAGGCTGTTACAATGAATGATTTTAATTATGTCCATTATTATCTAAATGAGTGACAGAAGAGCACAATGTGTAGAAGCAATCATTAACGAGCTTTATCTTGGCTTCTCTGGGCAGTTATCAAAGAAGAATCAGATTAATTTAATGTAAAGGAATTTCCACAGGTGAGTACACGTAGGAGTAGAACATGGAAACTGGGAAGGCTGCACAATTAAAGCCCATGTTCTAATTCGTATGGCATCTCTTAATATTAACCAAAGGATGAGACTTTAAAAAGTGTACATTAAAAATATGAAGAAATATCTGATTAGTAGCCCTCCAAAGGAGAAGAGTTTAAGAACCATACAAGCTGCTTGGAAGACAGGTAATGACACTAGCTATGAGAGATATATTCACTGTGACATTATCTGAAAGGTCAAAAGAGAAATCTGCAGGTAGTGGGAAAAAATGGAAACAATACCATAGAGGCATTTATGAATATATAGAAAATATCTAGAACATGTTACAATATGACATTCTAAAAAATTATATACTAAAAATGTATTGGCAGAAAAGGAACAATCTGAAAAATAAAGGAGAAAAAGAAACATGAGAACTAAACAGGCAACATGAGTGGTTGGACTCGCTTCTGAACTTATTAGGCCATGAGGACAGCAAGTAAGAGAATAAGCAGTAGCAGGGAAGTTTAATTCAGTTCTACTTGCATTGACCTTTGCTGTACAGGACAGTGGGGAAACGACTATTCCAAGGGCATTTTCTTGGAAAAATCAGTGAGGCAATGGCAGAGAACAATCTCCCAGGAAGAAATAATATAGAGCAACTTGAGAAATTCTACAGTAATAAATCACCACGGCCAGATGGTATGCAACTGAGAGTTTCTGAAGGAAATAAAGTGTGAAATGGCTGAGCTACAGATAAAGATACGCAATGTATTAGAAAAATCAGCTACTGTTTTTAAATATTGCGATTTTGCTAATATGAAGCCTTTCTATAAAAAAGGAAAAAGAAAAAAAGTAAAATTAAGATTTATAGAATCATAACCTAGAGCATCTCTTGTTGATGGAGAAACTGATAGAGTATAATTAAGAATTACTTCCTTCAACATCAGGATAAGGTTAACCCGCCGAGGTCAAATTGCCCACTGAGTCTATAAAGAGAACATTGTTTCCCTTCATCCTATTAAACTTATCTGGAAATGTCAATAAAATACTAGATAGAAGTAGACCAGTAAATGTAATTTATTTGGGAATTACATGAAGCTTTTAACAAGGTCACATGAGGCTGTTGGGGAAAATAAATAAGCACAGTCTTTGGGAAGAGAGGCCACAAGAGAAACTTCTGTCATTAATTGTAAAACTTGCTAAGTAATGAAAATAAAGTTTCAGGGACAATTTCTCTTTTCTTCCCTAACACTGCATTAGTTCTTCCAGAAGGAAATAAAACGTTCAAGTAAAAAAATAAAATATAAGAAAAAATTTACTATAGAGAAGAGGCTCAATAATAGCTGGGAAGGTAAGCGAGCTCTCAAATCAAGAAAGAAAGCAACAGACCAACAGGCAATGGCAAAAAAGCAGGTAACAATGTTTTTACCCATGAAGTGGAATCTGAAAGGTGCAACTGAGTTTGTTTCTTACCAGTGTGCCCTATGTAAGCATTAAATTTTAATGAATACTAACAAGAAATAATGAGACTAATTTTTATGAATTCAAATGAGGACTATCTCCATTGTGTTACTTTTGGATATTACATTTATTGAATAATATGTATTTGCTCTTGATCAAATTATTTCCGAAACTCTTATGTTAACAGTCTTCATAGCTAGTACAAGTTGTGAAAAAAATATGTATTTGTACATATATGTGTATATATATCTTCCACTAAAATGTATACATCAGGAAAAGAAAAATTTGTATAAATATTTTAATATTAAATTTACTGAGACATCATGAGATTAATACAAGTTACCTTTGGCCTCTACAATTATAAGAAGTACTCAAAGTGGTGGCCATTAGCTTCCAGACATTTATTGGTATAGCAAACTGCTGAAGTGTATATACATATTTTTGGCAGACTTTGTATATATATTATGTTGTGAACAATATATGTTGTGAAATTATCCAAGAGAAGCAAGTTTTCATCCTTAAGAGTAAGGCTAGAAGCTAGCAGGGAAGGACAGAATTTCTCTTCAAAAAAAAACAAACTTCTACTTCTATGACTGTCCCAATTCTACAACTTTGGATTACCTCTTCTGTTTCATAACAAAGGAACAGTATTATATAGAGAAAGTGTAAGAGCCATGCAGTAGAAACTTGAAGAGGCCCCAGGGCACTCTCCTATGCCATTACACTAGAGCCAATGTTATGAAGTTCCAATACAAAACCAAGACCTGTTTCACTATATAACTTCTTGCTTCTAGAACTGTTCTCTGAAGACACAGAAATTACTAGCTTCCATTTAAGTATTGCAGATTGCTATAAATATTCCTGTTCTCCTTGGCCTAGTAACTTGCTGCCTTCACTTAAGGTTAAATATATAGCTACTTTAAATAGTTCTCATATGGAATCATCGCTTGTCCTTCTATTGTTCTGGACACTTTCCACTCACTGAATATGAGTTGTTTCTGTGTCTCATTTTAATACAACTCTCATCTCCCTTAAAAAAGCAATTTCTGCTGGGCAAGGTGGCACATGCTTGTAATCCTAGTGCTCTGGGAGGCTGAGGCAGGAGGATCACTAGTAATTCAAAGCCTACCTGAGCTAGCTAGCAAGTTGGAGGCCAACCTGCAACATACTGATACCCTGTCTCAAAAATAAAATAAAATTAAAATAAAATAAAATAAAATAAAACAAAAACAAAACTTACCAAAATTAAAAAGTGATTTCTGTCAATTTGAGGAAGTACAGAAAAACAAAAAAGGAAATTTTACTTTTCATGTTAACACTTTCTGGAGATATCTGTTGCTAATATATTGTCATTTTTTCTTTTAAGGTTTTTTTTCCCCTATGACTACATTCCACACAGACTTGTGATCCAATTGTTTATACTGCTTTTTTCTTAAATTACTACAGCTGTGACCCTCTTAAATGAAAAAGCCTGTAACAAAATACACGTTAACTTGTTCATAGGAGCCCTCAGATCACTTAGCTGCTTTGTCAGCCACAAAGTACCACTGACACATATTAAGCATAACGTATAAAACTTCTAAGAATTTTCTCTAAAGTGCTAATGTTTAGCAATTTCTCTCATCCTGTATTATGAAATTGGTTTTAGAAACTGACAATCAAAATACTTTATATATACCTGTTAAATTTTACTTGGTCAGATATAGTCCCTAATTTCAGCCAGTTAATATGAATCAGTATTCTATTTTTTAAAGAAATAGTGATTTGAAAAACCCGTGTCATTTTCAAATTTAATCAGCATGCTATTCAAGTGCTCAAATAATTGTTTCAAGAGTAAAAAGGGTTGGATAAAAAATAATGATGTCATATGTCAATAAGGCCCTTCCTACATATTAAAACTGACCTATTATCAAGTTCATATTAGGTTTACAATTTTAGCTAATTTAGTGAAGTCATCTGTTTTATTTTACATTCCTTACACATTTTTATATAAAGTCTGATGTCTTTACACAAGAGATAAGTCTGTAAAGAACTTTAATTAAATCATATTTTAAATATCAACAAAACTTAATTTGAAAGGATTTCTGTAATAAAAAAAGTCTCCCTACTATGAATATGCTGTGGTAACGCTGTTTTATCTTAACTGTTATACTGGTATGTAATTTTAATGAGCTAAAATTGCAAAATCAAACCTGTGATTTAATGGAAGCTGGAGATTGCGGAGAGAGGAACTAAACCTAATTTGGAAGAGGGTAAGGAAAAGATTTAATTGTTAATGTGTATCTCAGTCTTGGAGCAAGATAACCTTGTTAATTTGTAAAGAGTGAATTAGAAAATATATGTTTGAGTGAACCTTGAACTTTTCCAGTGAAAGAAAACTGAAGAAGTTTGAAAAGGGACTATTTGAAGTTATAATGCTAAGAATGCAGTACACAGATCTAATAATTGTATACAAACAGCACATTCACTTCTCTTGATTGGAGTCTATTATTTGTTAATACAGACATTGCTGCTTGGTTTATAAAGTACCTATGGTCATTTACCTATAAGTACACAATCTGTAGTTTAACTTTTTTTGGCACTGGATATGTTAAACAACCTTTGTACTTAAAAAAAAAAAAAAAAGAATTATTGAAGCACAGCTGAATGGCCCCAGAGCACACAGGCTCCATTAAATCTGCTTATGTCTAATCACTCCTGCTCAAGGCAAGTGAGAAATATATTCTGATGAGATCATTTCTTTATCCTGTAGCCAAAAGACACACAGAAATAAAATCAAGATTTCCACTACATTTTAAAACTATCTGTAGCATTTGCTTTCCTAAAGACCCTATAAAGCTGAGCTTTGTGCAATAATTATTATAATTATGCTTTTAAGTTTCTGATACAAACATTTTCAATGAGAAAAAATTAAACCATCATGAATGTCAACTATGAATGTATTTCCTGTATCTTTCAAGTTAAAGATTTTAAGGTTAAAACATTTTTATTTTAAAAAATGTATGGTTAGCTTCAAGTTTCTTAAAACACACAGTTTTTAAATCTGAAATATCTTTAACAAGGCGAATAAAAATGTGAGATAAACAAGTGCAGTAAAGAGAGCCAAAAAGCCTCAAGATTTACCCAAAGTTTAGACAGTGATTTTTACGAACCTATCAAACAAACAAAAACCAAAAAACAAAAAAACCTTCCTAGTTCCAGTTCCTCCTAGAAACTATAGGCTTTACTTTTTTGCTTATATTCCATTTGTTGCATGGGAAACTCAGAGCAACATTAAAATTTTTTTAAGGTAATACAAATAGATATTAATAAAACAACAAGCATTCTACGAAAAAATAAAAAATTCATAACAAAATAATTAGAGAATAAAAATAGTTAATACACTGTATCATAATCTGAAAAGAATGGTCAAAATGTTATTCACAGTACAAGTCATAGACAAAAAAGACGTTTAAAAAGAAAACAGATAAAAGCATAAAACTTTCTCTTCAATGTACTAAGAACAGTGACTTTTAAGGGTGATTAAAAGAAAGATGTTAATGTCGGATTAACACCCAAGACAGTTATATAACACCCAAAATTCTTTTGCTCATTAGGAAAGTGAAACAGCAAATGAAAGGTATGATCAAAAGCTTAACCAATAATTTCACTGTTCCCATCTATCACAGCATATCAAAAGTTGCTCATAATTACCCATACTTATCTAACAGTAATAATGTGTTAGATTTCTGTCACTGTGACAAAATTCCCAAGAAAACAAAGAAGAAAGATTCTGGCTCATGGTTTAAGAGGTTACTTTCCACGGTTACTTGCCTCTATTGTTCCTGGGACTGTGTTGAGGGAGAGCATTACTGCAGAGAGAGTAGCAAAGCAGAGTGGCTTACCTCATGGTAAGCAATAAGAGAAAGAAAGAAAGAGTAGACAACAAAATACAGCGTCAAGGGGACCCTCCCAAGGATCTATTTCTTCCAAAGAGGCCCCATCTCCTAAACTCCCATCAGCTTGCTACAGTCCATTAAATTATGAACTCATCAATGGATTAATACATCGATGAAGTTAGAGCCCTCATAATACGTGTTACATATATGTGCCAACTAAGTAACACAAACATGTGCTAGTAAAAAAAAATTTTCTAAATAGATAATTAAAAAAATAATAAAGAGAACCCATGTGATCCAGTCACCTTCCAAAGGCCCCACCTCCAAATACTGCTGCATTGGGAACCCAGTCCTCAACACATAAGCTTATGGGGGAACATTTCAATTCCAAACCCTAACACATAATGTGTGTAACATGTTCAACTGCTCCAAAACTTTCAGATATTCCATTTTAACAGTAAATATTTTGTAGAAGAGCTAAAAAGCAATAATGTTTAATTGGATAACTGAAAAATATAATAATACAAGCTGATTAATACAAAAGAAGCAAGAGAAAAAGAAAAATCAAATACTTTTCCTAATAAAGATGAATTTTAATCTAAGTATATAAACCCAAATATAACAGTTGCACAACACAGAAAGAAAAGCTTTTTGCTTATAAGGTAACATGGGACAAAAAAGTTTAAAGTATGAAGTAACTAAACCATGTCAACATTAATCAATGGAAAGCTAGTTTAGTTACCAAATTGCACTTAAGGCAAAAGCATTATAAGGGACATTTTACAAGAATAAAGCAATTAAACCAGGAGAAGTATATAATAATATGAATCTATATGCAATTAATAGTACTATTTTCAAATACATAAAGGAAAAACAAATACTGACAGAAATATGATAAATGAAAAAATGTTTAATTTTGTATAATGTTTAATCATTATACAAGACATTAGTGGAATTCTCTCAATACCTAATATGACAAGCAAGAAATATAAATATGGCCATTTGTAGTGGTACACACCCATTAATCCCAGCACTCTAGGAGGCTGAAGCAGGGCAATCACAAGTTTGAGCCCAGCCCGGGCAACTTAGCAACACAGTAAGATCTTGTCTCAAAATAGACAAAAAAAAAAAAAGGGGGGCTGGGGCTATAGTTCAATGTGAAGGTCCTGGGTCTATGTGGGTGTGCGTGTGTGCGTGCATGTGTGTATAGGAGCTGAACAACACAGGTAACCAAGTTCACGTGATTCATAAATATATTGTACTATAACTCAAATTGACAAAAAGAACAATTTTGTAGTATACATGAAATACTTTGCCAGAATTGATCAATTT
Organism: Erethizon dorsatum; assembly: GCA_028451465.1. Taxonomy (NCBI): domain Eukaryota; kingdom Metazoa; phylum Chordata; class Mammalia; order Rodentia; family Erethizontidae; genus Erethizon; species Erethizon dorsatum. The sequence continues at coordinate 44,351,868 of CM051823.1, forward strand.
AAGTATGCACTCAATATTTCCATGTGCATATAACTGGAATATACTGTTAAGTATGTTACTTTATCAAGATGGGATTGTATTATAAATCAATTTCATAAAGATAAATAGAAAACTCTCATGTTTGGAAATTAACATATTTCAAAATAATGTTAAGAGTTGGAGAAGAAATTCTAATGTAAGTCAGAAAGTATTTTGAAATAAATGTTAACAAAAACACAACTAAAACTGTAATTAGAGGAAAATATATGGCTTAAAAACATATGTTAGAAAACAGAGGTGAACATTACTATACATGTATGCATTAAGAAATTAGAAAAGAACAGCAAATTAAACCCAATGAAAGTGCAAGGAAATAAAAATAGCAAGAATAATAAAATAGCAAGTCAACAGATAAATAGAAAACCAACAAAACCAGAGAAGTAATAATACCAATAAATATCTACATCTGATAAAGTGAAAGAAAGAACAATTTACCAATTATAATGAAGAGGACATCATTATTAATCCTACAAATGGAAAAAAGGCAGTAAGAAGACATGAGTTAGTACTTTATACCTGTAATTTTCAAAGTTTAAGAGGACAAATTTAGAGAAAGACATACTTATCAAATGGAGATAAGAAAATCTAAAGTCCTACTTTAACAATGCAATTATATCTCTAATAAAAAAAACTTTTCTAAAAAAAATCTCCATGTCCAGATGGCCTAAGCAATAAATACTTCAAGGCATTAAACATTAATATCAATCTCATAAAATATCTTTCAGACAACAGAAAAAGAGGAACCATTTCCGAGCTTATTTTATGAAGCCTCATAACCCACAACTTTAGTAGGAAAGAAAATTATAGATCAATCCATTTTCTGAACATATACACAAAAATCCTAACCTGAGTACTAGCACCACGTATCAAGCAATATATAAAATGATAATTCATAATCAAGTGTCTTACATCAGAAATGAGTTGTAATAGATGTAGAAAAAATAAGAGAATTCTATAAATACTACTTATTTCTCAAATAATCATAGAAGAAAATTACTTTAATAGAGATTTAAAATAAACATGGTCACAAATTTTGTGAAACTACTCCTAATAAGAAGTGGGGTTTATGACCCCTCTCCTTGAAACTGAGTGGGTTTGTCGCTGCTTTGACCAACAGAATTTAGCAGAAGTTTTACTATGTCTTCAAGGTTAAGTAAAAAAAAGTCCATGCACAGGTATGCCTGGGTACTCATAGAGGTACTCTTGGAGGCATGATAAGCACCAAAAATGACCAGAACCAAACAAAATGTTCTGGCTGAAAAGATTAGCAAATCACAAGCCAATCGACACCGACAAGTTCTAGCTTGCACATTGAGTATTGTGACAAAATGTCCTGGTCAAAATGCATTAAGTACCAAACTGGATGAGTTTCAAAGCAGTAGAGTTCCAAGCTATGACCGTAGTTCCTACTTTGTTTCTGGAGTACAATATTTTGGTGTTCTGAGCTTCATGTAGACTCCCTCAAGAACATTATGTTGTCATAGCAATCCCATGCAATGGACCATGTGTACAAACTTCATTGATAAGTCACAGCTGATGCCAGGAACCAAGTATGTGAGTGAAGAAGTCACCACGAGTGTCTAATACTTCCCAAATGTACCTCAGCTGTAATGGAGTGAAAACCAAAACTGTTGTGTTTTTCAATTCTATATCCACAGAATATGTAAGCACAATAAAATGCTTGCTGTTTAAAATCATTCTATTTTCAGTTGGGTGTTTTAGCAAGAGGAGACCAAATTCAATGAGTTTCTACAAAACAGCATAGTAGTAAGCATCATAGTAAGGCTTATTATTGAAACCCTTTCCTAGGAGTCTATGCCAATTCCTACTATTTCATTTAACACTGATGAAACAGGGACAAGGTCCCACATTGGTAAGGAAATTCGAGGAAGGAAATAAAAATTAAGTGAGATAGGAACAGAAGTAAAGAGAAGCTCAGATAAAAGTGGGGGGAAAAACAGGAAATCTCAGACATAAATGTAAGAGCTAAAGGTATAAAACTCTTAGGAAAAAACACGGAAGTAAATCTTCATTAATATTGAGTTAGGCAATGATTTCTTAGATATAACATCAAAAAAGTTATCAAATAATAAATGAATAAACGGGACCACATCAAAATTAAAAACTTTTATACTTCAAAGGACACCAACAGAAAGTGAAAAGAAAACCAACACCATGGAAGAAAATATTTGCAAATCATGTATGTGATACAGGATTTATATTCAGAATATATGTAAAAGAATATCTACAACACAATACAGTAATGAAAAGACAACTAACTGAATTAAAAAATGGACAAAGGATTTGAACTATAAAACTATATTTTGAACTCCAAAAAAGATATATGAATGACCAATAAATATGAGAAGATGCTCAATAACCTTAGTTTAAAGAAATGCAAAATAAAGCCACAATGAGATACAACCCTATATCCATGAAGACAGCTATAGTAAGAAAGAAAAGACTGCGTGTTGACAAGGTTGTGAAAAAAATCAGAGCCCTTCTTCATTGCTGATGGGAATCTAAAATGGTATAACCAGTTTGGAAATTAGTTTGGCAGTTCTTCAAAATGCTAAACACAGAGTTCTCATATCTACTCCTAGTTTTATAATATAAAACTAGGAGTAGATATGAGAAATACAAAATACATGTCCACACACCTTCCTATGAATGCTCACGAGCTTTATTCATAAGCACCAATAAATGAAAACAAAAATGTCTATGAACTGATGAATAGCTAAATAAAGTATAGTATATCTTTGTAATGGAACACTGTATGGCAATAAAAAAACCCTACCACAGACACATATTATAATATAGATAAACACTGAAACCATTATTCATAGTGAAAGAAGCCAGTCACAAAAGAACACATACTGTAGGATTTTATTTATATAAAATGTCCAGATAGGCAAGTATGTGAAGAAACAAAGAAACAAAGTCTTCTTAGTGCTAAAGACTGGGGGGTGGGGGGTAGGAAAGAAGGTTGGGAAGAAGAATAGAAAATGACTGGTAGAGTATAGAGTTTATTTGCATGGAAGCAAAAGTATTCTAAATTTAGACTGTGCCAATGATTGCACAATCTGTGAATACACTAAAAAACGGAATTATTCACTTTAAATGAGTGAAGCATGTATTATGGTAATGACAGCTCTGCAAAACTGTAAAAAACAAACACAAAAGTATACTATATACCATAGCTAGGTACTCAGATATTATAGACTTAAAAAACACTTTTATAAAGGAAGGTAAGGAGCTTTGATTATAGTTCAGTGGTAGGGTGCTTTCTTAGTATGTACAAGGCCCTGAGTTTGATCCTCCACAATTAAAAAAACAAATGGAAAGAAAGAAAACAAGGAGGTAAAGTTCAAAAGGAACATCTAAAATTTTTAAACTACTCTCAGAAATCACATAAACAGAGGCAATATTTCTGTTATTATATTGAGACTATTCAATTAAGTTTTTAATATCTATATCTATTAGTATGCTGAATGCCAATGTGTGTTTCCTAGAGAAGAACACATTATTATTATGACTTAAACAGTAAATAATACCATTTTTATTCTTCTATTTCCCAGCTCTTATCTCAGGAATAAGATGATGAGAATGAGATGTAATCTTGTAAGTAACTTCACATTCAATAGAAGGACCCCCCAATCTAGTCAAAAAAAAAAAAAAAATTCCATGTTTTGATTTAGGAGAAAAGAAGCAGTTGCCCTTGCCCCTCTTCAGAGAGAGGTTGCTTAGAAAAGTAAAAGGAAGGACTTGAGCCTTCACACTTTGGAATGTAAATAAATTTCTGGTGGGGATGGGCAAAAATTCCTGCTTTACAACCGAGGAGGAGGAAAATGTGTCCAAGGTCCTGGTCTCATCTCCAGCTTTGAAATGTAAACATATAACTCTCTCTAGAGTGCCCACTATCTATTCAGTTGTAAATTAAGTTCCAAAGCATGTCTTTAAAGTAGGTCCCAATTTTCTGTAAAATTTGATGAAAAAACAAAGCAAAACAAAAAAAACAAAAACTGCGCAGAAAGCCCTAACTGCAAAAACTAACAACAGTTTTTCTACAACCCCACATATGCAATGCAGTATAAAATAAATGAGAAATTCAGCTAAGCCAAAATACTACATTGTTAAATCAGACTCAGTCAAATTTGATCGCAGAACTTAGCCAGTATCAACCTTTAATGACCATTTTAAGAACAGAAGTAATCAAACAGCACAGCAAATCAGGCAGAGGCCCAGGACCTTAAGAACAGCTCTCCAGGACCTTCCCAGCTACACTGCATATATTCTGGCCCAAATTGGTTTTTAAAGGAACTTGGAATTATAGTACATTCTCCATTACTTCCCCACGATAACAAATTTTCTATAAACTTCACATTCGGTGACTACAGTGCTAACTAGAGATTATCATTCAATGACTTCTGGACTATGTCTTCTTTGAGAACATAAGTACGTAACAGACATCACAGTACAAATTTTCACAGTCACAGGCTTATAGATATCATCATTCAATATGCTCTCATCAGGACAACACAATGTTGTTCCTTTATCTGTCCAATTATGATCAGTGTTTCATGAAAAAGAAAAAAAAATCCTCTTTTATGATATCTGAGCCATTAGCGAACAAATAAAGGCCACACTGTCCAGTGATGTCCTGCCATAATTTAGGCTAACTGTAATGTTCCTATTATAAGTGGGCAACCTTAGCTTGGCTTCTGGCACTCCCAGCCACTGATTTTTAAAAACAACAACTTCCTCAGTGATTAGAATATTTAATAGTCCTCCCTAGGTAAGGGTACAAGCCTTTTCTTTGAACTACTGACTGATATGATGTCTCATTAAATACTCTCATTTCCTCACTCATTTACAGCTTTGTTGTCCCTCCAGGGCAGTGGTTGCACTTACGGCATATGTGCTATTTGTTTTTCTTTTAAGACAAAAGATATTAATGTATGAATTGTTTTTTCTAAACTACAACCTCAGTATTCAGGTTTAATTGCAATATTGGCACTTTGGAATAAATAAGTGGGTTTTAGGTTACAGTTTGGACACTCATCTTTAAAAGGTTTGCCATCACTGCTGTAGGGCCAGCTCCAAATGCTGCCTGTCTCCTGGAAAAGAGCTCCCTCTAGTGTCCTGATTTAGATTAGAAGTCTTTTCATCATCAGCTTTAAGAAACACCGCTTTGTTCTGAGGTAGCACCTCCGCCATGCCAAGACTAGTATCAAAAATCCACATAGAACATCAAAACAGCATGGATAATACTGATAAGCCACAACATGGGTTATGCCCGTGGAATATTAGTGAAATTTATGTTTAGGAAAATGGTTTGTACACTTAAATTACATCACAAAGATTGTCACCAAATACAGCTCTGCTTGGGTGTGTCAGATTTTCCATAAACATACTTTGTACCAGTCCAGAGAACAGTTATAAATATTTCCTACTAATTATACACAATCAAATCCATTTCCTTCCAGGGTGGTCTTCTAATCTCCTTAAATGAATTCTATTCACATTCACATACTTATATTTGCAGTAGATCATACTATGGAAAGCAGTACAAATCTGCTTTCCATTATACCTAGGTAGATGTCTTAGCAACACATTGTTTTGATTTATGTTCACAGAGTGTAAAATCTCTACTATTCAGAATCTTCTACATATATAATTCATCAATAATAGTTAAGTCACCAAAAATGATCAGAATGGGAAGTGTAGCCTATAAATCAATAACTGGTAATTATAGCGGCTGAACTACCTACAGTAAACTATCCTCTATACTTCCAAGTTATCAAGTGCCAATCTGCCACTTTGTTGCTCCAAATTATCCAAATGGAATCTTTAGGTGGAACTTGTACATCACCAATTCCCCTTCTCTGCAGAAAACAGATCTAGATTAGTTGTTGTTAACACTAGTTAAAGTTACCATCTGATCTGTGAGAGATGTCTAAGTATTCTGTATCTTGAAGGCTCTGGTATGGAAGTCACATAGTTTCATCCCTCCATAGAACTGTAATTCACTTATAATTGCCTTTCCATCTTTTATAATTTCCTTCATTTCCATTTATTACCTGTTTTGACACATACCCTTTTCTCTGTAATTAGGCTTTCTGGCTCTGTAGATGTATTATAAACCCATAGGACCAGTAAAAACAGCAGCCCTGGTAACACTTTTCCTTGGCAGAAATTATAGTACTTGATAGATAAAGACTCACAGGACACTTGCTTTGTGTTTACAGACAGGCCTAAAATTGCCTAAATGGGATGAAGTTATGCATGCCTCTAAAAGCCTTTAGGAACATGCACTATCAATCCCTTTGTGGTTTCTAAGTATGATGATTGGGTTTTCACACCACTGTGTGAGACTGCCTCCTCCAAACCTTGTTATAGTGTTGGCGAATTGCCTGTCTGCTGTGAATAAAAACCAGAGAAGAAAAGAGAAGAGAGGAGAGGAGAGGAGAGGAGAGGAGAGGAGAGGAGAGGAGAGGAGGAGAGAGGAGGGGGAGGGAAGGGGAGGGGACAGCACTGGACTGAACTGGATGGGACAGGACAGGACAGGACAGGATGGTATTCACTGTCAAATTTACTGGTATTGATATCGTGTTTTGTGCATTCATAAAATTTTCCTTTGTTTGGAACATGTAACGTTAATCTGAGGCCTGGTTCTACCAGATCAGGCAAAACAAAAGCAAAGTTTTTTGAAAAGGGAATTGTGCACTTGTATCCCTTCCCATCACCTCGTTTCTACCTCCCAATCCTAGAAAACTTACCAGTACAGTTCTGGCATTACTTCTATTCATACCCAATGTTAGTACAAAATCATTTAACTAATTAGCTAACCCTTAAACCTTTACAGTTTTTTTACTGATTAATTTAGTTATTTTATAACCAAATGTATCTTTTAAGGAAAGGTTTTCTAATGATGGGGAAAAGTGTACTCATGTTTTTTCTCCCACTGTCATCTCCCTGTATCTTTTAGCAACCAGGTGAATCCTGCTAACACCAGTCCCAAGATAACAACTCCTCCCCTCTCTCAATCACTATGATTTTGTTTTGTTTTGTTTTGCCAGGAGATCTGAAATTAATATGCTTACAAGGAGATTATATGAGTTCTTTCTTTCAAAGGAATGTACATCCCTTACAGAAAAGAATGGATAACAGACCTGCTACTTGGTCTTCTTGTTTCCAGTAACTATTAGATTTTCTAATAAACAGCATATCCTGTGTCCTAAAGAATTAAGATTTTCCATTGTGGAAGAAAACATACAGAATTATTACAGTTCTCAATTTGATTTCAAAATATGAACTAATAAGGTGTTAGCTACACATATTTATGCATACATAAGTGGTGTATATGTCATTTCATACTAAAAGAAACCAGGGATTTTTTTTTTTAAAGTATTTTCTAGATGTGGAACTTAAAATGTTCAAGATGACCGATATGTTCATAGCTGCACCACATATAATACTGTCAAACTGGAAACCAGCTGTATATCATCAGTGGCAGAAAGGACAATTAAATTGTAGCATATTCTGGCAATGCAACGCTAGAGTATGAGAATGAACACACTATTACTTCACTCAATAATATAAACCAAGCAAAAGAAGCCAGATGCAATAGAGAATATGTTACATGATTACCCTAATACAAATTTTAAAAATAGGGCTGGGGATATAGCTCTGGTAAAGCTCTGGTAGTGCCTGATGCCCTCGGTTTGACCCCTGGCACTACTAAATTAATTAAGTAAATAATTAACTTTAAAACAGGAAAAACCAACCTATGATTTTAGGTAACAGGGGACGTGTTAACTTTGAGAAGGCAAGTACTGAATAGGTTGATGTTAGTGGTGCATTATATTTAGATTTTGGTATTGATTATACAATTATGTTTATTTTGTGAAAATGCATCCAGCCGACACTTAGGATTTTACTTTTTTTAAAGTTTATGTTATACTTCAATAAAAAGTTTCTTAAAAAAATATGAGGTAGGTCTACATTCTATGACATGGAAAAAAGATCCCTAAGATATATTTTGAAACGAAAAAGGAAAATTGTAGTTCAATACACAGAATAAGATACCATTCATAGAGTAATAAAAAATTATAATTTTTGACATACTCATATATATATAAACTCATATAAAAGTGATCTTAGAAGATAATTATCATTTATGTATATCTCTCAGAATGTTTTCATATAATATTTACACAATCAAAAACAAATATTTCTAAAAGGTTGGACTGTTTTTAAATCCAATGAGAAAATTGTTTTTAAATAAAACTAAAAAGCAGTAGAAAGTCCTATAAACACTAAGCTATTAATGTGAAAATTTTACTGATGCCTATATGACACCTTTCCCATGGAAAGGCCATTTTTTCCCCTTAAATCTTTTTCAAACAGTTTTAAATGAGTATGGTAAAAAGCTTGGTAGGTAACCTATAACTGCATAATTTATATGTTTCTATGTCTTTAGAAGGACTGTGTCACTTGTTAAATCTTCAACACTCATCTTAAAAATAAAATTAATCTTTGTATGCCTATAGATAATCACTAGAAAACATGTGCTGTAAATGTTTAAATCCGACTTTGTTACAAAAATACCAAGCACAAATTACTTCGGTTTTTACTTCACCAAACATTTGCTACAGCTAACCTTTCATTGCTCACCCCCTACTCAGGGGCACATACAGAAGTGAAAGGACATACAGTATTAACTGTATACTATTAAAGAGGTGACAATAATGTTGAATTCTATAGCTCTGTCTTTCCAATAAGGCAGCTTTCTCTGGATCCTAATATAGTCTATTATCTGGCAGTAAAAGGGATATTACATATACTTTCTGGTAACGTACCATTATACAACTATGCAATCTTAGAAAATCCTAAAGAGAGAGCAAAAGAGAAAGGAGAGCATTCACATAGAATCTCAAATGACAAATCTATTTACAGTGAGAACTTTGATCGGAGCTGTTCAGCAACTTTTTCTCATAAATGAGAAGATAACACCAAGTCATTATTTCTCATTTTAATAGCTAAAGAGATAAACTGTGGGTTCTGCAAACAAGGCTTTCCAAAGACAACACCTCAACTTCATCAAGGAGAAAGTAGTGTGGTGTTGGTAAACACCAAGAAGAAATGTTACGAGATCTGCACTCTTTACCTTTAAATTCTGTTTAAATTGTAAACTTATCTGTAAAGTCTTCCACAACTTGAAACTTATTATTTCAGGGATCATCAAGATAAATATTCTAAAATGAGGTACATTATTTAGGTTTGGGAATGTTGAGGTTCCAGGGCATTTTGTGAAATAGGTTCATGAAATAAATGCATTGGGCTCAAACCCCATAGTTTCTCAAAAATATATATAACTATAAAATAAAAATTCAAAACAACAAAATTAAGATGTTCATATATAATATCCACCTTTGAATCAGATTATCATCTGACTGCTGTGTCTATACTGACAAATAACACTCTGTCAAACACAGTTTTCTTACATCCTCAACAAAATCCACTACCTTGTTAGTAACACCAAAAAACCAATTCTATTTCAGTACTATGAAAAAATGTGTTAAAATATGAGAAAAATATCATAAAACATAAAAGCCCTCAAGAACCTCTAGATTTCCTGTTTCCTCCATATCTCTACTTCAAATTGTAACAGACAAGCTTGGTTGCCAACTTGCGTAGCTTGAAAGACACTTACAGCAGTAAAGCACACCTCTCTGGCTGTCTCTGGGTAGATAATGGGGGCATGATTTGGGGGACTATGTCTGGTGCTTCACCCTTTCCTCCTGGTACTCTTCCTCTATGCTCTGCTTCTGGCCACAACAAAATGAGTAGCAGGCCCTACAATGACGATGTTTCAGCCTTGAACCAGCCCACCATGAACTGAAACCAGAGAACTTGGTATCTTTACTTCTTTAAATTAAAGGTGTCAGGTAATTTGTCACAGCAATGGAAAACCTGACTAATACACCCATTCTGTAAGCATTAAATCAAAGAAACATAATACAACATCAGTTTAAGAGTCAGTTATATACTCAAATAAGGAAGCTTGCTATTAATCAATTTGGCAAAAGTTCAAAAGTCCATTTTAAATTTTCCTCTTCTTTATATGCTCACTCAATTTCTTCAACTTGTGACTTCAAATTTTAATGTTCTAAATCACTCTTCCTTGCTCACTGTAATTACTTACTAGGGAACTGAGATTATTTATTTGGTAACAGACATCTCCCTTAAAAGTCTGGCTACATACCCAAAGCTGCTACTTTGATGATGACTGCTTGAATGTTAGATGCTATCATCTCTCGAAGCAAATCTTGCTGATTCCTCTGCCAAAGGTAAGCTAAAGGCTGGAGATTAAGCCTTTTACACCTATAAGGTAAAAAGAGAAATAACTCAGATAATACCTTCATATTCCACACTTATGTCCATAGCCATTGCTTTGATTTTAAACAAAACAGTTTCAAGAATTTTAGCATTTAAAATGATTTTAAAAACATGTCTTGGGCTTGGGAATTTAGCTCAGTGGCAGAGTGCTTGCCTATCAAGTGCACAGCCTTAGCAACAACAAAAAAAAAAGAAAAAAAAAACAAAGAAACTAACATGAACAAAAACACTTATATAACAGAAACATTTCTTTTCCATGGGCTATCAATAAACATGTAAAATCTCCAGACAGACCAGAATTATTAATTTTAGTAGAAATCTATGTAAAAAGCTTTCAAATGTCAATGAATGATATATTCTAATTTTTAAAACTGTACATTGGTACTAAAATTGTGAACAGTATATATTTTAAAAATACATTTATCTTAACCATGTATTGATTAAATATATAACATGTATGAACCATAAACTATGTATATCTACTAAATGAATTTTTTGATGTAGCTGACTCTCAATGTAAAGAAAAATATTAATAAAAAGTAGAATTAATTGAGCACCTAATAAACTGTAGGCATTGTATTAGATGCTTTGTATTCATGGTAAAGTGAAAAGAATTTGTGTATGGAAGTTATGACAAATCTGGGTTTGAAACTTTATTCTGCACTCTATCCTCAAGGATTTGGCAAGTTAAATAAATTCTAAGTTGCTGTCCTTCACAACTCTAAGTTGTTTCCTAGTTCATGAATACAGGCAGAAATATCTGCTTTCAACTTTTTTGAGATTAGAAGATGACAAGAAGAAGTCATGCTTTGCTATTGTTTTCTTCAGATTCCACATCCGATCTATCACAATGCAAAATGTGATTATTTTTCACCAATACACTGATAACACCCTGGTTGTGCCACTATTATCTCTCGCATCAATATTATTTCTTCCCCTGCTTCACCTTTCACTATTTTTTCCCCTCAGTTTTTATTAGTACATATTTGAAAACATAATGATTACATTCCTTACACACAACTGGTACATGTATGTAACACATCTCAATTCTTTCTTTCTTCATTCTCTCCCCCACTCTTCCCTCCCCCTTCCTCCATCCCTTGGCCCCTTTTTCATTTGAAAAAGATCTATCTCCCTTTCTATTATCTATTTTTTACTTTGTTCTTCTCATATAAGAAAAATGACACAATACTTTAGCTAGTGTATCTATTTCACTTAACATTATGGTTTCGGGGTACAACCACTTCCTTATCAATGATTCAAGTTAATCCTTCTCCATTGTGCATGGTATTCCATTGTGTATAAATATCCCATTTCTTTATCCATCCATTTGTTGATGGACATATAGGCCACTTCCAAGATGTAGCTATTATGAATTGTGCTGCTATACACATAGGTATGCTTGTATCACAGTAATATGGTGTCTTAGTCTCTTTGGGGAAGATAACTAGAAGTGAAATAGCTGGATCAAATGGAATTTCTAGTTTTAGTTTTCTGAGGAATCTCCACACTGATTTCCATAGTGGTTGTACTAGCTGACACTCACATTCACCCTTGATGTTTTTAAACTCCACTTTCAACAGAGCAGAAGAGTGATTCTTGTAAAACACAGATAATGAGATTCCTCTGCTCAAAAGCCTACAGTGGCTCCTCATCACTCCAGTTAAAAATCCTTGCAAAGCCTTTCATAAATGTTTTTCTTTTAGTTCTTATTTTTATTAGTATGTGTTTACACTACATAATGATTACATCCATTGTGTGGAGTTGCATATATATACATAACACATCTTAATTCTTTTCACATTCCCTTCCCCTCCCCTATGTCCCCTCCACCCATCTTTTGTTCCTCATCCCATTTGAAAAAGTTCTATCTCCCTGTTTCCTATTTTCAACCTTTTATTTTGCTCTATAATTTATTTCTACTCTGAGTGTCTCACATAAGAGAAACCATGAGGAGTACTGGTATTATATCCTCTCAGAAGTTCTTATAAAATTTAACAAAATAGACAAACCCTTAGCCAATCTTACCAAAAAAAAGGAAATAAAAAATCCAAATCAATTCAATTAGAAATGAAAAAGGTGAAATCACAATGGATACTGCTGAAATAAAAAGGATTATTACCTACTTCACAAACCTGTAAGCCAAGAAATTTGTAGAATCCGGAAGAAGCACATTCTTGGTTACATACAAATTACCAACACAAATTAAAAACCCTGAATAATCCAGCAACAGGCAATGAAACTGAAGCAACAATTGAAAAACTACCAACTAAAAAAGCCCAGGTCCAGGGCCAGAGATATAGCTCAGCAGCACAAGTGACTGCCTGGCAAGCACAAAGTCTTGAGTTCAATTCCCGGTACCAAAAAAAAAAAAAAAAACCACACAAACAAACAAACAAACAAACAAAAGCCCAGATCCAGATGGATTCACTTCGGAACTTGATGAAAACTTTGTGAAGAGCTAACACTAATAATCTTCAAGCTCTTTAATGAAACTGAAAGGGGAGGAGTACTCCCAAAGTCATTCCTGAAACTGTCATTACCTCGATTACAAAACCAGACAAGGATCCAACCAAAAAAGATAAATATAGACCAATCTCTTTAAGGAATATAGATATAAAAATCCTCAGCAAGATTCTGTCAAACAGAATGCAAGGAATCATCAAAAAGATCATACATCATGACCAAATAGGCTTCATCCCAGGGATGCAAGGATAGTTTGACATATGCAAATCAATAAATATACCACACAAAAAGGCAAGAAAAAAAGACCATATGATCACCTCAAGAAACACAGTAAAAGCCTTTGACAAAATCCAAAATACTTTCATGATAAAAAACACTGAATAAAATAATTATAAAAAAACCTTATCTAAATAAGGTAATAGCCATTATGACAAACCTACTGCCAACATCATTTTAAACGGGGAAAAGCTGAAAGCTTTTCCTCTAAAATCAGAAAGAAGACAAGGTTGTCCAATATCACCACTCTGGGTTAACATAGTTCTTGAAAAATTAGCCAGAGCAATCAGGCAAGAGGAAGAAATAAAAAGGAAATGTATAGGAAATCAAGAAGTCAAAGTCATTATTTGCAGATGACAAGATCTTCTACATAGAAGACCCCAAAAGATCCACCAGAAGACTCTTAGAATTAATAACCAGATTCAGTAATGTGGCAGGATACAAAATCAATACACAAAAATCAATAGTATTCCTGTACACTAATAATGAACAACACTGAGAAAGAAAATAGGAAAAAAATACTGTCCATAATAGCACCAAGAGAAGTTAACTACTTGGGTTTAACCTAACTAAGGAAGTAAAAGAGCTCTACAATGAGAACTACAGTATTCTGAAAAATCAAATTGAAGAGGACAATAGAAAATGCAAAGATATCCCGCTCCTGGATAGGCAGAACCAATAAAGTCAAAATGGCCCTACTTTCAAAATTGGTATACAGAATTAACTCAATTCCAATCAAAATAAAAATATCATTCTTCACAGAACTGGACAAAACAATCTTAAAATTCATATGGAACCAGAAGAGACCCAGAATAGCAAAATCAATCTTAGGTAACAAGAGCAAAATGGGAGGCATCAAAATTCTGGACTTGGAATTATATTACAAAGCTACAGCAATAAAAATAGCATGAGACTGGCACAAAAACAGGCATGAGTATCAATGGAACAAAACAGAGGATGCAGAAACAACCTCAAGTATATTCAACTACCATATTTGATCTCTGACAGAAACATTCACTGGAGGAATGACAGGCTCTTTAATAAATGAAGCTGAGAAAATTGGCTATCCACATGCAGAAGATTGAATTTAGACTCACCTCTCTCACTGTGTACTAAACTAAAATTAAAATAATCAAAGAACTAAATGTTAAAACAGAAACACTTAACCTACTGGAAGACGAAATAGGTAAAACTCTTGAAGTTATAGGCATAGATAAGGACTTTCTCAACGGAATCCCAGTTGTACAAGAAATACTACTAAGAATCAACAAATGTGATCAAATCAAATTAAAAAGCCTCTGCACAGCAAAGGAAAACAACAGCAACAACTAAAGAATGAAAAGAAAAATGAATGGGAAAAAATTGGGGCAGCTATTTCTTAGATAGAAGACTAATATCTACAATATATAAAGAACTCAAAAAATTACGGGCCGGTGAGATGGCTCAGCGGCATAAGCGCCTGCCTTGCAAGCGCGAGGGCCCAAGTTCGACTCCCGGATCCCACATACGAAAAAAGGGGCCGGTGATATCGCTCAGTGGCATGGGTGCCTGTTGGCACGCAAGGTCCTGAGGTCGACCCCCCGGTACCCACAAAAAAAAAAAAAAAAATTAGACCCACAAAATAAAAGACCCAATCAAAAACATATGCAAATGAAATCAAACAGACACTTCAGAGAAGTAGTACAAATGTTTTATACACACATGAAGAAATGCTCAACATTGCTGGCCATTAGCAAAATACAAATTAAAAGAACACTGAGATTCCATCTTACCCCAGAAAGAATGTCCATCATCAAGAAATCAAATAATAACAAATGCTGGTGAAGCTGGAGAGAAACAAGAACTCTTCCACACTGTTGGTGGGAATGTAAACTAATACAACCATTATGGAAATCAGTATGGAGATTCCACAGAAAACTAAAACTAGAGATTTCACTTGGCCCAGGTATTTCCCCTTCTAGGTATCTTCCCAACCGCATCAAAGACATCATGTTATAGTGATACATGCATACCCATGCTTATAGCAGCACAAATCATTATAGCTAAATCTTGGAAACACCATATACAGCAATCAACAGTTGAACAGATACAGAAAATGAGATATTTACATACAATGGAGTACTACACACAGTGGAGAAGGATAAATTTGAGTCATCTGTAGGAAAATAGATGTACTTTCAGACCATAATGTTAAGTGAAATAATTCAGACACACAAGCTTGAATATTACATTATATAAGAGACCCAAAACATAAATAAACAGAAAGATAAAAGACAGATACTAGGAAAAATAGAGATCTTTTCAAATGCAAAGGGAACAACAGATGGAGGGACAGGGGAGGAAGGAAAAAGGGGACGAAAAAAGAATTAAGATGTGTTATGTACATGGGCCGGTGAGATGGCTCAGTGGCGTACGTGCCTGCCTAGCAAGCGCAAGGGCCCGAGTTCGACTCCCGGAACCCACATAAGAAAAAAGGACCGGTGATATCGCTCAGCGGCACAGGCGCCTACTGACGCGCGAGGTCCTGAGGTCGACCCCCGGTACCCACAAAAAAAAAAAAAAAAAAAAAAAAAAAGATGTGTTATGTACAGGTACCAACTCTTCATGAGGAATGTAATTATATTTACTGCAAATATGTACTAATTAAAAAAACTGAAAAAAGTATACTAAATCAAAGAAGAAAAAAAATTAAGATAATTTTTACCACTTTAAAAATCTGTCTTAGGGGTGGGGATGTAGCTCAGTGTTAGAATGCTTGCTTAGCACTGCTAGGCTCTGTATTTAATTTTAAAAATCACATACACATATTCTTTGTCTGAGTTTTTAACTATATATTATTTATTTTTCTTTATAGTAAATAGTTTTCTCATGCATGATATAAGAACAGAAAAAGTAAAGCATGACTTTTGTTACTTAGGTAAATATATACATTTAATCACATAAAGCATGTATGATATATTTATGATTTGGATATAATTCTTTTCCACTCATGTTCTGTTTTTTTCTGGTGGCATTGGAGATTCTACCAAGCACCTTGCTCATACACTCTACCGTTAAGCACGCATTCTACCACTGTGTTCTACACATAGCCCTTCATTCATATTCTTATAATACACATGCTTTTAACAAATTAATGTTCTCTTACACATTTTCTACTCGAACACGCTGATAGTCAGAAAGTATGGCACCTACTGATATCCCATCTACTTCTTCGTTTTCCTAAAAATACAAGAAAAAATAGAATTTTAAAAATGAATAAATATATGTCTCTGCATTATGTCTAAAAATTGTAAATGAAGTGGGTCTCATCTAAGAAACCTTTGAAGCACAGTAATTTCTTGTGCAAATATGATCACATTCAGAAAAAAATATGCAAACATATATTTAAACCATCCTCTCAGATGTAGAAAAAATAGTTATTCTTTCACTTGAAATGTACCTAAATAGATACCCCTTTGCATGGAGAAAGCAGACTTAGGAAGCACTTCTAAAAGGTTTTCACATGCATATATTTAAAGACCCACTAATGTTCAATAGAAGCCTTTGAGAAATGTCTATTTAATGACAATATTTTCTTAGATTTTTCTTTCAAATTAAGCTATGGCACGGATAAGGCAACATGATGATTTTTGCCTGTATGTTAGAAAAAGATGATTGAGATAGGAGCATTCAGAAAGCAGAAATAGTAGAGACATTGCCTGTGTAAAAGTATAGTATAGCAAAGATGCCCTCATGGGAAGAAAGTGATGAATTATTATCAATACAGTTATAACTGAGCACATCTAGCAGTACATCTAGTACTGTCCCACAAGGACGCAGACTATTCTGTCCAGCACACTCATTAATGACTTGAAAGAGAATGTAAATTCAAATACGATCCAGGTTGCAGATGATACAAAGCTAGGATGGATTAAAAAGCAAAGAAGATCAATCAAGCAGTTTGATGGATATGAACAACTTGGGGATTTGGAAGGACAGGACTAAGATGAGATTTAATGTAAAAAAAAAGTGTAAGATAATACACTTAGGGAAGAATAATACACAATATGGATATAAACTAGGGAGATATTATCTATAAAATAGATACAAAGTATGTACCTGGGTGGGTTACTAATAACAAACTGTATAACAATTCTCTGAAAAGATGTAAAAGAAAATTTACCCTAGCATACGGACATAGAGAAGAAACTACTTCATAGAGGACTTCATCATTCATATTCTGGTCTTATGAAATATGGAAACCTACAAAGAAAATAATAGTCAAAGAAAACAAGTCGTACTTCCAGATATACCGTAATGACCCTGAGACATACTGAAATTACCCTGTGTGTCCTAAAAAAAATATGATAATAAATAAACAAAAAGAAGCACAGCAGGAATTTCTGATGTCTTTGGAGATGAAGTGATTTTAAAAATTCTCCTCCTAAATGATAGAGAAACATCTGCTCACACAGCCCCAAAACAAATGATTATTTTTATCTGATAAGGTTGCAGGAAAAGGGCTATTTCCTTTACTATTTCAGCAACTTTGTGAGAACATTTGCTTATAACCTTTCTCTAACCTTTTGAGCCATTTTCTTTCATAAAAGTCACTGTATCCATTAGAAAAAGTCAAGGCACTGTGTTCCTCATTAAGTGCAAAAATAACATAGATTATAGAGCAATGCAGTTTTCAAAACTCAAAGTTTTAGTTATATCCTTATATTATTTATATGAATTTCTACCCTAAGAAAATGTAAAACACTATTGTATTTGGATATTTGGATATCCACATGTGTATTTCTTTATAAATTATGGAAACAAAGAGCCACTGGTGTTCTATCTAGACAATCAAACCTCTATTAAAATAATAATTGGCTATTATTCATTTACTATTCACTAATATCCTATGGTTCTCATTGAACCCTAAAACAATTATGTAATTTATTTTAATATACATGCATTCTCTGGAATTCTACTTCCCATATCTTCCACTTTTGTTTGATAACCCTTAACTACAGCTCCAGAATCATAAATCTAGTTAATTTCTAACTGTTCTTCAACACTGTTTATGCAAAGATTATTACTTGTGTTTGCTCAACAATTATAATTATAACTCCCAATAGAAATCCAACCCTATAATTTAATACTAGCTCTCTGACTTTGAGTTTTAGTTTCTTCATTTATAAAGTGATGAAGGTAATAGTTTTAACTTTTAAGGATTATTGTAGAGATTAAATAATCTGGGTAAATAACATACTATCCAGCACACAGTACGCACTCAGAAATCATTTTCTTCTTTCATTAGCATAATCTTTATTATTCTTACTACTTCTATAACTGCTTATGTTACTGTTATTACTACTACAACTACTACTGAATAAAGGCTTAACCCTTTCATTTGATCAACAGTCCTTCATTTCTGAACTTTAACATTCTTGCTCATTATCACTTCTCAATATTGTAAGCCAACTAACCATTGATACTCAACTGTATAACCTAGATACAATAAGCTTCCAGCATAATGAGTCTTAAATAATCCAGAGATAATTAAGACTTCTATTGAATTCTTAATCATTTTGAACATAATTATAACCCTCAAAAACAGACCCTTAAAATGTAAACATCTATCATTTAGACAATGTTACCTGCAGAAATGATATAATTAGGTTCAGTCCCTAACCCATGACCTCTATGATTTGGGGGAAAAAAAGTAATTTAACAACATAGGTAAAAATGACAGCAGTGAATGTGTCAGAAGAAAAAGTGAATGGCCATTTAAAAGAGACTGAGGTAGTGTAACGATACAGCCAAATAATTAGCCTTGTCTCATAATTTAATTACAAAGGAATATGCTACATAAACTAGTTAAATACAAACTCTAGGGCCCAGAAGTTAGGCTACATTTAAATCAACTTCCCATGGTCCAATTCTGTGCTGATTAAGCAACCTAAAGACTGTAACTGAGGTTGCCTTGCTGCTTTATATAACGAATATATTATGCTAGTCCACGAATACAAACTTTCCATATGCTTATACAAATTATCTGCATTGTAAATGAATGAATTTGCATCCTAGATTATACATGAGTCTTTATTCTTTTGAAAAAGTTTTTATTAGTACTGCACATGTTTGCAGTGCATAGTGTTTACACTCCTTGTATGTAATAGGTACCTGTACATAACACATCTTAATTCCTTTTTTCATACCCTGCCCCCCTCCACTTCCTTCCATCTCTTTATCCACTTCCCATTTGAGAAAGATCTATCTCCATACTTCCTATTACTTACCTTTTATTTTGCTCTTTATTTATATTTGGGTATCTCATACAAGAAAAACCATGTAATATTAAAGTTTGTGTGCCTGATTTATTTCACTTAACATTATGGTGTCAAGGTTATGCATGAGTCCTAACTCTGGTTTGTACTAGGCTATACAAAGAACACTGATAATTTTTTGGTATTCTATCAAATTTCACTTTATAGCTTAGAGAGCTAAATGACAGTGCTCACCAAGGTTATACTATCTAACTTAATCAGCCATAGGACCTCCTCCAATGATATTGGTAATGCTAATTTGTATGTTGTTGTTCCTTTATTGTTCCAATTTGTGTTAAAACATACAACAAAAAATGTTTTCTACAATCAATACTTTATGCCAGTGTCATGAATAAGATTACTCCTGTTCCTGGGGAGGTTAGGCACCAAAGCAAAGGGGTAAAGAAAGTGACATGGGAGCAAAAGCCTGAGGAAACTTTAGCAGAGGGGTTGACTCTGGGACCACTCTTGAGGACATACTTTTTTTTGTTGAGAAATGGAAAACGGGTGGTAGGGAACAATCCAGAGTGAAGAATATGAGCCAAGACAACAAAATAAAAATACCTGGTACATTAGACAATAAGTTGTGTGGGGTAGCTGGAGTCAACACACCAATAAGTAAAAGACAAAGTAACTTGGAATAAGGTAGTTGAGATACAAGGCCTGCATCCTGAAGGCAACTGAGAGCCTATCCCTATGGGATTTCTCTTATAAACACACAGAATTATTTACAATAAACTGCACTCATTTAAAGAGCATAATTCAGTGAGTTTTGACAAATGTATGCACTACTGAAACTGGAACCACAATGAAGATACAGATCATTTTTATTACTCTCAGAAGATTCCCTGTGGTGCTACAGGTATAGCTCAATGGTAGAACACTGCTTATTAGCATGTCCAAAGTTCTGGGTTCAATGCCCAGCACCCAGACTCCAAAAAGAATCCTTCCTCTTCACAGCTCAAACCTCTCTTTGCTACTGACTTTAGGTAACTACTAATCCAATTAATTTGTATTTTCTTGAATATCTTATAAACAGCACTATGTAATATGTATCCTCTTGTTTCTAGCTTCTTGTTCTCATTGTAATGAAGTTCTTTCATGTTGTAGGTGTACCAACAATTCATTCTTGTTTCTTTTTTCCTTTTTGCCCATTGTATAGACATACCATATTCTATTTATCCATTCACCTGTTGGTGGATATTTGGTTGTTTTCCACTTGGGGTTCTTGTAAATAAAACTGCTATGAACTTTCCTGTATGTCTTCAAGTGAACATATATTTTTATTTCTCTTTGGTCACTGTAGGATTTTAAAAAGTGAGAAATGATCACACTTACATATAGGAAGATATACCTTGTATCAGTCAGTGTTAAGGTAGACTAGAGAAAGAGAAGGAGTCTCTTCTGTAACAACTGAGAAATGAAGAGGCCAAATTCCAGAAACAATTTAGAGACAAAAGGAATAGGAAAAAAAAAAAAAAAAAGGAATAGGGACCAGGAATATAGCTCAACAGCACAGCGCCTGCCTGGCAAGCACAAGGTCCTGAATTTGATTCCTGGTACAAAAAAAAAGGGAATAAGATTTGTGAAGGAAATAAATACATATACAAGAGGGATACTTAAAGGATGAAACCAAAGATTCTAGTTTAAGTGATGATTAAATGAGAAAAGAAAGAAATATTTTAAAAGAAAATACTGAATTTATTTAACTCTGCATACACCGTGTTCGATTTATTTACTAAGTATCTGTCATAGTTTGGCTTAGACTGCTGTAGTAAAATATCATGGACTTAGTGGCCTGAATAACAGAAATTTTTCTCCCAGAGAGGCTAGAGGTTCAGGTTCATGGTGCCAGCACTGTCAAGTCCGCATAAGGGCTCTCTTCCTGATTTGTAAATGGTTGTCTTCTCACTGTCTTCACAAGGAACAGAGAGGGAGAGGGAGAATAAGCTCTCAAGTTTTCTTCTTATAAGGGCATTAGTCCTGTGATGAGGGCCCCACACTCATAACTTCACAGTCTCTCTAAGGCCCTATCTCCAAATACCATCACATTGGAAGTTAGTATTTCAACATAGTATAAATCTTGTGGGAACACACTTCAGTGCATATCCAAAGTAGATAATAATCTTAGGAACACTGGATACAACTCTTGTGCTCAAGAGAATACAGAGAAACATGTGGGAACTGTCATCATATATATGAAGCCACAGCAACAAACAGAAGCTTCAGGCCTGGGTGTGTAGCTCAGTGGTAAAGTACGTGCCTGGCATATGTTAGGCCCAGGATTCAAAGCCCAGCACTACAAAAGACAAAACAAAACAAAACAAAACACACACATACAAAAACACAGAAGCCTCAAGAAATAGAAAAGAGGGCCGGTGAGATGGCTCAGTGGCGTAAGCACCTGCCTGGCAAGCGAGAGGGCCCAAGTTCAACTCCCGGAACCAACATACGAAAAAAGGGCCGGTGATATCGCTTAGCGGCACGGGCGCCTGGTGGCGCACGAGGTCCTGAGGTCAACCCCCGGTACCCACAAAAAAAAAAAAAAAAAAAAAGAAACAGAGAAGAGGTGAGGGTTAAGATCCAGTATGTAAGGAGAAAGAGGAAAAGGAAAATTCAGCAAAGACATTGGAAAGAGTTGTCGTAATACTAGAACACACAACCATGATAAATTAAATAAGCGTGTGTAAACAAAAAGAGAATTTTGATAAAAAGTGAAGAAAAAAGTAACAATGTTATTAAACACACTAAGATTTCTACTAGGTACTTTGTATATCTTGTTTCAATTATTTCTCATAACAATCAAAAATATTATTAAAATGAAATATGCTAATAAGATTGTTAACCCATTCTTGATGACATAGCTAGTAAGTAGAATACTCAGCCTTTAAGTTGAGGCCTGTTTATTAACCACACCTGTGCTTTTTCTTACATACTACCATATATTGTCAAAAGGTCAACAAGACCATTGTATTTTGAAATGAGAAAGATGATTGCACCATTGAGGAGAAAATTATAGTCATGAACAATAGAATACAGAATAAATATTTGAAGGCAAGATATATATGTTACCAAATTCTTCAAAGAATAAACTTCAGGATTATTCAGTCAATGAGTATCTATTGCTAAACTCTAAACAACTCAAATAATTTGAAGTTATAAATATATATTAAATTATATTTATGTAAAGAAGAGGACTAAAAGCTATTTTATCAAGCATTTATGACCAAAGAATAAATTTTAAAAAATTAAGCTTGCCAGAAACAGAGAATTTAGAGATAAAGACTGGACCCTAAATGACATGGCACATTGCTAAGTCATGGGCTCTCACATATGAACTGAAACTATTTAGCTTATCCATTATTGCCATAAATGATGTACATACAAATACAACTCAGGAAATAAAGTCAGCAGTAGTATCATGTAGTAATAGAAACAGCAGTGCATAATGTCATTAAACATTTATATTAGATACTGCTCTCAAATATGCTCCCTGTGGTAGATTATCATTATCTTTCTCATATTGTAAATAAAGGATATTAAGGAATTCTTATGAAGTCAGCTATTAAAGCAGAAACTTAGCTTCTTTATCCCTCTGTAAAATGTTCCTAGCTCAGGCAAGCAACTCCTCAGGCAACCCCTCCCTCAGGAATGAGAAGCACCATGCTGCTTTCTCACCATGGTGCTGCACTTTTCTCATTGATAAGGGAGACACTTCAGGCAGTTCTCTCATGGGAATCTCCACCCTTAGGTACCAACACCAATAAAACTAACAAATGCCATTATAAACAAGCTTCAAAACATCCTAAAATCCTGAGATGCACAGGATGTGTTTTCTTTCAAGGCTAAGAGAGGGTTAGCTGCAAGGATGACTAAATACCTTTGTTTCGCTTCTGTATCTCTACTTGCTTAACGTCACAAATTGTATAAAAGGGGACCTCTCCTTGGTGCAGGGCCCAGCCTAGTTTTGAGCATTTCTAATGGCTGGGACAGTGCACCATTAAATCCTCCTGAAAAATTCCTCCTGGTCTCTCCAGTTTCTTGGAAATTCTACAACATTTTCTGGTGACCACGAAGGGACTGAAGATGACAGACTTGCCGTTTCCTTTTGCCTGTGGGCAGGGAATTGTGAGCTGAGGAACACCGGCGCCTCTGGCAACATGGTGTAAAGCTTAGCTCAGAGAGGGAACCTGCTCTCCCACAGCCTGGGAGCTTCCCCTCATGTGCCAGCACAAATGGAACCTAAAGAGGGACAGGATGATTCAGGAACAGCACACTACAGAACCATGGTAAGGTAAGGGGACCCAAGGAGGAAAACCCATTCTGTTAGGATGGAAGGGGAATCTAATTACATCCTGGGGAGTACCTAGTAATATGATTCAGACTAAAATCAAGCTGCACCAGCATTCTAGAGCAGGAGTGGCCTGCAATGAGAACTGGCTCACAGAGCTGCTAGGGATGTGGGAGTGGCCC
Organism: Erethizon dorsatum; assembly: GCA_028451465.1. Taxonomy (NCBI): domain Eukaryota; kingdom Metazoa; phylum Chordata; class Mammalia; order Rodentia; family Erethizontidae; genus Erethizon; species Erethizon dorsatum. Next base: position 44,375,819 of record CM051823.1, read on the forward strand.
GCCATGAGAGGGGCTCATGGTTGGTCCGGTTCCAAACCAACTAAGTCAGGTAAAACCTACAACCTCAACTGGAATGTGGGGGAGGCCCACAGTGAGAGTTACTCTCTAACAATTCATGGGACAGGCCCACAAGGAAAGCAGATCAAAAAGAGGTGTACTGTGCAGCCAGAGTCGGAGGCTGTCTAGCAAAACCTCCATCCCAAGTCGGAAATGTGGGAGTGGCCCCTGATGAGAGGAAGTGTTAAAATTGTGGGAGTGGCCCACATCAGGAGAAGCTTAGGAATCTAACACCTGGATGAAAAACTGGGAAAAGCAAGGTGTAGAAATGTATATGTGTGTGTGTGCGCGCAAATGAAAAAATGTAAAGGGTGTGAGGAAAATATATAATTGTGTGAGTGAGCGATGTGGAGTGTGTAAGTCTGAGGTTGCCTGGGCTCAGCTGGGGACTGAGAAAAAAAGACACCTGGACAGCTGCCTGGTCCAGCTGATGGGCTGGTACAAGGGCAAGAGACTCAGGCCCAGCAGTGCCTGCCAAGATTGGAGATATGAAGCAGAGGTCATCTTTTCAATTCGAAGTGAGTGTGAAGCATGCAAAGTGTGCATAGGGCAGCTCCAGCCTGGGGCTGAGTGACCAAAGTTCTGTCAGGCCTATGGAGGTTTTACAAAAAAATCAAATTAAGTTTTAACTAATTGGTAATGTACTTTTAGTTTCCAATTTGAGTTGATTAATTAGGGTGTTTTTTTGTTTTGTGGGTACCGGGGGTCGACCTCAGGACCTCGCATGCCAGCAGACACCCATGCCACTGAGCAATATCACCAGCCCTTTCTTCGTGTGTGGGTACTGGGAGTCAAACTCAGGACCCTGAGCTTGCCAGGCAGGCGCTTATGCTGCTGAGCTATCTCACTGGCCCTAATTAGGGTGTTTTAAAGCATTTCTTGTGCATTGAAAATTCTTGAATTGCTATTACAGAGTTAATTTGGTCTTTTTCTGCTTTCTGTTGATTTAAGATAAGAACACTGATTCAAGGTTACTTAGCTGTCTGTTGGCAATCAGTCAAATTTACAAAGTAACAATCTGAAAAAGAAAAAGGAAAAAAGCACACTTTAAAATCCAAGCTAAGTTTGTTGTAGAAGGTTTATAATAAATGTGAGAGTGAATTGTGCCACACTTGGGTGGAGATGGGAGGAGAAGTGTCGAAACCCACCTCATTAGAATGTATGCTAAAGAACTTTAAGAAAGTTCTGAGGAATATGGAGTAAAGTTAATTGAGAACTCTTTGTGAAATTGATTGGCCATCTTTTAATACAGGGTGGCCTGCCGAGGGGACAACAGGGGGATAGCTGGAAGGGTATATCGAGTGATAACTGGAAACAGAGGACAGAAGCTAGCACATTAGAACAATTTCCCTACACTGACACATAGCTGAATGTGTTTCAGACTCGGCCTGCATGGCTTCAACCTTGTCTGGCAGCATATGCAAAACCCTTGTGGCTTGAGCTTGCCCAACACAAGAGACAGAGGGGAACTCACTCTGCCAGTAGCTGAAAGTGTTAAGACAAAACTACAGGGGATTCAAGAAAAACCAATCCTACAGGAGCCTCCAGAGAAGACAGGAAGACCTCCTCTTTATGCTCCAGTTCATCCACCTCTACCAAGGCCCATACATGGGGAATTGGGGTCAGAACGCACTGAGTCTCTGGCAACCCACCTTCCAGGAAGGAAAATAAAGAAAGCCTCAACGATCAGGTAGCAGGTGAAGTCAGCCAACTTTGATCAGGCTGTACAAGGGCCCTACAGATGCACCTCCAAACCAGGGCACCTATTTATTATGATGCAGAGGGTCAAATCCATGGGAGGCAATGGGCCTTGATTTATCAGCATTTTTCAACCACTGATACTGGAAGTATCATACAGCCTCCTATATGCAGAAGCTGCAGGCACTCATAGTTCTAACGCAATTCATCTTCCAAATGCACAACCCAAATTGGACAGATTGTAAACAGCTTCTCCTGATGCTATTCAACACTGAAGAGTGGTGGAGAGTGACGCAGACAGGCATCTGCTTGTTAGAGGACCATGCCCCCATAGGAATGATGAATGTTCAACCATATGCTCAAAGCCTTTTCCCCAAGACTGAGCCTAATTGGGACCCAAATACTGTAATGGGGATGGACAGTCTAATAAAATATTGAGATGACCTCCTGGAAGGCTTGAAGGCAGGAAGCAAGGAAGGTATAAATATGGGAAAAATTTCAGAGATGTTCCAAAAACCAGACAAAAGCCCCAGTCAATTCTAAGAGAGACTTTGTGAAGCATTTTGGCTCTATACTCTGTTTACCAGGAAGTAGCTGAAAATCAACATATGGTAAATGCAGCTTTTGTAGGATAAGCCCAAGGGAATATCAGGTGGAAATTACAGAAGCTAGAGGGCTTTGCTGGCTTGAATGCCACTCAGCTCTTGGAAGTAGTCACTAAAGTGTATGTTAACTGTGATCAAGAAGCCAAGCAGGAGGCCAATTGAACACCTGGATGAAAGGGAGATTTGCTAGCAGCAGCACTCATGGTGAAAAAGACAAAGGTCACCAAGGAACAGGGGAGAGGGAGAAAACAGGAAAAAGATCTGACTGGACAGCAATGCAGGAAATGATGGAAGCTAACCTGGAATCAATGTGTGTGGTGCAAAAAGATAGGCCTTTGGAAGGGTGAATGCCCAGAAAAAGACAAAAATAGTCTTTTTTTGTCTACAGATACCACTATCTGTATAAGGCTATAAGATGAGAGATGTTATCACCAGGGGCTACTCACAGGGAGAATAGGAAAATATACCTTATGAGACTGGGGAGAACTGAAAGCTATGAGGATTAGGCCAGACTGGGCTCTATCTCCCTAGGCCCCAAGGCCCATGGAGCTCACAATGAAAATAGGGGGCCAACTGATGGATTTTATGCACACAGTGGAGCCAAGCACTCAGTAGTGATGCAACACATTGGGCCACTGTCTAAGAAAAACGTAACTATTTTGGGAGCCCCTGGAATCCCAGAAAAGAGGCCATTTTGTTAGCCTAAAAGATGAGTCATGGGGGACAAGTCCAACACAAGTTCCTATATCTCCCAAACTGTCCAGTTCCCTTATCAGGTACAGGCTTGCTCTCAAAGCTACAAGCCCAAATTATCTTTGGGCCACAAGGAGATGTAACTCTAACCTTAGCCCAACAAAAAGCTATGGTGTTAACCTTACTGTTCCACAAACAGAAGAATGGAGATTGTATTCAGAGAAGTCACAAAAACCAGAAATAGGTGAGCTACTTGGGGTGGCACATAAGATTCCTGGGGTATGGGCTGAAGATAACCCCCAGGGCTGGCTACAAATCCAGCCCCTGTGATAGTGGAATTAAAGCCAGGGACAACTCCAGTTAGAGTTTTCTAATACCCCACTTCCCACCCCAGAAGCCATACAAGGCATTCAAGCTCTTAGGTCCCAGAATCTTAACTAGATGTGAGTCCTAGGTACCCCTCTTTTGCCAGTACATAAGCCTGAAACCAATACGTATAGGCCAGTACAGGATATGTGTGCTGTAAATCAGGATACTGAGGCTATTCACCCAATACTACCAAACCCATACATGCTAATGGGACTCATTCCAGCAAGTGCTGCCTGGTTTACCTGCTTAGACTTTAAGGATGCTATTTTCTGTCTGCACCTTGCATCAGTCAGTCAGCAGATCTTCACATTTCAATGGGAGATCCCATCACAGGCATAAAGGATCAGCTAAACTGGACTAGGCTTCCCCAAGGGTTCAAAAACTCCCCTACAATCTTTGGAGAGGCACTAGGTACTTATCTTAAAGCTTTCATCACACCAGGAGACAATTCACCTTGTTACGATACATAGATGACCTCCTTTTGTCAGCCCCAACCTGAGAGGACTGTTATCAGGGAACTAAAGATCTCCTACGTTTATTCTAGAGAGCAGGATATAAGGTATCCAAGAAAAAGGCACAAATTTGCCGACAAGAGGTAACATGTCTAGGCTTTACAGTGACACAGGGGAACGTCAGCTTGGCATAGAATGGAAACAAGCAGTCTATGCTCTCCCAGTCCCAACCACCTGATCCCACGTAAGAGAGTTTCTGGGGACAGTGGGATTTTTTTACATTTGGATCCCAAACTTCTCATTATTGGCCTTTAGGAAACCAAAAAAGGGGGAGAAAAGGAGCCCTTCCTCTGGGAAGCTGACCAAGAGAGGGCATTTAAACAGATCAAAGGGACCTTGACTCAGGCCCCAGCCTTAGGACTGCCAGACATAACTAAGCCTTTTTTCCTATATGTTAACGAACAAAAGGGAATGGTCACAGGAGTCTTAACCCAGGTCATGGGATCCTGGCATCGTCTGGTGGCATACTTGTCAAAGCAGTTGGACTCTGTGGCCCTAGGATGGCCACCACACTTCAAGGCCCTTACTGCCACTGCCCTACTGATACGAGAAGCTGACAAGTTTACTTTGGGACAAAAACTGACTATTCCAGTACCACATTCACTTATAACCTCAATGGACCAGAGAAGGCACCATTGGCTATCCAACCCGCTGATGACTCAGTATCAGGGGCTTTTATGTGAAAATACTCACATAATTGCAGAGACAGTAAACACTCTTAACCTGGCCATTTTGCTCCCAGTCAAACCAGGAGTCCCCCTTCATGACTGTGTGTAAATTGTGGACAAGGTATTCCCAAGCTGTGGAGATCTCACAGATCACCATCTGGGAGACCAAGATGTTGAATATTTCACAGACAGGAGAAGTTTTGTATTAGAAGGGGTTCAACGAGGAGGTCAGTGGTCATACTGGATTCTGTGGTAGAGGCCCTGACTTTGCCTACCAGAACCTCTGCTCAGAGGGCTGAGCTAATAGCACTGATGAGGGTACTGTTACTAGCTAAGGACAAAAAAGTTAACATCTATACTGATTCCTAGTATGCCTTTGCCATGCTACATGTTCATGGAGCTATACAGAGGGAGAGAGTGATCCTCACTGCTGGAGAAAAGAGATAAAATACAACCAAGAAATTTTACTGTTCTTAGATGCTGTATGGGCACCAAGGAAAGTGACTGTTATACACTGCAGGAGACATCAACAGACTGGTATGATAGAGGCCAAAGGAAACCAAAAAGCAGACAGAAAACCAAAATGGGCTGCTATGGCAGCCCCACAACTCAAAAGGGGGGGTCCTGGCTCTATCCCTCATCCCAGAACCCCCACTCCTGGGGAGATCCCAAACTATACTTCAATTGAAAAGATATGGTTTGCCAGGAGCCTGCGGCTTATATCAAGGGAGGATGGTGGAGATTTTCTGACAGGAGACTGGCTATCCCCGAAATGATGGCCCCTAGGTTTGTAAGGCAATTCCATCAAGGGTCTCACATGGGAAAAATAATACTAGAGACATTACTAAGTCGTCACTACTATGCGCCATGCCTCCTGCCATCACTCGAGCTGTTTGTGAACAGTGCCTAACCTGTGTGCAGAACCCAAAACAAGAGCTAGCCAGGCCCCTGATTATCCAAGATGTGGGTGCTATCCTGTGTGCAAACTTGCTTGTGGATTTCACTGAATTGCCCCAAGCAGGGGGCTATTGATACATGCTAGTGCTAGTCTGCACTTTCTCAGGGTGGGTAGAAGCCTTCCCCACCCCAACAGAGAAAGCACTGGAAGTAACAAAAGAGCTGTTAAAGGACATCATCCCAAGGTTTGGACTACCTCTAACTTAGGGATCAGACAATTGGCCAGCATTTGTGGCTGAGACAGTTCAGGAGCTCACATGGATGTTAAAAATAAAAACGGAAATCACATACAGCCTACTAGCCTCAAAGCTTTGCAAAAGTAGAGTGCATGAACTGGATCGTCAAACAACTGCTAAAAAAGTATTGTCAAGAAACACACTTGAGGGCCAGTGAGATGGCTCAGAGGCTTAAGCGCCTGCCTGGCAAGCGCGAGGGCCCGAGTTCGACTCCCAGAACCCACATACGAAAAAGGGGCGGGTGATATCGCTCAGTGGCACGGGCGCCTGCTGGCACGCGAGGTCCTGAGGTCGACCCCCCGGTACCCACAAAAAAAAAAAAAAAAAAAGAAACACACTTGAGATGAGATTAAATTCTGCCTATGGTATTCCTCCATGTCTTGTGTACCTCCAGTAAACAAATAAAGTATTCCCCTTATGAAATCTTGTTCAGCTGGTTGCACCCAATTATAACTCAAATTAAATGTGATCTCTGCGAATTAGGAAAAGTAATTCTAAGGAGACAGATGCAGGCTTTGGGAATAGCCATGCGAGGTATCCATGGTTGGGTACAGGAGAGAAGGGCTAAGTTTAGCAGACCCAATTCACCCCTTTAAACCCAGTGACTCTGTTTGGGTCAAAATGTAGACTCCTTCCACCTTAGGGTCCATATGAGATGGGCCCTACACTATAACCTTGTCTACCCCAACTGCTGTTAAAGTCGCAAGAGCTATGCCTTGGATCCACCATAGCCAGCTGAAGCCAGCAGCCCAAAACAAGTGGACCAGCCAACAGGATCCAGACCAACCAAACCTGCTGATCCTGCTGTGAGATGCAGCTGTTGCCAATGACTGCAATCCTGCTCTAATCAGACCAGAAGCTGACTAGTCTACACACAGCAGAAGACTGAGGATTAACAGCCCTGCTGTGGTCACTCCGGAAGCCAACCAGTTGATGCGTGGCAGAAGCCTGAGGATTGTCGTGGAGCTATAACAACCACACAAGGCTCTTTTCCTTTCTGTTATAATTCTCTTTTTGCTTCAGTCTAGGGTACATGGAGGAATACTCTCACTTCATTTACACCATGAGGTCAGGAAGCATTAAAACAAGAACCTGGCTATATCATACTTACTATGACTGTTCGGGGATGCACAGGGGAACTTGCACTCACAATCAGATAACCTCCTCAGACTGTGACCCAGGGAATAACCAGCCGTATGTCTGTTATGACCCCAAGTCTCCCCACCTTATCAAACCTGGTTTGAAGTCTATACTGGAAAAAAAGAGACAGGAAAAAGTAGAATTTTACACAGAACTAAGGTCACTCCACAAACCATACAGGATGGTGTATGGGAATACCACACCCCTATCTATATGCTCAACTGCATCAACAGGTTACAAGCAGTACTTGTGCTCATCACCAATGATACTACAAAGGCCTTAAATCTACTGGCACAACAGGCTTTGAAAATGAAAAATGCCATGTACCAAAGTTGACTGGCCTTAGACTATCTCCTAGCCCAGGAGGGAAGAGTATGTGGAAGATAAATCTAACCGATTGTTGTCTGGAAATTGATAACAATGGTAAGGTAATTGAAGACATCACTGTCCTAGTCCAAAAGTGGCAAGAATGGTCTCCAGACACTTTGTGGGGAGGCTGGTTCTCAACTTTTGGAGGGTTCAGAACCCTGATAAGGATAGTCCTAGCAATAGGAGTCTGTCTCATCCTTCCCTGCCTCCTACCAATAGCAGTCAAAAAGATCCAAACAGCTATAAAAACTCCAGTGGACAGTCACACCACCACCCAGCTGATGGCCCTAACTAGACACCGACCCTTGCCTGATGGAAAACTGCCCCCTCTGAGATAAAAAGGAAGATGTTTATGTTCTCAGCTCAGGCAAGCAACTCGTCAGGCAACCCCTCCCTCAGGAATGAGAACTTGCTGCTTTCTCACCATGGTCCTGTGCTTTTCTCATTGATAAGGGAGACACTTCAGGCAGTTCTCTCATGGGAATCTCCACCCTTAGAATGGCAATACTGGGTATCAGTAAAACTAACAAATGGGGTTATAAACAAGCTTCACAGCATCCCAACATCCTGAGATGCACAGGATGTGTTTTCTTTCAAGGCTAAGAGAGGGTTAGCTGCAAGGATGACTAAATGCCTTTGTTTCGCTTCTGTATCTCTACTTGCTTAACATCACAAATTGTATAAAAGGGGACCTATCCTTGGTTTGGGACCCAGTCTGGTTTTGAGCATTTCTAATGGCTGGGACAGTGCACCGTTTAAGTCCCCCTGAAAAATCCCTCCTGGTCTCTCCAGTTTCTTGGAAATTCCACAACACTATGACCTGATTGGAAAAGAAGGTATAAGACACTGATTTGTTGCTTAAATTACTCCCCCTTCCCCAATCTTTGAAAATGTGAAATATACTTGCAAGGTGGCTAGGAAGCTAGTCCTGGCACCTATCTGACCTACACTGACAATTTTACCAATAGAGAGGGCATAAGCGAACACATACTCACAAACTGATAAAATTACAGCTTCACAATTATCACTATCCTTCCACACTCATGTGTAGGCAACACAGCACACCAATAATTTATTCAGAAAGGGTCAATACATCAATAAAATAAAGATCTAAGGGCTAAATATAGACAGAAATCAGTCATGATTCTTATAATAAATTTTTAATTGTTAATGTGGAAAAAAACCCACAGTCGTCTCTAAGTTTCTCCACTGATGATAAAAAGCACTATGTAGCAAAGAGCTGAGCTTTGCAAAACTGGGAGTGTCTGTATGCAGGTATAGGCATACATGCTATATATGTATAAATAAAGTCCAGCCTTTGGTCTTTTGAAGAAAATGAAAGAAATTCTTATACTACTACTGTCAACAATAAGTGCCCTAAAGTATCAGGAATACACAAACATAAGGATAGAAATGGATTTCATTGAAGGGAGGGGACGGGAATGGGAAAAAAAGAATCAAGATATATCATGTATAGGTACAAATTCCCTATAATGAATATTATCATTATGTATATCTAAAATGGCAATAACATTAATTTAAAAAAATGTACTGATGCTGTGTTCTCATTCATATACAAAGCTCCACTATATCACAGCAAAAATGGCACCCCAGATCAAGACTGGGATGATGAAGGCATTTGACTTTATGGTAATAGTGGTAATCACTACTTCAGAAGGAAGCTTTAAAGGTAAAAATCTAGAACCAAATTAAGATGGTCTTCATTCTATATTTACTTGTCTTAACACTTAAAAGTTGGCTCAAAAGCTAAGAATATAAATTGAAAACAACCTTTTTTTAACAAATGAAAATGAGCTCTACTTATTCTAAAGATGAGAAGATATGCAGCTTGCATTTATCAGAGATATTTTTTTCCTTGAAAAATGCCTCAGCCAGCAGTATTATTCTGTTAATGAGCTCCTCCCTGTTGAGGAAAAAAAATGACTTGAATTTAAAGTGCTTTTCATCTGAAAGGCATTCTAGCATTTTTAATATGAACCATTCATTAAAGAAGCACACTTGCATTATAGCTCTGAGTGGCAATATTTGGACTTCTGGCAACATGACATTATTAAATAAGAAACATTTGCGAATGCCAATGATGTTCTAGGGCTTGCATAACTAAAGTAGAAATTTATATGGCTGGTAAAGTATTAGATGCTTTTTTCTTAAACTTCTAATTCTTCATTTGGTAAAATCACACAAGTCAAAACTAATAAAAATAACCACAGAAATGATTATTCTTTATATAAAATAATTCTGAAAGTGACACTTAGAATTTCCAACTAAGCTCTTCAAGCATCTCACTAAAATTTTTGCCTAAATGACTTGTTAAAGTATTTGTTTTTCTTAGTATCATCAATATAAAAAATGCCTAACATGGGAAATGATCACCATCTGGAGTTCTTCCATTTAACAGTGAACTCACAACAGAATATTAGGCCACAAATTTGTAGCACTATCACTTCCCTTTGTGAGTTTTTTCAATTAAATAGAGGGTAGGTTGTTATTGCTAAATATTAAATAACAAAGAAACTGTAAATCAAAATCATTTGTCAGTTATTTCCACTTAAAAACTATCAATATATAATTTTACTTTTGAATCTCCATCTTAATAACAGTGTGAAGTCATCCCAGATCAAAATCCTGTGAACTATGAAACTGAAAAGAAGCATAGAACTATAGTTGCTTTCTTTCCTTAAGTGCCCAGGGCATTCTTCTTGGTAAAAGGATAAGGTGGCTGAGAATTTCAGTGAAATGCAGAACAAAAATTAACAACAGAAATACATTAATTAAAGATAAAATTGCTCAAACTCTGTTAAGAAAACAAAGCAATACCAAGAAGTATTATCTCCTAAGCAACCCAGTTTGGTCGCACGTGTTTAATCTGTTCAGAAGGTCCTTTCTAAATTAATTTTCTAGGCTGCAATGGAAGTGTTCTTTGATTAGTTTGTGATAACTTTTGAAGTGAAACTTACATAAACAGGATTACACTGCTTTATAGTAAAACAGTACTATGAAGAAAAATAAGTTATATGATTCTATTTGTAATGACTACAATGAAATGTGTATATGTAAACATCACTCATATTTCATAAAACTGAATTCCTTGGAGAATCTTCGTTGCATATAATCGTACTACTCAAACTTCACCCTGATCCAGTATTTACTCACTGAATTTATCAAGAAGTTATCAGCAAAACACTGTGCTTATCATTAACACTGTATTATCCCATGTGTTCATCCAATAATCCTTCAAAGCAGCTTTCATTATCTTCATTTTAAAGATGAAGAAACTAAGGTCAAGTTAAATATAACTAGCTCAAGCCCACCCAGTAATAAAGAGACAGAACTAAAACACAGGTGAAACTCCATGCTCAGAACTATCACTGAGCTGAGTATTCACCTTGAGTGAACCATAGGTGGTTCCAGCATCTGCCTCATAGTGCTTCCTCTATGTTCTTAAACTAAATGATTCAGTGGTCACACCCTATTCAAAATAAGACAAATCCCCCGGACGCCTTTATTTGCATCTACTACTCTCCTTCTCACTCACTCCACTGTAGGAGTAAGTCATCTAAGATGGGTACAAACTGAAGAGGTAAAGTTTGAATGTAGTCATGATGAGTCATTTGACTTATAGGAACAGATATGTTTCCCCAATTTGTAGGGTAAGAACTGAAATAGCAAGCAAATGGGGAAAAAGAAATTGGTAACAACAGAGGGATAGTCAAGGCTGGCAGAAAGGGGGCAGTTAGCTACAAGTTGAAACTAAAAAACTAGGAAGCAGCCACTGCATTTCCAGGATTATATACCACAGTAGAGAATTTAGATTACACTGACAGGAGGAGGAAATATTACATTTACTTTTATTATTGTAGTAAAACATACACAATACAAAATTTACCAATTTAATAATTGTAAGGGTATAATTCAGGGGCATTAATTACTTAACACTATTATGCAATGAGACTCATTTTTAAGATTATTGGGGGAGTACTGATCAGAAAAGTCTAAAGTTAGAAACAGAGTAACTACTCAGGGAACTCTAAAAAGTATAGTATAAGGAGAAATAATGAAGGCCTAAGAAATACACAGCTTGGGGAGGAAAATGATGAACACAACTTTATTTATTTATTTGTTTATTTATTATTTTTTGGTGTGTGTGGGTACTGGGGGTCAAACTCAGGACTTTGCGCTTGCCAGGCAGGCGCTTATGCCGCTGAGCCATCTTACCAGCCCTGAATACAACTTTAAACACTGAGTAATATGTGTCTTTTGGTCATTCAATGTTAGGTGTCCAGTAGGTAGTTGGGTATGGGACTCAAAAAAAAAGAAAGAAAGAAAAAAGGAAAGAAAGAATTGATTAATGGGGTGATATAATTGTATATACACTAGTGATAGCTAAAGACACAAATGAGGTAAAATAGTGAGAGTGAAAATATACAGAAAAAAAGCAGGTGAAGAATGAAGTTCTGAAGAATCACAACATGTACAAAGTTGAGCAGAGAAAGAAAAGTCTTTTAAAAAATTAAAGATAGATGAAAAACTAGGAGGAAGGGATATAAGGGATATCACAGAAGCAAGGTTAGAGAGTTTTTAAAAAGGAATGAGAAATTTTAAGATTTGGAGCAGTGAGTGCCAGCAGCTTGGCTCCTCCAGGACAGTAACTTGGACAGAAACCAAAGTAAGGGAAAGATACATGCAAATGAGGGAACTGACAGAGGAGAAGAAAATAGGATTAGATGATACAAAAGTTGGCCCACACTGCAAAGAAGAAACTGCAGCGCTACCACAGCAGCTGGCTGACTGGCAGCTGGGAGGCTAAGTAAAATTAATAACTTCCCTTCTCATGGAGAACTGCACTGAGACCAGGAGAATCTTATGCAATTGGAAGAAGCAGGAAGGATGTGCATCTCTGATTCATGAGCAACCTTCCAGTGGCAATAGGTGGTGAGTGACTGTATGAGTGGGTTGAGAGTGCACCAGCACATAGGCATGCAGATCGGGGCGGGTGGGGAAGCTCTGTGGGAAAGGGCTGGGTGCTTCAGACTCAACCCCAGGGCAGCCCCTGGGCTTCGCACTGTCAAGGTCCCACAGTCAATAAGGGAAAGAATCACTGGAGACTGCCAGCAGTTGGAGAGCAGACTGGAGAGAGTCTCGCTGAAAAACTGGGACTGGTGAACACAGACTTGGGTCTGATTCAACCAGAATCAGCCTGAGTTACACAGGACTGGAGGCTCACATTGGCACTGTGTTCCCACTGCTAAAGGGAGACCCAAAACAGGGCTCACAATATGTTATTTCTCAACTAGCCCTTATAGATACCACTGAAAAGGATTAGCCTGTTACTGCTCTAGTTGAGTTCATTACATAGGAATAATCCTGATTCAGTGGACAATTTAATGCCAGTGAACCTGTCTGACAAATCCAACATCAGATCCAGGGAGAGGGACAGCAAGAGTTCCTAACCCAAGAACTCAGATTGGATCAAACTCTGCAAAAATGTCTGCAACCTGGCAGAAAGAGGTCCTGAGTCAGAGTTAACCACAGTTTTGCAGTGGAGGGATCATAGGAGTAATTGGGGTGTGAATTCTCAAGACTCTGGCAAAGAAGCTATTTGGGAATCACATATACAATGGCTCATTGAAATTTCTAATTAGTGTTCCCATCGGACATCTTATTGGTTTAAGTTTCTGTATGTTTCTGAAGTTATTTAGTAACATGGGGTTATTTTCTTTTATGGTTTCATGTATATATTAGGTTCTTACTCTTGTATATTTGCACTTTCATTGGCTCTGATTTAATAGATGTCTAGGTTCTCTCCTTTGTTTAGAGAACAGACAAAGAAGAAGAGTAATTGCAAGGACTATCATATAGAAATGTTGTAAGACTGAAAATGGATGCTGTTATAAATTGAGGCAATTCTTGAGGCAAAACAAAGGGACAGAATTGAAACCACTTAAAGTAAACAACAGAAGTAGTAAATACTAGAACTGGACATACAAAGCTGAAAATTATTCATAGGAGGCAACATTCTATAAAAAGTTGCATACTATATAAAAACCATATACTCTCCTCACTTCTCTAGTTTCCAAGCGACAGTAACCCTACCCAAAAAAAAGGGAGAAAAAAAGAGGGACACACATATATACACACACACACACACACACACACACAAAACAAGTAGGAAAATGAAGAAACAAGGAAATAGAAGATTTCCAAGACCCCACCAATTCCCCCACGGCAGAACAAGGGGTCACAAAGGAAGAAGAAAATAGATGAGTTCAAAGAGGAAATGAATTAAAAGTTTACAGCAATGACACTCAATATAACCATGGTGAATTTCAGGAAATAGGTAAAAAACTAGATTAGCTAACCAAAGCAGTTCAAATTTTGAAAGACATTCAACGAGGATATGGAATCCTAAAAAAGATGTTAGAGAGAAATACCTGAAATAAAAAATAGTACAGAATATATATATAGCAGAAATGACCAATGTGAAGACAGTGTGTTTGATATTAAGGACAAAATAGTGAACTATGATAAAGAGCTCAAAGAACCCAAAATGAAAATAGGAGAACAAGAAAGACTATCAAGCAGCTACTAGATGACAAAAAAAAAAAAAAAAAAAAAAAAAAAAAAAGCCAATATAATGCTAACTGGAGTTAGAGGAAAGCTAGAACACTGCACAGATAGATTCACCAACATGCTTACAGAAATTATGGAAGAAAATCTCCCAAATATAAGAACAAATTTTAAAATACAAGTAAGTGATACCTATAAAACTCCAAAAACTTGTGATGAAAGAAGTTCACCAAAGCATATCCTCATTACATTTGCAGATATTCACCAAAAACCAGAATTTTAAAGGCATCCAGAGAAAAGCAAAAAAATCACATATAAAAAGATAAACCAATTAGAATCACAGCAGACTTCTGAGCACAAAACCTGAAGGCCAGAAGACCTTGGAGTGAAGTATTTCAAGCCCTAAGAGCAAATACTTCCAACCCAAATTAACTTACCCCACAAAGCTATCCTTCAAAATAGAGAAAGAAATAAGGTATTTCCATGAAAAAGACCAGCTCAGAAGATACATGAGTGTTAAACCAGCTCTAGAGAAAATACTCAAGAATATTCTCAATAGAAACACAGGATTGGATGCACCTAAAAACACAGAGGGAACTAGTGAGGTCAGTGGATAAACAACAACAAAAAACATCAGAAAAAGTAAAACGAATGATACACAACCAAAAAAAAAAGGCAATGATAGCAAATAAACAAAACATCTCAGTCATATTTCTCAATGTTAATGACCTCAACTCTCTAATCAAAAGACACAGACTGGCAGACTGGATGAAAAAACAAAATCCAACAATCTGTTACATTCACAAAACTCATCTAATCCAAAAAGATTCATACACTAAAAATTAAACTATGGAAAGCAACATTTCATGCACCAGGACCCCGAGAACAAGCAGGGATAGCAATTCTACTATCAGACATGATAAGTGTCAAGTTAAAATGGATTAGAAGAGACAAAGAAGATCACTACATACCAGTTAAAAGAACAATCCAACAAGAAACATAACATTGGAAAACATATATATACATTAAATATTAGAGCACCTATCTTCATAAAATAAAAAATGCTGAAATTAAAAGATGAAATATTAACAATCACAGCAGGCAATTTTAACACCCTACTTTCACAAAGAGATAGATAAATTAAACAAAAAACCAATAAAGAAATATCAGAGCTGAACTATACCTTTGAACATATGGACTTAATAGATACGCACAGAGTATTCCATCCCTCTACAACGGAGTATACATTCTTTTCAGCAGCACATGGTACTTTCCCCAAAATAGATCACACACTAGTCCACAGAGCCTGCTTAAGTAAATATAAAAGAACTGAAATTATCCCATGCATACTACCCGACCACTGTGCAATGAAAAAGAAATCAATGAGAGAAGAAATTTTGGAAAAGGCAAAAGCTCCTGGAATCATCAACATACTCCTAAACAAACAACAGGTCACAGAAGAAATCAAAGAAGAAATTTAAAATTTCTATGACAATGACCATACAGCTCAAGGAAACCTCCAGGATACTTACAAAGCAATTGTAAGAGGAAAATTCATTGCAAGCAATGCTTGCATTAGGAAAACAGAGGAAATCCCAAATAAATAACCGTATGAGAAATCTTAAGATATTTGAGAAACAACAACAAACCAGCCCTAAACTGAAATTAAGTAGGGATATCATAAAGGTGACACTGGAAACCAATGAAATTGGGACAGACCCAAAAAAGCAAAACAAAACAAAACAAAAAAACACGTAAAAAAAGAAAAATTCAATGAATCACAGAGCTGGTTCTTTGAAAGAATAAACAAAATAGAAAAGACCTTAGCAAGACTCACCAAGAAAAATGAATAAAAGACTCACTCACATCAATGCAATTAGAAATGACAAAGGTGAAATCACAATAGACACTGTTAAAATCCAGAACAGTAACTACTTTGAAAAATTATATCCCAACAAATTAGCAATTTTGAAAAACTGGACAGTTTTTTTTGGTCTCAATTTCAATTTTGTCCCAAAATCGTTATACAGATAAATGCAGTGCCAATAAAAATACCAACAGCATACTTTACAAATGTAGAGAAAAAAATCCTCAAATTCATATGGAACTAGAAGAGACGCCAAATAGCAAAAGTAATTGGGGCCATAAGAACAAAGCAGGTGTCATAGCAAAATCATAGTTCAAGCTATACTACAAAGCAATAAAGATAAAAATGCATAGTACTGAAACAAACACAGATACATGGATCAATGGAACAGAACTGAGGCTACAAAAACCTCCCCAGACATATTTAACTATTTGATTTTTGACAAAGGGGCAAAAAGCATATGCTAAAAGAAAAATAACCTATTCAACAAGTAGTATTAGGAAAAGCGGTTATCTCTTTGCAGAGGCACGAAACTGGACCCTTAAAAATCAAAATAGATCAAAGATCTAAACCTTAGAACAGAAACATTAAACCTTATGGAAGATAAATTAGGTTAAACACTTGACACACATGTGGGAAAGGATTTTCTAAACAGAAACTTTATAACACAAGAATCAACTAATGGGATTATATCAAACTAAAAAGCTTCTGTATAGCAAAAGTATCAATCAGTAGAGTGAAGGAACAACATACAGAATGGGAAAAAATTTTGCCAGCTATTCCTCAGACAGAGGACTAATATCTAGATTATACAAAGTAAAAATAAATAAATAAATAAATAAATAAATAAATAACATAAACCACTTAAAAGTAAAGACCTAGTCAAGAAATGGGCAAGAGAAATGAACAGACACTTCAGAGAGGAAGAAATACAAATGGCCAACAAATATATGAAAAAACGTTCAACATCTCTGGCCATTACAGAAATGCAAATTAAAACAATGCTAAAATTCTATCTTACTCTGGAAAGATGGCAATCATTAGGAAATCAAACAATAACAAATGCTGGTGTGGCTGTGGTGAAAAAGGAACCCTCCTGCACTGTTGGTAGGAATGCAAATTAGTACAACCATTGAGGCAATCAGTATGGAGATTTCTCAAAGAATTGAAATTAGAAAGTCCTTATGACCCAGCTATCCCCCTGCTAAGTATCTTCCCCCAAAAGCTTAAGTGATCAAACTACAGTGATACTTTCATATCAATGTTTATAGCAGCACATGTCATAATAGTTAAATCCTGCAACCAGCCTGTATACCCATCAACTGATGTCTGGATAAACAAAATGTAGTATTTATATATATAATGGAATACTACTCAGATATAAAGAATGACAAACTTGAGCCATTTGTAGGAAAATGGATGCACCTAGCAAATATAATGTTGAATGAAATAAATCAGACAACACAAGCTTAAATACCATAGGGTATCTCTCATTTGAGTGAGGCAAAGTTCAAAGAATGATAAAGGATGGATAAAAAGGTACAAGGGGCAGGAATGCGACAGAGAAGTGGTCCAAGGGAACAAGGAGAGGGGTGAGAGTGAGGGAAGGGGAAATGAAAGGAATAAAGATGTGTCATGTACAGGATCCTCTTAACGCCAATCAAGGTAAACATTACAGGCAATTAACATATACTAAGACAAATAATATCAAAAAGTACAAAAATGTGATAGGTGAACCAGCAGAGGAGGGAGAAATGGAAAAGAAAAGGAAGGGGATTAAAAAATAAAAGAAGCTGTAAAATGTATATGTAACCACCCCCCAGATGATTGTAAACTGCCAGAATTGCAAACATGTACTAAAATAAATAAATAAATCTGAAAAAAAAAATTAAAAAGGAAGAAGAGTCTATTGTATAAGCATCATTAAAAGGCAAAACAAGAAAAAATTTGAGGATTTAAATAAAATAAAAAAAAGTATCCACTGGATTTGGCTGTTACTGTTGGCTGTTACTGACCTTGACAAGAAAAACTTCAACATATTAGTATCGATGGAATCTAAACTGAAAAAAGATAGGAGAATGGGAGATAAGAAAGGAAATAAATATAAATAATATTTCAAGGGCCGGTGAGATGGCTCAGCGGCTTAAGCGCCTGCCTGGCAAGCGCGAGGGCCCGAGTTCGACTCCCGGATCCCACATACGAAAAAGGGGCCGGTGATATCGCTCAGCGGCACGGGCGCCTGCTGGCGCGCGAGGTCCTGAGGTCGACCCCCCGGTACCCACAAAAAAAAAAAAAAAAAAAAAAAAATAATATTTCAAAAAGATTTGTTGTGAAGAGAAATGAATGACAGTTTCTTCTAGAAGAGAATGTAGGATTGGGGGGATGTATCAAGTTTAATACTAAATCAAAGACAAGTGATATGATATATACAAGTTTACAAAATATTCTGGCAGCTCCACTACTGTAAGAAATCTGGTATGATATGTTATTTCCCAGTTCAGTCTTGCTTCTAACACACAGAAAAATCATCCAGTTCAAGAATAGCAAAGCCATGACAAAATGTACCTAGCCTCATAGTATTTAAAGGAATGGACGACCTCCAAAAAGCAAAACAAAACACAAATTTCTATCTTTAATTATAAACATTAACTGTACTGTCAGAAAAAAAATTAACTTTAAAAACATTTCCAAAATTCAACTTATCCTTATTAGTACAGGGTAATAAATTGATGGTGAAAAGAATACATAATTTTAAATGAGTTAAAAGGTTCAAATTTATAATGTACCCAAATGACAAAACCTTGCAGACATCTCTTAACTCTCACAAGCTCCTTTTCCTTATAAAATATACAAAGTACTAAATACACAGGGTTGTATGAGGCATCTATTGGAACATATGGGAAAGTGCTCGTGGTAAAGGCTATAGAAATATTATCTACTTTCTCCTTAAATTCCTTTATTTTTTCATTTCTCTATTTTTGTCACTGGCATCACTTATGCTCAAAATATAGAAGTAACATCAGACTCCATTTTCTCTGAGCATTTCACCAGTGAGAGACAGATGCTGGGACCTCAAAGATACATTCTCCACTTCTACTTTTCCCTCCAGTTAATCCAATTAACAAACTTATCTTCCTAAAATTAATCCTACCAAACTGACCTGCCTGCCAAACAAATTTTCTCTCTAATCTACCTATATTTTTATAAATCATTTTAACTACCCACAATTTGGTTGAATACAGTTACTCTTCTTTCCAATTGTAATTTGCTACTCATCCTCTGCCCCAAATATCCATCTAGTACAATCCCAATCAATTCTCACAACCTGTGAAGTCACGCCTGATCCCACTGACCACACAGATCTCTCTGTCCTTTAAACCTTTCATGTCCCTTACTTTGTACATTTCTTGAGGTACTTTACATGTTACTTCATGTATGTTCTAAGTTCCATTGTAGTATTTCGTTGACATCCACATAGCACTCAGCATAGTGCTTCATAATAAATCACCAAGAGTACATGAGAATAATTCAGTCATGTGTGTAGATCTACAATAATAAATAAAAGATGACTACATCAGTCAGGGTCAGAGAGAGACAGAGAGGCAGAGAGACAGGAAGAGAAAGAGAGAGAGAGAACACTCTAGGAATTTGAAGAAAGGTACAGATAATGGATTACATAGCTGACACAACTGAGAAGTCAAAGAGAGCCCAGTAAGATGGATCAGCCATACCAGAAGACAGTTATTATCCTTAGACTGAAGAGACAGAGGAGTACACCAGATAACAGGAACCAAGTAACCTAGTGGAAAAGAGGCTAGCTGGAGCACGTGATGAGCCAGCAACAGCAAGAGACTCCAACTACACAGAGAAAGATACCCAGGAATTTTCTCTTCCCCTCATCCTCCAATCTATTCAGTGATTCATCTTGGCCAATCTAAGAGAAAGCCAGCTAATGAAGGCATGGGCATCTGAGCCTACTGAGCCTTCTTGATATGCCATGCCTGCAAAGAATCTATATGAAGGCAAGTAGGCCTAATAGTGACCTTAATTGCATATTATCATTTTAAAAAACACAAAATAAAATTTAAAGGAGGGACAGAGAAGGGAAGGGAAGGGAGAAGCAGGGTAGGGTAGGAAAGGAAAAAGAAAGCAAAGCAAGGCAAGGGAAGGCAAGGGAATTGAAAGGAGAAAGAGTGAGAGCAAGAGAGAGAGTGAGAGAGAGATACCTACTAGCCAAAGTAAAATGTTTAAAAATCAGCAAGAGACAAATGCTGTTGTAGTCAGGGTTTACAAGGGAACAGATTTAATATAGGACACATAATTTATAGAATTATTTTATAATATTCACCCAAAAAGTCAAGTGCAGAAGAGTGCAGATCTGTCCATAGACTAGAGACCCAAAGAATACAGACGAGGGCCTGGATTACATAGCAATATCCTCCATGAGTCCAGCTGGAGGCCTAGAGCCCATGACAATGTCTCATGCAAGTCTGTATTAAGGATCTGCACTGGGAAGGCCCAAAGGTCAGTGGTGGAAGCTAAAAGGTCTGCACCAGTGGGGTGAAGGATCTGTGCCAGCAGGCTGAGGGGTCTGCACTGGAGCCACGAAGCTCAAGGTAAGGACCAGAGTTCCCTGGAAGAGAACTGCAGCCATCCTCAGTGACAGCAAGGACCCGAGCTCCTCTGACAGTGAGAATAGCTCAGTTCATATCAGGAAAACCAGCTTGACAAGCTTCTCCAGGAGAATCAACAGTACACCATCTTCCCCTCCAGTTCTTTTATGCTGTTGGCAACAATCCTCAGGTGGGCCTTCCACACACAGAACCATGCTGACTCAGTTCAGCTGGGTGTTATAAGTTGACCATTAGTTAATACACCACAAATGCCAATAGATTATTTTTTCACTTAATAAATAAATATCTGAGTTCCCATAAGCTCTAGATTCCACGTAGAGAAACAGATAATCAGACATCATCCCTCCTTTCATAATGCTTAGTAATTAGCAAAGGCTTTCTAGAACGAATTAACCTTAACAAATTGGTGGCTTTCAGAATCACCATATAAAAATTTAACAACTGAGGGTTACCATCTCTAGTTGAAATTTTCTTTTGATTCTTTTAAATACAGATCTGGAAACTGATAAAAAAACAACTTTACACTTAACTCCACATGAAATTGAGGGGGAGTAAGATGTCCAGTTGTAGGGCTGGTGAGATAGCTCAGCGGCATAAGCACCTGCTTGGCAAGCGTGAGGTCCTGAGTTCGACTCCCGGTACCCACATACGAAAAAAGGGCCGGTGATATCGCTTAGCGGCACGGGCGCCTGCTGGCACATGAGGTCCGGAGGTCGACCCCCGGAACCCACAAAAAAAAAAAAAAAAAAAAAATCCAGTTGTAAACAACAGCATATATTCCTAAGAGCAGGAGTTTCAAGAGAATCCATGTGTATATATCACACTTAATACATGCTATGTAGATTATTCACCAAACAGGAATTGTCACATTTTTACATGACACCTAGTGATAATCCTGAGCAAAAAATAAAGTCATATTGCCAGATTTAAATATAAAACAAATGTTGTAATTTGTGTAAGTTTATGAAATATATTAAAGGCATTGTTATCAGAAAAAGAAATCAGGACTCATTATCATCCATTTATGTGCTCCTTTCATAAAGGAAATGAAAATAAAAGCCTAAATGAGAAACAACATAATTATTTAAAAACCTAGCAAGCTTCATGCTTCCTAAAAACACGAAGTCTTTAAAAACTGCTTGATTACCTCGGGAAGAAAAAAAATCATAAATTCTATTAAAACATAGTTTGTCTCTTTCAAAGAACTTTAAAGAAGATAAAAAGAAAAAATAGGAATCCATGTTTGTTGGCCTGTTCAGGGGGCCCAAGGGAGATTTTCGAGGGTAAGGGCCCAACATTAAAGAACGTGTGTGTACAAGACGTCAGCAACAACAGCAGGCAGCATGGAGCAGAGCAGAGCAGAAGAGCCACCTGCATTTTTATTTATATTTTTTATGCAGATTGTTATCCCCTGTTTACAGTCTCTCATGTTGACCTCACTGGCACATACGTAGTTGTCCACTGCTAAGTCATAGTTATATAATCATGCCCTGATGTGTGCCTGCGCTGATAATGGGGTCATGTCTTCAGGGTCGTCCCAGAGTGTCCTTACATGCTCTGAGCTTTGAATTAATCTGAGTGGTTCCCCACAATGTTCCTACTATCCAGAAGGTTCAAACAAGTACTATGGCAGTACTTATTAATATAACAAATATATATTCCTTTGTCCCAGATTCCCACTTAAAAATTTACAGATATGATAGACAACATGCATGAGGCCCTGGGTATGTTTCCCAGTCTCACAAAACAAAATTACAGAAAACAAAAACAAACAAAAAACTTAAAGATATATTCATATAAATAAAAATAATTACCAAGATAGCCATGATAATATCAAATGACTGAAGTCAACCTAAATACTTGTCGATAGAGTAATAAATGATAATTCAGGCATATAATGCAATATTATACAACCATTAAAATGAGAAAGCTACTTATTGAAATGATATAATCTAGAAGATACATTAAGTGAAAAATGCAAGGGATACAACACTGTGCATAACATGGCTGAATATGCTTTTGCAAACATGAAATATTACCAGAAGGATATTTAAGCAATTGACAATACTGGTTGGGTTCCAAAAGGTTAAGAAACTGAATAGCTGAAGGAGAAGATACATCTTTGAACACTCTGAATTTTGAACCAGGTAAGTATACTGCTTATTAAATAAACAAAATTAATAGCAACATCAGCAACAGCAAAATTCTCTAAATCTTTGCCTTTAGCAAAAATGGTAGAAACTGATTTCTAAGCTAATTTTTCCTTTCTCTTTAAGATAAAGAAATTTTCAAAGATCCCAATGAGCCCTGATCTACATATTATTGCCTGAAGTGTTGTTACAATTATAGAGACATGTAAGGTTTTAAAATTCTAGCAGAATGTTGCCACATAAACATATGTAATTGCACAAAGGAGAAGTAAATACTGAAGACCAGTTATATTCTTTACTCTTCTGCCCTTGGTAAACTCAAATTAAACACACACACACACACACACACACACATTCTCACACACACACCAATATTCTAACAGCAAATTTAAAAGGCAGATATTATACTTTACAGATTTCATTTAAGGTTAAACTTGTCCTTAGTCTCTGCATGGTAAGGCAAATTAACAGATCTATTTGCCAACTTTTTGTGGTAGATCATCTTTTAGTTATTCATTTTAGGATTCATGAGGAAACAGAATAGTGACTACTAGCCAAACAATGTTTCTCTCACATCACATTATCAGCCATCAATAAGCCAGCATTATCTAATTAATGAATATCAGCTCCATGACTGTACTGAAAAGGACAGAAGACCTTTGATATTGAAAGAACACAAAAAACAAGTTCTATAGAGAGAATAGTTAGAATGCTGCTGCTCATGCTACCTGTAAACTATCACATTTGAGAAGCAGGAAGAGGCTTAAACAGCTCCATCTTTGATTTGATCCCTTCTACACATTTCACCCCTTGCAAATGGATAATGAATCCCTACAATGTGGACATAGTAAAACACATTTAATCTAAATATACTGTTATCCTGGTTCAGCTTCCAAATATTAAATATTATATTAAAAAGAGAGAGAGGATGGAGAATAAGAGTTAAACAAAACATGAAGATTGGCTTTTATAGGTCTTTTTCCCAAATATTAAGAGACCAAGAGATGGCTGATGCCATTTTCCAGTGTCAGGATCATATATTAGCTGTAGAGCAGATGTAGAAATAAACCCAACAATCAGAAATGGTTTTGGAAGCTGTAGATATCAATGTGTACTTAGTTTCTATGTCTCTGAAATCAAAACCAGGAATCATAAAATTAGAGATCCTAATCAGGGCCAGTATTCCAAACTTGTTAAAGTTTTCATAAATGGTATTGATAAAGATGATCAATCAACCATCTGGAGACAATTAAAAAAGAGACTATAATTCTATTTGAACACAGTGGATGAGTTCAATTATGTATTTCTTTGGTCAGGCACTTAGCATTCTGTCTATTACAGAAAAGCAGACATTTCTGCTGCATTTGCTAAAGAAATGGGGAATTTTGATACTGCTTTGAAGCATTTTGTATCCTGCCAGTTGTTTTATGTTAACATTTTAATGCCATTACTTTCTGGTCATAAAGCACCAGAGAGGCCAGAAATTAATGTAGAAAAGACTGGATTAAAAAAATGGTAGGCAAGAAAAGGGGTAAGTGTGGCACAGCAAAACCAACAGTAAATATATAAACAAAAGATTAAACTGAGAATACTGAAAAACAATATATGTCATACTCTGCCCACAAGTCTGTCCAGCTTACGTGTAGCTGGACAAGATACATAAATAGAGAACTAACGATACAAAACAGGAAATGAAAAGAGGAAAAAATTAGGGAACAAAACATCAAGACATTGCTGTGACTACAAAGTACAGAAAAAAATGAAAAGATTTTGGAAAGAGAAAGCTTACTAGTTTTTAATCAAAAGCTTTAAAAATACATAGGCACTTTATGAAAATCTTTGGAAGATCTATAAAAGAAAGAATATTCCTTAGGTCTTGTAATTATAATAGCATCTTACTGGATAGATGTTTTTGATAATGACTAGCTGTGGAACATTAGCCAAGATTTCTAACATCTCTGGATCTCAATTCCTTCATTGGTAAATAAGAGATTTAAAGTTCTCTATATGTCTGTTCTGATACTGAGTACTTTTTTCTCTAAAAATGAATGTACCATGAGACTTTCAAAAAGAAAGCAAAAGCAAATGCATTTCTGAACTGTGGCAAGACATTTAGCAGTGGCATAATAACTTTATTATATCCACAAAGATAAGACTTCTTAATTATGGAGTTTATTTTTCATACAAGCTGAAATGATTGTATTATTTTACTTTTTATTATAGTCTATGCATATCATTAATAGAAGGAGAAAAAAAAAACCCTGGAGATATATTGCTAGATTTTAATGTACAATTATACAATAATTACGTATCGAAATACAACATTTATTGTCTGAATTACATAAAACTTCAAATAAATCCTTTTTAGATATTTTTGCTGTTATTTTGTTAGGGAAAAGTGCCTAAAAGGGGTAGGTTTTCTCCTAAATATTAACTTGGAGTTGCTCTGCTTTTGTTATGTATCATGAAGTATTTTTCCAAGTAGAAAATGATTTATATTACAAAATGCTAAGAGCTATATAACAAACTAAGGTGCTACAAAGCCCCACAGTATCAGTATACTCCATCAACCCAGCATATTCATTCATTAGAGTGGTGTCATCACACACATGGATGGTAGTGATGCATTGGTTCCTGGTAGATGTATTACTGTTAAGGTCAGGCCGGTGCAATATTTTAAAAACCTACAATACGCAGTGACTTCATTCATTTAGAAATTTCATTTCCTATCACAGTCTGGAATGAATTCTTCTAAACATTCAAAGTGAGTTCATTGTCTATCTCTAAAATGTTTTAACTGGTCCACTAATCAACTGTTAAACTGGTATGACTATATGAGCTTTCTTCAATTTCATATTCTCACTTCTTATCCAGCCATCTTAGGGTTCAACAAAAAGAAAACTAGTGATAATGCTTTCAATTTAATTAGTATATTACATGCACTGTAATTATTAGTGGGAAATGTTGTATTAATGAATGTAAAAGTTAGCAGTAAATTACCTTGTAGCCATTATCAATTTCCTCAGCTACTGCTCCTTAAGATAACCTTCTCCCTATGGTCCTTCCTGTAATTTTTCTTTGCCTGATAAACATGATGATTAAGTAGCACACAGAGCAAACCTCTGATACTTTTTAAATTAAATCCATGCCCACCCTAAGGGCTGTGTCTGATTTCAACTAAATGTGTCAGTTAATCAGATAAAAAATTATCAGTAACTCAAAGAAACAGCAGCCTTAGGCTTCATCAGTGCCAAGGAAAGCTGAACAAAATAAGACATTCAGACAATATCACATTATGTGTAAAGGTTACTGATAAGCCTATAACTAAACAGATCTGCTTACCACTGTAACAATGTCCCGAAAGAAATGTTATATTCAAAATTGACATTATCCTTAAAATTTCAAAGAAAAAATGCAGAGAGAAAATGCTAAGAATATTTTATTCATACACACGAATAAACATGCATATGTGCATAAACACGTGCACAGATAAACAAACCTACACGAAGAAAGTAAAACTGTACAGTGGATTTGGAAAGTACAATTCTTAAAACTGTATTTTCAGTAGGTTTTATTGAAAAAGAAGTTAAGTAATAGTAATGTTGTTTGCACTAGGATACTTCAACAAACCATACAAAGTAAACCAAGTATTTATTGGTTTTATAAAGGAAGGTTCATATGAATTCAAGATCATTTATTCACAGTTCTACAAAGTGCCTAAAATGAACTCTGCAATTTCATCATATAAAAAAAAAAAATCTGGGCTAGCATACAAGATTCTAAGTTAATTAAGGAAGATCATTTTAACCTGTAACAATGATAACTAAGAGTCATCTGTAATGTTACCAGTTAAAATAATGCATATTATCAAGGGCCTGATTATTTTAATAAGAGGACTGAAAAGTGCCTACAATTCTACATAGATAGGCTGGAAAAGCCTTAAACTTTTAGAGTACATTATGATTTTCAAAGCACTCTCAGATTCCTAATTAAGATAGCTTTAACTGTAGAAAAAGGCTATCTTATAAACTGATATGTCAGTAACAACTACAAGAAAGAAACTAAATCTGAAAAGAATAGAAAATTATGTTTCAAAGACATAATGGGCAGTAGCTATGAAAAATCCACTTGTAAAGTAGAATGGAAATCCCAAGCCCTCTAACAGAAAATTTCAAATTAATACCCTATCATCTTATTTCTTCTCTTGTACTGTGATCAGATATTTATTCAACTGCAACAAGATCTGCATTTCTTTTCTGCAACAAGATTTGCATTTCTTTTCACCATGTACAACTTTTTAGTAAGAACCACAACAGGAGGAGAGTTGGGCCAATTTCACATAAATATAAATTGCTAAATATCAGGCATCCACACAAATTTTTAAATCCAGCAATTTAAAATTTACAATACATGTAAAAATATAGGATCACTTTATCTTAAACTTCTGATTCTCAATACATCAAAAACTTAATGCAGACCACCTGAAATCACTGTGTTAGCCATGAACTATTTGAAATGCAGAAGAAGTGGTATTCTTTCCTAACTACTACCAGAAACAATGTATGACTTTTAGGAAATGCTTTTGATGATGGAACCCCATCAAAGACTAACCTTGGTTAAAACTCGGTGAGTGCTTCTTCAAGACTTCTACACAGGGGCCAGTGAGATGGCTCAGCGGCGTAAGCGCCTGCCTGGCAAGCGCGAGGGCCCGAGTTCGACTCCTGGAACCCACATACGAAAAAAGGGCAGGTGATATCGCTCAGAGCCACGGGCGCCTGCTGGCGTGCGAAGTCCTGAGGTCGACCCCCGGTATCCACAAAAAAAAAAAAAAAAAAAAAAAGACTTCTAGACAATTGAGTTTACCAGGGTAACTAAAAAATTATTTTAGGGTTATAGAATGTAAATAATACTGATAACCAAATGGTGACTTAATCTAGATGCCTCTAGTATTCCCCAGGGCTTTTTGGTCTCTTCTCCTTTTATGAGGTTTAATTATTAAAGCTTGCTCCCTTTCACCCTTCTATGTCTCATATTAACAGGCACAACACATCTTTCTTAACCCTACACAACTTCAATTCTGTAACACAGTATTAATAGTCTGTTTATATAAAAAGCACAATGATTTGTCAGTATTATAAATTCTAAATTCTAGCTACTGCAGGGGCTGAGGCAGGAGGATGACAAGTTAGTGGCCAGGCTGGGCAAGTTAGCAAGACCCAGTCTCAAAATAAAATTAGGGCTGGGGATGCAGTTCGGGGGTAGATCGCTTCCCAAGTATATGTAAGGACCTAGGATCAATCCCCAACACTGTAAAACAAAACAAAACAGTCTAACTGAAAAAAAAAAAGAAGACAATTTTGAAATTTACCACAAAAAAAAACCTGCCAAAAGCCTCTCAATGAGATTTCGATACTTATAATAATAGATATATCCTCTAAAATTAACTGAGAGAAAAATAAGTCATTTATTAAAATGTATTTGTTACTGGATTATAAATAAAATTTACTGAATCTTCAAATATATCTTCTCAAATTTTGCTAAGGCTGAATGTTTTCTCCAAAACTCACATTAAAATTTCAATGGCAATTTAATTATATTACAAGATGGAGCCATTAAGCGGTTCTTAGGTCATGAGGGTTTCATGGATTAAAGCTGCTTATTACAGCAATGGGTTATTGTGAGAATGGGTTGTTCTAAAAGTGAGTGTGGTTTCCTCAGCTTTCTCTTGCTCCCAGTTTTCTCTTGCTCCTGAACTCTTGCTTTTTCACATGCTCTTTTCACCTATGATGTCCTCTATGTATATAAGCAAGAAGGCCATCCAGTACCGCCAATCTTCAAAACTAGGAGAAAAAAAGTTCTCTTTATGATTCACCCAGTCTCAAGAATTATATTATAGTAAAAGAAAAGAGGTTAAGACAATAGTATAAGTATTACTTTTTTAAAAAGTACTTTAATGATAAAATTAACTTTGGCATACCATGACTTAAGAAAATCAATACATAGTAAGCTTTAAAAAAATAAAAAGAGGGCCGGTGAGATGGCTCAGCGGCATAAGCACCTGCCTGGCAAGAGAGAGGTCCTGAGTTCGACTCCCAGAACCCACATACGACAAAAGGGCCGGTGATATCGCTCAGCAGCACGGGCGCCTGCTGACGCACGAGGTCCTGAGGTCGACCCCCAGTACCCACAAAAAAAAAAGAAAAAAAAAAAAAAAAAAAAGAAAAAGAAAAAAGGATGAAAATTGAAAATAGAAAATGAGGGCGGGTAAGATGGCTCAGCGGCGTAAGCGCCTGTCTGGCAAGTGCGAGGGCCCACGTTTGACTCCCAGAACCCACATATGAAAAAAGGGCCGGTGATATCACTCAGCAGCACGGGCACCTGCTGGCGCGTGAGGTACTGAGGTCGACCCCCAGTACCCACAAAAAATAAATAAATAAATAAAATAGAAAATGATAAAAATGAATCTTAACAATTTTATGATTTTATATCAATAATCTAATTTTTCCTCTGGGGTGGGTTCAAGGGACAAGACTTCATAACCATATTAAGAAAAAAAATCCTAATATCAGGAAGATGATTATTAGCAGTATATATATTTTGTGGTCTCTCACTCTGAAAACTCAAAATTCTTTAAAGAAATTCTTTAAAGAAATTCTACGTGAGGGGGAGTCCCATCAAAGATCTGATGATGACTCAAAATCAAAACTGAATTTGGAATATAGAAACTCAGTGGTAGAGTACATGCTCAACATACAAGAGGACCTGAGTTCAATCCTCAGCACCATAAAAAATAAAAATAAAATAAAACTAAATTTGGCATAAACAGGCATTCTAAGATTTAAATAAAATTAATATTATTCTATTGTGATTAAGTATCATGAATATCCACAATAGATCAATCGATTGATCTTTCTTTCTTTCACCACAGGGGAGTGAGGACAGGGTCTTCACACTGAGCTACATCTGTAGCCCTTTTTTTTTATTTTTTATTTTGAGATAAGGTTCCATTAAATTGCCTATTCTGGTACTGAACACCCAATCTCCCTGCCTCAGCCTTCCAACTTCTGAGATTAGAGGCCTGCACTATCACAGCTGACTTCACTTTTATTATTAAAATAATCAGTATTCAAAATTTTTCTGAAAAACTTTACTGCACTCTAGGCTGCTCTCTGATATGCATGTTAAAGAAAGTGAATACCCACTTACTAACATTTTAGATAACATGAACTTGTAGAAGTTTTTCTCAAACAGACAAACAAACAAACAAAAAACAGAGCCAGGGTTTCTTTTAAAGACATGTGAACCAGTCTTCTTACTCTGGTATCAATTTATACAATGTGTCCACTTGTTTTAGTGTTCCAGTAGCTTCCAGAGCTATGACTTTGTAAACACTGTGCTTCCAGTCAAGGTTCTTGAGCACTCTTTCCTCAAGGCAGGGATTTTTGCCCTCCACAACTATAATGCTTAGATCTTAATGGTATGTTGGATTCTATCTTACACTACCTATATAAAAAGCAAATATATTTGTGAGATTTTACATAGGATACCTTTAAAATCTATAATATGTTAAGCCACAATTGAAGTTTTTCTTTTTTTTAATTCATAGCTTCAGAGGTTTCAGTCCATGATTCCTTGGTGCCACTGCTGTGGGCCTCAAGAGAGGTTGAACATCACAGCCAGGTGCAAATGGTAAAGCAAAGCTGCCCCCCTCATGGTGGCCAAGAGGCAGTAAGAGATAGAGAAGGGGGCCAAGGACAAAATATACTCTTCAAAGGCATGCCCGAGTCCCAGACCCAGCAACATTTTCAGCAATAACTGAGAGCTTCCTGACAAGCGAACTGAGAAGACCAGTGACTCAACTACCCTGAGGCTGCAGTCCTAGCCAAATCAGTGATGAACCCACAGACCAGCCAGAAATGTAAGAGGGAAATCCAGCAAGCGAAACATCAGAGATTAAGTTGAGAAGCTTCATACACATGCTGATGACATCAGAAAGGTTAAAGTAGGAACATATTTCCAGCTGACTGTAAGCCTGTACAGAAAAGATTTAGAACAAAGAAGGAAAACTTATTCTATTTGATTACTAAATATTCTGTATTTACTATCAACCACAATAATCCAGGCAAACATTTACATTTTTGATCAAATTAATTTCTTTTGAGATGGGCACCTCACTACATTTCCCAGGCTGACCTCAAACTCTTGTATCAGCCTTCCAAGTACTTGGGACTAAAGGTACATAATACCATGCACAGGTGGCCAAGTGATTTTTGACAAAGGTTTGAAACCAGTTCAATGGAGAAAGAATAGTTTTTCAGTGGAAGGTACTGACATAATTGGATGTCTATTTACAAATTAATGTGGAGCCTTACCTTATACTGTATACAAAAAATAACTAAAAACATATTATAGATTTAAAACTAAAACTATAAAACACTTAGAAGAAAACACAAGAAAAAATTGAATGACTGGCACAGACATATCAATCTCTAAAGGACAACCCATGAATGAAAAAAATTAACAAATTAAAATTTATCAAAATTTTTAAATTTTGATTTTTAAAAAAAACACTATTAAGAAAATAAAAAGCTAGGCATGTGGGCTCATGAGGCTGAGGCAGGAGGACCACTGAGTTTAAGGCCAGCCTGAACTACATAGTGAGACCAAAAAGATCCACTGAAAAGAAAGGTTTGTGCTAATATCTTTTGGAGAAGTTTTTAATGCCCTTATCTTGCACTCTGAGTAACTACTTTCAAGATAATAATATGCAATGTATTAACTATTGTTATTCTATTATTTTGTTTTGAAATTTTATTTTTTTCCATAAAATAAAAATAAATAAGTAAATAAAAAAGAAAATGAAAAGATACACCATGGACTGAGAGAAAATATTTACACGTACATTTTATAAAAGACTTATGTAGAGAACTGAGCATGATGGCACACACCTGTAATCTGGTGGCTTAGTAAGTAGGAGGATTGAAATTTGTGCCCAGCCTGGACATTTTTGCAAGATCCTCTCAAAATAAAGAATAAAAAGGGCAGGGGATGTATCTCAGTGCAAAGTTGCTGGGTTCAGTTCTCAGTACTGCAAAAACAAACAAATGAGAACAAAAAAAAACAAAAAACCCTAAACAAAAAAAATATATAAAATACACAGACAGTCCCCATCTTTAGAATGGTTCAACTATTTTTTTTTACTTTATGATAATGTAAAAGCAATATGAATTCAGTAGAAACCTTTCTTCACATTCCGAATTTAGATCTTTTCCCAGGGTAGTGTTATGGTATATTATCTCTCATTGTGTGGCTGATTAGGCTCACTATCATTGCCCAGTATAATGAGAAGCACATACCAGACACAGTTCTAAATATTTAGTATGTTTAATTCATGTAATTCAATTATTACAATCCTCTAAGTACTACAACTATCTCAATTTTAAAGATGAGAAAACCTAGGGACAGAGAGATCAAATAATTTATCCAAGTCCATACAGCTAGTAAATAGCATAGTCAAAAAGTTTCACAGATAGCAGGGAAGTAAATGAGGCATAGAAGGCAAATGAGAAAAACATCAGAACTTTAAATATACTAAGTTTAGAATGTAGCAGAAAATGTACCACCTCCCAGCCAGTATATTTCAGTTTCTGTTAGCTGCCCAGGTAACAGTTCCTGTTACAGTTCCTATTACTTCTGTTTCTTAAAACAGCTGGTCACTATGACACATACTGTAAGAACCAATCAAAGACAGCCATGTACTCTGCTTCTGTACTTCCTGCTTGCTTATCCCATATAAGCCCTAGACCGCCAGAGATTAGGGCCTAATTTTTTGGGAATTATCCTGATCAGTGCCCATCAATGTAAATAAACCTGCCTCCAAATCCTGGGTGTTGTTTTGGTGTTTCTGTTTGCCATAGCAAGAATACTAAAATATTAAAGTTTAGAATTAGGAATCCCTGGTGAAGGTGACTGAGATGTTTGTGTTGCAATATGTTGTCTTATTAATGTTTAAATCATTACTACACAATACGTATGTTAGAATATGTTATTATATCAAAATAACTAAATGATATTACTCCTTTGTTTGGCCAAGATAGGATCACTGCAAAGAGAAGTATATTCTATGATGATGGATTATCTTCAGATATAAGCGATCTTTACCAAGTAATCCAATGTTGTCAATCATACATATCACAATGAAGCCAGCTGTTCACTTCAATTACCTTTTATTTTTCCGCCAAATCACACATCTTCATCAGTCACTGATTAGATGGGAAGACAAGACTTCTTTTCTAATATTTCACTTTCTAGAATTTTGAACAAACTTATTCTCTAAACTATTTCAGAGAAGTATGCTGTATCTTTCTCATGTTTAAATTTTTCTAGTCAGCAAAACTACCTACCAAAGAGCAAATATTATCTCAACATAACATTAAGTAGAAAAACAAAAACAAAAAGGCCTGAGGTATATAATATAATAAAATCTTTTTTTTTTCCCCCTGGGGCTGTATACAAATCTATTAACTGTTTTGCTTTGGGAGGATAAAGAATAAATTCTATACCTTTATGTGCAATTTTATTTGTCTAAGAATGCACTTTTCTTTACAGAATGTTAACAAGAATTATCTATATTACATTTTCAAATATTTTGTCTGAATTAAAAAAAATCTAATGACCACTAAAAAGTAGCAAAGCTATTTTTGACCAAGAAATTTTTATATAAAACTATTAAAAATGCATAAATCAGGGCTGGTGAGATGGCTCAGTGGCTTAAGTGCCTGCCCAGCAAGCGCGAGGGCCTGAGTTCGACTCCCGGAACCCACATACGAAAAAGGGGCCGGTGATATCGCTCAGCGGCACGGGCACCTGCTGGCGCGCGAGGTCCTGAGGTCGACGCTCTGGTACCCACAAAAAAAAAAAAAAAGCATAAATCCAAAAGAAAAGTCTTTTATGCAGAAGGGGCACCCAATCTTAAAGACCCCATGGCTAAAAGAAGACTATTTGAGCAATTAGCTCCTTACTTGGCCTAAATCTATTACAGTCTCACCAGTTCTTTTTCAACTACACCTCCATCCATGGGTTAATTTGCACTTCACTTAATAGTAAAGTCTGTGATTCCTGAGGCTCATTCTTACTCTTCCTAAAGGGAGAAAGAAAAAGGAAAAAAAAAAAAAAAAAAAAAAAAAAAAAGGAAAGCGAGGGGAAAAGCAGCAAAGACAGGCTGAATTGTCAATCATAAAGAGGTTTGTAGTACAAGAAATGAATGTGGGATGTAACATATAAATGAACTATATCTCTGTAAAAAAAAAAAATTCCTTTAGTCTACTGGACCAAAAAAAGAACAATTATGAATTGCTGTGTTTTTAAGCCATATGTGACCACAGAGAGCCACATATGATAGCAATCTGTTGTCACAATATTTCATTTTCTTTAGGTCCAGGATTATACAAAAGAATATTTTCTTATAATAAATTCATGTGAGCCTCCCTATTTATGCTATTTTATTTAGAATTTCTCTTCTCTGAGATAGTCTCCTGAGACATGCATCTCATTTTCAGGAGGGTCCCTGAGAGACTTAAGCATACAGTATTTACTTCAATACAATATCAACAACATATTGCAGAACATTTCATCTAAAATAATAATAGAAAATGTTGAGCCATCTTTCCATTTGGAAAAATGTATCTGGAAGAATGTGATGTCTAACGAAAGCCACATTGCTTAAACACATTGTGCCATCTCAGCTTGCTTTGAGAATTTAAAGAACATATATACATATTCTTCCATATATATATGGAAGAATAAAGACTGAAGGCTATATAGCACTAGGGAAGAGAAAGTTAATGCACGCCTACCTACAATGCCTAGCAAAAAGGAAACAGAAGCACTATAAGGTTAACGGTAAACTGACCAACAGTAAAATTGTCATAGGTAAAACAACTTCCAACCTGTTAAATACCAGATATGCCTAGTGCGTGGTCTCACAACATTAAGGAATGAAGTCAAGAACCAAAGGAGAAAGTTAGGAAGGTTTTATTAGAAATAAGGAAAAGAAGAATAGCTCCTGGAATAGCTCAGTGGGTGACCACTGAGGCTCTTTGTCAGGAGTAATTTATACAGCAAAATCATGTAGGTACAACGTGGGTTAGACTACTATCAACCTATAGGATTACAAGAATAGTCACTTAGCAAATACTGATCCGATAAGGAAACGTGTCACATAGCAAGGATATATAGAAAGAATAAAGGCATTCCTGGAAAGGGTTGGGTCCAGATACTCTGGTCACCCATCTGTATGTCTGATGCCTATAATCTTAAACTGCTGTTCATCTCTACAGCGGCTTGCAGGTCTGGCTACTGCACCCCATCTGGAAGCCTAGCTCTCTTCAGATTTGGCTCTAGACACAATCTTTGAGTGTCTCGTCTTCTGTGCTGACTTCCACAAGGGACCAATCTCTCTCTGACTACATATTTAATTTCTATCTAACTTAGCAGTCTATAATAAAATAACTAGATTTTCAGATAAATTGTTCTACAAAGTAACTGTTACTGAAATTAGTGTACTAAACCATATTCAACTACTTCCTCAGTGGCACTGCCAATTAATCATATACCCTGCCATGGTCAACATCAAATATGACACTGTATTATTTGAGTATCTTCAGAGACTACTATGTATGTGGGTACACATATATAAATCAATCTCTCTCCATAAATATTCATATATATGCATATATATTTATCTATATGAATATATAGTCACTTATTACTACATATTGGCTCACATGATTATAAAGACTGAGAAGTTTCATAACCACCATCTGCAAACCAGACATCCTGGAAAGTCAGTGGGTTAGTCTAAAGGCCTGAGAGCCAGAGAGCTAACCATGTAGATTCTGGCCCAAGTCAGAAGGCTTGAGAGACAGGTGCTCTGAAGACTGACTGATGTCCCAGCTCATACAATCAGGCAAAGAAAGAGTAGACAAAGCCTCCCTTTATACCGCCTTTTTGTTTCATTCAGGACTCCATTGGATGATGCCAACCTACATTGTGGAGGGCAATGCGCTTTATTCAGTCTACCTATTCAAATTCTAATCTCTTCCAGAAACACCCTCACAGACACACTCGGAAATAACATTTAACCAGATAATGTGGATGTCCAGATTATCTTGATGTAATCAGGCTAAAGTACAAAATGAATCACAGGAGACAATAAACAAAGATAACACATTTACTTATTTTTCAAATTTTTCATTCAGACATAAGAATATTTACTATCTAATAAATGAAAACAGTATGAATAAGTGCTAACAGGTGAATCATAAAACTTTTCCCCTCTTTATGGGTAATAATAACCTACAGGAATAAGATTTCCAAAGATTCAGAAATATTTTCTTTTCTCAAAGAATTACTTACAATGGCCACCACTGACTAATACCTTTAGGTTTGAGAGCAGTATTAACAATCATTGAATTGTTCAATAAATGTATACATGGATTTTACATGCACTGTGTCATCTTACTTTCTCTGTACTATAACTTCATAAGGTATGCTCTTTTATTTTTAATTTTACAAACCAGAAACTGAGGCAAAGGGTTTAAGCAATTTCCACAAGAACATATACCTTGTACATGTCATATGGCACCAGGATCTGAACATTGGCAGGCAGCTCCAGAATCAGCTTTTAACTACTTCACTACAATATCAAAGCAAAGGCACAGAAAGAATGAAATCAGCTATTTTCTATTTTGGTTTACTACACAAAAGAGAGAACTTTACAAATACTCATAGAGCCAAGTATGCAAATTAATTTGTTTTTTTTTGTTTTTATTTTATTTTATTTTATTTTTTTGAGATGGGCCTGGTTAAGTCTCTAAATTGCCTGAGCTAGGCTTTAGCTTGGAATCCTCCTGTCTCAGCCTCCTAGAATGCTAGGATTACAGCAGTACACCAGTCTTATTGATTTGATATTTAGGACTATATTTTACATCGAAAAAAAAATGTTTTGTTTCCTAATATAGAAAACCATTATCTTTAAGCTATCTGTCCAAGCAGAGTAGAATTATACTCATCCATCAATATTCTCTCATTCTTAATAAAAATAAAATACATGAGAACAATTCTTGGTTAGAAAGTGACTCTACAGGGCCGGTGAGATGGCTCAGCAGTGTAAGCACCTGCCTGGCAAGCGTTACGGCCCAAGTTCAACTCCCGGAACCCACATACGAAAAAAGGGCCAGTGATATCGCTCAGCGGCATGGGCACCTGCTGGCACGTGAGGTCCTGAGGTCGATCCCCGGTACCCACAAAAAAAAGAAAGTGAATCTACAGTCACAAACAAAACTGGCTGGGTCATTTATTATTTCAAAGAATTGAATTAAACAGCAACAAATAATAAGTGTTTCCACTACATGAAGTATGTATGCAAACTTCAAACCACAAAAGAACTATGCTTGACAAATCTATTTTATTTATTTATATTTTTTGTGCTTGGGACAGAACCCAGAGCCTCATCCATCTAAGCATGTGTTCTACCACTGAGCTACACCCTCTGCCCCACACAAATATATTTTAAATGATGGTTAGATTCTCAAGTTAACCTCCTGAACTGGTAATAAACTGGTCTATATAATAACCTTTCAATAAAAAAGAATAAAGAGCAGTAGTTAAAATCTTAGAAATAAAACAATAAACAGTAAATATAAGTATGTGAAATGACAACACATCTTTCATCTCAAATACCTAACACTTGAGGAAAAATAGATTTTGACAGAGAAAGATGATACAGAATGGGAAATTTGAAGGGTCATTTCAGACTTTTTTAGAATTCTAAAAGGTTAGAATAGATTAAAGAATTCAACACTGATTCATTAGTATGGAAACTAAGGACCATGATTCTGCATTATAGCTAATTTCATTTCAGGACAGTTCTGTTGCTATCAAGAACACGTGAAGTGGTTTGATATAGGAAAGGAACTGGGGAGGTGGAGATTAAACTAGAGAGTTTAGGAATGACAGGAGGAAAAGAACTGGGACCTATCATATGAACAGAGGAAAACAATGAAGTCATATCATACAGAATTCAGTTTTGTTTTTTGCTCCTACTATATTTTCTGAGTCTGAAATTAAAATGTGTTATTCTCTACTTATTCTGAAAAACTATCTTAAAATTAAAGATCTCTATCCCAGCATAACGTAAGTTTTCCAGAAAAGGCTCTGAAGCCAATTGTTCCATTCAAATCACAACAGTACCATTTCTTATCTACGTGGACCTAGTTATTTATCTTTCCGTTCCTCAGTATCTATTAAAAAAAAGAGATAAAATACTATTACAGGAATTATTTAAGGACCATGTTAATACATGTAAATCACTTAGAACAGCACCTACAACATTTTAATTGCTCAGAAAATATTACCTTCAGTTATTATTACAATCATCACTACACCCTTTATGACTACTCCTTATCATCCATCATCTGGGATGTATTTTTAATGACTACTCGATAGCTACAAATGAAAACAGGTTGTGCAACCCACAGTTTAATCTTTTGCAAACCAAAGTAACTAAAAGTTATTTCTGTTATTAATCAAAAACAAAAAATTACATTAAAATCACTCAAATGTTGATGATTATAAACACTTTGATTTTTAGAAATATTAGATGGCTGAATATTAACTTTTTCAATGAAATTTCATTGAAACTTCTTCAGTGAATATTTCAAACGAGTTTTCTGAGTTTCCTCCAAATTACTCCACTCAAATTTTATAGAAACTGAGACACTACAAAATTTCTATTTCTAGTGAATACAAATTGCTCATTCCTACCATTCTTTACATCTAATTATAAATCAATCTAACCTATAAGCCCTTTTCCATGATTAACATGAAAGTGGTCTATAATCTTTGAAATTCACTTATGATTAAAAAAACTTTTAACAAATGATCAGTACAAAAAGAGCTATCTTAATCAGGAAAACTTAATCAGAAAAATTAGGAAAATCTACAAAAGCTTACAAATATCTTACTTAATTATGAATATTAAAGGCTTTGACCTAAGATCAGGGAAAAAAACCCTGTCATTCATAGTTGACAATAATTGTGTATGTAGAAAATCCAAAACAATTAACATATATAACTATTAAAATTAATAAGTAGCAAAGTCACAATATACAAAACATTCAAAATTAAAGTTGTATTTCTATTTGTCGCAACAAAAAATTTGATACTTTTGTGTTATGAGCTGAACTGTTTCCCTCCAAAATTCATAGGATTCAATACCTCAGGATGTGACTGTACAGTATTTCTTAAATGCAGGGGGTACATTCCAAGACTCCCAGTAGATGTCTGTTAAATAAAAGCTCTACTGAACCCTAAATCCCCTGTTTTTTCCTATGCATACATATCTATGATAAAGTTTAGCTTATAAATTAGACATAGTAAGAGATTAGTAATGATGCCTATAACTGTTCTATTAAAATAGTAACTTCTAAAATATAACCACCAAATTATACTACAATAAAAGTTACATGAATATATTCTCTCTCTCAATATCTTTTTCTACTTTCTTCTTTTCACTTGAAAGAAGAACACTATACAAAATGTACATAATGCAAAATGTATACTATACATAATATACAAAAGGCCAGCATCACCGCTTAGGCTTTAAGCCATTAAAAAAGAAAAAGAAAAATGGAAGTTTTACTAACTAAACCAACTAAAAACAACGTCTAACAGGCAGGTAACATGTATATAGCATGGATACAAGGAACAAAGGGATGATTCGTGACCTGGCTGGGAGAGGTTTCACTATGCTACTTAGAATGCCATGCAATTTAAAACTTATTATTTCTGAAATTTTCCATTTCTGCTTGAATGTGGTTAACTGAAACCATGGAAAATGAAAAGGGCATATGGGTAAGAAGATAAAAGGGGACTACTGTACTTGGAGGTAGGGCCTTTAAAGTAACAATTAAGGCATACTGAGGTTAGATGGGTGGGCCCTAATCCAATATGACTGCAGTCACTATAAGAAATTATGATATAGATACATTCATCTGCACAGAGGAAAAGTAGGTAAAGCCACAGGGAGAAAAGAGACTATCTAACAACTAAAAGGGGAGATCTCAGAATGAAACAAACTCTACAGACATGTTAATCTTGGACTTGTAGGTTCTGGAACTCTGAAGAAATAAATTTGCTATGTAAGGTATCTCATTTGGGGTAATTATTATAGTAGCCTGAACAAACTAATACACTAGTGTCAAAAAACACTCAGAAGAAATATGTGCATGAATTCTACATAGTAAACATCAAAACTTTATAGAGCGGGGTTAAAAAGAAAGCCCAAATAAATGTAAGTCACTACAACCAGGGAATGAAGCCTCAGTATTCTAATGATGTCAATTCTCAAATTCATCTATAGATTCAAAGAAATCCCAATCAAAATCCCAGCAGATTATTTTTGTACAAACTGGTAGTTTGATTCTAAAGCAGCTAAGAATAACCACAACACTTTAAAAAGAACAAAGTTGGAGGACTGACACTATCAGATAACAGGACTTATTATCAAGCTATACTAATTTAAAAAGTGTTATAATGATACAAGAAGAAACAAATGAACCGATGGGGAACAATAACACATATGTGGGCATTTGATTTATGAGAAAAATTAGAAGGCAGTACAATGGAGTCTTTTCAGAACACAGTACTGAGACAAATGAAATCCTTTTGGTGGAGAAAATGAGTCTGTACCGCTAGCTCACATAGTACATGATTTCAGGTGCACATCAAATGTGTAAGTAAACAGTAACTTCTAAAATACAGTATAAGAGAATCCTTCCATTTCCTTAAACAAGACATAAAATGCCTTATCTAATTTCACAGGAAAAAAACTGATAATTTGAATTATTTTACTATTGAAAATAGTAGAATACTTTTCTTTCTTTTTTTTTTATGTGGGTACTGGGAGTCGAACTAAGGGCCTCGTGCTTGCCAGCAGGCACCTGTGCCACTGAGCGATATCACTGGCCCTTTTTCTTCTTTATGTGGGTACCGGGAGTTAAACTCAGGACCTCGTGCTTGCCAGGCAGGCGCTTATGCCGCTGAGCCATATCACTGGCCCAGTAGAATACTTTTCTAACACAAAATAAGATATTTGCAATGTATCTGTCAAGTGACTTATATAAAAAATGCAAAGAAGCCCTACAAATCAGTCCGAGAGAGACAACCAAACAGAAAAATGGGCTTTTGGTTTGCCTAGGCACTTTCTCAAAAGAACACCAAAATAGTAAACATAAAAAATTTTCAATCTCACCAGAGAAATGCAAACTAAAATCATGATGCATAACATTATACCAGACCAACTAACATTTACTTACAAAAAAAAAAACCAACCTGGCAATGCTAAGTGCTGACAAGGAAATAGAGCAACTGAAATTCTTATACATTGCTGGCAAGAGTGTAAACTGCTATGTCTGTTTTGGTAAACTGCGTAACAGAACCTACCAGAGCTGAATATATGCATACCCTTTGACCTAGCAATTTGACTCCTGTATGTCTTCCTAACAGAAACAGGAAGATACATCTGCCTGACGATATATACAAAAATATTCATAAAAGCACTTTCTGTAATAGCCTCAAAATGGAAAAACCTAATTGAGCATCAATAATATGACCATCAACATAGTATTTCAACAGGACATTATTCTACAATAAAAGGTCACAAATTACTTCTACATACTAACACAGAAGTAGGTAACAGACACAGAATCAAGCAAAAGAAGCCAGACATAATTTATAAATGTTATGATTCCAACTATATCAAGTTTAAGATCAGGCAAAAATAATCTATGGTGCCTGAAGCCAGGATAGCAACTGCCTTTTAGGTAAGGGAAAGTGGTGACTCAGAGTGGGTACCAGAGGATTTCTAAGGGGCTTTACTGTATAAAACTTTGAAGCCATAAACTACACAAAAGTTTTTAAGTAAACATTTTCATGAAGTATTAAAGACCATAGAAAAGAGTATCAAAGTGGATACCTGATATATACTGTACTTAGAAACAGAAGCTGTTACCTACCCATAGCTACTTCTCCAGCTTGTTCACATATCACCCTCTAATTTCACTCTGGGAACCACAGCCAGTGATTTAATCTCACTCTTACACCACTCACAAGGCTGCTCTACTTCCTGCCACAGGCCTTTTCTCAATCCCATCTCTGATACTGAAATAGCCTTCCTGTTGGCACTTACATAGATGCTGCCTGACCAGAAATACCTCTTACCCTGAAGCCTCACTTCAAGATGTTTTCTTAATCTTTGACCAATTTAAAGACATTCTCATGGCCTCTTGTACTTTTCTTTTGAATCACTCGTCATACTTGCAATTTTATGTTTTTGATGACTTATTTGATTGTTTGTAGACACAAATAGCTAATTATGTAATTAATTAGTAATTAACAAAGACATTAATTAATAAATTCTAAGCAGATGCTCATAGTGAATCTCTTTTTGCTAACCATTCAATTCCTAGCAATGAGTATAAAACCTGCCACACAAAAAGCATTTAACAAATATTTGTAAAACGAATAAAAGGAAATACAATCTAATCAAACTAAAAAAAAAGAAATACACACTAGTGAGCATTCCTTTCTGCTTAAATTTTAATTTTTGTTGGTGGTAGACAGTGAATTTCCACCTTTTTGCACATTTTGGAAACTATTATGATATCAAGATACATTTTCTAGCAGAGTTAGAATCAGCTCTAAAACATGTTCCTCTTTTACAGAGCAAATTCATTTGCCCAAAGGGGATAACTCTCCATCATCAAAAGTTGGAAAAGCAATGTTCTATAATATGGCTAATTCACCAGCAGTTAAAAAAAAAAAAAAAACACACACCCTCTTTTAATTAGTCTCTCTACTCTGGGGGATATGAGAGACTACCAACTCCGACAACCTAAAAGTTGAATCAATCTGCCCTAGAATGAAAAGAAAAGGGTTATCCAATATCACAGTTAAAAATAAAATCAAGGCACAAAATGGACCTAATTCAAACTTACTTAGTTATTATCTAATGTCATTCCAAAATTATTTAACAAAAGTCACAGATATTTAAAAGAGAATTACTATGCAACTAATATTACCTAATACTACAAAAATGATTATAACAGTTTAGGTATACAAAATACCACACAAAATAATGATAACAAACCAAAAAAGCATTCTCAGTCTGTTACTGAGCTGTACTCTTCCTTGTTCAATACTAGAACTCCTACACAATATTACTTTTCCACAAACTTTACTTTCTATAGATTGAGTAGACCCAAGACTATTAAGCACAGCACCATGCAAATTCATATTTGAATAGCACCTTCCCTCCACTAAGTACAAAATGTCTCTCAGTTCAGAAGTGAAAAAAAGTATGTATGCTCTTTTTTTTTTTTTTTTTGTGGGTACCGGGGGTCCACCTCAGTACCTCGCGCGCCAGCAGGCACCTGTGCCGCTGAGCGATATCACCGGCCCTTTTTTCGTATGTGGGTTCCGGGAGTCGAACTCGGGCCCTCGCGCTTGCCAGGCAGGCGCTTACACCGCTGAGCCATCTCACCGGCCCTAGTATGTATGCTCTTAACACTATTTCAAATCTCTTTCTCACCATAGCCCAAAGTGTTTATCAGCTCTCAAAGGGGCTTGCCCTGAAATTGATCCAGACTGATAAAATGTTAAAAAATAACAACAAAATATTCTCAAGCTCATATCCCTTGTTTTCAACAAGTAATGAGCTTACATAGGTACTAGTTTCTCTCCTATCTCCCCTTCATTCCTTCTTCCCTACTCTCAGTTTTAAGCCAGGTGTGATGGTGCACATCTGTAATCCCGGCACTTGGGAAGCTGAGGCAAGAGGATCACCACAAGTTCAAGACCAGCCTGGGCTACTGTGGTGGATTGACAATTGGTGGTCAACTTGTAAAACCCAGCTGAATTGAATCAGCGTGGTGCCTGGTGTGGAGGGCCCACCTGAGGACTGTTGCCAACAACATAAAAAGGAGAACTGGAGAGGAAGAGTTGCTGCTGTCGGTTCTCCTTGAGGAGCTTGTCACGCTGGCTTTCCTGATAGGAACTTGGCTGTTCTCATCATCGGAGGAGCTC
This sequence comes from Erethizon dorsatum, assembly GCA_028451465.1. NCBI lineage: Eukaryota > Metazoa > Chordata > Mammalia > Rodentia > Erethizontidae > Erethizon > Erethizon dorsatum. Next base: position 44,419,506 of record CM051823.1, read on the forward strand.
GGGACCTCACTGTTGCTGAGGATGGCTGTGGTGACTCTCGGGGGAGCTCCGGTTCTTACTCTGAGCGTCGCTTCCTGGCTCCGGGGCAGATCCCTCAGCCTGCTGGCACAGATCCTTCATCCTGCTGGTGCAGACTTTCTAGCTTCCACCACTGACCTTTGGGCCTTCCCGATGCAGATCCGTGAAATATACTTGCATGAGACATTGTTGTGGGCCCTAGGCCTTCAGTTGGATTCGTGGAGGCATTGCCATGGGCTCTAGGTCTTCAGCTGGACTCATGCTGGACACTGCTGTAGGATCCAGGCCCTCAGCTGGATTCTTTGGATCTTTAGTGTGTGGACAGATTTCCTGCACTCTTTTGTATATGACTCTTCGGGTGACTATTACAAAATAACTCTATAAGTTATGTGTCCTGTATTGTATTGTTTCCCTTGCAAACCCTGACTACAACAGCTACACAGTGAGTTCAAGCAAGCCTGCTTTACAAAGCAAGACTCTGCCTCAAAAAGCCTAAATAAATAAATAAATAAATAAATAATTTCCTAAGATAAAAAATAATTTTCTTATTCTTTGAATACCTTAAGAAACAGATTATTATAAAGATTATCATGTGGTTACTAAAGCATAAAATAAGTTTATCCAGGTCTTTTCCAGTCCTGTTGTTATGGCTTAGATCCAGATGTCCTTCCCAAGCACATGCACTCATAGGTGGGACTTTTGGGAGTGACTGGATCATGGATGACACTCAATTAGGTAATTGATTGCTTTAGTGTAAGTGTGAGTGTGGATGATAGACCTACTGAAGAGGAAAGACCCACCCAGGATGTGAGTGCACCAACAAAAAGGCATGTGGCATGGATGGAATAAAAAGGGAAAGAAGAAGGAAGTCTCATGGCTTCTTGCCTCTCCTGCCATGAACTATTTTTCCTGCCATGCCCCTCTGTCATGCCACCTTGCCTTGGAGTCAACCAACTACAGACTGAAACCTTTAGAACTATAAGACAAAATAAACCTCTCTCTTCCTTTAACTTGTGGGTGTCAGGAATTTTGTCCCAGCAATGAAAAAGTAACTAAATCACCTGTCTTTCATCCCATCCCTCATCTCCTCACCTCCCAGTAAGTGCAGTTAAGAAATGACTGCAAGTGGAAGGTACTTGCTTCCATCTTGATAGGAATAAACCATTATACACTAGGACTGGACACAATATGATCCTTAATGGTTCCTATATAACTCCAAGCCAACAAACACTTCTTAATACATTGCACCTTTGACTGACACCACTGCCCACCTGGGCCTTGCACAGCAACCCATGCAGGCAGCAGGAGGACAGAGGAACTACATGTCCTGGGCCTAATAACAGCAATGTCCACCCAGGCCCTATGCAACCTGTGAGGGAGAGAAGGAGAGAAGCCAAACTACCAAATCCAAGTCAGCTCTGCTCCTGGGTTCTCCACAGCATAGGACAGCAGAGGTAACAACCAAAAGACCAACACCCAGGAGGAGAGTTTCACTCCAGGATTAAAGTGTTACCCTACCACAAAGACTGGATGAGACAGCCCTGGGAGACAAACTTGGAGAGGGTGAGAGCTAACCAGGATCTCCTGGGAGGCCTGGCCTTAAGCCAGGAAGATCACAAGGCCTGCATTCTGCCAGTGGGTATAATTTACAAAGTGGGGGAGAAGGAGAAGGCATTTAGCCCAGTGGTATGCTTCAGCCCTTGTACCACTGCCTACATCCAGCAGAAATTAGTGGTGTGAATGACTATAGGTCAATATATGGGTGGTCTAAGTGTCTTCTTTAAAATCATAGACCTCTTTGTTCTGGTAAGGGCAATTCATGAGTGGTTCTTAGGGTTGCTCAATAACCAGTTGATATTTGATGCCACTGTGACTACTGACATAACTACTATAGCCAATGTGACACAGCATTGTGTTCAATTGGCTGTCTTTTCATGCCAGTATTTGGATTACCTAGGGGTCATAAACAATAGTGATGCTCACTACTGAAGCACTGGGCATTGGGTCAATAAAGATGCAAACCCCAGCACAGAAAAAAAAGAAAAAAAAAAAAAGATAGAAGCAGGAAAAAACAAGGCAACAAAATGCCTCCCAAAACTCCCAATATCCCCGAAACCAATTCAGGAGTCTTAAGGGGAGGAAGTCATAAGTCACATAACAGAAACCTCTGAATGGGTATTAATAGAGGTAGAACAGTTCAATAAGGTGCTTAGCAAATTTAAAGAACATATAATTAGTCAGATAATGAGCCCAGTGAAACAAATAATCAGCCAGTCTAGAGAAGACACTAATAAAAATCTAGTGGAACTAAAGGAAGACATGCAGAAGATGAATGCTCAGCATAGAAAAGAATAGGAATCCATAAAAAAAACTTTCAAACATAAATCCAGGAAATTAAAAATATGATTGCAAGTATAGGTAGCAGAAGCAACCAATGTGAAGACTGAGTGTCAGATTTAGAGGACAGAGCTGTGATCAATAATCAATTAATGAGAGATACTTTGAAAACAAAAAGAAAATATGAAAAATGGATACAACAAGGCTAGATGACTCAAAGAAAAGTAATACAAAAGTAATTGGAATTAATGGGGCTTATGCCTCCACTTTGGCTGTGCTAGCTATTTGGAGCTGTCTTACATAAAATTGGAAAACAGGGTGACATACCTCACTTCCAGTTAAGTTTCCAGTCTAGCAGACAGTCATATTAAATGGTTCTGCTTGCTAAGATAGGATTCTTTCTAGCCTCCTGATGGAATATTGTCTACTTCACTATTTTAAAGGGTTTCTCCAGTCTCCATCTCTTCCCAGTGCATTTTACTCAGGTCAGATAGATTTCTTACAATATGGTACAGTGCCACCTATAACCACCATGCATTTCACGGTCTTGCTTTCTGGGAGTCTCCTTCTCTGTCTCACCTTGGAAAGATTGCTCTGTGTGAATATGGATAGAGACAACATTGTGATCTCTTCTAAAAACTGCACCTGAACAGTATAGAGATCTTTCGGTTTCTGAGCCAGAGACTGAAGACCATAGGGGAATTTAAAAGTGTTTTCTTCTTTTGAATAAGTGGGGCCTATTTTATTTGATGACATAAAGAATGTATAGACCTTCAATATTTCTAAAATAATGTATTAGGTATTTTATTTATAATTCTTAAACCAAACTGAAGCAATTAAACAAAAAAGAGTAAAATAGAGACTGGAAATAAGAGCACTTGTGATCTAGATGTATGAAAAAGCTATATATAAAAAAGAGAGCATTTTAAGACAACTGGTATTAAGTCCTGCATAACTTTTATTAATAGCTCTGCAAGAGCTAGCGGAGGAGAGGAATTTAAAAATGTGCTCGAGGAAAAACAGAGTTGAGCTTTTCTAGTTTCTGCCAGTTGGATATGTACAGTGTATTTAGTAAACACATTTATGGTACTTTGGCTCGATCAGAGAATAACAGAAAATATTGGAGATATGGGTAAGACCCAATAATAAAAAGGCTTATAGAAGTCAGTATACTTTTAGGGTGGAAGATATGCAATATGGAATTTTAGGAAAATTAAAGTGGTAATTGTTTATGACATGAAATAGTTCAAATTAGAGTTATGAAACAAGTATGACAGGAATGCAGATGGATGTCAATTTGCTCATTCTTTTAGTAATTATTGAATATTTACTGTGTGTCAGTTTTTCACTGACTACAGAAGCAAGTGTGTATTCCACCTTTGAAGAGAACATAGTGTAGTCAGAAAAACTGACATATACACCAGAAATTCCAGTTAAATGTGTGGACTATTATAACAGGAGCATATTTGAAGCCATTATTCATAACTGAGAGACCAGGGAAAGCTTCTCATAGGTGACATTTCAATTGGGAATTGAAACATAAGCAAGAATTCACGAGAAAGTAAGCAGAAAGCACCCCAAAAAGAAAGAAAATAAGGATTGAAGATTTAGGTGACAGTAGTGGCAGCACAGCTGGTCTAAAGACAGAGAAGGAAATGACACTATGTATGATGTCATTATATGTACAAAAAAGTGAGTCACTGTAATTTGAGCTAGATCAATGCTTCTCAGAGTATGGCCCCCTGACTGGCAGCATCCATAGCACCTGGGGACTAATTAGAGATATAGATTCTCAGATACGCCTTCAGACCTATAGTCAAAAACTGGAACCTGCAACCTGATTTGCAATATCACTAAGTGCTTTTGTTGCCTTTGAGGCAATAAGTTTGAGCACTATTGCTCAACTGAACAAAAATCAACAAAGAAATATCCAAGTTGGGGCCGGTGAGATGGCTCAGCAGTTTAAGCGCCTGCCCGGCAAGCGCGAGGGCCCGAGTTCGACTCCCGGAACCCGTATACAAAAAAGGGGCCGGTGATATCGCTCAGCGGCATGGGCGCCTGCTGGCGTGCGAGGTCCTGAGGTCGACCCCCCGGTACCCACCCAAAAAAAAGAAATATCCAAGTTGAACCAAACCTTGCAACAAATGTACTTGATATATACAATGTGCCACCCGACAACAGAATACACATTCTTTTTGGCTGCACACAATATCTTTTCTAAGAGATCACATTCTAGCTATTAAAGCATGCCTAAAGAATCGAAATTCTGCCATGCATATTATCAGATCACAGTGCAATGAAACTAAAAATCAATAGCAAAAGAAACCACAGAAACTATGCAAATATATGCCAATTAACACATTCCTGAATACTCAATGGGTCACAGAGAAAATAAAGGAAGAGTTCAGACAGTTCCTAGAATTAAATGATGATGCCTGTACAATATATCAGAACTTACGAGATGCAATGAAAGTAGTCCTATGAGGGAAGTTTATAGCTGTGAATGCATATATCAGAAAAACAGGAGGAGCCCAAATTAATTAATGATGCATCCCGAGGTCTTACAAACCAACAATCCAAATCCAGAGCTTGTAAAAGGAAAGAAATTACAAAGATCAGAGCGGAAATCCACAAAATGGAGACTTAAAAAAAAAAAAAAAAAGGAATTGAAGACCTGGTTGTCTGAAAGAATAAATAAAACAGACAAACCTTTAAACAATCTTACGAAAAAAAGGAAAGAAAAGATGTAAACCAATGCAATTAGAAATGAAAAAAAGTGAAATCACCAGCAAAATCAAGAAAATTATTAGCAACTACTTCACAAATATATATGCCAAAATATTGGAGAACTCAAAAGAAATGTAGAAACTCCTAGATACATATGAATTACCAAAACTGAATCTAGAAGACTTAAAAATCTTGAACAATCCAGGAATAGACAATGAAATTCAAGCAAAAAAAACCCCAAAAAACAAACAAACAAACAAAAAACAAAAAACAACCCTATCAACTAAGAAAAGCCAAGAACCTGATGGATTGATTCACAACAGAATTCCACAAGTTCTACAAGATCTTCTGGGAAGATCCAACACCAATACTTCTCAAACTAATGAAAATGAGAGGGAAAAAGTATTTCCAAAATCATGTTCAGAGGTAACATTATCCTCATCCCAAAAGCAGAAAAGGATGCAGTCAAAAATGAGAACTATAGCCAATTTCATAATGAACATAGAAGCAAAAATCCTTAAGATAGTGGCAAATAGAATGTGACAAATTTTCAAAAAGACCACACACCATAACCAAGCAGACTTCATCCCAGGGATGCAAGGATGGTTCAACACACACAAATCAATAAATGTAATTTATCACATAAACAAAGGCAAGAACAAAAACTCATGGTCATCTCAACAGATGTAGAAAAAGCCTTGACAAAATCTAACATCCATTCATGATTAAAAAAAAAAAAAAAAAAAAAAACGGAGCCAGGGATATAGCTTGTGGCACAGCACCTGCCTGGCAAGCTCGAGGTCATGAGTTCGATTCCTGGTACCAAAAAAAAAAAAAAAAAAAACCTGAAGAAAATAGGTATAGGTCTTTATCTCAACATGATAAAAGCCATTTATGATCTACCTACTGCCAACATCATATTAAATGGAAAATAGCTGAAAGCCTTTCTTTTAATATCAGGAACAAGACAAGGTTGTCCATTATCACCAATCCTGTTCAACATAGTTCTCAAAACATTAGCCAGAACAATCAGTCAAGAGAAAGAAATAAAAGGGATATGTGTAGGAAACAAAAAGTCAATGTATCACTATTTGTAGATGACATGATCCTTTACTTACAAGACGCAAAAATTTCTACCAAAAGACTCCCAGAGTTGATAACCAAATTTAGCAGTGAAGCAGGACACAAAAGAAACACACAGCTAATCATCTTAAAGGAGTTGGCATATTTTTCTAAATTCAGTCCTATCATTAATGAGAAACATTTTCATTTTGGTTCTATCATATTTTCCCCGAGTAATGATTTCATCAGTATGGGCCATAAGTATCATAATCACTCCTATGATGCTGAAAGGATCTTACACCAGGAAGACAGTGATTGGTTCTACCTCGCTCAAAGGTTTCCCATTCTGTTTTGAGCCTTACATTTTCAATGATCTGAATCGTGTTGAAACAGTCAATGATCTGGTCATTGATAACTAACTATATTCTCACCTTCACCTTGCGAATATTTTCAGTTGACTAACAAGGAGTTCAATATGATCCAAGTCAATTTAATTTGATAGCAGTTACTTTTTCTTAGAATTACAATTGCTGACAATGCAGCCTGGTATCAAAGAAAATGGGAATGTTGAGGCTGTTTTTAGAAACAGTTATATGATTTAAATAGTAATTCAACCTATCATTTTACAAGCAGTGTGAGTTATTTTACTGTACATTTGTTCACATGAAGGCCAAATTCCCATTGTTTACTGGCATTTATTTATTCATTAAATGATAACCAGGCTACTAAAAATTGGGCAAGGCATCATGCCCACTCAAACCTATATCTTCCAACACTGTGTTTCTATTAGGAATAAACTGCAGGCAAACAGGTTTTAATATGGACTCCTTTTTTATGAAAATTATTTTTTGTGGTACTGGGGATTAAGATAAATTTTTATTATTAAACAAAATGGTACCTAGCTTAATTAGGCAATATATGAATTTCTCCATTTAAGATTGCCCATTTATACTTTCACTTTTTCCATGTTATACTGCTCATTCTCTTTTTCACAAGATATTGCCCTTAATGTCATCATAATAATCAATAATAATAATACTATGGAAAAAATGGCAGAAATCTCTTTTCATATTTATATCACTTTCTATTGTAAACCATCTCTTATTAATATTATATTTCTTTACTTTTTTAGCAGTGATATTCATGAATGTCAGAGTAGCTCTCCTGTTAGCATTAGGGTTTAACTTTGTCAGATATTCAATTACTTCACAAAACTGCTGATATAGAATCAATTTCTGACTTGTGAAATACTTCCGAGGAATCTTCATTATGTTTCAAATAGAAGAAACCTACAGAAAGGTAACTGCTTATTACAATTTTTCTTCTATTTCCTGGTGAAAAAAAGGTTTAATCTCTGTTATGCACACAAATAAATATTTTAGGGACTACTGAGCTGATCTGAGTGCTTGAAAGTAAATGCAATTTTTTTTGACTTTTTGTTCTTTTATTTTTGTTTTTAAGAAGTACAGCAGAAATGTCCCTGAAAGTTTAACCACAAAATAATATTATGAGCATATTTTTGTTTCTTCATTAAGAAGCTTCAGAAATACATACTATTATATTTAATAAGTATTACATTTATTGAAAATGAGTAGAAAGCCATTCTGGTTTTAATTTTATTCATACACAAAAGTGGCTATATTTTAAAACAGTTCTGAGTTTTCCTAGTCAGGATAAAATGGACTATTCAGTGTGTCAAAGTTGCCCTCAATCCTGACTTTAATTCATCCAATTTAAGGTTACCACCCAGGGCCGGTGAGATGGCTCAGCGGCGTAAGTGCCTGTTTGGCAAGCACGAGGGCCTGAGTTCGATTCCCGGAACCCACATACGAGAAAAGGGCCAGTGATATTGCCCAGTCGCATGGGCACCTACTGGTGTGTGAGGTCCTGAGGTCGACCCCTGGGACCCACAAAAAAAAAAAAAAAAAAAGGTTACCACACAACACTTTCAACAGAAGCTCAATTTTAATCATTTAGATGGCAGATATTCATAACTTGACTTTCATCTCTGAGATAAATGACCTCAAATTATTTTTCTTACCAGGAAAACTACAAAATAAACGACTAAACAATACTCAGTATATGGTAGATAAACTTATTTCTTGAATGTCTGTATACACAAGTTAATAATTTTAAATGCCACCCTGGACTGGTCTGTATTTATAATTAAGATATGACTACTATTGAGCAAATGATCAGAATAGATAACTCTCAAAACAAGATACACAAATGGCCATCAAGTATGAGAAAATGTTTCACATCATTAGTCATCAGGTAAATGCAAATTAAAACCACAATGAGATATCATCTCACTCTAGGTAGCATGGCTATAATAAAAAAGTCTAAAAAAATGCATGTTTCTGAAGACAGGGGGGAGGGGTCTCTGCACACTGTTGGTGAGAACGTAAATTGATACAGCTATTATGGAAAACAGTATGGGCGTTGCTCAGAAAACTAAAACCAGAAGTCCAATAGGACCTAAGATTTCCACTACTGGGTATATATCTGATGGAAATAAAGTCAGTATGTCAAAGAGGTATCTGTACTCCCAGGTTTATTATGGCACTAATTACAATAGCCAAGATATGCAAACTGAAGTGCCCAGCCTTAGATGAAAGGATTTAAAAATGTGATAAACACACTATAGAATATTATCCAGCCACAATGAATGTTGTCATTTGTGGTATAGATTTGAAATATATGTCAAGTGAAATAGGGCACATACAAAAAGAAAAATACTGCATGTTCTTGCTTATATATGGAAGCCAAAAAGTTTGTTTCACAGAAATAGAATAGTGATCACTAGAGGCTAAGAAGGGAGAAACGGTAATGAAAGGTTGGATTACAGGTTCCAAATTATAGTTACATAGGAAGAGTAAGGTCTAATGTTGCTGATGAATAAGGTCTACAGCACAGTAAAGTGATTATACTTCCAACAGTTTACAATACATTTTATAAAGAAGCAGAAAAGAGATTTGAAGTTTCTTACCACAAAGAAATGTTTAAGGAGATGAAAATGAGAATTACCTTTACTTGTTCTTTATATTTGTATGTCTGTATCAAAATACCGTACTATGTGCCATTATACAGATACAAATATGTATAATTATATGTAAATTAAAATAAATAAAATATAGCCATTATATCAGAACCAAGATGTCATAGAAATTTCTAATCACCATTCCCCTATTTAACAAATAATTTCCCACTTAGTGATTTGTTTTATACTGATGAATCCAAACAATAAGCAGTTCATTTCTCAACAGTTAAAGAATACTAAATACTTAACTTTGGGTTTCTTATATATACTTCAATCTCCTTTTCCTTTTTTCTTAAGTATCATTCTAAATACTTAAAATTCTCTTCAAATAATGTTATTACTTCCCTCATGCTCAACCATCTGAAGTAAATCATTTTGTCTCTGAGATCATAAAAATATTATCTCAGAGATAAGATGATCACTCTGTTTATCATTCTGTTTCTTACCTCTAAACATACAAATATTCTTCTGTCCAGAGCTAGCCTACAACCTGTGTTCTTCATGTCATCACTTCTGAATCTTTCTGGATCTTGTTTAATTTTTGCTTTCTAGACCCATGCCTTTAATACTTCAATTTATTTCTTTATTCAATCTCATCTTACAAAATTCGTACTGATTAGCCATCACTTCCATCTTAACAAAAGACTTCATTAAAAAAAAAAAGACATTCTCTCTTTTCTTTCTCAACTCTAATGGTAACACTATTTTAATTCACTAAATCCTCTCAGCAACTCTATGAGGTAGGCAATTTTTATCTCCATTGTACAGAACAGAAGGCTGAGGCACAGTGAGAACTGGGAAACCAGATACCACAGCCTAATTCTTTTGTACTGTACAACACCATCCTTGGGGAAGCTTACCTTTTTACATTATTTTGATTATTTATTATATGCTAATGCCCTCTACTATCAATTTATCCAGTCTTGATTTCTCCCTTTAAACATTACAACCTCCTATTTCCAGATACTTTAATAATCTCGATATACTCAAAAAAAGTTAATCTCCATTTCTCCTCCCTCTAGCTCTCTACATTACTATAAAATACAAATTAGTTATTTTCCTTAACTTACAAACTTTCAGTGACTCCATCAATTATGAAATAGAGTCTCCAAACTCCTCAGCAAGGCATACAATGCTTTTCACAACCTCCTCCCAAATTAACTTCTGCCTCTTCCCTCTTTCCTGCCTTATACATATAATAAAGTCAAAACAAACTGTGAGAAGTATGTACCATACTTTTTCACATCCCCATGCTGCATATAAAATGTTCTAGCAGTCTAAAAAGTCATCCATCATCTCTTGATGAATCATTACTCATTTGTATTTCCCCAAGTACTCATCATGTTGCCTTCCCCAGGTAAAAACTAATCTCTCTCTCTCCTATATTCTCACAGCATTTGTTCCAAAAAAAAAAAAAAAAAAACAGCAAGCAACAAAACTCTTATCATCACAATATAATACTGTACTGTCATTAGTAAGCTAGACTATGAACTCCAAGAGATATGAGTCATTCTTTTATTGATATCTGTATCCTATATCCAGAAAAGTCATTCACATTTGATGAATGGATGGCTGTAGTTCTTTAATATTCATAATCAATATATCCTGGACAGAGAAAGATAAATTAACACATCACAGGAGATATCATAACTTTAATTAATCATTGCTTGCCCATGAAATGCCTAAAAACTTAGCAATGTATAGAAGATATTTTTGTTTAATTGTTAATGCAAGTATAGATCATCTTTTTTATAAAGGCCAGTGAACAAAGAACTCTACCCTATATATTCTTTGAGGAAATGATAAAAGACATGAAGATAATAAAAGCAGACGCTAGGGCTGTGTTCAGGCCACAAAACTTCAGCGTGAGTAGCTATCAAATTATAAATATTACAAAATATGCCCATGAACCAGTGAAGATAGTCTCTCTCAAGAGTCCTAACTACATTAATTTCTACATATATAAAATATTTTGGCATTGGTATGACACAGGCATATCTCTTACCAAATGATTTATCAAATTAATTTCTAAATTACAAACACATCATACATGCATGCTCAACTGCGTATAAGTGTGAGAGGACTGAAGCTGTCTCACTCAACCGCAAGTGTGGGAAAGGCACTGCTTATTTCTGCTTAGAGGAGTAAAGGTAAACTACATAAGTAGATCTTTAAAGAAAAATTGAACAAGACAGCAATGTGATTTCCACTAAGTTTTAAATGTTTCCTTTGCAGGCATTTCCTCTTAATTCTACAGAAAAAAAAAAAAATGCACAGGTTCAAAATGAGAGACGATGAGAGGAATGCAAAGTTGCACAAAGAGGAGTAATAATGATAACGAAGCAATCTGGTTATTTAAGTTACAATGAGCTCAATTAAATTTGTCTTATTTATTTAAAAGCTGTTGAATATCTCATTAAGCATTGTTCCATAATTTATATTAAACTCTTTTTTTTCTTATATTAAACTCTTACTTTCAACATTCTCTGACTGAATTTAATGATGTGAGTGGTTTTGAGTGATTCTGATCCTGAAGTCTCTGCTTTGCCTGTACTCCATAGGCTGACTTGAAATTTAGAGTTCAAAATAATTCAACATTTAATACATGTAATGAAAAATTACACCTGAGTCAGTCACCAGAACACAAAAGCAACATTAATATTGCTGTTGTAGACTAAACAAAAGCAGAAGTCGTCAGTCTTTAAAACTTTTACTGTTTTTCTAGCCTCAAACAGGAAAAGCATTTTGAAAATACAGGGCTCATTAAAGAAGCCCTTGCAACTACTGTTGAAATTCAGAGTTTTTGCCTTATAGATGGAACTCTAAGAACAGATTAATGACTATTCTTATTTATGCTTGTCCGTACTTTAGGATTTTATAATCTAAAGAGAACAGCTGACATTTGACATCACAAAGTTTGACATTGCAAACTTCATACAATCTGTCAACTTACTAACAAGTTCAAGACACAAAAAGAGAAATAAAACTGTGATTTGTCAAAGGAGAAAATTTATCATGTATAGTTCATTTTTCGTTCTGCATCACAAAGTTTATATTTTATCTTATTTTGGACCTATAGCTTAAAAATAAAATGAACAGTTGTTTAAAAATAATCAAATATTAATAACAAAAATACTTGAACAAAAACAAATTTCTAGGAACGCTTTTTAAATAATTTAGAGATTGAAAAAGAGCTATTTATATACTTTTCTACATTAACAAGGGGGCAGATAATAATGACGGCTTGTATGACAATATCGTCTTTGTTAGTTTTCTCTCAACACAAGTAAAGATTTCCTGATTACAAGTTTGTAATTTAAGTCAACTGAAAAGATTTCTGGGGAAGGGAAACAAAGAAGAGTCTGAGTACTGGCATTTAAGTGCACTGTGTTACCTAAGTTTACTCTTCACTGTGGGACACTGTAAATAAGAGTGTCTCTGACTTCTACTGCCCATGCTAGGTCATGACCTGAACTCACGGAACTGGTGTAAAAGAGAAAGCTGTGTTCCAGTCTTGATTCACGTGCTCCTCTGCTGCACCTTCAGGATCCTGTAACCACACAGGGCCCACAATGAAGTGTTCCCTCTGTACTATAGCTCACTGTCATGATTCTTAAACAGTTGCTTTTTTATTGTAATGAGCCAATTATGAGCCAGTCACTCAAGCAGTCATTAACAATAGATTTTTTTAATTGCATTTTTAATGAATTTTATTTTGGATAAAAGCCCTTAAAAGTACCTATGGCAAAGGGTAATCATACATTGAATTAACAGCAAAATCTGTTTAATAATGACTTGTCTTTTATTTACTACAACAAAATAAATTCCAGTTAGAGTGCTAAAAAATTGACAGTGTCAAGGAAAAAAGGTGGGGGGGGGTTGCATTGTTCAGTGCTAAAAAATTTACATGAAAATATGCCTTTTTGGCATTGTTTCATCTCCTTGTTTTTCCCAATTTTAAGGTACAAATATTATCTTATAAACATAAACTTCAACTATATTTAGAAATGAGTAAGATTTACTAATATTTTATGAATAAACTATTAATGATACTTAGCATAATTATTTAAGAAGCTAAAATGAGAAAAAAAGCAAATTTATTATATTCATCTTAAAGATGGAGATACTGGTAACATATATTAAAAGTTATTTAAAACTTTTTAAAATAAAACTATATAGTATAAAAATGTTCATCTCAAAATATTTTCTACATATGAAAAGAAATGTTTTGCTGAGGATAAAGAGTAAGCTTAATAAAATTTAAATAAACATAGTTGTGAGCAGCAGATACATAAATGTATGTTTAAATTGAATGTTAAAAACCTCTTAAGTTTATAGGTATAGGTCTGAATTTCAACATAGTATATGAACCTTTCTACGAACAATGAATTTCAACAAAGAACAAACTCATTGAGAACATATATATGTTTATATGATTCTGAGTTACTTGATTAATTTGTTATTAAATCATAATTAAGAGTAGTCTATCCAGGGTGATTTAATAAGTCACTGAGTACGAATTTTTACAAAGGTTATACGTGTCATGTACTGGTTGGGTTTTAAAGTTTTTAATCCACTAAAATTACTCAACTGTATGATGAGAAAAAATATACCTACATAACTGTATTTATATGTAAGTGTATAAAATCTATACCTAGAAAAAGTGCCACTAAAAGCTGATTTTTTAACTTTTTTGAATCTTCGAGGTTTTAAACACCTTTCATTTTCTTTCTTAAGAATGGGCTGACTGAAAGCACAAGGCTCTGCAGGAGGACTGTGCAGCCTCTGGTTAATTAATCTGCCAGCTGAATGACAGCATGCCTAGGGGCATGGTGCTGGCATCCCACACAGGGTAAAAACGTGCTTTAAGCCTTGCATAGCTATATTCTACACGTCAAGACTTTGCCCAACAAATAGCAGCAAGGCTTTCAAAGCCTTCTTCTGCCTGAGACAGTCCATTTAATTAATGTAATCCTTCTTTATCTTAAAAGTTTTAATAAATTTTGAGACTGAGGCAAAATCAAAACATCTATGCCTCTGAATGCAGTAACTAGTTGCTCTCTCTTTTTTTTTTTTTAATGTAACCCAAGATGCTTTCTTATAAGGCACAAAGAAAATCAAAAAAGTACAACACACTCAGTAATTTTCAAATATGCTACCTGGTTTATTAAACCAATATGTATACAATCCAATGTTTAAGAATTCAATTTAATGAACCTGGTGATTTCCATTTGACAGGGTTTATAGTTTTTATATAATAAAAACAGAAACATACATGTAACCCAAAACAATCTGAAAATTAATATGTAATCTTAAGCAATGTTAGGCTATTTCTTAGCAATAGAATATGAACAATATTCTCCTAATCTCTTTTACTGTCAGAATAAAACATCTTTCAAATCAAGATAAAATCACTACATCATGACTGTTCATATCACTCTGAGAAAAATAATATCGTATGACTAGAAAAGACCATCCCTTTAGGGGGAAATGTTGTGTTAAAGTGGTTTATTCTTTAAGTAGTGTAATAGAATGACTCCTACCTAGTCTCAGATGGAAAATCAAAATCTGCATTTAAATGGAAATATTTTAAAACAGACAGGACAAAGGCTAAAAACAATAAGGAATACTGATTTCCTTATATTTAAAAAATCTCAAATGCCACAGGAGAACTTTTGGGATGGCTTTGGCTTTTAGATTTTGTTTGTATGCTTGTCTCATTTTTATGAAGAGGTTGCAGCATAATTTCACAGTTTTCTGATTAACGCATACTATTTGTGCCTATTATACCAAATTTGCAAAGTGGATCAAGAAGCTGGGCTGCACAATTACAAGAAAAAGATTTATGGTTTGGCCTAGGTAGAGTTAAGAATGAGTCTTCTATTTTCTTCCTATTTCTAACCATGCTGTTTCGTAAGTATTTCTTACAAGGCAATAATAGCAGTGTGCTGAAATCAAATAAAATCTGAGTTTCTTCAGCATTGACTCAAATCACCACTACGGCAACAGAAAAAAGAAAGCAAAATGCTAGGCAATATTATAACAACTGCTCTGTGCGACTTAAAAGAGTATTTTCAGTTCTTCAATCGTTAGGGCAATTTTCTTAAATCCTGAAGGAGCCTGACAGCACTGCACATTTCTTAATGCTTGCATTTACTTTTACATTATAAAACAATAAAACAGCAGGATAATGTTCATGCAGTTTAGAGACTGGTAATATTATCACAAATAATTCTACTGTATTATGGCAAAACATAAGCTTTTTAAATGTAGGCTAACGAAAGGGTAACGTATATTCATTGAAAGCACAGACAAATAAGGTTGGAAATATAACTTAAATGTTGCACATAGTTTTGAAATAAGGTTTTAAAAGTCTGAAAAAGCAAAATCCATGCTAGATGAAATTTTTGTCCTAAATTAAAATACAATTAATTTTCAAGCATACTGTTTGCTGGCAAGGAAAAAGTTTCCCACTTTTCTTTCTTTGAATTTACAATTGAGTAGTGACTTCTGCCAGGTCAGGAACTGGTCACATTAGCTAATCTGATCATATTTTTCTTATCAATGTTGCAAAACATGAAACTATACCTTAAATATACAGGTGTGTTGATTTTGGTCACTTTTGACTATTGAACTGCAAATAATGGAACAATCTGTAGAACTTGATTGTATCATCTCATGCTAAAATTACCCCATCTTCTAATTACTAAGCAGGTTCTAATACACACCCTTATTGCTACAAGCTCTGTACATTTTTGGACAGGAAATGGTGGGGCTCTCTATTTAAAAGACACAAAAGACATCTTATTTAAATGGGAACAACAACTCCTATGTATCTATGGTATTAGCCCATTTTCTTACTTTCAACAGGCAAATCATTTCAGTCTGTTTGAACAGGGTTCTTCTAGTGAAAACCATAGTAATGAAAAAAGAAATAAAAGCCTTTCTATGCAGTAGCCTAGTTCTCAGATTCACCTGCCTCCATCCCTGCTCCCAATTCCCAAGCTTCTCATCCATAACCTTCACCCTCAAATTCCTATAAAAGTTTCCAACCATCAATGAGAGACAGTATATTATAAAACAACAAAAAAAAAAAAAATTAGTAATATGTCATTATTAATCTACACTAAGTAGAAACCTCATTAGGGAAGTAGTATGTGGGACCACCATAGAAGATCAAAGACTCACACAGGTCTTACAGTGTTATTACACGTACCAACTCCCTATGAGGAATGTAATCATTACATACTGCAAACATGTGCTAATAAAAATTAAAATTTTAAAAATTTTAAAAATTGCACGGTAAATTAGATTTTGGAACAAAATACAACCTTCTCAGTCCTTAAAGATACTGAATTCACAGGTAATATATGAAGAAATTGCCTTTGAAATGCAAATATTCTATTCTAAAGAAATGACACTGTTTAACAGGTCTCAGACCTAACCACTAAAATGTAGCCTCAGACAAACAGCATCTACATCACCTGGGCATGTGTTAAATAACTCTCAGGATCCATGCAGACCAACTGACTTAGAACTTGAATTTTTAATAAGATCCCAGATGACGTGTCTGCATAATCAAGTTTGATTCACTAATATAACATTTTATCTGGTTCCACCATTTATTCTTCATCAAAAGACAAAAAACAGTGAATAACACAACAACTTGTACTCATGAAAATCTATAAATATTATAGATGGCCATAACTTAAACAATGAAGAGAAAATGTAAGTAAAACTTAAGTATTTAAATTAGATGTAGATACTGCAATCTTGTTTCTAACAGCTGAAAATTAATGTATATACGTACATGCACAGTTGCATGTGAGAAATGAAAAAGAAAGAAAGAAAAACTGAATAAAAATGAAAAGAAAAAGAATAGGGGGAGAACAGAACCATACAAGTTTACACAGTATGTATATGTAGATGTGTTTATAGCTGAAAAGAAGATGAAACATAGTGAAAACCCAGAGGCTTAGAAAAGAGCAGCAACACTCAGTTTTAACAACACTCTTACTTATACATACATGTCCAAGTCACTGTGGTAGCAGCACTTCCATATCATGAATAAGATGCTACCAAGAGATTATTATTTTTAAAATGTATCACAGAAACCAGTATTCTCTAATTACCTAAGACAAGAAACCATGGGAAGAATTACTTATGAGGAAGTAGTAAAAGGTAGTTATAATCCCAAGGAGTGATATGATACTTAATATTTAAGCAAAAGGTAGTTACAATACCAAGAAGGTGATATATTTTTACCAAAACCTTAATAATCATTTAGAAATAATTGCTATAAAATAAACATTTTTTTTTACAAAATAACTATTATAATACTAAGTCTAGCAAGTAAATTAAAAATAAAACTCTACCTTTGTTTGTTTTTAATGCCATGGTAGAAATTGCCAACATTAATAATGTGTTCATAAAAAACACAGAAAACATAATATATTTTCTATGTGATATTTAGTAGACATAAAGTAATAGTTTAAATCTACAGTAATAGTTTGTACAATGTGAAGTATATCTAAAATATTACATTTGATATAAGAAACATTTGTCCAATATAATCTATCATGATTAAGCCAACTTTCTATCAATATTTATTTACTGAGAAAAAAATCAAAAATCATTTCTAAATATTGTAAAACTTTCATATCTTTAAACAGAAAATGTCACAATCAATTTAGTTGGAAAGTGGAATTTATTGGAAATTAATTAAAATTATACCTGTAAATGCTTCAAAAACAACATAGATGTCTCTACAGCTAGGTTCAACTACATGGCACATTATTAGCACTATATACAGCATACTAAAATTTAGCCTACTTTGCAGCTGCTCATCTATCGACTGTTATCCCATTAAATCACTAAAAACTGATTTCTTGTAATAATGAGGGGAGGAATCACCCTAGCTTCCTATTACATGACTGAGCTGCTACAATACATATCTCTTTGGTTTCGTTCTAAGAATAAAATGCAGTCAAATATGGGCATGACACTATTCTAAGCTTGTATTCACCAAATACTAGGAACTATGAAAATAATTCTAAGTTAAAATTTAACATACATTACACAAAGACTTAGAACTTGAAAATATAAATAATGACTGTATAGATGCAATATTATCAATGGTCTTAGAAATTATCATACTCTTTGGTCTATTAATTCTATGTCTAGAAATTATCCTAGGGAATTAATTTTTTTAAATGTCAATGATTTATCAAGGTGCTATTATTTATAATAAAAATTAGATTCAACCTAATTTACAAAATTAGGGAATCATAAGGAAATTATTATACAGCCAAAAAATGGAATATTAAGTAGCCATTAAATTATGTTCACACAGAAGTTTTAATAGCACAAGAAAATGTTCCTGACAATTGAAGTTAAAAAAAAAAGCAATGTACAGTTACACACACAAATGATTATACATATGCAAAAGGTGTGTTTATGTATGTGTATGTTAAATATACTGTGAGGAAATTTATCAAAATATTAATTCTATGACTAAATTTTGAGTATCTTCATACTTTCTATACTTTTATATATTTTAATTTAAAAAACAGTTGTTCTAAGTGTCAAAGAAAATCAGGAGAGAATTTAGATTTAAAAAAAAAAAAAGGAATGAAGAGTAAGGATCAGGACCCTAAAAGATTATAAGCAAACAACTTCACTAAAGAAATTATGAACATGCACAAGAATACTACCAAAAATCTCTTCTCAAAGACAGACTACTCTTTCTCTATGCTGCTCGAGAGGTAGAAGACAGATGGAAAAAAGAAAACAAAAGCTGATGGTTAAGCACGAAAACATCACAAGTTAAAACAGTACAGAAAAGGGCCGGTGAGATGGCTCAAAGTCATAGTCAGTTCTTTAAGTCTAGTAACTAGACAAAGAAAAAGGGATATCATCTAATGCCAATGCTACTTTTATTATACAAAAGTAGCAAATAACTGCAGTGACTAATTTAAGAAAATAAAATAAAATGATGCTTTCTTAGGAGGTTACTCTAAGTCTGGGGTGACTAAGGAAAGAAACTAGTAACTATCAAATCATAACAAATCAATTTTACCTATCCTAATTTTGTTTTCGATGAAGTTAACAGACATAGACTGTTTTTCTCCCAAACACAGTTAAAACACACATTTAAACTGTCTAGATAATTAACACATACTCAAATATGTGTAAAATTCACATGCTATGACTTTGTACAAACAATATTCTTGCTACTATATTAATTAGTAACAGTTATTTATAACATTTTTCCTTTAACTTTTTATTAAAGTCTTTTTCTTTGCTATAAATGCTTCATAATCAATTCCATTGTAAGTGGCTTGACTGATCAACCAATTCCAGTCAATAAAAACATGAAGTAAAGAGCAGGAAAGTTTATGGTTACAATATTATCTGTTACATAAAACCAGGAATTCATTAAACAGTAGTGATTTTGATACGCTGCAGGGATGCGGTGATTATCAATTAACCAGAAAGCAGAAAGTTTCAAAGTATTTGGCATACAGACTATAACAATGTAAAAATCTTGACTTATTTATATAACATTGCTGTTTAAAATACACGTAACAGCTTAAGAAACCACACTGTATGCAAAATAACACGAAGAAATCAAGCCACTAAACAACTTTCTACATACATATAGATGCTCGAGAATTTCATCTGAAAACAAAGCCCATTAATATCTGCCTGAAATTAAAGTTTATAGAATGTTACCTAGTCTTTGATAAAATCTAGTTCATAGCTCTAAAGAATACCTGAAAGAAATGAGATGACGCTTCCATAAGTAAGTGTTCCCAAGCAACTAATTTAAAAGAGGAAAGTAAACAGTTTCTAATCCACGTGACCTTAGGATACATTGAATTGGAATCTGATTTAATTTTAGCTTTGAATCATGGCTTCAGTTTGGCAAAAACCATTGTGTTACCTTGGTGGAAGCCCTGCAAAAACTAGATTAATTTGTAACACTTTTCTACTGAAGAGGACCAGGAAAAAGAAATTTAATTAATCTCTGGAAGAATCCTGGAGACTCTAAACTAGTTAAGAACAAGCTGATTAATTACTTCAAGGTATTACTCAAAAGTATAATCTAACCGATGAATCATAAATATAATTCTCCAAATAGGCACAGACAGTACAATACCGAACCTCACAGAATAAAGCATTTTTTGGAGAAATAGTAATACAGACAAGGGTTGACACCAAGTCATTAATAAAGAGGAAAACTATAAGGAATATGCAATATTTTTTAAAAGTAAAGAATTTATCACCAACATTATTTTGAGTAGTTTATAGCAGCAACTTTCTGCCTTAAAACTCGAAGTGCAAAGTCTTTGAGACAATGCACTTTAATCATTTCATCTGTACCTCCATTAGCTGTATCTCTAGCACCTAGAAAAATAGCCAGATAAAAAACAGATGTATATTAACATTCTACAACATGCAGCATGTGTAAACATTGCAAATAATGGTTAGATAGCACTTGACTTCTTATCTTGGTATTTCATTTATCATTTTATTGAGACTCAAAAAAAAAAACTGCATGGGACAAGATCATCTTATAGAAGTTCTTCATACTGTTTTCTCATATAACTTCTCAATTTCTTGGTGATGTGTCCATTTTCTGTCTACAAGCCTTTTCTAGTTAAGAAGTTTTTAGGAGGTGGTCACATAAAAGACCATTTAGAGAACTGAGCCCTGCAAAATATTCCATTAATTCTAGCCTGTGTCAAGCTAGGGCAAAGGCAAAGACAAAGAAAAGTACAATGCTGAGATCATATTTACCAATATCAAACTAGCTAACATATGAAGTACTAAAAAGAAAGACAATATAAGGGTAGCACAATATCTGGAAACACAGAACATAGCTAACTTCCATAAGAACCAAATCAACAATGACAGATAATTATGAAGTTAGCTAAGTGTAATACTCCACTGCCTCCAATGCAAAAAAAAGTATTTTACCCAGTAACAAATAATAATGCAGCAGTTAACCCTTACTGATATTTCCCATGTGATCAATTCTACATGGATTATGCCATTAAATGCACAAAATAATCCTTTGATTGAGGTAATATTATTAGTCTTACTTTATAAATGTGAAAGCCAAGCCAATGAAAAGTTAACTAAACAAAGGTCACACCATGTGGGTCCCCACTAATTCCCTGGAACCCCAAAACAAACAAAAACAAAACTCACTAACATTTCGTATTAACTACAGGACTAGATTTCTTAGGCATATTTATGAAGAAATCATTGGTCATCATCAAAGTAAAGGAAGAAAACATAGTGTGAGAGGGATTCTCAACCACTTTTTTGATCTCCAATCTCTTTCTTGGTCTCATTCAGTCATGTGCAACGATATCCCTAATCTTAGAAATGAAGCTGAGGAGGCAATATAGTCCAGCTGATCCTGATGTACCTATCACTAGGAAGTGTCTGGCCCACCTTGAGAATTTCACAGTATTCATACCTTCATTTCTAAGCAATACTACCTCTATCTCCATCCAATTCTTGCTTGTGGTTCCCAAAGAAAAAAATTTTTTTTGAGACAAGTATTTACTAAACAGTCTAGGCTAGCCTTGAACTTGCGATATAGCCCAGGCTGGCCCTGAACTAGCAATTCTCCTGCATCAGCCTCCTGAATGCTGGGATTACAGGCACGTACCATCATGCCCGACCCAAATATATTTAAATAAAATATATATTCAAAGATTTTGTCACATTTCTCTCAAGCAAGACCTGTGAAGAAAGCCACATAATTCAATATCAACTCATAATAAAGAAAAATTAATTAATAAAAAAAGAATAGCATACTATTTTTTTTCTCAGGATAGCATGTTATTTTTTTTTTCCTCAGGTTTTATCTGCTTCATTCATCAGCAGTAATGATTTAAACTCATATTCTACCACCTTGAAAAAATTTCAGAAGGATTTTTTTGGAGGACAGCTATGAAATTATCATTGACATTTTAATTAAAAAAAGAAATGTATGTAGAATAAACAGGACGTTTCCTATAACAGTCTGCAGTGGCTGCTCCATTGCTTCTTTGTACAGTCTTGGTAAATTATGCAGGCTTTCACTAGACACAGCAGCTGTATTTCACTGTCTTCAGTAATATAATCTACATTTATCACTATTTTAATTAAGCAGATTCTTAATTTGGTACTCTCATTGCAAAGAAAAAAAACCTTATTCCTTTTTTTTTCTTTTGGTAGGCAACATCTTGTCAGTCTTGTAAGCTATAGTTTAATTTTAAACATGTTTCTTATTGCAACTGGTCACTGTCTTAAAAAGAACCACTGTATTTTGTTTATTAGAGTTCTTGTTCATTTTTATCTCAGAAGCTTAAAACATTGATTCCTTCTTTATAATGATAAAGAAGATACTTTTGGGGTTCTCTATTTTAACTCCAGTGATATACTAAAAGGAATATGTGGTTTATTATAATATTAAACTCAAAGTTACTAAAAACACTTACATAAAACAAATTAGAACCTTAAAAGAAAAACAACTCATTGAATGTTGACAAAATTAAAATTTGTTTAAGATTATTTTTATCACTGGGTCATCTAATACGTCTGCATGTTTAAATCAATCTTTGTACAATACAATAATTGTTTTTAATCATCTTGAAGGTAAGTCCTGAATATTTTGTTAATTTATTTCCTATTATTATTTGTAACCTAAACAATTTGTATAGTTTTTAAAAACCAATTGATGATTACACTAAAAGTGAGCTTGTTTTAAATGGTTCACAGAAAAATCATTACTTTAATACTACAGGGCTGCATTTGATGGTGCATTTTTTTTTACACTTGTGGTATTTCATATCTATTACTACAAGAAAAGCATTGTTTTAGTTTATACTAAGAAAGCATTTATTTTCTTATATTAGTCACTGCAGTTATTTGCATCTATATTACTAAAGATGTTCAAAACTTCTGTATGCAGTACACATTAATTGAGCATATTTTATGTGCAAGGTACAGAATTAGGTACTAAAAATTCAAAATATGAAGAGTGTTAGCTACCAACAAAACACACCTAAAGGGTACCCAGTAGCTTTTAAACCTTGTTCCCTCAAAGGAAAGGGACCCTAGGCCTCCATCTCCACTTCAACCAAATAAGATCCACTTTCATCTATTTCATAAATTAGTAGTTTTTGCAGGTTGTGGAGAAGACAAAGCCACTTAGAACAGAGGTAAATGAAAAAAGTGTCCTAAGCTTTGGCTGATACTCTAAGAAAAATTTAAAACTTCCCATCTTTTCTTCCCCTTAAGTTTTATTTATTATCAGTTCTTATATATATATTTCTTAGTATTAGTTTGAGGAAATGTCTACTAAAATAAAGTTTAAAAAGATGGCCTGTTTAAGACATTTGGGAATGAGGTCTGTAGGGAGTTGAAAGCAAATGCACATCTAATTTTATCATTCCACATTACTGAGGAATGCTGTGCCAACTTTCACATTCAAATAAATCACTAGAAGTTGCCAGATAGAATTTTTTAAAAATTCTACACTACAGTACATATATTCTACATATCATACTACAATTTTCTCCTATAAAACAAAGTCATTTGCCCTTGTACTGTGATATTTGAAATAAAGTTATCAGTTAAGCATTTATGATAACCTAGTTAACTGATAAACATGATCTTTAATCCCTTGAAGGCTAAAAACCTCAAAGGATAAGCTACTTTTACTCCCATTTTACAGATGTGACAGCAGGTTCAGAGGCTTGGATATGTGTTTAACATTACATAGGGAATACATGGAGAAACTAGGACTCAAGTCCATACTTTTTACTAAAACGCTTTCGGAAGCAAATTAAACTGGATCCATGTAATTTTTCTATTCTAATAGATATGATGCCTGCTTTTATTATCAGTCAATAACTTCACATCTAGTTGTATTTTATAATGTAAAACTTTACTATAGACACATGTAATCAAATAGGTAACCAAAGAAGAGAGGAAGGGAAATCTAAAATTTAAATCAATGCTAATGAATGACAAATACTTTAGTCATTGTGTAACTCCCTTGGATTGAATTTAAATAATGTCATGTATAAAGCCTGGGTTATCCAATTCAGGAACAAATAAAAGTTAAAATTCTAGGTAGCCCACTTAGGTTCTAATTAAATAGAAGAAAAAAATACAAAGGAACTGAAAAAAATTTTAAACACTCTTATTTGAGTTCAACTTCAAAAAGATATTTCATGAAGGGACAGTACTGCTTATAAGATTTCTTCAATCTCAAATTACTCTGATGAATGTCTGATAAAACTTGAGATTTACCAGTGGGTAACAAGAGGTAGCCAGTAATTCTAAATGAAAACTCAGAACGGTCTTTTGTTCCCTTTGTTTAAAGTAAAGCCACCAGAGAAAAACAAGATTGTCTACTTAGGAAAAAAGGGTCTCTTCTCTGAGCAAAATTAAATTTAAATATCCTGCTTCTTACCTGAATATTCCACACCAAATACATCTATTTACTGTTCACTAAAAGACTATAGAGGGCACTGTTGCATCAGCTTTGAAGCTTTACAATAGAAGCCTAAAAAAAGAAAACTGTCCATAATGTAATTTTTTTAAAGGGTCAAATGCATGGCAATCTACTAAGGCTAATATAAAGAAAAAAACCCAAAAATGTTATATTTTTCTAAAATAGGCCAGACTTCAATAGGAAAAAAAAAAAAAAAAAACTTAACAAAAACAACTGTCAAATTGAGAACACTGCACTGCACACATTTTGCATTTTCCTTTGTAGTGCTTTCATGAGAAAGGTAACTAATCATAGCACTGCCTTATCCATTGGAAACAGCACCCCACTGCAGAATCCTCTTCATAATCAATAGGAAAATAAATGTGGCACCTCATGCAATCCTTCCGTAATTCTATCAAGAAAAAGAATGCAGTCTGTTTGCATACTTTTATCTAAAAGGCCAATTCCATTTGTCCCCTCTTTGGGTAAAATGACAGCCACAGATCAATCACTCTTACATGAAAGTAAACACACTGGGAAAAAAAAAAAAAAAAAAAAAAAAAAGAGCCAAAACTGAAGAATGAAAGGCTCACCTTCTTAAACATAAATAGAAAAAGTTGAAAGTTCTTCCTCATAGACATGCATTTTGAACTTTTGTACAATATAACACTACAATGTAAAATAAATAAGTTACGCACAACAATAACAACTCATAAATTCTGTATGGATAACATTCAATTAAACTTCCACATATTTTGTTCTCTTACATCATTCCTGCTATATTTTTTTGAAACTAAATACAATTAAGTACAGTGCTAAAGGTTTTTATAAATACATGTGCTTATAATGTTCACAACATAACTAGTATATACAACATAAAGCTTTTTATAGTGCCACTTAATTTTTCCCTTGTTTATTCACAAGAAATTTTAATTTTTTATACTATAAATAACACAAACGTGAAAGGGAAAAATTATTTCATTTGGGTAATTTAAAAATAATGTCCTGAATGGCTGAACCTCTTTAGAAACACATACATTAGCTGTAAGAATTGCAAAATTATGGCCCAACAAACTGGAGGCAATATGTAAAAGTAAGATACCCCAAAAACACAATGTCAAATCATACCAAAACATCACATGGTAAATAGATAAACATTAATACAGGCACCATCATAAAACTGAGGTTTCTTATATAAAATCCCAAATTACCTAGAAAAACAGTACATAACCCATTTTGTCATTCTCAAACTTACAGAAAGATTAGCACCTTCTCTAAAATCAAAGTACAGAACTGTGAAAGTGTTAAAAATTCTTCAATAATATGTGAACCTACTCATAAATCAAAGAGGGAAAAGGGCTTTAGATGGTATGTAGATTTCATTTTATTATAAAAGCTCCAAATTAACAAGTTATTTTCAGCCAATAAAAGTCAAAAGTAAAGCACTGTTAAAGTCACTAGTACTAACTCTAGGCTTTAACTTATTAACTTAACCAAAATGCTACTTGAACACTGCTCCCTTAAATTATTTGTGAGTTTTACTTAGTAAACTCCTGAGGCAAGGCAGTTTGTAGGTATGTTGAATGTCTAAATAAACAGCTTTTATAATGCTCTAATAGTACACTAAATGTAATGAAACAACCCTGTTTAATGAAAGCTGAATGCACAACCTATGAACCAAGTTTATATAAATGGATTATATAATGTAAAAAAATCTGTAAGATCTTCTAGAAGTCAATATACAAAATCAGAAAAATTAAATAAGCCTATCTATTCTCATTGATCTGATAAATGCTTATAGCAGAATCAAAGTGTTGCTGTGACTATGAAGAGGCATATGCAATTTCAAAGAAATCTAAGAGAAAGTGTCATGAACTGTGAGAAAATTTATATGAAATACTGTTTTTCATCTACCACAAAAATGACTGCATTAGAAAAAAACCCTCAGGTAATATCTTTTTAATATTCAAGATTTTAACTGGATATTTCAGTTTACTATCATGGAAACATAACATATTAAAATCAATTTTAGTTAACTCTAATTTATGCAAAGCTTAATTGTGAGCAATAGCTGCTAAAAGGATGCAGCATTGTTGATTCTTAGGCAAGCATTTTACTTAACTACATTGGATAATCGCAGTGCTCCTAAAAGAGTATAAAAAGCAAAGTGATTAGCAGTCATTACTGTTAATTAGTGTTCACGTTACATTCCTTGGGATGAATCTCCTTTAAGTTGAATACATGAAAGTTTATTTTTGAAAGTTTGCCAAATCTTGCTAAGGTAAGTCTTGGGATAAGCCGTCACCTATCAGTAAGCAAAATGAAAAACAGGGACAGATCAGCATCCAATTACTACGTCTAAGTTTTTAAACAGGAAAAGGGTTGAGGAGAATAAGTAAAACTGGAAACTCATACTTCACATTCTACAATCTCACTGATAAAAGGAGGAAATGTGTGTTTATCAAACTTGCTGTGAGTGCACAGTTCATTTGGAGTCCTGTAAACAATCGCCTGGCTGCCCATTTCCAAATACATGTGAAAATCTTGGAGATTCGGAGCATCATATTCAGCAAGCAAGGTCACTCTAGTGATGCCCTGGAAATGGGAAATTAGGAAAATGTGGCAATCAGAGGTTTAGGACTGACCAGAAAAAGCCCTGAGGCTGGCTTACCATCTTTCACCATCAGTCAGGCTGTCTCTGCTTATTCAGTATTAACACAACAGGACTGTCAGTGAGTGAGAATAACTCTATGCACCTAACTGGGACACTGGCTTTCTCATTTAGAAAATGATAGACATTTGTCACAGCAAAAATAAATAAATAAATTAAATGAAATCAAAATCTCTCAAACACAGCTTTCAAGAGCCAGCTCTGAAAGAAAAACAGGCTCGTCATGAACCTCGAGAAAGGACAGAGGGGATGTGGGACATCCTGTTGATTATTAGGTTTCCTTTCCCCCTATACCATTTTGTGCATTTTAAAACAGCTTCCAAATTTTCAACAAAGCAGTTTCAAAAGCAATATACACTCATTGCAAGAAAAAAAATTTAAACGTGTAAAAATGATACAAACACTCAATATTGTTTATACACAAAAATATCCTTCAGATATTTTTCTATGCATATACTTAGACAAATACATTTTCCAAAAATACTATTTCTTTCTTTTAATAATATATAGAGGTGTATTTCCATAACTTCATTTTTTGATGCCATATAGTATTCCCCTGAATGAAAACATAATTTAGATCACCAATCATTTCTAAATCTTCCAATATATCTTTACTCATTTTCTTAGTATAAATTCTCCAAGGTGGAATTTCTGGGTTAAAAAGTACATATTTTTTTGTCTGTTGAGTTCTGCCAAATTACTCTAAAAGAAGGCAGAACCAATTTAAAGGACTTCTACCAGCACATAAAAGCACCTATACCTCTAAAACCAATACCTTTTCTTATTACTGCCAAAAGGACAGTTCACATTTTTAGTGTTATGGCTTGTATCTAGATGTTCCCCCAAGCCTCATGTGGTCATAGGTGGGAATTTTCAGAGGCGGCTGGATCTAAGGTATGTGATGCTAGAATTAAGGTGTGATGCTGGGATTAAGGGGTTATGATTACTAAATTAGTCCACTGATTGTTTTGGCATAGTTCTGGATAATGGGAAGGCCAACTCTGGAGTGGGTGGCACCACCCAAAAGGCAGGTACACTGGGTGGAAGTAAAGAACAGAAAAAAATGCAGGCCTGCTGCTGCTTCTTTGCTACTTCACTGCTTCCCTGCCTTCTACCTGCCAGGAACTTTTTCTCCTTTGTGATGCCCCTCTGCCATGCCGCCCTGCCTTGTAGCCAGCCAGAAACTTCTACAAAATGTGAGCCAAATAAACTTTTCTCCTGTTTACTTTGGGTGTTTGGTATTTTGTCTCAACAATGAGAAAAAGTATCTAAGGTAGTGAGATTGAACATTTGTGTCATTTGAATTTCTTTCTCTGTGAAATACTTGTTCATAACCTAGCCCACATCTTTATTTGGAAAAATGCTTTTAAACACTTAAAACTAGGGATTCTCAATCAAACACTAATTTCACTAATAAGAGATTTCTAAAGAGGAGATACCAATTTTATGAACACTGAAAGACCTTATTAGTATTGATAACATTACATGAGCCTACTTTACAATATTATACAAGATTTTCCAACTTACCCAAAAGAAAAAAAAATTAAAAACTAAACTGATTGCAAAAACCTCATTTAAACTACCTGTGCTTTCCACAACTGGAAAAACTATGATTATCAAACTGGCATCATAAGCAATATTTTGGGGCCGGTGAGATGGCTCAGCGGCGTAAGCGCCTGCCTTGCAAGCGCGAGGGCCCGAGTTCGACTCCCGGAACCCACATACGAAAAAGGGGCCGGTGATATCGCTCAGAGGCACGGGTGCCTGTTGGCGCGCGAGGTCCTGAGGTCGACCCCCCGGTACCCACAAAAAAAAAAAAAAAAAAAAAAATAAGCAATATTTTGCTATTGTCTTTTTAAATTTTGTTGTTCTAGGGAACAATTTGAACATAGTTTTAAGAATGTGAGTTGTTTTATTAGATATTTTGATAAACTGAAGAAAGAGGCTGTAGCTATGAATAATGGGCAAGTTCTTCACACTATTATCATGGGTCAAGGACTTAATTAAAATGTGTCATTCTTATGAAAAATACTAAGTGCAAGAAAAAATAATGAAAACATGTTCCCCTTCTTCCAGCTCAAAATAATTTAGAACCCCCTCTCACAGAACAAAGAGGCTGACCAAGCACCCAAATACAGGGATTCATAATACACCACGAAACAGGTTTGAATTGGAGTATAATTACAAGCTACAGATTATGGGTTTTTTATTTTTTCTTTTCAAGCAAATTATAGTTTAAAAATTGGCAAAGCTCTTATCTAGAACAGTGATGCTTAAACTGTGTTAAGTATCACTGTTTTAAAAATTTCCAAATCTGTTAAGATAGAAACTTTTATAAGCTACCAAAACTCCTAAACTATAAGATAAAAATTTTGAAGGGTATTAAAAAGCAAAACCAAATTTTTAGTATTAGGTTCAACAAATACAAAATTAATCTCTCAAATTACTATCAAATTTGTAAATATTTATTTTCAGTTTCTGTATATATCTCATTGATATTGAACAAAACACAAACACTTCATGAACTAGCACCAGACTAGCTCCTAGACCATACTGTGAGTAGCCATGACCTAAAAATTATTTGAGAGCTCTATTAAAGATACCAAATACAGATAGAGTACTTCGATGTCTGACTTAGGAACTTCACCTTTATCAAACTACATACCTGCCTCTCTGTCTCACTGTCAAACTATGATATACCATGTTGGTTTATATATGCACCTTATATACACTATTATATAGTAACACCTGTATGAATTAACACAAATACAATGATGGGAGGCAGCAGAATGTAATGATTAGAAGTACATACTCCACCACTTTTTAGTTATGTAACCTTGGACCAGTTCCTTAAACCTCTCTGTATCTCAGTTTAATTATTTGCAAAATAGAGATAATAAGCACTACTGGACTGATGTAAGGAAAAAACAGAACATGCAGGTAAGGAACTTGTAACAGAGCTTGAAAGAAGATATGTA
This sequence comes from Erethizon dorsatum, assembly GCA_028451465.1. NCBI lineage: Eukaryota > Metazoa > Chordata > Mammalia > Rodentia > Erethizontidae > Erethizon > Erethizon dorsatum. The sequence goes on from CM051823.1 coordinate 44,449,841, forward strand.
CATAAATGAAAACAATCACATGGTTTTGGGTTTTCCAACAAATAATACAGAGAAGAAAAGCACTTGCACGATTCACAGAGTTCACACAACAAAAACTATACAATAGTTATTAGTAAGGTTAAACTATTACACATACTAAATCTTTGAGAAATTTCATCCTTTGATTGCCATAAAGTTGGCTGTGGTTGGAGAAAATTCACAACAGCATCCCTAGTACAAATGTATAGCAAAAACTTCTGGGTACCTTTTATAATCAAGGCACTATGATGGGCACTGAAGAATATCCAAATTTGAAAAACATAGGGTGCCATCTACAGGTTATAAAGTAGCAGAGAGTATATATTATACATGTAAGCATCTATGCAAAAAAGTTGTAACTACTCAAAAATAACTAAAACCAACAGATAGAAATTCAAAAAAGGGAAAGCAACACTTGAGAAAATCAAGAGCAATGCCTATCTTGTACCCCCTACCTATTTTGTACCCCACTTGTTGTCCTTCAACACAAAATCCAAAAGCCTATTTAGAATCAGCCAGGTTCCCAAAGCAGTGGTTTTTTCTATAGTCCCCATCAATTCTTACCTAAACATTTCAAGATGTCACTTTGTACTCTCTTCTAAGATCTTGATGTCTTTCTGGAGAAATACACAGAAACTTCGTCTGCTTTCAGTTGCTATCTCCATGCATTTCTCACTCTTTGGAAGCCCCAGAAAACTCCTCTGATCTCACGGTATATAGCATAGCACGTGCTACAAAGTCAGAGGACAACTGACTCCTGACACGAATTGTCATAAATAATCCAAAGCTACAAGGTTTTCTGATACTAATGGTTAAAAGCAGACATTCTTAAACTTTTGAAAAGATCTTTCCACTTTAGAATAAAAATTTGGACCTCTCTTCTTCCAAATTTTTATGTACAAAAAACTTGCACAAAATCTCACAGTTCAATAACACTTCTTCCTTTACAAATTTAGAAATAATGTCTTAAAGTATCATATTATCCTATATTAAAGTTCACTAGTCAAATTCTTAATTAGCTTTCTTTCATCAATTTCAGGCTATATGACCAAGCAAAGTCAGAAGAACATGGACGAGGATAAAAGAAGTCACAAAAATGGTTATGATATCAATCAAAATGTTTGAAGGATCTAAATTAGAAAAGACTAAAAAGAAAAGACTACAGGTAATTTATCAAAATGGTGACAGTTTCTCTCCTTTGTCCATCTCTGTCTTACTTCCTTGTTGCGAGGACACAATAACCAACACCCATGAATTAAAGGAAGAGAGGTTTATTTCGGCTCACAGTTCGTAGAGGTTTCAGTCTACTGTCAGCTGGCTACAAGACAGGGTGGCATGGCAGGAGGAGAGACAGATCATGATGTGGCGGGAAGCAAGAGAGAGGTCATGGGAAGAGGAAGGTCTATGTCTACTCACATCAGAAATTAGATAGAAAATACTAATTCCATACATCTCTTGGAAAACTGTCAAATCTGAAAAACTCTAAAAGAGACCCAGAAGGGCCAAATTTTATAAGCAATAAATGAAGAAGGATAAATTCAATCCAATCTATAATATAAATTTGTCCCCATTAAAATCTCTGTAAGCAACACTTACAGAACACCAAAAAATTATGAGGACAAAAGAAGCTCAACAATCATATCCTTATTATCAGATATCCACCAAAAAAAAAAAAAAAAAAAAAAAAAAAAAAAAAAAAAAAAAAAAAGGGTTTTAAAGGCAACAGAGAAAAACAAAAAATCACATATAAAGATAATTAGAACCACAGCAAACTTCTCAACACAAACCCTAAAGACCAGGACAGCTTGGAGTGAAGTATTCCACACCCTAGGAGCAAATAACTTCCAACCCAAATTAACATACCCAGCAAAGCTATTCTTCAAAATAGATGGAGAAATAAGATATTTCAATGAAAAAGCTGAGCTCAAAAGATATATGAGTACTAAACCGGTTCTTGAGAAAATATATAAGAATATTTTTGAAAGAAATCACAAAAGGAACACAGCTAAGTATACAGAGGATATTAGTGAGGTCAATGGATAAACAGCAACAAAAAACATCAGAAAAAGAAAAGCAAAGGTTTCACCAATGGATAAAGAAGGCAATGACAGTAAATAACCAATACATCTCAGTAATATCTCTCAATGTTGATGGCCTCAACTCTCTAATCAAAAGATACAGACTAAGAGACTAGAACAAAAAACAGAATCCAACCATCTGCTGCATTCAAGAAACTCATCTAATCCAAAAAGATACTCATAGATTAAAAATTAAAGGATGAAAAACAACATTTCATGCACCAGGACCCCAAAAACAAGCAGAGATAGAAAGTCTAATACCAGACATGGTAAACTTCAAGCTAAAACTGATTAAAAGAGACAAAGAAGGCCATGACATACTAGTTAAGGGAACAATCTAATAAGAAAAGATAATGTTGATAAACATATATGCACCAAGTACTGCAGCACCTATCTTCATAAAACAAAAACTACTGAAATTAAAAGGTCAAATAAACACTACCATAATCATGGTAGGGGATTTCAACACCCTGTTTTCACAAAGACACAGATAAAATAAACAAAAAAACTAATGAAGAAATATTAGAGCTGAACTACATCCTTGAACATATGGACTTAGTAGATACACACACAGTTTTCCACCGCTCTACAACACAGTATACATTCTTTTCAGCAGCAAATGGTACTTTGTTGAAAATAGATCACACACTAGTCCACAAAAACAGCTTAAGTAAATATAAAACTATAGAAATTATTCCATGCACACTATCAGACCACTGTGCAATGAAAATAGAAGTCAAGAAATTTTAGAAACTGCAAAAGCTCCTAGATAATTAATAACATAGTCCTAAACAATCAATGGGTCACAGAAGAAATCAAAGAACTATCATAATTCACTTTGATTATCAGTATCGCCTAGTGAAAGCTATATAAATTAGCCACAACTGTCCATTTATCAAGTACCTTACACAGACTCCTTATCACTATTTAAATATCATCATCAAGTTTTGTTTCCTTCTTGTATTTTCATAGTTCCAGGTCTTACATTTAGGCCTACAGTCCATTTTGAGTTCAATTTTACACAGGGTGAGAGATAGGGATCAAGTTTCAATCTTTGACATATGGATATCCTAGTATAGCAGCATTATTGAATGAAGAGGCTGTCCTTTCTTCAGTGTATGTATTTGGTGCCTCTGTCAACAATCGCTAACTCTAGATGTATAGGTTTATTTTGGGGATCTCCCTTACACTTCATTGGTCTGTGTGTGTTTTTATGCCAGTACCATGCTATTTGGGTTACTATAGGTTTTAGTATGTCTTGAAATTAATTATCACGATGGCTTTGTTCTTTTTGCTTAAGATTGCTTTTGCTATTCAGAGTCATGCACTTCCATAAGAATTTTAGGTACTTTTTAGTTCTGTGAAGAATGTCATCAGTATGTTAATAGGGAATTGTATTAAATCTGTAGATTATTTTGGGTAATATAGGCATTTTAGCAATATTTTTTTCTTCTAATCCATGAACATGAGTGTTTTCCTTTTTTTTTTTTCTGTGTGTGTGTATGTGCATGTGTGTGTCTTTAGTTTCTTTCATTAGTGTTTCACAATTCCCATTGTTGAGGTCTTTCATTTCTTTGGTTAAATTTATTCCTAGGTATTTTTTAATAGCTATTGTGAATAGATTATTTTCATGATTTTATTCCTTCAGCAATCTCATTATTACTTTATAAAATGCTACTGATTTTTGCATGTTGCTGTTGTATTCTGCAACATTACTGAATTTTAAAAATGATCTGAAAAGACACTTCTCAAAAAATGAAATACAAATGACCAGAAATGTAAGAAAAGTGTTCAATATCATTAACCATCAAGGAAATGCAAATTAAACTTACAATGAGGTATAAACTCACCCCAGTTAGAATGCCACATGGTGGCATATAACATGCATCTCACATGCATATAATCCCAGTGGGAAGCTAAGGTAAGAGGATCACAAGTTCTTGCCCAGCCTGGGTAACTTGATGATTTAATAAGATACTGTCTCAAAATCTAAAAAATAAAAAGGGCTGGGGATGTAACTCAGTTGGAAGGCACCGGGTTCAATTCCCAATACGAAAAAAGTAACAAATGCTGGCAAGGATATGCAGAAAAAGATAAAAAGACGCTTATTCATGGTTATTACAAATAGATATTAGTACAGTTATTATGGACAACAATATGAAAGTTCCTCAAAAAACTAAAATAGAACTTCTATATGATCCAGCTATCCCACTTCTTTGGATATATGCAAAACAAATAAAATAAATATACCAAAGAGATACCTGCACATGCATGTTGATTCGAAAACTGTTCACAATAGCTTATATATTGGAATCAGCATAAGTGCCCCAAAACAGATGAATGGATAAAGGAAAAGAAGTATACATATATACGTATATACATACAGACATACACATTTATACAAATATACACATAATGGGGTATTACTCAGCCCCAAAGAAGAACAAAATCCTGTCATTTGCAACAAAATAGATGCAGCTGGAGGATATGTTAAGTGTAATAGACAAAAACACAAGTATCCCATGTTCTCCTTGTTATATGGAAATTAAATAAGCCAATCTCAAAGTAATAGCAGGATTACTAAGGACTGAGAAAGCTGCGTGAAGCAGGAAGGTGAAGGTAGAAGGGAGGATGGCTATGATCAATTCATAATGCATGCATATATAGGAATATAATAGTAAAATCCATTAATCTATATAAAGTTGAAAAAACACCAAATGTTACACAAAACAATAATCTTATTACGTACAATGCACTTTGATATTTCTTGTTATTCTATCTTTCATTTAAAAAATAGTTGTGACCCATTAACTTGAGTTTGGAAAATACTGTCCTAGGGAGTTCCAGTGTCTAAACAATAGATCTAAAATTTAAGGAGACCTTTTTAGTTTCAATCAACCTCCACAGACTTACTTTCCACTACCCCTTATTCAGTACTCTAACCAAATTAAACCATTCTCTATTTCCCTAATACCTCTCATAATACCTCCATGACTTTGACTAAGCTTTGCCCTTAATTTGCAACAGTCTCAGCCTTTCTGCCATGCCTGCCTCTGTCAAATCTAAACAACCTTCAAGGATATGAGATGTAACTTACCCATAAGGCCTCTCCTGATCCCTCAACAAAGTGGATATTTTCTCTTCTGAATTCCCAAAACTCTTTACACACTTTCATGACAAATGCATCTTGTGTTGGTTTCTCTTTGCACATGCCTTATTTCCTCAGGGTCGTTAGGACAGAAACTACGCTTTTCCACCTTTTTACTTTCCAGTACTAGTAAGTTATAAGCACTCAATAAATGTTTGATGAATAAAAGACATAAGAATAGTTTCTAAATGGTATTAGTACAGGTTAAAGTTAACCAAAAAAGTCAAAGAAAGTATGACATCCTTTGAGTCACTTAATATTTTTTCACATCAGAACCTAACAGAATAAGCACAATTGAATACTCTTTAAAAAAAAAAAACCTCCTAATATTTGTATAAAATATCACTAGTTCTATAACCATATTATAATTTTGGCATGATGAATTTACTGACTAAATACATTCCCAATTTAAAAAGATAAAATGATATAAGGAGATCATTTCTAGATCTATCATATCATTACATGGCTATCAATAAAGTCCTATGCTCCAAAAGCATGAAATATAAAGCAATTTACACTTACGAATCTTGGTAAATGTTCTCAGTCACTGAATTGAAAACAGCAAAGACAGGATAAACTGTATCTAAAAGTGAAGTAAAAGACTGTTGGATAGGAATGTATATCTAGCATTTTAGGCAACGTGACTCCAAAATGTTTCTTTGAAAATAAATGGTTGTATATTCGGGAAAAAGATAAAAATCAATAGGACACAGATACTCAGACCATAGAAAGCACAAAGAAAGAATTGGAAAAAAAAAGTACTCAACACACTTTAGAATATGAAGTAGATGATGAGACAGAAATCTATCAATTGTAAAAGAAAAGAATACAGGATATAAAAGCAATTGGTGAATTCATAGAGGTACTATATTAAGGAAAAGATAAAAAGAAAAAATATATATGTGCATGGGCCAATTTACACACACAATCAGCAGTAACAGTGGATAAAGTTCAAGGTTGAGGAGGAAGAATAAGTTTTGCCAAATTAAAAAGTTACATTTTCTAGGCTGTAGGGGGAATCTATACCATTGATGAAGACCCTGTACATGTAGTACAAGTTTTGAAACTATAATAATTGACAAGTATGGTCCAACATTTTATTTCTAAACAGATCTCCCATCATGTGATCCTTCATGCATGCCTGACTTTATCATTAGAAAGGACATGGCACAGCCTCAATAAAGCTGCACCTGGGAGTAAAAATGACAGTGGTCTGTTTCAATGCCAACTCTTCCTGTTTGGAGTCCAGAATCAATACTAGCAAAGCATTTCTTGTGCCAGGGGACCAGGTTTAATGTCCAAAATCTTGGGAATTGACAGGGCTTAAGGCAAGCTGTCCAGTATTGAAGAGGCAAGAGCAATCTGTACAGGGCTATATGCCTATTTAATTACCACTATGTCTGGGTCTTCTCTGCAAATCTTAAGGCAATCTTACATGTTTCTTCCATTCCAAATCCTCTGGATTTGTGTGAAAGCCACCCAATAACCTAGGGTATTTTCCTTCAAGACATGAAGTGAAAAGACACTTGCAAAGTATTTTTTTTTTTTACCATAAGAAGGTTTTCTAAAGTAGTGATACCAAAATATTTTGAAAAAGTGTCTGCTTGGCATATTTATAAAATAGTCTGCAGCTGGGAAATTATTCTTAGCACAAATAGTGGTTACACTGCCAAAACCAAAAATATGCCTTATTTTGAAAACTTTTACTATGATGCCCATTTCACTTAAGCTTCTAGATGGAAAAACAAAAACAAATCAACATCAATTTCACCATATATTGAATTAATGTTGTTATTCCCAGCATTAGATAATTAAATAACGCTAATATATTTGAACTTTACCTTAAGAGCGGGCTATTTAAGCATTTGTACAGATCAGCTGCCAAAAATGTCATAGAAAAGCTGGAAGAAAGACAGGGCAATACTGAAGGCAAGTTGACTACTTAGGAGACTTGCACAATACATAGGAAAGGTAGTAGCGAGAATGCGATCAAGCCACCTGTTATGGTTTGTGTCTAGATGTCCCTCCAAAGCTTCGTGCAGTCATGGTGGGCAGGCTTTTCAGAGGCGGCTGAATCTAGAGTTTGTGACTGATTCATGGTCCAAGGCTGGGATTAAAGGTGTGAATGGTACACCAGCCCTAGGGCAGGTAGCCTGCATACAATATAAGGGACAGAAAGAGGCTTGTACCCTCTCTCTTGCTCTTGTTGCTTTGCTGCAGTCTGCCTGCCATGAACTGTTCTCCTCTACCAAGCCACCCTGCCTTGGAGCCAGCTGATTATGGACTGAAACCTCTACAAACTGTGAGCTAAATAAACCTTTCCTCCCTTTAACCTCGGACACTGGGTATTTTATCTCAGAAACTAGAGAAAAGTAACTAAGACACCATCAGACTTTAGAAGTCACAGAAGTGTTATCAACAGGTTCTGGAGATCTAATGATAGTTGTTGAAGGGAAGTGGAGACTGAAAAAGGTAGAAGTCTACTAGTGAAAGCCAGGTTTTGACTTAGGTGATGAGGGTAAATGATGATGCTTTTAACTAAGAAAAAAATAAGGAAATGAAACAAGTTGTTGTAGGAAGACAATGACTATGTACATTTTGAACTTGTTGAGTTTACCATATCTACAGGATACTAGGGAGAAATCATGAGAAACTGACTATACAGGTCCCAGAGCATAAGCTTACTATTGTTCTTCCAATGGTCAACAATTTTTGAAAAAGATAAGAGGGAAAGAAAGGAGGAAGGCTGAATGAAGAAAGGGAATAAGGGAAAAAGGGACGAAGAAATGCAGGGAGACAGTAAAAGAATTATCTAGGATGGGCCCCAAATTTGTAAAAAGTTGAAACCTATTAATTTTCAGGAAACATGTTGCTCTTTGCCCTCTCTGCTGCAGATCACCCCACTACCAGCAATAGCTTGATGTATATTTGGAGATCCATCATTCCCTCACTCCTACAAAATGCAGTCCCAATAACTGTGATTCTACCTCTCCTTTCAGGAATGACACATGATCTAGGCCTGTCCAATCAAATGAAACATCCTTATGAAACAATGAATGGCTCATGGATGATACAAGTCAGGCCAATGAGAGACAATGGAATGTAACTAGATATTCCTCTGAGTGATTTCAAGAAAACTAGAGCTTTTCATACTAGATTTAAGCCAAGAATATAACTCGGTACTATCTTCTAACTACAAAGGTCCTGGCTGAGAACAGTCAAGAGAAGTGAGAGGTTAGAGAAACAAAAAACAAAAATTAGACTATGTAATTCAGTCCTCTAGTTTAGTTTACTGAAACCAAATTCAGCTTTAGATTATTGTCAATAAATTATTTAGAATTACTTGAATACAACTGTCCCTTAAAACTAAAAAAAATTCTACCCAATACAAAGGATGGAAAGTGTCACCTAATGTTTTCTAAAAATATCAAATTGAAGTTTAATTTTTTTTTTTTTTTTTGTTGGTACCGGGGGTCGACCTCAGGACCTCGCGTGCCAGCAGGCACCCGTGCCGCTGAGCGATATCACCGGCCCTTTTTTTGTATGTGGGATCCGGGAGTCGAACTCGGGCCCTCGCGCTTGCCAGGCAGGCGCGTACGCCGTTGAGCCATCTCACCGGCCCTGAAGTTTAATTTTTTAAGTAAAACCAATGACTTATTTGTAGGCCTTTCTTTCAAAGTAAATATTCTACTTAAAAAGAGAAAAAAAGGCAATTATTCATTTATTATTATATTCAAATTACTTAAAAATTTAAGATAAGATGCCTAAGAAGAAAAAGAATGTAAGAAAAGTACCAATAGTTGGAAGAGGATGACTGAAGAGAAATTAAGATGGCAATGTAGAAGCCAACAGCAAATCATAGCCTCTCCAATACCTGGAATTGAGACATACAGAAAACAACCACCTAGCAAAGAGAAAGAACAGAGCTCCAGGAATCAAGGAAAAGCCAGTAAGAAAGCCAGAACTCACTGTGAAGCAGAAGACTATGGAGAGAAAAGAATGAAGCAGTCTGGAACTCTAACCCTCCTCCAGGGGGGAGAACCTGACTCCATAAACACAAGGTAAGCCCAGAGTGGTCCACAGCCCCAGCACTAAACAAAGGACTAGCAGCTCTAGGCCCAGGAAAAACCTAGTTACTGTAAGCTGCAAATACAGGGTGGGAAAAAAAAAAAATACAGTGTGGGGATTTATACTGAAAGTGACTGTTTCTGCATGGCAGGATAGTACAGGAGAAGAAATCTACTGCAGCACCTGCTATAATCAGGAGTCATATAAATAGGAGCCATTTTTGGAAGGGGTTAATATTTTAATACTGAGATACTACAGGAATCAACTGAGATACTCCAGAGCAACTGCATTTCAGCATCTCTAGGGTCACCCTACCTGCCAGAGTGACTCTGTGGAGAAGATCAAGAGGGACAGTCCCAGAGAATGGTTAAGCTAGTCACAGGCCTCCTAAGAAGATAAGCATCAGTGCGCTCAGCCTGTATAGGACACAGTGATCCCACCCTCTGGTGAAAAGCCAGGTGGTTTTCTGTGGGAGCTGAGTCTGAAAGCACTGTGATTGGATCTAGAGGATTACCCCCTGCCTCCCTTGCTGCTGACTTCCAGCACAGAATTCAGTGGTCTGTTTGCTTTCTCCATCTGCCAGCATGGTCAGAGGTACACCTAGGGTTCGATGTTTGCCATGTCCTGGGGTATATGGACAGAGGGGCCTCTGGAGCAAGGGTGGAAGCTCACAAGCCCACATGCTCTAAAGCTAGTCAGGAACAGCAGTGGCTTGGAGCACATGGAAGGGCACAAACCCTAGAAGGCAAAAATTGAAACTACATATTCAATTTAGGAAAGAATATCAGATATTTTCCATTAGAATGAAGTTAACACAGGTTTCTGGATTATGAGATTCTCTTAAAATGAAAGCAAAGGCATAATTCCTGAAAAGCAAGGAGAACAGGCAGGAGCCACAAATGCTAAAGGTTTTCAACTAACTCTGTGAGTCAGAAAGATATGAAGAAGGAATGATGATGGATACATCAGCACAGGAAGACATAATCTACTGTTTGCAGGAAGAAAATAAGGGTTCCTTTCTTAGGAATCAAACTGAGCCACACTACAGTGGTGCCACTGTTAATTGATTTCAGGAGGAAGGACAAGTACCCAAAGAGATGAGTACCAAACAAATTGTTTCTGCTGGAAAAGGCAGTGAGTCACAAGGCAACTGACAATAACAAGTCCTAGCTTGCTCATGGAGTAACAAACAAAGGATGAGTACAGGACAAATCTTCTGCATCAAGTTGAAAGAGTTTCAAAGCAATTGAGTACCAAAGTATAACTGTATTTTGAATTCTACGTAAAACAAGTGTGAAATAAGGCTGGGAAAACTAAAATCAAGTGTTCATAGTCACTCTTCCACTTTCTTTATTCTCATATCAGTACAGGCAAACAAGACATCTGAGAAAAATCTACAACATAAAAGAGAAGAAAACACAGGAAAAAAGAACCCCAAAGAAAACACTAACATTACAGTGAGTAAAAGATAATGCTTAAACTCTCTTATTTATATTTTAAGAAGGATGTAGGGATGTTGATACTTCTACAGAAAGAGAAAATTGTTATCTAAAATGAACAAGAAAAGTTCTTAACTATTGAAAACACAATTGCTAAAATAAAAATTCAGCAAAGTAGGGAGATTTAAAAAGAAACTCAAAGAATGTATAACAAAAAGACACAAAGATGAAAAATATGTGAGAAAAGACAAGCAGATGGAGATTCAATCTGGAAAGCCTACTATCTGGCCAGTGAGATTATCAGAAAAAGGGAACACAGAAAATCTAAAGGAGCAAATTATCTCTCTACACAAAAGAAAGAGTTTATCTTCTGCCTGTCACTCGTTATCCTAGTCTTCATTCTGTGAGGACCAACATAAGTTAACAAAACCATCCCTGACCCAATAATTACAGACAGAAGAATGCTATGTTACAAGTGGTTTTCACCTGGATTACATGCCTATCCCTGAACCATTAGTGAAAAAAAGAAGTATTTGCCACTACTTAATAGGAAGTTGTGGAAGGGATACAGAAGAAGCACCTTTCAATGTTCAGGATGGCACTATTGTGACATCTTAGTATACCAGGCATAAAGACCCAAATGTAAAAGTTAACAGAAAAGAAATACAAGTCACTGAAAAGGAACAAAAATCTTACCAATAAAATGATAGAGAACCATGAGCAATGCTTCATATTATTTTTACTCTAAAATTGTAAGTTTAATAAAATGTGAGTGCAGAATGAAAACTACAAATATAAAGGTTTAAGAGTATACTCTCCAAGATTCCATTGAAATTGGAATAAACAAGAGAAAGGCATCATCAGATCCAGAAAGAAGTAACTCCCACCTAGTAAGAAAGAAATATGCTGATACTTAAATATGTTCTATATAGAAAATATAATGGTTACAAGTATCTTATGGTAACTATTACATTTTTTATGTCATTTAAAAAGAAAAACAGGGCCGGTGAGATGGCTCAGCGGCATAAGCGCCTGCCTGGCAAGCACGAGGGCCCCAGTTCAACTCCCGGAACCCACATACGAAAAAAGGGCCAGTGATATCACTCAGTGGCACAGGCGCCTGCTGGTGCGCGAGGTCCTGAGATCGACCCCCGGTACCCACAAAAAAAAAAAAGAAAAACAATTTAGAGTGTTACTATATTTTCAGAAAATAATACAGGTTATCTATATGCCAAATTAAGTTAGACAAGAATCAAATTTATAATTTAACATTAATGAAATTTTCAAGAAAGATTAGATGCCCCCCCAGAAAAAAAGCACAGAATTTTGCCAACAGCTTGAAATATATCTCTACCTGTCATAGTCACCTGGTAATCAATGACACATAAAGGCTTATTACATTTATATTAATTTCCATGACTTCTACCAAATAGGAAACTTACAAATCTATAAATTCTTCCAAGACTTTCCTACTTATCTTCAACAACCAATACATAAATATGTTACAAAATAGAATAACTCTTAGTCAAAAACTAGCTCTAATATTTAGAGGGGAAAAGAGCTACAAAAGACTGACACATGTAAAAGTCTCAAAACAGCAACCTGTTATAAATACATGTTTAAAATGAAAATAAATCTAAATGCTTACAATACTTCACTAGCATTTAGAGGATTAAAAAATGCAGTTCTTTCTTTTTTAATTTTAATTTTTTTTTTTTTGTGGGTACTGGGGGTTGACTTCAGGACCTTGCATGCCAGCAGGCGCCTGTGCCACTGAGCGATATCACCGGCCCTTTTTTCGTATGTGGGTTCCAGGAGTCGAACTCGGGCCCTCGCGCTTGCCAGGCAGGCGTGTACACCACTGAGCCATCTCACCAGCCCTCCTTTTCTTAAAACAAGTGAAGAATAACTTGCAAAATTATACCTTTTGTAGATTATGTTTTTTCATAATTACTCAGTTATTCATTAGAATATGTAAAGATCTCTACTGGAATCTTTGTACCAATGTTCCATAAATGGATTTAACCATAGAAGCTTAGTTATACAATTTCTTCCATAAAAGCAATATATTTCTGATATCTATATCCTTAAAATATCTTATAGTAAAATTAATATTTCTACACAGGAAAAGAAGGAATTATTTAGTCTCAGACAACTTGATAACATCTCTTTCAACTATAGTTATAATTATCATGTATAAAATTCCAAAGCAGAAGTTGTCAAGATTTAACATTAGCATTAATTTATGTCATAACTGATGCTTATAGTAAAGATAATGGCAAAGCATCCATTTCTCCAAACATAGCATGGATGGAAAAGGAAATTTCTTCTAAATTAGTATTAATCTGTCCATTTTAAGTTAAAACTGATTAGTAATTTCATTAGCCTTCCATTTTGTGGAGGGCTGTTATTATCACATTACTTCCGTAAAATCATGAAGTTTGTGATTTTTAAGCAGCCCAAGAACATCTAGGGTGAGTCCCACCATTTTGTACTATTAGTTTATATTAAAAATTTAATGTTAAGTTTCTCTGCACCCTGAAAGCAGAGGATTTGCACTAAGCATTTCATATTTTAAAGTGAACACTGTTGAGATCATAAGTGTACCATTCTGGAGAGAGAGTCAAGAAAAGCAGACTTGTATTCTTGTTAGATAATCAAAACAGCTGTAATTAGCATGTATCTTCCCTGTGATTTCCTTTGAAAAGTATACACTTTTTATGCTATCTATAACAAACCGAAAAGTGTTTTCCTTATCAGTTTCTTTTTCAAGGAAAAATGAAAATGTTCTGATACATAAAATAACTGTTTTATCAAGTGAACTTGAAAAGAATTTAAGTGTTTTATATATTTTTAATCAAAATCCTGAATTGACATAAAGCTTTGACAAATATCAAATGTAAAGTATAACAATATATAGTGATTTGAGACTAAGAAATTTTCATGATATAGTTTCATAACAAAACTTCTGAAAAGGCTAACTTTCCTTAAAAGCAAGAAAATGAGCTGGGCATTGTGGCACACACCTGTAATCCCAGCACTTGGGAGGCTGAGGCAGGAGGATAGCTGCAAGTTTGAGGCCAACCTAGGCTACACAGCAAGTTCAAGACCAGCCTGAACTACATGATGAGACCCCGTCTCAAAAAAACAAAAGAAAACAAAACAAAAAAGCAAGAAAATGAAATGCTCTGTTCCTTGGTACAGGAAAGAACAGATATCTTTCTTCCTTTTCCTTGTGAAAATGTGTTAAGAAAAACTGGCTTAAATTCCCTATCTCTTCAATACGCCTTAAATTAATTGACTACAGATGACTGGATAAAAATTCAAACTTAAGAAGAATACCAAACTGTATTCAAATAGTTGGCTATCAGTGAAAATGTAGATAATTGCTTAATATAAAATCACTCTGTTGATTAATATTTACTGTGTAGTACCTATTAAATAATCCCCACACCTTGACACTGTGTCAGTCTTTCTCCTAATACTCTTCAACATTAAGTGCGTTGTTGTTTACTGTCTTTTCTTTTCCTCTGGAAAGTATCCTCTATCAAACAGACCCTCATCTGATTTGATCAGTGCCCTACCCTGTGTTTAGCACTATGTGCCAAGCACATATGGGCCATTCAAAAACATTTGTTAAAATAATGACTGAATGAACAATATTATTTGAGAACTTTGGATGCCAAACTACAGGATACTAAAGTCTCATTTTAAAATATCCTTTGATATAAAGGCATATGATTTTTTTCCTGCCCCCCCAAAAGATAAAATATCTTTTCAAAGACTAGTTGGAATATTAATAGTTACAAATTCTTTACTATTAAATAATTCAGTAAATAAAATTTACTAATTATACACTAAATTATAAAAAATGTAATTGGTCACTCTGTATACCTTCACAAGTTTCAAAAGCTCATAGAGATCTTCAACCTCATCACCTTCACATTTGGTGTATTCCCGTCCTGTATTCAAGCTCCTTCCTCTTATGGTTCTGCGGTACAGTGGAAGAGCCATTGCTTCTGCATACAAGTCAATGGCTTGATGACCCACTGTCTGATACATGTAGCTATCCAGCTCATCAGACCTCTCTGAAACATCAAAAGTAGAAATAATCAGCAAAACAGTAAAAAAGAAAGGAAATTTCAAAGCCCATATAGGTATTATTACTTGAAGAGTAGTCAAACTAAACTTAAAAGCTTACTACACCTCGGTGTGCTTATACAGTGGAATAATATATGACAATTCCACATTTTTCCATAGCTGCATTTAGTTCCTAGGAGCTCTACTCATCTCTATTGCTAACTACAAACAAAATTATACATAAAATGTTAAAACTATACACAACATTTAAAAAGAAGAGCAATACTATATATCCAATAAATTTTGATTAGTTTAGTCAACCAAATATTTTATTACATACATTTTTAAAAAAACATTCAAGGTTATTCAAAGTCATTTACACTTGAAGAAAAAAAATTCTTAATTAAATATCTACTAGTTAATAAGTTACAAATACTTGCAAGAAAAATTTAGATGTTCTTAGTATATCTTATATTCAGTACTTCAATAAAACAAGCATACATTCAATATTGTTAGTGCAGTTACCAATGTGTATAGAAATATGATAACTTAGGATAATCAATAATACAATCACTGGTTGTCACAAGATTCTATAAATACTAATATGGGTAAGATATTCAAAACAGATTAGTCATTTCTGGTCTTTTAAAGGTATAAATGAACTTAGAAATAAAATGGATAGACTTTTTGATCTTGTAATTTTACTTACTAGAAAAAGAATAGTGAACATACACAAGATTATTTACAAAGATATGTATTACAACATTATTTATTGTGGAGTAAAAATTATTACATATTCATATAATAAAGTACTATGCAGCCATTAAAGTACTTGAGCATTTTCTAATTTGCATTGTGCAGACTACAAATCCCATAAGATATTAATAGGTATGGAATTAAAAAAAAGGATTCCATGTCAAATTAGTTTACAAAGTATAAGGATAAATAATGCTAAATACATATCTTTTCAGCAATTCTCCCTAGGCTAACATGTTTTCAAACCCTTCAACAAGGGGAGGCAGTGTAAACTATCTCTCTATCAAACCAGAGAATACTTAGATTTTATGGAGGTATTTGTGTTCCCAACAAGACATATGAGAAATACAATTGTAGAATAATATTTAATGACATGGAAAATGTTCACAATATGTTAAGTTAAAAAGAATTTACAAAGTCATTTGTTTGACATATATGTATCTGAGTGTTACATTATGTATATAAAATAGGTCCACACTGCCAAAAGTGGAAATAATCCTAACAAAAGGCATTAATAATGATAGTGCAAATACTCTTTTAACAATTAAAACCACCATCATGTGCCATGTCATATGACTCACTAGGTTACTAATACACATATCATAATGGATTCCTGTAAAATTGAACTATTATTATAATAAATCTTATCTACTCCTGCTCCCAGTAGGAAGTAGAGATATAGCCAAAGTTACTTAAAACCCTTTTGACCTTTCTTCATTTCCAAGTCAGACTGAATCTATACGTGTATTGGTACTGAAAGTCATCAATACTAGGGAATCAATTTATACAAAAAAATCTGAGTTTAGCAAGAAACATCAAGAGGTTAGTATAATGAAATCATTGTCAAAATTTTTTCTTTAAGGCTCCATTTAGTCTTATCCACCATGTAACTTTTATTAATGGAAGCTACATTGCAACAACTATTGTGTGATCAAATAAAACCGAAAGGCTCCAACTCCACCTGAAGCACCTCAATTAACATGCCATATATGTCCCTACTACAAATCGAAAGAGACAGTTTTGTGAATTTTATGACAAATGTACATTATTCCCATTGATGGTAATAAATTCTTCTCCAGACTACCTATTAAAACCCCAGTATTATTACCAATTTTGCCCTATAGAATGAAGTCATCTCTAACAGTATTCCTCACTGAGGTTCCTTTTCCAACATGTTTGAAGGAAAAAGAAGGCAACCAATAAACCATTCAATAATCCCAATTTCCTGTTGACTTTAAATCAGTATTATCTAAATCCTCTCCATCTACCAACACACAGCACTCTATTGTCCTCTACAATTACTACAGTTTCAGTTAATTATATTTCCTATGACTAACAATATTTTAAATAAATGTCTCCAGTCCACTAACAGCTATAATTTAAAGATATACTTTATATTATGGCTTGTTATCTAGATGCCCATGCCCCCCAGCCTCTTGCACTCATAGGTGGGACCTTTGGGAGGTGACTGGATCATAGGTGTGTGATGCTGCATTAGAGTGTATGTGATACGGGGATTAAGAGTGTGTGATAACTAAATTGATTTAGCACAAATCTGGATGTGTATAATGGAACCCCCACCCTGGCTATGGGTGGCACCACCCAAAAGGCTTATAGCCTAGAAGGAATTAAAGGGACAAAAAGAAGGTAGGCTTGATGCCTCTTTCCTCCTCTGCCACACTGTGGACTGTTTCTCTTCTGCCATGCCCCTCTGCCATGCTGCCTGGCCTTGGAGCCAGCAAACTATGGACTGAAAACTCTACAAATCGTGAACCAAAAAAACCCCTTTCCTCCTTTAACTTGTGGGTGTCAGGTATTTTGTCTCGGCAGTGAGAAAAATAACCAAGACACTTGTCACTATTCTGCCAGTAAACAATGAGTTCATGGAAATTACACATTAATGATTCCATACAAGTTAAATATATTAATTCATATAGAAAAGCTGAAGACAAGATATAAACTTCAGGGAGGAA
This sequence comes from Erethizon dorsatum, assembly GCA_028451465.1. Lineage (NCBI taxonomy): Eukaryota > Metazoa > Chordata > Mammalia > Rodentia > Erethizontidae > Erethizon > Erethizon dorsatum. The sequence goes on from CM051823.1 coordinate 44,467,401, forward strand.
AATTATAATTGTATCATATATGTATTATATGTTATATAAACATCTGCTTTTTAAACACTAAGAACGCTCAAGATAGCTTTAAAAGACCCTGTTGCCTGACTGGCCACAAGAGAAAAGGCAGTTTCTTTCCTTTGGTAAAGCTTTTGCTTTGTCTTATAATATGTATATAGATCACGGTACATTTCCCACTCACAGCCAAAGAGTTTTCTCTTTCTTCTTTAAAGTTAGAGCCATTAAAAAAAAATACACACTTTTTAGAAATTGGTATTATTCATCATCAGAATCCCAGCACAAAATCCTACAGTATGCATTTACCCCTCTCTATAGAACCTATTCTATTTCTTCTTATCAATACTTATCTTTATCTTTTCACATTACTTCCAGCATTAATTAAGTCTTGACACAGAAAAAGTAGAAAATTCAAATACCTTACTGAAATATATGCTCACTATCCCAAAGCTAATTCAAGTGAGTTCATTAATTATTGGTCTGCCAACAAACTTTGAATTCATATGAGAGATGGAGATGTCCCAAGTATTGAGGGCACTCAGAGGAAGAAACAAGATAGAATCTCTTATAATCAATCTATTAGGGGATAAAGAACAAAGACTAAAGAAATAGAAAACAACTACAAAATAATATAAAAGCAAAAATACAGGAGACTGGCAGGTAGGCAGGCAGGCAGGCAGGAAGGAAGGAAGAAAAGGAGGGAAAAAAGGAAGGGAAATACTCAGTTTTAGATTCTGATTCAACTACACTTATAGGATACCTACTTCATACCAGGAAGTATGATTAATGTTTTCACATACACTAGTCTCTTAATTCATCCTAAAATAAAAAGTAACGTGAAAGCACAGAGCCTAAAAAGAAGTAAAGGAGATGATAAAAAGATCTTAGTAGAAAGTCATGTAAAAAAGTAGCAATGTATAAAGTTAGATCAGTGCTAATCTTTTCTCTCTCAGATTTTTGTCAATATTTATATAACTAAAGCATTTAAAGAGCCAATTGTGAATATATTGTTTTGGAAGTTCTAATTGTGAAAATTTCAAAAAAAATTGAAAGAAAATAGAAAAAAGTACCCAAACTATATGTGGATATGGATCTTAACCATAGATAAACAAGTAGAAATATATACTTTATGTTTCTGTCAAGTCTCACAGCTTTGGCTTACATATAAAATAGATAAAACTACATCTGTTTAAAAGTAACATTCATATTATGAATGCAGAATACACGTCTTATCTCCCAAGTTGCTTGAGGTAGGAGACTGTATGCTCTTTCTCTGTATACTGCCTATAACACTTGGAGATGAGGTGTGGTAGGCTCCTTGAGGTAGGAGACCTTATGTCATCTCCCTGTACACTGCCTCCAACACTTGGAGATGAGGTGTGATAGAACGGCAGTGCACTCTGAAGTGAGATGGTTCAACTCTCAGCTTTGAAAATCTATGCTAACTGTTCTTTGGACAAACACAAAACTCTGACCTTCACTATTTCTGTCTATTAAAAGTAAGATTGACAATACCTACCTCTTTCTACTGGCTGTTAAGAGAATTAAAGGATACATAGGTAAAAACAATGATAACTGCTATGTAGAATCCAGCATCTAACAGGGCTACATGTGTATTGGTTCTTTTTTTCCCTTCTGTGTGCATACAATAGAATGGAATTATGAAGGTAAGTTTCACTCATTTTGAGAATTTCCTATTAAAGGTGTATACTTACCTCGGTTTTCATCTGGTCTCAGATTTGCTAAAGCAACGATCTGATGCCCAGCTGAAATGCACTGCATCATATTATAACAGCTGTCCTTCCCACCACTAAAAATAAAACAATGAAGAGCAAGTCAGAGAGAGGGAGGGAGACAGAGACGGAGGCAGAACCAGGTTACTGACCATTATTCAACACAGAATCACTAGATATTAAAATAGAACACATTATTTAATCATAATTAGCTTTTCCGAATATATGAGACTTTAGCAATGAGAATGCATTAACAATAATTAATTTCTAAATCTTAAGCAAACTGAGCAAATGAATCTGAATGTCTAAGGTTGGTACTATAAACACTTATGAAATTGTATGACGCAAAAACAAAGAATATTCTAAACAAAGTATAATAACCCTCTACTTTGTGACAGTGGTCTTACTTAATATACAAAATACTTCACAAATTAAAAAATTATCTAAATCTCAGCAAAACATTATACATACTCCTTAGATGGAACTAAGTTTAAAAAAAATCTGTTCCAAGTACTGGCTACTATCACCAATTAAAGGATCAAATTAAAAATCTGAGTCATGACAAAGCTTGACATACTTGCCTTCAGATTTTGTAGCCATGGGAACAAAATGAATTACACCAGTAACATTAACCATCAATATTATCAGTATGTCAGCCACCACTGTATATACAATGCTCATTTCAGAACTTCTCACAGAGAGGAAGAGTGCAAGGAGGGAAAAGTAGTATTAAAAAAAAGCCTGCACTCCCTTTCTTCAGATTCAGATTCCCCTAAATGAGTCTTCCACAACTACCTCTATTCAACCTCACTACTTTATGTCCCCAAAATAATAAAAAAAACCCTAATTCTATGAAATATGAAAGACTGAAGTATGTACATCCAAAATCAGCACTTAGCCTTACAATTTATTGTAAAATGTACTAACGTCTCAAACAGTTTTAAAGTACTACTTCCAACATGTTCTGCAGATGGAGGACTAGTGTCTAACAAAATGTTAACTGAATATTCTAAGAACAAAAATTTTTTTTTTTTTTTTTTTGGTGGGTACCGGGGGATCGACCTCAGGACCTCGCGCGCCAGCAGGCGCCCGTGCCACTGAGCGATATCACCGGCCCCTTTTTCGTATGTGGGTTCCGGGAGTCGAACTCGGGCCCTCGCGCTTGCCGGGCAGGCGCTTAAGCCGCTGAGCCATCTCACCGGCCCAGAACAAAAAATTTTTAAGAACAAAGGTAAACAACATTGGGAAGTGCTGACTACTTTACTCTCCACATAACACTCCATAAGTACACAAGTACAGTCAACCCTCATTCCACCTTCCATTTCTATGGGTTCAACATAGAATTCTGCCAATTGCAAATAAAAAATACTTGAAACAAAAATTGCATCTGTAATGAATATGCACAGGTTCACTAAAATACACTATTACAGCTATTCACATAGCATTTACATTGTATTATTACAAATAATCAAGAGATGACAAAGTATATTGGAGGATATCATAGGTTCTACGCACCATTTTATATGAAGGACTTTGCATTTGCAGATTTTAGTAACCACAGAGGTCCTGTAACCAATCACCTACCCAGGTACAAATGTACAGTACTTATTAGATGAGAAATCCTACAGATCAGATTTTCAGTTTCCAACTCTGGGATAAGCCAAGTTACTTAACACTTGGTTTACATACTTTACAGAGAATGGCCCAGTTTGATAATCTTCAAGGTATTATTCAACTATAAAATTCAATGACTTGTTAACAAATTAATAAAATTGTGTTCTCCAGTCTAAAAATATTAAAAATCTCAGTTTCACTTATTCCTAAAACATACACATACCTCTTATCCCTCATTGTCATACACGGACACAAACACAAAAAGATTCACTGTTCAGGTTCAATCGCATACATACAGATATAGATACATAATACATAAACATACAGATATGTGATATGTAAGACAGGCAGACCTATGTCACGAGCATATATGTTAGTGTATTGATACTTACAACATATCTCCTGACATACATAAAACTCTTAACGTTTAGCAATAATTATCCAACATTGGTTTTTCAATAATTTGATTATAAAAGTAACATATGAACATTACAAAATATTTGGTGTAACAGATGTGGATCTTCTCTCCTTCCCTCCGTAGGTGTGTATTGTGTTAATCTTTAAGATGTTTTGGGGCCGGTGAGATGGCTCAGCGGTGTAAGCGCCTGCCTTGCAAGCGCGAGGGCCCGAGTTCGACTCCCGGAACCCACACACGAAAAAGGGGCCGGTGATATCGCTCAGTGGCATGGGTGCCTGTTGGCGCGCGAGGTCCTGAGGTCGACCCCGCCCCCGTACCCGCAAAAAAAAAAAAAAAAAAGATGTTTCGCAAAGTGAATGTGGATGTGAATTACTCATTTCGTGGGCTTTTATTTCTGAAAACCAAGTAAAAATCACAATGGTTAAAACTTAATCATTTCCTTTACAGAGGCAACTTACTAAATAACAATACTTATTTTGACTATTTTATACTCTCCTAAAAGTGAAAGGAATTGGAATATAGTATTCTGATAGCTGCAGTAATTGGAATGTCATATCCGGCTATAATAGGGCAATATTGTCAACCAGTACCAGTCACCTAGGGCGGTGAATTAAACATTTATGAAATCTTCAACGTACTTCAAAAGTAAATGCATCGTTGCAATGTACCTCATGACCCAGTTCTCATGAAACGAAATACTTAAGTAGTCTAAACCCCCTTTTCAGTATTGTGTGCTCTTAACCTCAATTCAGACATTGAGTGTTGAAACTTCTAAACTGCCCTGTTTTGGGTTTGTCAGTCATATAACTTATTTACACACCAAATATGATGGGTTATTACATATTTCAACTCCTTTGGACTATGAAGGATGTTACCCCAAAGTCACAAAAGCAATTATGGCCTTGCACTGTGAGCAAGTGAACTAGCTCTCGCCTAGCACAGCACAATTCCGTGTCCCCCACAAGGGACACGATCTCTTGGGTTCCAGGGCAGAGAGAGAGAGGGAGGCAGTGAGCAATCCATGTCCATCCTGCAGAACCACATGAGATGAAAGATGAGGGAGAAGAAACCTTGGTGGAAGGTGGCAGGAAACCAGAGACTCAAAGGAACCATAGAGCAGAACGAAGGAAACCGGGCAGAGAAGGCAGGAGTTATTAACGATGTGGAATCAGGGGCGGCTCTCCAAGGCCCACTGGGACTTTCACAAACCCGACGCCGGCAGTCCCCGAGTAATTAAACCTGCGTCTCTGGCGGCGAGGCCAGGCGCCAGGGCTTTTCAAAGTTCCCCAAACGAGAGCAAGGGTGAGGGACCAAGGCCCAGCAGGGACGAGCGCGCTGCAGCGCGGGGTCCAGCCAGCCGGGAAACAGCCCGAGGCCCCGCCTCTTCCTGTGGCCCGCAGGAGTCGCGAGCCCGACCAGAGGCTCCGCACAGACCCCGTCTCTTTGGGCGCCAGCAGGACAGGAAGGGGCTTAAGGCCGACTGGGAGGAGGGAGGCGGCCCCCGCGCCGCGTTACCTGATCAAAGCCGCGACCCTCATGCTGCGTACACTGCGCGTGCGTGTGGCGGGAGCGGGCGTCTGGGGGCCCGAGGTCGCCGGTGCGCTTGCCTGACGGCGGGGCCTCGCGCGGGTGTTCGCTGCGCCGCCCGTTCGCGGCCCGGCGCTTCAGCCCGCTCGGCTGCCTGCGGAATGCGGGGACTCTGAGGGTACGTTGCCTCGGCGCCTCGGCCCTGGGGTCAGGGACATCCCGGGCCCGAAAAGAACGGTGTTTAGGCACGAACTAACCACCTAAGTGAGGGCACTGAAGCTGCGGGAAGGGCAAGGTCCGCGTCGCGCAGCCCCAGGCCGGTGGCGCCGGATTAGCTCTGGTAAGAGGATGTTCAAAGTCACTCACGCTGAGAGTAGGAATGCTGCAGGAGGGGCGAGTTTGCTCCCCTACACCAACCCAAGAAAGTGACGTACACCAGCTGTTCGACTTCTCCGTTCTCTGAACCTGTAGAGCCCAGATGTGAAATTGAGCTTCTTAGCTGGGCTGTGATAATTTTTAAATATGGGGTTAGCCCCATGACCTAGGCCTTATGTTTTTTGCCCTTTTGAGAAGCTGGGAAGTTTGTTAAGGCTCCTAACCTAACGGCAGTTCCCTTGCGGGAAGAAAAATGTAGCTTCGAAATAAATTCACCAAATGTTTATTAATAGCCTTCCGAGTACCAGGAAAACATCCATGAATAAAGCAGACCACTCCCTTCATGGAGTTTATATGAGGGTAGGAAAAGCAGGTAATAAATACAGTATACAACTCAAAACTATATACTTATGTTAAAAAGAAGCTCTACATAAAAAGAAAAATGGAGGGGAATTGAGAAGTAGAGGGGCAAACTACAGAATTAAATGGAGCATTAAAGTAAGCTCATTGATGAACTGACTCATAGGAGGGAAGAGTCAGTGATACATGTAACTATGGGTGTGCTTCAGGCATAATTAAAACAAACAAACAAAAAACCTAGATCTAGGACTCCAGGTGCCTTGTGTGTTTGTGAAAGAACAAGGCAAATCAGTGGAATTGGAGCAGAGGTTAGAGTGACAGAGGGTCTTGAAGGTCATTGCAGGCTTGGAACAAAGGTGTAAATTAAAACTTAAAATGATTTCACTGTGCAGTATTGAGAATACATAAACTATTAGAAAGCCATTGCAACAACCCAGGAGAGTGAGATGATGGGGTCCACAACCAAGATGATGGATTTGTTAAGTAAGAGGATGACAGCTCTAGTTTTGAATGTAGAGCCAATAGATTAGACATGAGATGTTACAGCAAGCCATGAGGGAAGATAATAATGTCATAAACTACATAAATTGATTCTCTAAAGTCACACAATTTTTAGCTTGATTGTGTTACCCCCAACCCCAGCTCAGCCTCTTTCTTCTAGGACCTTTGGGTTGAGTATTTTGCCTCCAGGTCTTTTTTACCTCTTGAATAAAATTTCTTTCAATAACTTCCCTTCTTTTAAAATCTTTTACCTGAATTCTGTCAATGAATTTTGCTGGTTGCTTGATGTATCTCTGGTACATGTATTGTCTCTTCTTAAAGTCTTTTGTATTTCCTCAAACTGCCTTCCTTTCCAAATCACCATACAGGCTTTGTATTTGAATGTACTATCAGATCCACTCTACAAATAATAGGTCCAATTTATTGTAGTTTGATAGACATTTTCATTTCTGAAATTAACATATATCAGAATGGTTTCGACCCAGCCATCAGTTATTCTTAGATTTGTAAAATTTTGGAAGAATTTTTAAGAGTAGAGTAAACAAAACCAGAGGAATTGTTGACCCCAAAAAAAGTTCTGTTACAAACTAAAGGTTAGGCTCTGGTCTGCTTTTCCCATTGAGAATCTTAAATCATTCTAAATCATCTTATGAGGATATAATTTTCTTTTGCTGAAATGTGAAAACAATACAAGGATCAGTTACTGTCTTCTGCAAGTAGATACCAACGAAGATTAGATGTCCAAGAGATTCGAAAAAATGCCTATGAAAGAAAAAGGGAGAAGGAGCAGAAGGCAGGGAAACTCAGATTATAATGCAGGTTGAAGCCTATGAGAGCAGAAAAGGATGAAAGGACAAGTAGAAGTCGTCCCAGTTTGCAGTGTAATTCTGAGTCTTGGCCATACCAATGGGTAGCCATAAGCCAGTTGTCCATTAGAAGAATTCCAAATTGGGTCAGAATGGTACAATTCTAGTATGTCTCCTGTGCCAAGTCACTGTCTTAGAGTAGTGGAGGAAAAACTTGAACTGATGCAGGCTCATTAATGGATCACAAAGTGCCACAGCTGGGGTATAAATCAGTTTGTAACAATGTTAATAGTATATCTCCTCTATGATTCATATAAACCCTGCTTTGGAAAGCCTGGAAAAGGGAAGGTCATGGGACAAACTATAGTCCTTCATATTGCAGTGGCTCAGGTCACACTGCTACTTATCCTGTCTTCCACTATTCACTTCATATTCCCCTTACTCTCAGCTGTCACTTCAGTGTGTCTTCTTGATGTACCTGCTAGTATGACCTAAACATTCATTCTTAAGGAGTCTTAACCCTTGGGTCATTATACTCTTTTCAGTCTGCGGTTGTTGCATGTGCAGTCACAGGTACCATTGGTTGAGGGCATACCGAGAGGCACCCAAGTGGATCACCCCAGTCTCATGTGTGTGTCACTTTGTCTCCAGTGTATAAAAGTAGCTCCAGGGCTGGTGAGATGGCTCAGCAGCATAAGCGCCTGCCTGGCAAGCGCGAGGGCCAGAGTTCGACTCCCGGAACCCACATACGAAAAAAGGGCCGGTGATATCATTCAGTGGCACGGGCGCCTGCTGGCGCACGAGGTCCTGAGGTCAACCCCCGGTATCCACAAAAAAAAAAAAATAGGTAGCTCCACCGCCTCTGACTAATCAGTTATATCTGCTTACTGATCCCTGGATGCAAAGAACCAAAATTGTCCTTCACCTGTACTTGTAGTTCAGTGAATCTTTGCCCTGCCTCCTTGCAAGAGAAGAAACCATTGAAAATCAGCATCTCTAACTCTGCTTAGCCCAGAAATGTGTGAGGCAAAGCACAAAGTTCCCCAGGGGTTCATTGGGAATGATTGTAAATGGGGCCATTCTCGCTTTTACTCCTTGGTTCGCAGATCCATGTATTTCTACTAGAGACACGATGCCATATAAAGATCTCTCATTTAGTGTCTACACCAGTAATGACAAACCTTTTAGAACTTTCAATGATACCAAAAGCCTGCTGCACCATGTGTACCATAAGTTTGCCACCACTGGCTTATACTATATCCTGAGGGCAGGCCTAGCAGGCTTGCATATTATTATCTCTGAGCTACTGATTTAGCAGTGACTTCATTAGGACGTTACAGTACTCTATGAGGCTAGCTTCACCTAAATAATGCAATATAATTGTGTTATTTATAAATTGTATTATTTATAAATACATTTAGATCCCACAGGTAGAACCCTATCCTTTACCTCATTTTCTGTGAAGTGAGTTTTCTTGTGGATCCCCTGCTGTGGGGAGGGGTGGTTCTCATGCCTGTAGAGGAATTCTGCTAGTGGTGTCAACTGAGGCTGAGCAGACTGGAGGAGCCAGGTTTCAGTCCTTTAGCTGTGCTTAGTCAAAGGTTGGGAGCAGCCTGACATGAATTCCATAGTAGATCCAGCTCATCACTGTCAGTCATCTGTGCTTTCCATAGCGGGTGCTTTTGAAGGGACATCAGAGTGGTTTACCTCTATAGCTTCCATACAAAGACAGAATGACTCTCCTCAAATCATATCATCAAGAGCAGGAACATTTATACTACTGTTTCATATTGTGCCCAACTGAGATAAGAAATGTAGAGTGAAGAGTTTATTTGAACTAAGAAAACTACTTGGAGTAAATCTATAAAAGTCTTTCTTATACATAACCATATGTTTAAGGAAATACTTTAATTTACTTCCAAACAAACATACTAATCTTGATCATACTAACATACTAATATTGAGTCCTCAAAAATTGTTGTTAAGAAGAGTCATAAGTTAATATGGAAAAGTTATTTTAAACCAGTAACATCCCTTTGCTTAACAAAATCTGGCCAAATTTCACAAATACTTGGTTTAGCAAGACCCCATGTGCATATGTTTCTACCTGGGCAGTGTAAAGATAACTTCAACTTAGTAAATACCAACTCATTAATAGATGCCATATCAGTACCATCTAAAGCAATTTTATTTGTAATACATTGAAATGTGTTGCCCAAGATTCACCTTTCCAAGTCATTGTGAGTCTCAAACTGTTACATACAAATGACTATGAATTAGCTTGTAGGTGAACAGAAAATCAACCTCAAAAAGCTCAACCCTTTGCCATTTTACTTAAGGAAACTCTCCATAGGCAAACACTGTTGCTGATAATAAAAATTTACAAGGTGAATTCTGCTTCTTTGGCAGTATGTACATCTTATTGATGTACTGATTGATAAAGATTCAATTAAATCACAAAGGCTACAGGTAGTCCTGAGAAACCTTGGAAGATATAGATGCCATACAGGAAGTCATGTCATACAGTAAGCTCACAGAAGTTTGACTAGTGAGGATTTAGGGGGAATAATGGAATCAAATAATTATTTGGAGGGTAAATTTAAAGCATCAAGATGTGCATAATGTGTGTATAGTTGCAGCTTACTATGGGCCAGTTACTCATTTAAATAGCATAGAAAACTTACAAAGTAGGATTCATTGTTATCCCCATTTACAAATGAAGAAACCCTTCAGAGAAAAAGTTAAATAACCTGGTAAAAAATAGAACTATTAAGTCTCAGAACCAAGATTCAAATCCAGGCAATCAGCACTTAACAAATATACTACAAATTTCCATTAAATGGATATCTGGTAATTTTAGCTAAAATAGCCTTTCTCCCAGGTGAGTTTGGAAAGGCATTTCAGTCTCTGACCCAAATTTCCACTTTTCTGTGCTTCCAAGCTGAACAACCATTTTTTTCTGACAGATAAAATTGTTTTACTATTTAAATTCCTATACAAGGTAATTGTTAAACATTCTAGTACCAGGAATCACTTTGTCTCTTTTAGGAATCTTTTCCTTTATTTCTTAACCACTTACCAGTCCAATTGTTTAAATACTAGATGACCAAAAAGTGCATATTTTTTCATTAATTTTATAAGATAATATAGCCGGAAATATAAATATAACAGTTCTGTCAAATTTATTCAATACAAGAATTGACTTGTTGAAATGACGCCTGCCCGAGGTCGGGATAGTCAGTACTTAAACGCACTGCCAGAGTGATGCTCGGGGTAAACTGTTAAGTGGTTAATGGAGACCAGCAAATTTAAAAGCTATAACAGTTAGACAGGTAACATAAAGAAGTAAAGAGACCAGATATAAGGTAATTTGGACAGGCAAAGATTGTGGCAGATTGACTCACTCATCACTTGGCTCCAGCTGCCCTCTGCAGATGTGGGCCCAATATTATCAGAACTTCTGATTTTTCAAGAAGTGACAGAAACATTCAGTTTACTTAAGTCCTTTTTTTAAAGTTGGAAACTAATTTTAACATAGAACATAAATTTTGTGCACCAAGTAAAACATATCTGTCTGTTGATTTCATAATTTATCTTAAAAGAGCACTTTTAGGGCCGGTGAGATGGCTCAGCGGCGTAAGCGCCTGCCCGGCAAGTACGAGGGCCCGAGTTCAACTCCCGGAACCCACATACAAAAAAGGGGCCGGTGATATCGCTCAGCGGCACGGGCACCTGCTGGTGCGTGAGGACCTGAGATCGACCCCCCGGTACCCACAAAAAAAAAAAAAAAGCACTTTTAATCCGTTACTGAACTAACAATTTTAGTCCCTTATTGAACTATTTGTTCATGGCCTTTTATTATCATTGATCAACATTTTAAAAGCTTTTATATTTTTCTATAGAAATATTTTACACTCACATATGTGCAAAGATATAAAAGAAGGCTGGGTATCTCATTAGTAAAGTACTTAACTAGCATGTGCAAGGTCCTGGGTGAAGTCCCAGTATCACCAAAAAAATAAAAAGAATGTCCATTGCAGCATTCTTTGCAAAACAGAAATCATCAGAGCAGAGATACTGTGTTGTTCATTTATAGAGTAGTCCTGGCAAATAGTAAGTACTTAATGTATATTTGCTGAAAAAAATCTGTAATCTAAATGTTCATGAACAAATCCGGTTACATTATTGTACCTCTACACGATGAAATACTGAATAATAGCTAAAGAAAAATGAGAAGTTTTGCCTTATATTTTCAAGTGTAAAAAGCGAATTGCATAAGATATTTCCATCTGTATCAAGGAAACTTTTATATAGATATATAGATATATATGAATGATATGCAGAAATATGTGACTAGATTTAAAAATTTCTAGAAGGTTATATATTAAATTGTTATAATGACAGTTCTGAAGAGAAAAAAGGGAGAGTTCTTTTTACTTTATCTATACTTTTATTGCATATATATATTATATCATATTCATTTGTATTGCTTGCCTACAGAATGTATAGGATATATATAGAAAGTAGATTTGTAAATCTCTAGAAAATTATATATTAAATTGTTACAATGATACTTCTAAACAGAATGAGAAATGAGACTTTACTTCATATACTTTTGTATTACTTGACTATTTTAGAGTATATTTTAGAGTATTTACATATAAGTGGTACCTCGGTTCACAAATTTAATTCTTTCCATAATTCTGGTCACAGAAAACAATAGCCATTGTCTTAGTTACTTTTCTCATTGATGAGACAAAATACTCAACACCCACAATTAAAGGAGGAAAGGTTTATCTCAGATCACAGTTTGTAGAGATTTCAGTCCCAAGTCAGCTGGTTCCAAGTCATCTGGGTGGGATGGCAGAGGAGCATGGCAGAAGAGAAACAGTCCATTGCAGGGCAGGCAGGAAGTAGCAAGTAACAAACTCCAGAAGCAGCAGCAGCAGGAAATAGGAAAGCACAAATTGGAAATAAACTTCCTTCCTGCATCAAAAGTTTACTTGATAAATTAAAGCTACAACAGCAGCAGCAGCAGCATCAGTCTCCCTTTCCTTTTAATCCCATCCAGGCCACAAGCCTCTTGGGTGATGCCGCCCACACCCAGGATGGGCCTTCCCATTATCCACACTCAGAACTATGCTCAACCAATCAGTGGACTAATTTAGTACCACACACCCTTAATCCCAGTATCACACATGCTAGATCCGGCCAGCTCCAAAAAGCCCTACCTATGAACACATGAGGCTTTGGGGGGACATCTAGATACAAACCATAACAGCCATCTATATGGTAGACAGTGCAAGATCATGTTTAAATACTCCAGAGTCAGATTCTCTCAGTTCGAATGTGAACACTGCCACTTATTAAATTTTATGATTTGAGACATTTACTGAAACTTCTTTTCTAGTTTTATGAACTGTAAGATGAGGTTTAAAATACTATAACCATGCATGAACTGATTTAATAATTAAATAGCCATTTGAATAACATTTATTTTACATAAAGGATGTCTGGAAAAAAGCCCTTAACATGATGGTGGTTGTCTCTGGGCAGTAAAATTGGAGATTTTGTTTTCTCATACATATTTTTGTGTATTGTTTGACTTTTGAGAAATGGATCCATTACCTTTGTGAATAGAGTAGATAATAGTTGAAAGAATGGATGAAGGATAGGAAGGGAGGGAAGAAGAAAGAAAAAAGAACCGGCTGATTCACAGGCTGTAGGTAGGCAGTACCTTGAAGAATTAATATGAAAGTATAAGGTCTAGTCTGCACTTTCCATAGTTTTCAGCAACCTAACCATACTGTTTCTTCCAGTGTAGATCAGACTATAGGAAACTGATGGAAGTGAAGTCATGGGGGTCTTATGAATAAATCAGTGATTCAGCCCATTCTTTTTCCAGTAGAAAAGCACAAATTGGAAATAAACTTCTTTCCTGCATCAAAAGTTTACCTGATAAATTAAAGCTACAATGAAATACCAATATACACCTAATAGATTAGCTAAAATTAAAAAGGATGACACTACTGAGTGTTGACAAGAATATGGAACAACTGAAACTTTGATACATTATTAGTAGAAATGAAAAAATGATACAACCTCTTTGTAAAACAAATTGATAGTACCTCATTAAGTTTAAGCACACTTTACCTATGACCCAAAAATTCTCTGGGGTATTTATCCCAGAAAAATGAACACCTATGTCGTCATAAAAATGTGTATGTCAATGTTTAGAGAAGCATTATTTATAATAGCTAAAAGTATAAGGCATCCCAAATTTCCATCAATTGGCAAATGGATAAATAAATTGTGGATTATGCATACCCACACAACATTGCTCAACAATGCACAAGGCAACAAGAATGAATTTTAAAAGCATGCTAAGAGGAAGTAGTAAAAAAAAAGATGCTATATATTATCCTACTTATATGAAATTCCAGAAAAGGCAAAATTAGGAGCGATAGAAACAGATCAGCATGCCTGCAGCCAAGACTGAAGAGAGTCAAATAAAGGGCTGGTGAAGGAACTTTTTTAGGATGAGGGACCTATTTTACTTTGAAAGTAGTAGTGCTTACACAATTCCATGCAACTGGGAAAATCCATCAAGCCAAACAAATAAAGTTAATAAATTTTATTTTATGCCATTAATATCTCAAATAACAAAATAGTTACTGGATAAAGATGAAATCAGTTTTATTATCTAGTAAGTGGTATCATTCCTTTAATTATCTTTCTCAATATATTCATTTGTATATAGGAGTTAAACTTTGAACTGTACCTACATATGTCAGGGGAATATCATTTTCCTGTAATTTGTTTTCCCAAACAATGAGTTCCAGAATTTTTATATCAAAGCTGTTTTAGGAGTGACTTTGTGGTTAAAAGTGGAATCAAGGGGACTTGTCTTAAACTGCATTTGTATATTAAGCACACTCTTAGTTGTATGTATGAGAGAAGTATTGGACATGATAGGGTTCCTATATAACATAAAGCCTACAAAACCATTTTTGGTGGTATATAGATATTCAAACACTTTTATTTACTTCAGTTGGGTAATAGTTACAAACATCCAAAAGGAAATTTACATTACATACTAATATAATCAGTAACATTTTAAAATTTTACTTCAAGGATAAGGTTTTACCTCTGCAAGTAGCCAATCTATTATCTGTTTTACTATATTCCAGTTTCAGAAAGATATATAATATTATATTATTGACTTTTATTTCCAAATTCTGGAAATCCATTATGTTTAGGAATTTTTACCCCTTTATAATCTCCATGTACATAGTCAATAATTTCAAATATAATAATAATTTAGTTTTAGCCCAAGCATCCCTTTTATACACTACTGACTGTGACAAAGACTGAAAGATTATTCCAGTATTTTCCTAATACCACAAAGCTTTTTTTGAAGTCAGACAAACTTGAGTTTGAATTCTAGTACTGGGATATTAATAAGTAATTTCCTCAATAAGTTTTTCCTTCATCTGTGAAATAAGGATATTAAACCTACCAAATGATTCCTCTTTTTTTCCCCATTTCCCTACCCCTCCCCATTTACAAAACTCAGTTTCCATTTTATCCTTCTTCTCTCATTTTTCCCTTTCCTTTCCTTCCTTTTCCCCTCCTCCCTCCCTAATTCCCTTTTCCTATTGAACAATTTCTTCCTATTTCATGATATCTATTGTACATTTTGGTTCTTATTTACACTTTCAGTTTGTCACACCAGAGAGATAATGCAATATTTACATATATGTGCCCAATTTATTTTACATACAATTATGGTCTCAAGGGCCATCCATTTAGCTATAAATGTCTCATTTTTATCCTTCTTTATAGCTAATACTCCATTATGTAAAAAAAATATCTTTTTTATCCATTCATTGGTTGATGGGCATTTGGGCTATTTCCAAGATTTAGCCATTACAAACTATGCTGCTGTAAACGTGGGTGTGCATATATTGCTGTGGTACGATGCTTTTAATTCTTTCAGTAAAATACCAAGAAGAGGAACAGCTGTGTCAAATGGGACCTCTAATCCTAGTTTTTTGAGGAATCTTCACACTGATTTTCACAGTGGTTGCACCAGTCTACACTCCCAACAACAGTGGAGTAAGGTTCCTTTTTCCCCACAGCCCTGCCAACATTTGTTATTGTTTACCTACCTAATGAAATGAAGATTAAGCACATATAGGCACTGATCACAGCATCTGTCACAAATCCTGAAGTAAAGAGTAAAAAATTACAAAACAAGCACTTGTATTTAATAAACCAAAATGAATATAGAAAGTATATGAAATAAAAAGGTACCCTAAAGGAAGGCAGAAAAGAAAATAAGAGGGGAAAATTTGTGACAGAAAACAAATTTACTATATAAGCATCCATAGAATCAAAATAATAGGAAGTGTTTAATGATAAAAATAGGCAATAAATACTTAAACTACTGTTACACAACTGATACTGGTGTTATAGTTCCAGAAATTAAGAAATATTTTTCCATATCCTTACAAGCATTAATTTTAATTTTGCTATATTTTACTTTTGTCTATACCTATATACATACCTAAATTTAAGATAAGTGAGTGAGCATGATTTTTTATTCTTATTTGGAAAAAATAAACAATTTTTTAGATTAAAACTAAAATTTTATTGGATATTAATTGAATTTTATGTTTCAAATCTTGATAGAAATAACTAGGGAAATTATTCTGATAAAGACCCCTCAAATATTAAAAAAAAAGTGATATTAGAAATTAATAAAGAGCAAAGGATTAAAACTAATTATAGAATTTTTTTTTTGTACCAGGAATTGAACTCAGGGCCTCGCGCTTGCCAGGCAGGTGCTATGACGCTGAGCTACATCCCTGGCCCCAGAATTTTTTGTCTTATTCTTCATCACTGACTCCTTTTTTCTCTCAGGCAAAAGGAAATTTATTTGTCCTAATTCTGCTTCCTTTTGCAGTGCACAAATTTTTGTTGTTAATCAGTTGAAAGGGGGCCGGTGAGACAGCTCAGCGGTGTAAGCGCCTGCCTGGCAAGCACGAGGTCCTGAGTTCGACTCCCGGAACCCACATATGAAAAAAGGGCCGGTGATATCGCTCAGTGGCATGGGCGCCTCCTGGCGTGCGAGGTCCTGAGGTCGACCCCTGGTACCCACAAAAAAAAAAAAAAAATCAGTTGACATACTCTAATGCTGAATAATAATTTATGAATGTATAGAATATTTTGCTCATATTAGCTAGTCTTGATTCACAATTTAATGTAAATGTTGTTATGTGGAGTAGATTTTTGTTTCCTATGACTTATCAAGATTCTTTAAAGACTAATTTATTCTTCCATTAATAATATCCTATCTGGTAAACATAGCAGCTTTTATTACTAGTTACCAAATTTTCTATTTTTCCTCCTTACAGAATCCCTTGCTGACAGATAATCCTTTCTTCTTTTGCTCTGAGGAAGATTGTGTGATATGCTTTGGCCATAGAAATGAGCAGAGGTGACAAAAGTCATCTGGGAAGAAACTTTAAGAACTAGTCTATGGTTCACTGGTTCTTTGTTTACATCTGCTATTAGACTGGCAATCATCCAGCAATTGCTTTACCAGCATAGGTCCTATACCTATGCTGGGACAAACATTTAGTATGAAAGATAATTAAACCTTTATTGTAAGCCACTGGGATTTTTAGAAATCACAGATATCTCAGGAAGGAGATAATCTTCCAATTTGTATGGATAGCAACCAGGAAAATATGTGTAAGAATGGCTTCTAAGGGTGTTAGGTGAATGAGAATTGACTGTAAAATTTAATTAGACAAAGTTTATCCTAATAGATACAAAAACGGCAAGATTTTTTTCCTTTAAAGTCACTTTTCAAGAGTCCCAAATATTTCTAATTTGCAGACTTCTTTGATATAGACACACAGAGGACTCTATTTGTGAAAACATAAATACTCATATACTTGCCTTTCTGGCTACATGATTTTTAAACCTCTCATACCACGTACATTTCTGGAGTTTGTTTGTTTGTTTGTTTGTTTGTTGAGGTGGAGTCTAGCTCCATAGTCCAGGCTGGCCTTGAACTCACTATGTATTGAAGGCTGACTTTGAACTTGGGATAGTTCTGCCTCACTGAGTGTTGGGACTACAAGCATGCACCACCATGCCCAGCCATTCTTGAATATTGCAGATTATGTAAGATACCCTTTATGCTTTCAAGTCATAACATATTAAGTGTCTGTATACCCTACTCCATTGTCAATTTCATAAAAGCGAAGAATGTCCCCTTCATTATACTAGAGAAGCTAGTTGCAGGAAGCTGGGATATAAAAGATACAGAATAAAGGAACTTTTCAGAATTGTGGACAAGATTAAGGAATCACCAGGAATGTTGAGAATCTCAGGAACTAAAAACACCAGAAAGACAAAAACATTCACGTTTGAAGAGCGAAGGGGAAAAATGGTTTCATTACCTTTTTAGAGGCTGGAATAATGGAATTGAGGCCATTCAATAGAAGCTAGAGTAACAGAAAAGTACAACCACTATCACAGTAACACAAAGACTGGGAAGTTACAGGGAAAGAAATCAGGATACTTGCCCTGGTATCATCTGCCTGTGCCTCCCACTAGCTAAATCCCAGACAAAGTCAGATGGTAAGGAAGTTGACAGAGGTCATCTGCTTGGGGCATAGAGTAAGGCAGAGGATAAAGAATAGGTCTAGGGAAGGCAAGCATTATAACTGAACACATATCCTTATTATTATATTTCCAGTTCTT
The DNA here is from genome assembly GCA_028451465.1 of Erethizon dorsatum. Lineage (NCBI taxonomy): Eukaryota > Metazoa > Chordata > Mammalia > Rodentia > Erethizontidae > Erethizon > Erethizon dorsatum. The sequence goes on from CM051823.1 coordinate 44,485,523, forward strand.
TTGTGGTTTTCTGGCGCAATGGAAAATGCTAAAAGACATTTAGTGGGTGAAAAGATGAATGGATATAGCCATTAAAAAATAAAGTGTCCTGGAAGCTAATACTAGCCTGTACTTCTTAGGAATTTATTTCACTTCAATAAGTTATCTTGTCACTAAAGGTTGTGAGAGATTTTAGCTCTTTACATGGAGTAATTCAGAAACCACAGTTTGAATTTCTATGAAGAATAGTAAGAAGTAAAATAATTTGCAAAAATGTGAGAGAGATAGTATTTATATGTAAAACATGAAGTGACTCATTTGGACAAGTTTGTCATGTCAATGAGAAAATGGATTATAAATTGTCATTCATGGAATGCAGTTATGACACAAATTATCGCTGGTAGAGTGTGGGATTGTGGGTCACCTGGAGGAAGGCATTATGACATGATGAGTACAAAGATTGTGAGGTGTGCTGCCCATTTCTGTGTTGTAAAGCTTATTTAAAGAAAAAAATAAGCATGGTACTTGAACTTTTAAACGAAAGCATGAAGGGAATATCAAATAGTTTCTGTAGAAATTTTAAGCAAGGCTAATTAGTCTAGGAACCATGGTTAGAATTCATGTTTTTTATGCTAAGGTAGGCGCACTTGTTGGGAAGAGATGCCATGCTGGGATTTGGAATAGAGATCTTGGAGCAGGCATAGATGAGGCTAACAATTTAGAACCCCCAAATCCCTAAAACTTGCCTTGAGAATGGAAGTTTTCTTCTCCCCTTTCTCTGCTAGTGAATGTGAAAACTCTGGTTGGAGTTTAATGTTACAATTTAAATTTTAAGAAAGAACATGAATGAACTGAAATGGCTTTATAGGCTAACTGATGGAATTTAGTGTCACATCTTCTGCTGGGCAAGTTTTCTTCATCTGATGGGAAAAAAAATGAATGCTAAGGCAAAAATGGTGAAAAGTTTACCTCCCTGTTCCCCCACTTTCCTTGTATTAGTTATCTCTTGCTGTATAAAAAAGTACCCCAGAATCCAACAGCTTAAACAACCATCATTTATTATATCACAGTTTATGTGGGTTAGGGTTCAGACTTGGCTTAGCTGTGTCCTTTGCTTAGGTTGTCATGGGGCTAAAACTTCATCCAAAGACATGGTTCATAGAGGATCTAGTTCCAATGGGGTGTTGGAGTGAGGGACTTAATTCCTCGCGAGGCCAGAGACTTCTCTCATATCCTTGCTCATAGCATGGCAGCTGGTTTCTATGAGAGTAAACAAGTGAGAGAACAAGAGAGAATGTCTGAGAAGGAGGGCACGATAAAACCTAATCTCAAAAGTGATACTCTAACATTTTGCTATTTATTCCTGGAAGTGTGTTATGGAGTGAATATTATCAAAGAAGGTGCATATCAGGAGGTAGAGATCATTGGGGATCACCTTAGAATCTGCTTTTCTTACCCCCAATTTATTCTCTCTCCTCTTCTGCCCTACTATGTATCTCAGCTGGATGTGGCACTCCGGCCCCTGAGCTGAGTGGGCCTCCAGTGGGAACCTCCTGCAAAAGAACAGGAAAGGAAATAGTCACAATATTTCTTCCTCTCAAGCTCTGCCTTGTGGCTCTACTTCCCCAAGTCTAGCCCTCACTGAGCACTGTTATCATCATTTCTTCCACTCCTCCTCTAGAACTAGGAACAGTTTTGTCTTTCCACCATTGCCAGTCCCCAGATGCTAGGCATTGAATCCATGACCTTCATACTGCTCTACATCTCCAGCCCTTTTTTATTTATTTATTTATTTTTTTTGAGACAGGGTCTCACTAAGTTACCCTGACTGGCCTTGAACTTGTGATACTCATGCCTTACCCTTAAAGAGTGCTGTAATAACAGGCATGACCATGACGGGTGGCTCCTACCTGATTGTTCAACTCTACCTTTCCATTAAATTATCTTTTGTTTCCCCACTAAGATCTTGAATAATGCACATTTCCTAAAGGAAGAGATTATATATTTTTAGTCCTAGTGTTTTGCATAGTTGGCACTGGATCCATGATGGAAAGATGGGTAGATGAGTGAAATTAATTCATATCAGCTTGATAATGTGAAAGAAAAAAAAAAAGAAAGTACTTTAAAGTATATGAATATTCTTCACTAACACAGAGACATTAGGTTTCTTATGTTTTATCTAAGACCATAAGGAGGAAAAGTTTTAAATGATCTCTAAGGAACAGAGTACTTTTTAAGAGGTAATTTTTTCTTATAGAAGGGAAAAACAAACTTACTTAAATCAAGATTCTAAGCGTATGACAGTGTGAAGGGAGTTTTTCAGAGGATAACCAAATTTTTGGAGGCATAAATGCATAACAAGTTGGCTTAATATTAAATAACTATAACCAAAGGATATGGCTATTTTTATAGCATTCCTAAAAATTAAGATGATTTCAACCATATGTGCAGTAAAGTATTTACCAATGATTTTTCAACTTATGTTAATAATTAAAGGAAACTAAATTGATGTTTGAAAGCACTTAAAAGTTTTAGACATAAAATACTTTATAACAAATCATACTCTGATTTAAAAAAAATAACGTACAGTAAGTAAAGGACTCTGAAAAAAAAGCTAGAAGTATTTACTAAATTAGATGAATCTTGTTTCTTCAAGATGCAATGTTATGGAAATGTGGCATTTTCATAATTTACTTCTTCCAGGCAAAGTACCATTGTTTTCTGAGCTATTAGCTTAGGTCCTTTTTTTTTTTTTTTTTTTGTGGGTACCATGGGTCGACCTCAGGACCTCGCAAGCCAGCAGGCTCCCGTGCCATTGAGCGATGTCACCGGCCCTTTTTTCGTATGTGCGTTCCGGGAGTTGAACTCGGGACATCGCACTTGCCAGGCAGGCGCTTACGCCGCTGAGCCATCTCACTGACCCCCAAGCTTAGGTCTTTTTGCCATCATAGTAAAAATTACCTTCAGTGTCCAGGAGATTACAATTTCCCAGTCAATATGATGTAAATCTTAAAGACCATCTGTTTTTGTTCTGCAAAGTGTATTATAGGAACCTTGCAAATAATTTTCAAAAATTGACTGCCTCAGTATTGTCCCAACCTGCCCTAACTTCAAGATGTATGTACATGCACAATAAATTTGTAGTCTTTACTCCTCCCAAGGCTCATATTGTCATTTGCAATGGGTATGTGAATATGGGAACATTCGTAAGGCTGGTGTAGAGACTATGAGGAAGAACAAAATGTTTGGGTAGAATTGAGTCTACCCAAACATTTTATCATGGGGAAATAATTTTTAAATATATTTTATATGGGCCAATTACTCAGCTAATTTATTTATTTAAAAATCTCTAAAAATACCTTTTCTTGTCTTAATTGGCAGTTTTATTGTCATAGTATTAACAACAGCTGTCCTCAATACAACATTCGTTGCACTGAAAGAAACCTAAAGTGGTATGCTGTAGGCCATAAAAATATGTCAAAGAACTCTGCACCTTTTTCCTGACATTTGCAATCAATAAAGCAAAAAAATTAATAAAGAACTAATAAGGTGACACAAACTAATGATTTCCAAAAGGAAACTCTAGTACTAATACCCCTATCTTCCATATATGCACAGACCCAAGTATACCCATATATCAGCATATTCAGGATATTCTCACTGTTGCAATTTTAAACTACTTTACAAATCTCAAAAGAGGCTAAATATCTAGGAAATATTTAGTTAATAGAGAAACAGAAATCTTCTCTTAAAAGCATTTTTAATCAACATCCAAAGTAGGTAATAAAATATGTGACTGAATGTGGAGCAGGCAAAAGAAAAAAAACCTTCAACAAATCCATTTATTTCTCAAAAATCAAAACATTATATTGGGAAATCTGTTACTCACTCACCTGCCAAGTTCTAAGATTACAAATCTTTGTTTTCACTGCAACAGTTGATGCTACTGAAAACTGCTAAGTCACTTGAGGAGTCTGCTCCCTGTTGTATTTCAGATGTTTTTCTTTTTTTTTTTTTTGTGGGTACCGGGGGTGGACCTCAGGACCTTGCGCGCCAGCAGGCGCCCGTGCCGCTGAGCAATATCACCGGCCCTTTTTTCGTATGTGGGTTCTGGGAGTGGAACTCGGGGCCTCGCGCTTGCCAGGCAGGCACTTACGCCGCTGAGCCATCTCACCGGCCCTCAGATGTTTTTCTTCAGTAACTTTTTAATATAAAAGATTTATAGAGCACCCTAAACTTACTGTAATATATAACAGATTCTTTCTATATTCTGTTTGTATTTATACATCTGTAATTCTCCAGCTCTCCTAAGTGACTCCACAGTGCTTGCTTTTAAAATCACTTTCTTTCAGTATTATTCAGTTTTAAAATAATATTAAATCAACCCTTTTCTATCGGTGTCATTTGAATGTGACTATACAATAACCATGTCAAATTAGTCACTATTTTGTTAAGATAGTATTTCTTGATTATCTTCTTTTGCGTCCATAATATCACCATGGTATATTTACGCTTTGTACCTTGAGTTTGTATCTTGAGTTAGAAGATGCTGAAAAGCCAGAGTCTGCTGAAAACTATCTTCCTCTTACATAGTATGGTATATGAAACTCTCCCTAATGGGTCATTTTAGTTAATAAAGTTGAAGGGCCCAAGGAAATTATATAATCTGATAATGTTGGAAGGAAAATAATTCAGTAATAAAAAAAATCATGCATAGGGCCGGTGAGATGGCTCAGCGGCGTAAGCGCCTGCCTTGCAAGCGCGAGGGCCCGAGTTCGACTCCCGGAACCCACATACGAAAAAGGGGCCGGTGATATCGCTCAGTGGCACGGGTGCCTGTTGGCGCACGAGGTCCTGAGGTCGTCCCCCTGGTACCCACCAAAAAAAAAAAAAAAAAAAAATCATGCATAATTGTGGAAACCGAAAGTGAATCTGTGAAGACTATGAAACCCATAATCTTTGCCAATAGGTTGGGGACCAGACTTCTCTTTTCATTGTGTCTTCAAATTCTACAACGTTTCTATTATTTAGGGTGTGTTCTTCAAAACTCCAGAAAAAAATTTTAAAAAAGAATCTTCTATTTCCCCACATGCCATCATATAACTCAGGTTTAGAAAAAGCTCCAAAGATTAAGAAATGCATGTAAAATATGATCAACAGCAGAGCTGCTTTTGTTCACTCTCCCCTATGAGAAAGAAAAGTAAGAACATGGTTGACCCATAAGGATAAGGAAAACAGGTTTCCGTCTGTAAGCCTATAAGGAGCCATTGAAAACAAGGAATGAAAAGTTTTAAAACTTAACAAGGAACACATTCAGAGAAGACTTCCAAATGGAAACAAGCAATTATTGGGTAACAACTGAAACTGAGCATTTGTAAGATCTGCCAAAATCCGCTGTCTCATGCCTCCTTTGGTAGAGAACTTGTTTTCTATTCCTTTGTAACTCTATCGTGAATTTTGTAAACTGTGGAAGAAATAAAGGTGCTAAAGAATTAAAATAGGGACTATCATTATGGAAAGAAGAATGAGAGACTAGTGAATTTATTAGTTCTAAACTATGACAAGTAGGAATACCAAGCAAAGGGATTAAATTTTGTCTGAAAATAACTTTTATTCAAATAGTGCATAACTGCTTCAAGTCTATAAACTACATATTGTACTGTAATAATTACATGAATAATATAAAATTATATTTTAAGAAGCTTATTTATGCAAATACTTAATCTACATTAATTTTTAAAAATACAGTGTTTTTGACCTTTGGTACTCTCACCTTGTGTGCCTCAGTTTCCCCATCCACAAAATGGGAATAACAAGGAAACTAATTCATAATTTTTTAATTCCTATTAACATGTACAATTTATGCAAAAACATTTAGATCTGTTCCTGGTTCAGAGTAAAAATTCAATAAATATTGTTGCCATGTCCCTGATAACATTAAAACTTTTGTTTAAAAAATATGGCTCATTGCTTCAATTCTCCAGTATACTTAAAAAAGAAAGTTTCTGTGTGAATGGCTGGTGTAGACTGAATAATGTCCCCAGAATACATCCAGGTATATAGAACCTGATTCCTGGAATCCATGAATATTACTTTATGTGGCAAAAGGAACTTTGCAAATATAATTAAATTGATGACCTGGAAAAAGAAAATTTTCTGAGTTATCCAGGTGGGCCATAAATATAATCACAAATGTCATTCTAAGAGAGAAGCGGAGGCAGATTTGACTACAAAACAGAATAGAAGACAATATAATGACTGAAACAAGATGCTACATTGCTTATTTGAAGATAGAGGAAAAGCCTAAAAGCCAAAAAATCAAACAAACAAAAAAAGTGGAGCTCTCACAGCTGGAAAGTAAAGAAAACAAGTAGATGTTTTTGCTGAGGCCTCCCAGTGGGTCACAGTCCTGCCACACCTTGGCTATGCCATATGAAATTGAAATCTCTTCCCTAATACTGAAGGAGAGTAAGTTTGTGTTGTTTTCAACCACTATTTGTAGTAATTTGTTTTACCAGCTATAAGAAAATAATATAATGTCATATATTCTCTTAAATTAGTTAATTGTTTAAATAGATACAGGAAGGTGGTATACAGTCAAATATAGACCTATTTGCTTGAATTTTATAAATTAATAGTACTTTCTCCTCTATTTCTACAATCAGTTTAACTATTTAGACAAAGCTGGATCATTTAGTGGGGGGCCCTTTTAACTCTCTCCCCTTTCTTAATTTACCGCTTAAACATGCACTCTAATTTACTTACCAAGGTATGTGATGTTACTCTTTAGGTGGCTGTTTTAAATATAACCATAGAATCTGGCACATTTTGCAAAGCAAGACATGGATTGGTCAGACAGGAAAACACTTGTGAAAAGAAACAATACTGGCTTTGGAGCCATTAAATCCAAATTTGAACAGTGGCTCTCTGTTGACACTTGAAACCTTTATCATCTTTGGACTGTAGTTTCCTCCCGTGTAACTGCCAGTAGGAATTTATAGCCTTACAAGACAAAAACTAAATCTCATATATTTATATGAGATTATATTATAATGTTCCAAGTCTACCTTCTCTCTAGTAGCAGAAATTTTGGTCTTTTTAACTGGCATTCTTCTTATCTAATGTTTCTCAGAATTTAAGTCTCCATTCACTGCCACCATCGGATGCCTCTCCACTGGACTTCAGGACAGCTGGCCACGTAAAAGACCTTGGTATCTACTCATCCCAGAGGCCGTGGGGCTACCTCTGTTCCCTCCTCCACTTCTTAAGGAGGCTACGGTCTGATCCATGTGTCTTCTGTGCAGATCTACACTCAGTCTCTAGAATACAAGTAGAATGGAATCTTGAGTTGAATGGGCAGGCAGAAGGTGAAAGATATCCTTACGTCAGTGCTGTACTATACCAATAGCATGTTTGATAGTAGATAGCCAGGCCCCATAGCAATGCCACAGAAATTTTTACCTTCAGTTCTTTGATTCTCTCCTTTTTATGTATTCTCCCTTGGGCATAGTCCCCAGTACTGAATTTGACAAATCCTAAGGGTCAATAACAAGAATTTAGATAAATTCATATTTAACAAATCCATCACATATCAGTTGGTGGCTGCTAGCTCTGTTTAAGAGAGATTCTTAATCCTTTTTTTTTTTTTTTAATGTGGGTACTGGGAGTCGAACTCAGGACCTCGCACTTGCCAGGCAGATGCATACGCTGCTGAGCCATCTCACCAGCCCCCATCTTTTATGGATGCTATTAATAAAGAATGGTGATATTCTGGGAACTATCCCAGTATCACCAAGCAAAACACAGCACTTGGCCCTAATTAGATATTTATTCTCAAATTCTTCTCATAGAATAGGATTAAACAAATGATACATTTCCCTATATTGCAACAAATATATGCAAAGTCCACAAAACATGGCCTATAACACATGTCAGGAAGCTTTTGTGGTCTACAGACTCCAGGTTAAGAACTTCTGAGATACAAAGAACTTAAAATATAAGCATGATTTTCAGAGTACTGTATATCAGAATTGAGACGTTCAGGTTGGATTTTTGTTCTGCCACAAGTATGAGTTGCTCACAGGTAGATTGTTTTTTATCCATTAGGGTATTAAGATAGATGAAAATAAAATGATTTTATATATATATATATATATATATATATATATATATATATATATCCCTATTTATATTTTATAATGTATTACGTTGCTAGGGTTGTCATAAAATACCACACACTGAGAGGCCTAAACAACAGAAATTAATTTTTGTGTTGTTCTACAAACTGGAAATTCAAGATCAAGGCAGGGTTGATTTTCTCTAAGACCTCTTTCTTTAGTCTGCAGAAGGCTGCCTTCTTACTGTATCTTCTGGTTATCATTCCTCTGTCCTATGCAGCCCCGGCGATTCTTTGTGTGTCAAAATTTTCTCTCTCTTTTTTTTAAAGATACTAGTCAAATTGCATTAGGATCCACCCATATGACCTCATTTAAGCATAATGACTTATTAGACTATCCCATTTCCAAATATACTTGCAACTTGGAATATTGGGGGTTAGATATTCAAAATATGAGTTTTTGGGGAAATAACTTAGACACTTCATATTTGGAATAATTGCTTTGACTCTGAAAGCATATCTCATCCCCAAATTTGTAAAGTGGAATTATCCCATAGGTTCATTACTCAATATAGGAATTGCACCTCATTTTTATAAGTTAAACTGATGTCCATAAAATTGACAGTGGTTAATTTGTGTCCCAAGCAAACAACCATACGCAAAAGGCTTTATAAACTAAAAATTCTAATTTAAAAATCCAAGGACTGGAGTCCAAGGAGCTTTTCCTTATTTTAAAGGTCACCATGAAACAATATATTTAATATCTGATTTTGTAAATATTTACAATATTTAATAAATTATGTTTGCCTTTTAAGCAGAAGAGCTGGTACACAGATTGAGGAAGGTAAGGACTATAAAAATGATACTTTAATCCTTGCCATGGCTAATGATTTTTCTATGTTACGTGTATATCAATAATATATTTGCACACCTGCCAGCTGAGGATAAAAATTGCAAGGGAAGAAGAATATGGTAGGTTTATATTACAGTAGGCTGAAAGATCAAACATTAGATGTTTATTTAGAAACAGCACATTTATTGTTAACTTTCACTCTTAGACTAACCTCAAATAAAACATTGGTGTGCATTCAGAAATGACAAAAAGTGAATACAAAGAAGGGAAATATTACACAGCCGAAGCATGAACACAAATCCACAGCAAATAAAATTAATATTGGATATTAAAATGGTAAATATTTAGGTAATAAATCTTGGAATATCAAGGTTATCAGAAGGTCAACTTATATATTTGTGAAAAAGGTACCAAAAAAAGAGATCATCTAATTTGTTTTCTTTCCTTATCAAAAATCTTTTTACAGAAATCAGTATTTTGTAAGAATTGGACTTTTTTTAAATTTCCAATTTGTGACCAGTTTTGAACAATATTAAAGACATTTAAATCCAGGAAATATGCAAAATATTAACAAAATTGTAACCCTATTGCATAGTGTGTCAGATGAACAGGAGAAGTAATTGCTGTCAGTTTGTGCTTTTTTGACCAATAATTCTCTGTATTTCCTGCAAGTAACTTGAGTGATGCAAATGACCTTATTTTTACAGCATGCTTTTATTAAATAGTTTATTATTTTGGCAGACTAATAAAGATTTTGGTATTTGCTTTTATTTGCAATAATATTACCACCACATAAAAAAGGATTTTATGTTCTTTTTGAGGAACAAGGAGGATAAAAGTGGTGATGGATAGCGCAACTGAGGCATCAGCAATGAGCTGGAAATGAGACACATAAATATGAAAGCAGAGCTAAGAAAATAGAACTGCACCCTTGGCCTTTCTTAAAAGAACATGCGCACTTCATGGTTCATTCACACTGTTACAGAAACTCCTTTTGTTTCCAATGAATCGGAAAATGCACGTAAAGTCTGAAGTACTATTTTTACTTATAACTGCCTGACTCCTATTTAATTAGATTCATTCCAGGAAAATATTCCCAAGCTTTCTGAAGATGTTTTGATTTGAGGAAAAAAATAATTCACTGAAAAGTTGGTGGACATAGTGATGGACATAGGGGTTGAAGGGAATCAAACCAGATATTCTCACGATTATTTAGCACAGAGCACATAAATGGAAACATTCCACAGGGGAGCATCCTCAGAGTCAGTTGAGCAGTTATGGCATGTTTAAGGATAGTCAAGGTAGTTGGCTGGGCAACTGTATCTTTAACACAAATAGTATTATATTATTAGATGGATAATGCAACATTAGATAGAGACTAAGGGATTTATATAATATGTTATCTTACCATATTTCATGTGTTTATTCAAAATTATGATTGCATGTAGCATGTTTTTTCTCATGTTTTCTTATCTAATGTGAATATATAAATTGTGCATGTCAAATATGTTTGTCAGCATAGTATATTTAGCATTAATTTTAACATCTTTCATTTATAACTTGTTTCCTTACTAGAGTATTTAATTATTATCACAAGTGAAATCACATTGTGCTGAAGAAACCAAAGGAAAGGTAATCTCCCATTTGGGGCCGGAACCTGAATTGGCACATGCTAACTCATATCTCAGTAATATTCAGATGTAGAACTATTTTTCTTTTCACACTAAAGTGCAGCCAATAGATGGAAAGTAGGAAAAAGTAGTATACAGTATTGTGAGCTGAGAAATCCACTGCTTCATTATCGACATGACTCGAATCTTACAGAGGGAGAGAGCTTTACCATTTGGAATCTTGTCGCAAAGGCTTACAATAGACATGATTCTGACGAGAGGTTGGTGGTAGCAGAACAGACTTAACAATTAATGGTATGCCAAGGCTGAGTTCAGAGAATTGCTTTACCCAATGCCAATCATTCATTCCTGGCAGTAGCACTTCACATCTTTTCCTGGGATGCTATCCAACCACAGTGGCATCTAAAATATATCAAGCAGTGTTGTTACAGTTGGAGGTGAAATTGAAATTTGCGCCAAACAGAAGTGACAAATTCACATGGCTGAGTGTTGCCTAGCAATCAGGTCCAAGGGGGGATGTGGTAATTCTGCCTTTACCCATGAGTGTGTGGAAAGGGGGAGAGAAACATTTACATTAGAGTTTGGGTGGTCTCACTAGAAGAGCCAGGTATATGAGAAGCTTCATCTTACTATTAGGCACGAGGAAGTAGAGTATTAGAGAGGCACAGGGAAAGGGGGGAAGCAGCTGAAGTTGGTAGGATAAGCAGCTTACAAGGCTGAGGTTCTCAGCAATTAACCTGGGGGAGGGGGAGAACAGCAAGATGCCAAGATACCAGACTTGCTGTGGAAATTTATGGCAATTGGCCATCCTGCTGCCTTTTGACTGCAGGCCTCTTGATGAACCTCTGTTTAGCTAGCACTTGGCAGCTGTGTGGACCCAGGGTATAGTGAGCAAATGGTGGCTTTCTCTTCTCAGAAATCCACCTGAGAGCAAAACTCCTTTGGGCAGCCAGACTCAAGAGATTAGCAGAAGGAAAGTGATGTTCAAGCTGAAATTCTTACCTTGTACCCTTATTTGCTGTTTCTTTTTCAGGTTCCTCATTTTATGTATTTTGTATTAGTCTTTTCTTTATTTGAGGGGAAATCACCCAAACTCCCTGTACCCCATTCTCTAAGGTGTAAAGAAACAATAAAAACCAATGATTAACGTGTGAAGCAGCAAGTGGATATATCAAGATATCAATCCTAGGGAGGGAGGGTTACTGTTTGCCCTTTGTTCTATCCTAAAATGCTTAACACAAATAATTTTATTTGGGGGCTGTTTTTCCCCATCAGGCTTTATTTGGAAATATGTAGAACAGATTTCACATTTAGTGAAGGAATTACGGAGGTGTTACTGCTACCATTAGGCCTTTTTCTCTTTCCCCACTTTTATTTTTTTTCCTCTTGAACTGTTGGGGTCTTATTAACCTCTAGAATCTAGTCTTCTGAGCCCTAAAAGAAAGAACAACTGACCTAGGCTGAGCTGGTGGAGCCTTTGTCATTTCCTGCTTTGATGCTTCTCATTGCTCAGGGCCTTTCTTAATAATAAACACTTGAGTGAGTGCTCTTTCTTCCTCACTATTGTGAAACTTTAATATCGTGTCTATGGTATTTGGCTGAATTTATATGTAAGCTGCTGTTTTCTCAAAGACACTCGATGTTCTTACAGCAGGAACCATTTCTTCTAAGTAGGATCAGATAAGACAAATGTGAAAATGCAAAGCGCTATCAATTGTAAGATATTTTTATTCCTATTATTGTAGTATACTGTTCATTTTTTAAAAAATTATCAATAAATGCCAGCATGTAAATGGAGACACTGAATAGATACATTGATAATATTTGAGGAGTATATAAAATCATATGCAACTTTGAGAGATTATTTAGATCATTAATTTGGTTAATAATTATAACAACTAAAATTTATTGATTCCTCATTTTGAGTCATCCTAAAGTTTTTTAATTATTGGGTAAAATACATAGCATGAATTCTTCCTCTAAAATTTTTAAATGTATAGTATAATATTGTTAACTATAAGCATAATGTCATACAGCAGAATTCTAGAACGTTTTCATCTTGCGTGACTGAAAAGTTAGTCATTGAGTAGCAACTGCCTCATTTCCCCTTCTTCCCAGTCCCTGACGATTACCATTTTACTTTCTCTTATTATGATTTTGACCATGTAGATACCTTAATGTAAGTGCAGTCAGGCAGCATTTGCCCTTCTGTGACTGATTTATGTCACTTAGTATAATGTCTTCCAGGTATATGCAAGATTGTGGCATATGGCAGGATATTCTTCTTTTTGTGGCTGAATAATATTCTATGATATGTATGTATCACAATTTCTTTTTCCATTCATCTTTTTATGAACATTTAGATTGTTTCTATATCTTGGGTATTACAAATTATGTTGCAATGAACATAAGAATGTTAGTATTTCTTCTAGATTCTGATTTCACTACATACCTGGAAGTGGGATTGCTGGATCATATGATAATCCTATTCTTATTTATTCACATTTTTTGGAAACTCTCTACTGTTTTCAATAACTATTGTACTGTTTTACAATCTCATAAGTAATGCCCATTTGTTCCAACTCTATGCCCTTGCCAACACTTGTTATTTTTTTTTAATTTTCCTTTTTTGGATAATGGCCATCCCAACAGGTATGAGGTGATACTTCATTGTGGTTTTGACTTGAATTTCCTTAATGATTAGTGAAGTTGAGAATCTTTTCCTATATCCTTGGCAATTTGTATTTTTCTTTGGAGTAATGTTGTAGGAATCAACCTCTTACCATATAGATGGTTTGCAAATATTGCCTCCCATTCTGTAGATTACTTTTTTACTCTATTGCTTGTTTCTTTTGCTGTACAGAAATATTTAGTTTGATGTAGTCTAATCTTTTCTATTTTGTTTTTGTTGCCTGTGTTTTTAGTATCATAACCACAAAATCATTGTAAAGACCAATAATATGAAACTTTTGCTCTATAATTTCTTCTAAGAATTTTATAGTTCGAAATCTTACAATTATATCTTTAATTCATTTTGAATTGATTTTTGTGCATGGTGTAAGATAAAGGTCCAGTTTCAATTTTTGCATGTGATTTTCTGCTTTTCTCAGGACAATTTTTGAAAGTTATACTTTTCCCTATTGTGTAGGCTTGGCACTTTTGATAGAATCATTTAACGAATATATGTGGGTTTATTTCAGGACTTTCCTCTGTTCCATTCATATATATGTCTGTCTTTATGCCAGTGTCATAGCGTTTTGATTACTGTAGCTTTGTAAGTTGTCTTAAAATCAAATTTGCTTTTCTTTCTTTGGATTGTCTTTGTTATTCAGGGTCCTTTGTGGTGCCATATGACTTTGGGATTTTTTTTCCATTTCTATAAAAATGGCATTGGTACAGTATTTTGATATGAGTTACACTGAGAATGTATATCCTTTGGGTACTATGGACACTTTAAAAATAGTAAGTTTTCTAATCCATGAACACATGCTGGCTGGCTTCATATTTGAAACTCATATTTCATAGTTGTATGTGTACAAATTGCTCACTTTCTTGGTTAACTTCATTTCTTTTATTCTTCATGCTATTGTTTATGGGATTGTTTTCTTAATTTACTTTTTAGATTGTTTATTGTTAGTGGATAGAAATGCAACTGATTTTGCATCTTGATTTTGTATTCTCCCTTACTGGATTTAATAAGCTTTTACTTTTTTTTTTTTTGTGGGTACCAGGGGTCGACCTCAGGACCTCGCGCACCAGCAGGCACCCGTGCCGCTGAGCGATATCACCGGCCCTTTTTGTGTATGTGTGTTCTGGGAGTCAAACTCAGGCCCTCGCACTTGCCAGGCAGGCGCTTAAGCCACTGAGCCATCTCACCAGCCCAGGTTTTACTTTTTTGTGGAATCTTTAGGCTTTTTCACATATAAAATCATGTCATCTATGAACAGAAGTCATTTTACTTCTTTTGTTCTGATTTGGATGCCTTTCTAAAGTATTTACATTAATTTATTTAATTTTCACAATAACAATGTGAGGTAGGTATAGTGATTCTCATTTAAATGAGGAAATTGTTGTATATAAATTTTTGATCAGTTTCTCCAAATTGTTAGTAAACAGGAAGAATTGCTTTCTAACTAGACTTCATAAGTAATCTCCATTCAAGGTAATAATTACTCACATATATGGCAATGAAAAATTTGGATCTATTCTATTTGAGTTCAGTTAAACATGAAGAGTTAAAGTAGAATCCAGTCACTATTGTAGGCAGAAAAATGATCATACAAAACTGACCACATATTAGTCCTGGAATCCCAGACTGTGTGAGGTTATATGACCTTAAGTTAAAAACTCATTAAGGTTATAGATAGAATTAAGGTAGCTAATAAACTGACCTTGAATTAGGGAGATACTATCTTGGATTTAGTGGGTCCAATGTAATCATAAGAATCCTTCAATGTGAAAGAGGGAGGCAAAAAACTCAGTGTTGAAGTTCTAGAGACACCTTTTAGCTCAGTAAGAACCATTTCAGACTCCTCATCTCCAAACTAGGATATCATGTTATTTAATGCCATGATGTGGTTATTTGTTACAATAGCAACAGGAAACTTACACAGCCTTCAAATTCCAAAATTACAGAATGAATTACATTTTCTTACTGATCCAACACTGGAGTTTACGAAAGTAATTTCTAACAGCTGGAAGTTTTAAGTCTTGGCCTGATTTAGATTTACTATTAATTTCATAGTTATTTAAACTATATAAAGTAGTCCGCTCTTATTTATAGTGGACAGACCCCTAATAGATACCTGGAACAGTGGGTGAGAACAGAATCCTGTAGACACTATATTTTCTTATATATATATATATATATATATATATATATATATATATATAAAAGTTTAATTTATATATTAGGCAGAATAAGATATCAATAGTAACTAATAAAAGAACAATTGTAATGGGATACTATTATTAAATAGCATGGTCGGGGCCAGTGAGATGGCTCAGCGGCGTAAGCACCTGCCTTGCAAGCGCGAGGGCCCAAGTTCAACTCCCGGATCCCACATATGAAAAACGGGCCGGTGATATCGCTCAGCGGCACGGGTGCCTGTTGGCGTGCGAGGTCCTGAGGTCGACCCCCCGGTACCCACAAAAAAAAAATAGCATGATCTTGCTCATTGGGGCCATTGTTCAGTAAAATAAGATAAGCACTGAAACACTGGAAAAATTGATCTCATAACAAAGAAATGATTTGTGTTGTGGGCAGGACTGAGTAGGATGGCATGAGATTTCATCACAGTCCTCAAAACAGTGAATAATTTAAAACTTACAAGTTTATTTCTGGAATTTTTACTTAATATTTTTGCACTATGGGAACTGATGTTGCAGAAAGAAAAATGGCAGATAATGGGGGATTACTGTACATGAAAAATCTCTGCACATATCTTTATATAATTCCTCAACACTGTCTTTCATCTGAAAGAAACAATCTCTATTTTTCTTGTATTTTAAACTTAATAAGAAATTTTAAATTATAAACATAGCCACCAAATTACCCAGAAAACAAGATAGTAAGTCATCCGTCTGTATGTTAACATTTTGGCCTCGTTGCTTCCTTTCTCTCTTTGTCTTTGGTCTTCTTTTCTATTTCTACTTATCCTCTGTTTAACTCACCAATTATCTCATAAAACCTGGTACTCTTCTGACAAAAGGTCCATATATTTTTATTTCTCTTTTTCCTTTTAATACTCAAGATAACAGATAAAAATTATGAAGAACTTACTATGTGCCAATATTATATGTGCTTTATATGCAATATTTATTTTTAATCTTTATAAAACTGTAGGAGGTAAGAACTGTTATTAAATTGATCTTCACACAAAAAATTGAGGCATTGAGAAGGTCAGAAACTTGCCCTAAATCCCATCAATAAAATGTGGAAAAGCTTGAATTCAAATTCAGAGATCATTCCAACTCAGGTGAGGGGTCTTAATTTTACAGTCTGCTGCCTTGTTTAGTTTTACCCTATTAGCCAGAATTCTATCAGTTCAATAAGATTACATAACCCATTAACGAGTTACCTCTTCTAGTCACCATACATTAGTACCAATTATTGGCTTATCAACTCAAATTCTGTGACAGGTGACATGTACTTGAGATTAGACCTCTGAAGAAATGTGAGTTTTAAATGAGGGAAGGCTAATTTTCTAGAAAGTGCTACAAGAGTTTATCTGGCAGGACATATTAAACTGCTAGTTTCTTTTGAGCTGGGATTTTGTGGATAGAAAGGGGTAATATATAGAGGAGAAGATATATCAAAAAAAAAAAAGAGGCAAGAAAACACAGGCAGGGATAAGTGTTAATATGATTCTTGATCTTTGTCCTGAAGAGGAAATGATCAGGGTTGACACTAAGGTGTGGAGAGTAAGGACTTTCCCTAAGCATATAAAAATGTAGTGACATAAATTCTGTTTAATCCAACAATACAGTATATATCATGATGTAGTACCAAAAGAACCATGGAGAGGAAATGATGCAGAATTGGGATCTGGTTTCAAAGGGTTCAGAGCTATTATATTAGGGGCCTGGAATGGCATCCAGATGACTTGTCCTGCATTCCTAGACATGTACCACACTGGATTAGACTTACTAAAATAGATTTTCTTCCCTGCTCTCTCTTCTAATAAATAGAAAAGAGCAGATAAAGCTCAATGGATCCCTTTTTCTTCTCATGCCAGCTCTAAGATCCTCAACGAGGCTGTCAAAAGCTTTGTAATAGGCTTCTACCATTAACAACTTTATTTTCCAAACACCTCCTGTCTCTCAGAGTGGCCTCTTGTTTCTTCCATAAAAATGTCTCCTGTCATCATTCACTGCCTTGCTTGAGATGCCTCTTTTTCTTATCTCACAGCGTCTGCCCACTGGGTCTCTGTGTCCCTGTGTGAACTCCTGCAGTACGTTAGTGCAGTCTACATTTTAGCACTTATTTATTCAACCATTTAACAAATATTTGTGGAGACCTTAGTTTGTGCCAGGTATGGGTCCACCTGGATTCAATGGCATCTTTTCTTATATTATTTATTAATCATCTCACATGGTAGTGGAATGTGTTGGATTTAGACTTCTAGAAACTGAAGTTATAATCTTGATCCTGTTATTTTGTTAATTGCATAATCCTGGACAAAAAGAGAATGTTATTAGTCCTCAACTTCCACAATTTTAAATAATCCCTTTGGTGCACTCCATAAGATAGTGTTTTTATAATCTTTAAAAAGCTAAATGTGCTAATCAAGTAGGATTATAATTACTGTGTAATGCATATGACCCTCAGAGATACTTGTCTCCAAACTCTATGCTGTCACATGAAATAAATATATCCTAATACCAGAAATTATAAAAAATTTCCAAACCATATACCTGTTCATTATACAACACTAAAATGATGAAATTTCTAACCCAAAGCCATGCTTTATCAAAATCTTCTCTGACAGTCTTACATTTCAAAGCTAAATTGAAACTTCAACCAACCCCCTCCAAAAAACCTTTTCCAAAATCCCAGTCCTCCCTCTTCTTTGTTCTTTGTTTCCAACCCCTTTCTCCTAGCTGATCAAGCCATGTCTTTTCTTTCCTATTTTCTCATTTCTGTGTCATAAGCTTGGAAATTGGGCTGACAAAAATCAGATGTTTCCAGAGAAAACAGAGAGGCAAAAACATGAATAGGTCCTACCTCTGAATATCTCTCTTGCTTTTTCACAACTACCATATTTTCTTAATTTCACGTGGATTTCAAGTATAATTTCTTATAATGTTTTTGTTTTCCCTGTAACACTAATCAGTATCCTGGGCTCATCGAAGCCCCTCAATAAATACCTGCTTAATTGTATGGTAGAGCATAAAAAGCATTAAACTGAGAGAAGATCTTACTGAGTGACTGCTCTATGACTTTCTAGCAGTTTCAAGTTTGAGTTAGTTACATACCGAGTTTTATTTTCCTCAGCCGTATAATGGGACTACTAACTTCTACAACATAAGATTGTAATAAACATTAACTAGAATAACATGTGCATGCTCTGATACTGATTAGACGAAGAAATGTTGACCCTAAAATTGAAAAGTTTACTTTAAGGGTTTAGAGAGATACAAAAAAGCTGACACCTACAGTGGAGAGGAGTTGTGTGGTATTTAGAAATTGGGCTCTCTTTGCTCTTGATTTTCTTAACTACTGTTGTGATTTAGAAAGTCTCCTAAAAGTCTTGTGTGTTCAGTCAGAGGTAGAGCTTTGACAAGGAAACTGAATCATGGGTGCACTATACTTATCAGTGTAATTGTACTATTGATGAGTTCATAGCTAAATTTACTGTTAAGAGGTGAGGCCTGGTTGGAGAAGGTGTGTTACTTTGCGCATGCCTTTGGAGGGTATATCTTCCTCCCTGGATCCTTTCTTCTCTCTGCTTCCTGGCTAAGGTGAAGAGCTTTTCTTTCCCATGCCCTTCTTCCATATATTTCTGCCTTGGGAACAACTAGGCATGGACTGAATCTCCCAAACTGCAAGCCAAATTAAACCTCTCCTTCTATAAGCTGTGGGTGTTGGGTATTGTGTCCCAACAATGAGAAAGCTGACTAATATGTCTACAAAATGAAAGCGCTGAATGAGTGAATTTGAAAAGTCACCAAAATTCTTACTGTCTCTGTTTCTAACCAAGAAGCAAGATGTTAGTGAGTGATTGTAATGAAATACTATCTAGGCCCAAAACCACAAAAAAAAAAAAAAAAAATGGAGGAGGAGGAGGAGAAGAAGAAGGAGAAGAAGGGGAAAATGTGTGTGTAGGGGACAGTAACTATCACTAGCTAAAGAAAGAGCATCTCTTTGATCATTGGTAATATCATCATACCTTGAATAAATATCAGTTGCTGCTTGTCAGTGATGATGATTATATTGGGCTGGCAAAAATGAAAAATAAGTTAAACAAATTAGTGAGCATTTTATTAATCCAAATTTTTTCAATTTAGTAAGACCCTACATTTTATTCAGTGATTCTTCCTACTACTTTGGTGTCAAATTGTCTTTTCATGATACAAAGGTAATAATACATAGTAATTGTTTGTTCAAATTACCTTATGTAGGAAAATAAAAAAAATATGAAAAGCTAGCAAATCTATTACAGTTTCCTAATTTTTTTATTGTTGATTAATTTTCAGGTTCATAAAATGTGAAAGTCTAAAAATCACTGGTCTATAGCACCCACAATTAAATAGTTTTCATCACTATCATCAGCAGTGGCATTATCATTAACACACTGAAAGTATATTTTCTGAAGAAGGATATCTGATTATTGAAAAGTACCAAGTTTTCAAAGTCTAGCTGACTTTCTCAACATCAGAACCATAAAAAAATCATTTTCCCTACTCTGAGGAGAATAAAAACGAGAAAAAAGAGTAGGGAAGAATCAGATTTTTTCCTCTGCTCTGTGGTAATCCTATGTGTTAAATCTTTACAAGTGTGAAAATGTCATGGAGGAAGTCACTTCTTCTAGAGAAGGAAGGTTGGAATGCGGCTAGCAGCACGCTTAGCAGGTAGCTGAAAGGATCTAGGGAGGAAACTATCAGGTCTGTTAGGGATAAACCACAGAAACACCAACAACAGCTTTAATTTTAGAGCTGATATTTGAATTCCCAAGCTTCCAGCAAACTAATACAACCACATTAGAAGAAAATTTTAACAGATATATTAGAAAAACTGAGGGAAATAATTCTATAAAAGGTTAAGGTGCATGCAAAAGGTAGATTTTAATTCCCCAGTAAAAGTTTGGTTTTGACAACGTTTTGAGTAATTTTTGAAGATATCTGTAATGTCAATTAACATACAAACCTTTACTCTTAACTAATGACATTTTGTGATTTAAGAATTTAAATAATGAAATTGTAAATCTATAAGTGATCAAATGTGAAAAATTGCTATTATTGCCACTGTTTTTCTTATTTATCAGAAATATTTATACAATCTTTTCATTTTCTCTATGGAATTTGATTTGAGAAATAATTTTATTTGAATACGTCAACATTGAGTGTTATGGTGAGTTATCTCAGACTTATTCTTCAGACATGTTGATACCAGGAGTGAAGGGAACAGAGAATTTAGGAACTGACTCTTAGTGCTCAGCATACTAATATCTTATCATAACTAAAGATGTATATTGAGAAGTTCAGATTGCTCAAGCTATATCACACCCTCTTGGTAGTCCTAGATACTTAATTAGTCTGAATATAGACTTATATGAGGGAACACACAAAACAAACTCATGTCAATCAATGACAGGAATTGTTACAATAATATACATAGTCTTAACAAAAGCAATAGCAATATCACAGAAATATCTGTCTTCTAGAGGAAGTATGCAATCTCCAACATGGCAGCATTATTTGGTCTACAGTTAGGTTTTCATATTTTATTGCTCAAAGGAAAGCATCTCACCCTTTTATCTTTTCTTCTGAGTTGAGAATACTAATTGCTAAGGTTATGGTACCATTTTATTCAATTTTATGAATTTATTTGTTAGTGAGAATGGACAGAAACAAGTTTCGCCTTTCGCATTTTTATGAGTTATTCACAACTGGATAACCTATCTTGAAGTAATTACAGTAGTTTGGGCTTGCACCATGGTTGTATATATCATCTTGGTCAGGTTTATTCTGAGGGTGTGCATGTGTATATTTAGTAGTGTTGGAAAGGAAGATAACAAGTAAAATTGTGTATGTTTTAACCAGATACTTCATGTCAAAGCAAAATTTAATTTTTCTCTTTTAAGCCAATAAAAGACTGTAAATTTAACTAATATATGGTGAATTGAATCAATAAATGTTTTAACTGTTTTCTTTAACTTTTTCTTTTATATTTTCACTTTGGAAATTCTTTTTAGACTCTTCCTTAATCTTCATTTGCTTGTGATTTTTAAAGGTGCTTTGTCAGTAGGATAGATCTCCAGCTATCTGTGTGTGAAGAGTGGGAAAAGATGGCATGTACACCTGTAATATCTCTCCTGCCTTTAGACTTCCTACAAAATTCTTTAAAGATGAACAGTAAAACCTTGTTTTGTGAGCATAATTTGTTCTGGAAACATACTTGTAATCCAAAGCACTTGTATATCAAAGTGAATTTCCCCATAAGAATTAATGGAAACTCAGATTTTTTTCCACAACCCAAATTTATTCATATAAAATTATTACAATACTGTAATATTATAATAATAAAATGCAAAATGTAAAGAAAAATAAACATTAACCCTCACTTAACTCTGAAAACCTTCGTGGTTGGTGTGAGAAAGATGAGAGGAGGATTATTGTGTAGATTGACTTTCACTATCACTAACAGAAGCACTGCTCTCTATTGGCTCAGTAGAATCTTATTCTTTTTGAGCGGGCTTAACAAGCAACCTATCCAATGACACTTGCTTTTGCCTCCTTTTGAGGATTTCATGGAAATGTGACATTGAATTGTCGTTAAACAGATTCATCACTCGCCCTGTTACATCCTTATTTGGGTGGTGCTTTTCTACAAAATTTTGCACTGTTTTCCACATTTCACATACCTAATCTCATTTGAGATGAGGGATTTTTCACCTTTTCCTCCTCCTCCTCCGCAGAGGAGGTCTCCTCCATAACCTCTTGCTGTTGGGAGAGGATCACCCAAAATCCCGTGGGGGGTGGGGAAGAGCCGTTGGTTCCATTGTGACCATGTGATATTCAGCATCATCTACTACTGGTATTGCAAGATGTCGTTTAGTTATCAAATTAAGATGTATTAGAAATGTTTGCTTGTCTAGCAGAACACTTGCAGAACAAGTTACAATCCAAGGTTTTACCAATTATTATGCTTTATGTAAAATCATCAAAAAAATCATTGGTTATTTTTTGATTTTTTTTTTTTTTTTGATACAGGGTCTTGCTGTGTGTTCATGCTGGCCTTGAACTTCACTACATAACCCAGGCTGGCCTCAAACTTACGGTGATCCTTCTGCCTCAGCCTCCCAAGTGGTGGGATTATAGGCGTGCACCACTGTGCCCAGCTGTCTGGTTATTTTTTAAAAAGAAAATTTTCATTGTTATTTTAAAGTCAACATGTTATGGTCTGAATAATTTTTATGACCTAAAGCTGTCTCAAGAATGTAGAACAGGCATGGTTTTCAAGTGTGGCTTCCTTGCCAAGTCATGCAGAGTTTTACTTCTAGACTTTCAGACCAGAAGTTTTAGACAATGTTTATTTTGAAATCAATTTCCCTTAGAATCAATGTGCTTTTTGGGAAAAGTAAAAGCATACATATGTAACATTAATGTTCAGGATATAGACCACTCTAAAAACAAACATATATGTGGATATGAATATGTGTACATACATATTTAATAGTCTCATAAATAGGAACCCATAGTTACACATTCAATATAAGTGCCATATTCATTTTTTATGTTCAAGCACAATTCTGGCACCAGTGACACTTGGTACTGGGATAGGACAAGCTGGTGTCACCAAATATGACAAATAATTCACTGAACTCTTAATATGCTCATAGAGGCCATTCAGTTTATTATAAGCACATTGTCAATACAAAGACAAATAAGTAGTGTGCATATCCTCTTAGATCTAAATTATAGCAGGGAGCTGAGCTGGTAAGAAATATAGTACATTGAGCCTTGTGCATTATGAATTGTACTCATGAATAACTTACTGTGTGGTTGGGTTCCACTCTAGTTCTTCATAATTTACACAGGGTTATTGTACAGTGTGCCTTTTCCCAAATCAGCTATCTCTGTAAGGGTCCCATCCATTATGGAATCAGGATAATATCCAGGATCAGTGCAAGAATGCTGTGTCCACAGAGGAAAAAGCAAAGTAAAAATTGGTCTTTACCTAAATGTACAAAGAATGCTGGTCCCTATAAATCAGACCTAAAACTCCACCTGTGAAGAATCTTTTGACTGGGCTCAAGAAGAATATGACTAGTAGTTTGGAATAGATAACTTAAGCTGTGAAGTTGGGGAGCTTAGAAGTTTAAATTTCTTACAAGCTCGCCCATTCTCAGAACACTCTCCACACACAAACATATGCATGAATATACTTTTTCTTGAGTGTCAGAAGAACTTCTACTTATCTCTACTACTTTAGTTGACAAATATGAGAATTAAATTCAATGTAAAGAAAAACAGTAAAGCCTTAGGTGTTGAAAAACTTTGCTCAGACAAGTTTTTTTTTTTAAATTTGAATATTGCAGCACTCATTCGTTGATTCCCTGCTTTTAAATTTCAATATGACTTTAATGATATTTCCCATTACAAACTCTGTTCTTTAAAAATCTTATTATCAGTGGTTTATTATAAAGAACACACCCTGGGAACAGCCAAATGGATGACATACATAGGTCCTGGTATGGAGACAATTGAGGAATTATGTACGCAGAGCTCCCACGTCCTCTCTGGAAAACAACCTTGCTAACAACTTGATATGCTCACTGACTGGAAGTTCTCTGAACCATGTTTAGGAGATTTAATGGAGAAACACTATTCCTAATCTCATGCAGAAGATATTGTTTGAATTTCAGATATCAAGCTAATCATTTCAAAAGTGAAATATTCAGTTAACATCACTAAAATTAATAAACATAATTTTTACAAAACAGGACGTTTTTATAAAACTAGATATGGGCCCAAATAACAGATGGATTTTATATATTTCAGGTGCCTAGAATGTGGTAGACATTAAATAAGTATCCATTGACTAGGGAAAAGAAATCAGTGCTTTTGGACATGTCAGAGGGAGAACACGGTACTTAACAGGTGATGAATTTACCACAGCAGAATTTATTTCTTTATGTGTATATGCTCAGAAATCCAGAGGATAAAACTCAAAGCAAGTTTTAATAAAGGACATTTTAAGATCTTTTTAAATCTCATGCCCATGGAGGATCAGAAGAGGGACTATTAGGGATGTATTTAGTTCCAAATAACATAAAACTGCAATAGTGGCCCTAACACTCAGGTTTGGTCTCCTGCAACAAAAAGGTTAGGAGTAGGTAGCACAGGGAGCTCAGTCATACCACCAGGAATCTAAATTCTGACTTTGGTCTGTCAGACATAGTTTGTAGGCTTTTGCCCTCAATCTTGGCATCTTACAATTGCAAGAAAGATGCTTGCCCGCTATGTCTTATGCTAATATTTCAGCAGACAAAAAGGAAAGATAAAGGAGTGAAGAGGGAGGCAGGAATGGATGGTGACTATATCAGGAAAGCAACAGCTTTCCCATCAATCCCAGCAGATGTCTGCTTACATTTCATACAGCAGGACTGTGCCACCTGATTAGGATGCAAGGGAGTCTGGGAAAACAAGTATTTTTAGCTGGACAGATTGCTCCCTCTTCAAAAAACCAGGGTCCTATTGACAAAGCAAAAGTAAGGAAGGAAATTGGGAGGAAACTGGCTATGTTAGCTCTAGGGCTAAAGAGGGAATTAGCTTAATTACCAGGACATACAATCTGAGCAGGGCTCGTATGATTTCACTCTTCTGAAAAATAAGCTCAAAACTCAGATTAGTACTAAGGTACAATTTAAGTGATTTTTATTCATGACTGAATTAAATCAGGTTTTGTAATTTTTATAAATAATTTACCAAATTATTAGGTGAAGATTTCGTGATAGATTTTCGTCTTGTATTTGTGTCTTAGGAGGAAAAATGTTATTACCTTCCTGCTGCCTTAAACTTAGAATATTCTACTTACTGGACCAATTTCTAACTCATTTATTCTTTCAAAACCATTTTAATAGATAGCTTTCTGGGAGATATAAAAAGTTAATGACAAAATGTGAATCATTGACAATGTCTTTCTATGTTGTCCTATTTGGGGGACTATTAACATTCTAATCGGTTAGTTGCCAAAAACCTTAATCTCTGCTTGTAGTCATCATTGAAAGAGTTCAAAAAACAGATAATTTTAAGCAGAGGAATTTTTTTTTCTAGTACTTGGAATTGAACCCATGACTTCATACATGCCAGGAAAGCATCCTACCAATCTTTCTTTCTTTCTTTCTTTCTTTCTTTCTTTCTTTCTTTCTTTCTTTCTTTCTTTCTTTCTTTTTTTTTTTTTAAAGAAGAATCTCACTAATTTGCCAAGGCAGGTCATAAACTTGGGATCTTCCTGCCTCAGCTTTCCAAGTAGCTGGGATTTCAGGCATGCATCCCAGCCTGAGCCCAGCTTCAGCAAAGGAATTTTATTATAGCTATAAAGTCATTTATATGGTCAGTTGTCTTTCTTATCCAAGAACCTTGATTTTATTTATCAAAAGGGGTATAAGCATAATAAAATATCTTTAATGTTTGATAATGTGATGATGGAACAAGATAGTTTTGACAAGTGAGCCATGTGAATTAAGTGATGCCATGGTTCTTTGCTCATAGGAATATAAGCAACATAATGGTTAGGAGTTGTAGATGTTCAAGTATTTAGTAAGTTTCTGGCACTTTCATTGGATTCATCATCTTTTCCTGTTGACATACCTTTTATTAATATAATGCATGGATATGTTTGGCAAAAAGGTATAATGTAAGCAGATCCTTCATAAATTTAAGAAACTAGCAAAGGGAGGATGGCATAAGTTGTTCATGAATGAAACAATGGAGGATGTTGTTGTGGTTGTTCATGAATGTTGTATGTGCAGCCAGGTCTTTGTGGTCTTCAAAACAATTTGTCTCTACCTTCAAACTACACAGCTTTGCCATGTGCTTACTACTCACTACCCTGCTTTCTTCTATAATTTTCCTTCTTTGCCTGCAGGATTAACATTCTTGGCACAGAAGTCTTATGGTAAATATTCATTGCCTTCTTATTGCAGCAATGTCACTTCTGCATGGCAGCCAGATTAAGGAGTGTAGCTACAGACCATAGAGCAGATTCCTTGATTTTACAAAAAGGGCTCTGCAGGACCCTATGCCTCAATAACATAAGTAGAAATTCTCATTCTAAGGTTTCATAAGAGTGTACACAATCTTCCCTTTACTCCTGTTGCTGGAAAGTCTTCCCCTTAGAGAATCATCCTGGGCTCTGGGTGTATCTGGGTAAGAGGTACCTGAAGGGGCATCTTCTCTGCTGTTACTTGCATTAAGGCACTCATTTGTCCCCATTCTGTTATTTCCTATGCAACTCTCATTTTAAGGCTGTGCGGACTTTCCTCTCTGCTGAACTACAAACTTTCTGTTTTGGAATGGAAGTGAGGAATGAAGATATGTAAAATAATGTAAATAAACCATTTTCAATAATTGTTAAAAGGATGAGGAATGTTAAAGTATTCCTTTGCCCACTCATGGAACACATTGTCTCTTACTGACCAAAATAAACCTCTCAGTCCTGGAGAATCCTATCCCTCAGGAACACCATGAGAATAGCCCCAATTAACAGAATGTAATTACTTGAGTGGGAATCATGTACTGAATGATGAACCTCTCTTCCCAAATGGCATGATCTCTTGAATAATTTAGAATGAAAAAACAATTAACTGTAAGAGGCTCATCCTGAGTATAAGATATTTGTGCCCATGCTCATGAACATGCATGCCTTAAGGGAGGGTCAGAACCAGAAGAGTTAACTAGCTGTAAAGTAGAATGAAGTTAATATTTCCAACCTATAAAAAGCTGATTTAAATACATACAATGACAACAAGATTCCAGATAGGCAAATGGACAGAGTAGTTTATCCTGGAGAAAATAAAACCAGTAAACAAGGAAAATGTTTATCCTTATGAGGAATACAAGACATGAAATTTAAACAATAAGTATCCATTTTGTATTTCTTAATGTAAAAAAACTTTTAAAGAACAATACTATGTAATTTTGATAAGATTGTGGAGAAGACAGTATGTGAATTTATCAATAGTTTACTTGAAAAATCTTGGAAGCATATTACTTGATTTTAATATATCAAAAGTCTTGAGAAATGCTTATTACCAGTAATCCTGAGAAATAACTCAATGAGATCATAAAAATTACATGCATGAATAATAATTGCTATATTATTTATAATATATAAGAGAAATTTAGAAACAAATATTTTCAAAAGATAATTACAAATTATAAAACAATTCAATTTAATATGTTGTGTGTTTTAGAGTGGAGGATTGTAATGTGCTAGAGTATGATATAGGAAAGAAAAACCACAAAATTTAAATTATAGTATGGGTAAAGTTATGATATATATATGTATATATATATTTTTTTTATTCATTTACTTTTTTTTTTTTTTTGTCTTTTTGAGACATGGTCTCACTATGTAGTTCAGGCTGGCCTTGAACTCACTTTGTAGCCCAGGCTGGCCTCGAACTCACAGTGATCCTCTTGCCTCAGCCTCCCAAGTGCTGGGATTACAGGCGTGTGCCACCACACCTGGCCTGTCTATCTATCTATCTATCTATCTATCTATCTATCTATCTATATCTTAAAAAGAAATTTATGGGGCCGGTGAGATAGCTCAGCGGCTTAAGCGCCTGCCTGGCAAGCATGCGGTCCTGAGTTCGACTCCCAGTACCCACATTAAAAAAAAAAAAAGAAATTTACGATGATAGCATCAATACGTTAGTGTGGTATGGTTTTCAGGGAATTTAATATGATAAGCATTTTAAAGTATGTAATGAACCTTAACTTGTTTGAGGATAAACATGAGCTAACTTTATTTTTCTGGTAATTCTGTACTATGCTGACCTCTGCATTTTTTTGCTGAGGTACTACCTCTAATTTCATGACCTTGCAGTCATTTAAATTATCAGAATAGTTTTTTGAATTTGTTAACATTCAGTCATGTGTATTTTGAAAATTTAATCTCACATTTCCTCCCTCTAACTTCAGTTAGATTTATGGCTCATTTTCTCATTTTCCTTTTTTTTTTTTTTCCACGCACCTTTCTGGTGGGTGGACACAGTTTTCTTCCTTATGTTTCTCTTCAACAAGGCTGTTCTTTATTTAATGCTAACCAGAAATAATTCTGCTCTGATTTCTTGGAGATGCAGAAATGCTTCCTCCACAGTCTTCTGAGAGATCCAGGTTTATCTTATCCCTCTAGCTTCAACTCCTCTCCCAAGCCATCTATAACTCCTTACTGCTGGGTTTCCCTTGGTAGACAGGCTTCTTCTGGTATCAACCAGCAAGACACTTTCTAGCCAGCTCTCTACTCGGGGTCTACATAGAAAATTGTGGATTACGGTTCATATCTATCAGTAGAAAATAGGTTTTCTTCACTGTCTTTTCTTGCATATCTTTTCCTTCTTGCACTTTATCCACACTAAACATCAGCCAAGTACCCTGGAAACTTTTAAATAAATTATCAGCAGTTGGAAGGTAGGATTATTGAAGCAATCACTGAGAATAATTTTCCTGGGGACTTCCTTTACTCTGGCAAGAAGTACACTATAACTCCTTCTCCAATACAAAGTAACTCCATTGATGTTTGGGATTTTAGTGATTGCCCTCTGCCAAAAGCCATGCCTCATTTCCTGAATCCAGTTTTTCTCTTAATTGGTAAGATGATTATGGTGGTGATCTTTATGGAATGACTGTCTCTTCAAGCCCTAGGAGGAAGACACTGGTTGTAAATACTGCATTTCTTGAAACTTAGAATAGAGAGTATTTAGAATGCCAGTTCTAGCACTCACTTTATCACTTAGAAACAGAACAATCATTAAAGAATAGTTGAAATGGAGTTAGTTTACAGAACCAGGGGAATAAATAAGATGTACTCTTTTTTTTTTTTTTGCGGGTACCAGGGGTCGAACTCAGGGCCTCACACTTGCCAGGCAGGCGCTTATGCCGCTGAGCCATCTCACCGGCCTTGCACTCTTACTAGTAAATATAGTTAGGTGTATTTGTGTCTGAATGATTAAATACTTCTTGAAAAAGACCAAGGCAATAGTTAAAACTTTTTTTTTAAACCCACAATCTTCTCACTGAGCTGCATCTTTAGGCTCTAAATTTTTTTTTTTTTTAATTTTAAGATAGGGTATTGTTGGGCCGGGGAGATGGCTCAGCGGCATAAGTGCCTGCCTGGCAAGCGCAAGGTCCTGAGTTCAACTCCTGGTACCTATATAAAAAAGGAAAAAAGGGCCGGTGATATCGCTCAGCGGCACAAGCACCTGCTGGCAAGCTCAAGGTCCTGAGTTCAACCCCCAGTACCCGCATTAAAAAAAAAAAAAGGGTATTGTTAAATTGCTCAGGGTGGGCTTAAACCTGTGATCCTCCTGCCTCAGCCTCTCAGAGTCCTGGGATTACAGGAGCGCACCACCATGCCCAGCCTGAGAATTAAACACTCTTTAGGAAAGCATCTTAAAAGCATTCTATCCTAGTTACTGATATTTTCAGTTACTACCATTAAGCTCTACCTGCTAAAAATTCTTCCTCCCTCCAAAACACCTGCCTGGCATATATCCTCTTCTACCTGGGTTAAAAGTTTCACTATAATGGGTAGGAGAGAGATGTTAGGGTAAAGAAGAATGGTGGAGGAGATGGGAAGATGGAACTTCCAAAGTAAATTAACTTACTTCCCATTTTCCCTGTGTCCAGTGCTATCACTTACACGATAATCAGCAGACATTTTATGTTTTCTTTTCAAATTAATGAGTACTCAGCAACCCACAGACAACTAAAGGGCCAGAGGACACAAATCCGCTTTACTGTCAGTAAAATGTGCAGTTATTGCCTAATAATATGAATACTACTGTTGTGAATTTTTACCATGAATTAGATAACAATGGTACAACTTCAAATCATCTTTCACAACTAAAAACTGTTAATACTATTTAGAGTAAAGTCTTATGTGGTCTGCTGAGAGGGAAAGGAGAGAGACAGAGAGATGTTGTCTTTTATTGTTCCTGTTTAGGACCTTTTAAAAGTTAGAAAATTTTCACTTAAATCTTTTTATGTTAACCCAAAATGTTATTCTAATGGGGTTATTTAGCTAGATTCTAACAAATGCTATTTTTTTCTTATGGATTTTTGCTTCAGCTATACATCATAAGTAGACATATTTTTAAATTGATCAATTTGACATAGTAGCTTAAAATACAACATTTCCCTTAAGACCCAATGTCTTTGAAAATAGGAAGCTTGAGGTTGAAATAGCTTAAGGCTGAGTTAGAAAATGGCCTATATTAATATAAGTAAGCTTGTTTTGCTTTTGATCACATGGAGACAGAAAATCAGGTCTCAGAGATGAAATTGTTGTACATTATCAACATGCCTTTCCATTGTTCTTATATTCTGAAATAAAAGCTACTACTGATGATGCTTTATTTAGAGCTTTATGTTCAATTTCACTAGACTGTCTTTAAAATAACACATAATTGGATATAATAGACTCAGTGAAATATACAAAATTACATGCTAAAAAATCTATAGTAGCTGTTATGGCAAATTGGCTCTGGAAAGACAAGAACAGAAGGGTCTGTTGACCATAATTTGTGCCTGTACATATTCCTTACCGCCCAAGAAACAAGAGCCAAACAGCATAAACATGAGCTTCAAATGGGCCAAGTGAACCAACATTTGACCTTTCTTGAAAATGATTAGGCTCAGTTATGTTTTATCACCATTAATTTAACATTTAACTGCAAAGTGCCTTGTTTACTATTGAACTAAATGTACATAAAGGTTTTTATTTCTATTATGTTTCTTTTGTATGTCTACCTTTGTCACTTTGTATCATAACAAGAAGTTAAAGAGTAGGAGAGAAAAGATTCCTAAACTACAAGATCAATCTCTTGTTGCTGGTCTTTCATTTGGATGTACCCCGAATTCCATGCTCAGCCCATTCCTTTGAGTAGCAAGTAACAAATTAGTAGCTTATTGATTAGAGATAAATACTGGTAGTCTTATTCCTGCTCCTTTTACTGGAGCAGTAGGCAGAAGGCTAGAATTAGTTCAATTTTGTCAAAATGATTTGAGCTGCTTCATGAAAAAATTAAGTCTGATATTTGCCTTCCTCCTACATGATCAGGAATTTTGCTTCTCATAAATTAAACTCAGAAGATGTTGAAGTTAAATATATAATAAGAAATAATAGAACCCATGTATATGGCTCTGAGAATAAGAATTAATTATATATGTCCTTGAAATTCTAGTTCTGATCTATATCAGGAAGAAATGTCATTTTGAAGTAAAGGTGAACTAAAATCTCATATTAGATTTTTCTCATATTAGATTTTTCTACTTCAAGAAATCAGTCCAGAAATTCCAAACTTGTATAAGTCGTGGTCGTCCTTGAGACCACATTTCCCATATGTTTTACAATGTCAATGCATGAATTTTCTGTTCTTTTGATGTACTAGATAATTTATTACTTTTGCATTTTTCCTGTGACACAGACTGCAGAGGTATAAAAAATTGACCATTACATTTCACATAACTTGGGTTTAAAACATGGTAAAATAAAACAAATTTTATGTAATGAATATTTTTTTGCAATAAAATTCTTCTGTTTATAATCATTATCACTAAATAACAGATTTATTTGCTGCTTGCAATAATGAGCTACACATGAATTCATTACAATTGCTTTATCCCTCCTTCAAGCAGCAATTGCACAAAACCCTCCTAAGGTTTTTTCTCTTTAATTATTAAAATTACTACAACCATTCCCGAATACCTAAAACGTGATATCACTGACCTTAAAATGTGGTGACTAAAGATAAAAATGACAGATATTGCATAGCATCTCCCATTTTTGTTGATCACACAATGTTCTTTTTTTTTCTCACAAGCTAAGTCAGAATAATAATTCTATGAAATTCATTTTTTCTTTATCCCCTGTAGATGGCAAAATTAAATTAGAGTGAGGTACCATTATAAAGCAATTGAGATGCCTCATGCAGTTTGTTATAATATGTTTGAACTATAGAAATCTGGTAACATAGGTGAAAGTCCATTGTAATTGTGCATGTGAATGCATACTTATATATGTGTGTAATTTTGTGATCCATGTGATGAGTACTGGGCAAAAAGATATTATATTCTTCCGCCAATACCCTTTTGTAATCTCAAAAACACTGACATTATCTATGAATAGTTGAAATTCAGCCACTTACCTGGACTAATAAAAAACATGTTAAAACATTGCAGTATTGGAAATCAGGTCAAATTCTGTTATTTTTCAATTTTTGGAAAACAAAGGGAATATACAAGAGGGAATATACAAGAGCAAACCCAAAGTGCTGGATTTTGTCAAAGTCAAGCACAGCCATGTACTTGTCCATAAACATAGTTCGACCACTTTTGAGACTTTTTCTTTTCTAATATAGTGGACCCTCGAGTTATAACCAGCCCCACATATGAACAATTTGGGTTAGGACTGGAATTTTAGGTTTAATTTACCACCAAATTCCTGCATTACGACCTGAAAGCCACCCACTTGTGTGGTTGTAAACAAAGATTCGCAATGCCAGCAAAGCATATGTAAGCATACTTAAGCAGCAGTGTGAGCCCAAAGGCATGTGTTTGTGGACGTGATTTTGATTTTGGTCAGTGCTTTATATACTCACATTTACTGCTATCAAAATGGCCCCCAAAAAGCTAGAAAAGAAGTTAAGAAAGGAAGGGAAGGTAAAGAAAGCAATCACAATCAAAAAGAAGGAAATTGTGGGGAAATATGAGAGTGGAATTTGTGTGGCTGATCTGGCTAATATGTACAGCATGTTGAAATCCACCATCTCAACAATCTTACAGGAAAAGATTTGTATAAGGAAGCTAGTGTCGCTAAAGTTGTTACTTTAGCGATCAACAGTGTTAGATGGATAGAAAAGCTATTATTAGTGTGGATAAACGAAAGGCAGATGGCAGGTTATAGCCTATCTGAGTCTATAATTTGTGAAAAAGCTAGGGCCATAAATGCAGATCTTATAAAGGATAATCCAGCAACAAGTGATAATAGTGAAGCATTTCATGCCAGTAAGGGGTGGTTTCACAATGTAAGAATGAGAACTGGAGTTCCTAGTGTAACAGGCATAATGAAGCAGCCAGTGCTGATAAAAGGGTTGCTGAAAATTATATACACCACTTTGAATTGATGACACAGGGAAATGGCTTTCACTCTCATCAAGTTTTCAACTTTAATGAAACTGGCCTTTTCTGGAAGAAAATGCCCAGGAGAACACACATTACTGAGGAAGAGAAGAAAATGCCAGGCCACAAGCCTTTGAAGGATATACTAACTTTATTGCTATGGCCAATGCAAGTGGTGACCTCAAGATAAAGCCTTTCTTGGTTTATCACTATGAGACCCCTAGAGTGTTCAGAAAACATAAAGTCATGAAGAATAGGCTAGGGGTCATGTGGAGATCTAATGCAAAAGTCTGGGTAACAAGAGTACTTTTTCTTGAGTCGACCAGGGAGACTTTCTGTCCTGCTGTTAAGAAATATCTAGAGGACAAATGTTTACTACTCAAGGCTCTCCTTATCATGGACAATACTCCTGATCACCCATGAGATTTGAAAGAATTGGCTGAAGAATTCCCATGGCTCTCAGTTGATTTCCCCCCACCTAATACAACTCCTTTACTGCAGCCTATGAACCAGCAGGTTATAGCTAACTTTAAGAATCTATACACCAAGGAACTATTCCAGAAGTTCTTCCAGATGGTCTCAGATACAGATTTAACCCTTAAAGAGTTCAGGAATGTGTTATCAACTTTTCATCGCTGTGAAAAATACTTGACACAAATCAACTTTAAGAAGGAAATGTCTATCCTGGCTCCTAGTTTCCGTGGTTTCAGTCTATGGTCAGATGGCTCCATTGCTTTTAGGCCTGTGGCAAGGCAGAAACATCATGGCAGAAGGGCATGATGGAGAAAAGCTGCTCACCTCATGGCATCCAGGAATAAGAAAGACAGGGAAAGAGTGAGAGAGGAAGGGGGCTGGAGACAAACCACAGTCACTAACAGTGAGATATCAGTGACTTACTTAATTCAGCTAAGACCTATCTCCTGTGGTTTCCATCACCTCTTACTAATGCCATCAAATTATGACTCCACCAATAGAGTAATTGATTTAATGAAGTTAGAGCACTGATAATCCAGTCACTCCAAAAGTCCATCAGCTGGCAACCAAGCCTGCAACAAAATGAGCCTCTGAGGGGATGTTTGGGATAACAACCGTAACAAAGAAGAACAACTTAGAAAAGCCTTGTCTTTGTTAAAAGAGCACAATCAACTTGAAGGCACCCAGAAAAATAAGTGTTTGTACTTTACTCTTTTCACTCTTCAGTCTCCTGATGCCAGCTCCCAATTGCTCAACTCAATGAGAAGTCAGAGGACAAGGAAGCTTCTTAGTGAAAGTTATGGGCACAGAACACAGTGGAGAAGGATAGAAGCAGGCTGGAGAAACAAAGGGAAATATTCATTTATGTGCTTTTGGACTCCCATGTACTTTGAGATGATAAAATTTCCCATAACTCAAAAAAATTGAAATAAGTACAAAAATGTTTGCCTGTATTTAGGCATGAATACAAATTCACAATTGAAGTTTCTATTAGTTTTTCCTTATTGGAAATTAGTCCAAAAACAATGATAAACAGAAAGAAGGCAAAAACATTGAAATGTGTGGTAATATTCAATTGTAATGTGACTATCTAGCTGGTCCTGAATATGCATTTCAAAATTAACACTAAAATGAATGTTAAATATTTTAAATGCTAAAACAAACCAAGTAAACTACAAAAACTGAAACTTCAAGGATAACTTTTAACTTGGCTAATAGTTCCACCTAAGTACATGGACCTCCTTTGAGAATCCTGGAACTAAACTATTTTGTGCTTCAATCTGGATAAGTTCTCCAAGGTCCTAAACAATTTTCACACAGCTTTTGGAGAAATCTATATGATACTCCAATGTGATTCAATAATTATCTTCGTAAAAAACCTGTGATGGCTCCTCATTTCCTATAGCTATAGAGCCCTTAATCTAGAATTAAGGCCCTCAAATTACATTTTAATCTGTATTATTTTTCTTTTAGAAATATTGTTTACTGTGGCTGAACTAGAAGATGTATTTTGGACTGAATATATCCTATGTTTTCTACTTTCTTATATTCATTCCTATTTTTTCTCAGCTTGAAATAACAATTTCTTCATCTCTGCCTTTAAAAGCCCACACACTTCTCAAAGCTCATTTCAAATCTACTTCCTTTACAAACACTGAGCTAAAACCAAGGATCAGATTGTCAAGTCAGACTCACACAGGTCAGAGACTTTACCCATTATCAAACTTTACAATTAATTTAAAAGATACAAGTATTCAGTAGACACAGGCAAGACAGAGAAAAGACTAGGGTATCTCACAAGACTTCCCTCATTCTTGCTTTTGTGGACACATGCTTTTTAGCTCGGAATAATAGATGAAGTGTCTACCACAGTTACAGGTCACCTTTCTCAGTAGATAGCATTTAAGTCAGGAAATATCTCCACTTTATGCTTCAAGACTTGTATAACTTATGCTACATTCTTTATAAGTACCGCACGCTAACTGATTGTGCCACTGGAGTGTCCTTATGCTACATTCTCTAGAGTATAATTTGTCACAAATCCATAGACTATAGTATTGTTTACCCTAAGTAATCCTAAACCAGACACATTCCGCATTATTAGTCTATTTTCCCAGGAGTCCAGTTATCTTATATCATATTAGCAAGGATATTAGGCTGAATCACTGCTTTATTTATTTTCATAGAGGCATTCTCATGTTTATGAGGAAGAAGTGGATTATAGGCCAAGTGCCTCAACTCCTTCCTCCCGAAATTTTTCCCTGAGTACTCCAATCTTATGTACTCGTTCTTTTATCACTCTATAGCTGTGTTATACCACTATTCTTATCACTTGTAACATACCTATCTAAATTATCCTCCCCGTGTAATCCAGCAGAAACCACATGACGTATTCATTTTGAGAAACAGAGAGTACTTTGCCAAGTGCTTTGCATAAAAGTTATTTAATAAATGTTGAAATGAATTAGGAGAATTTCTATTCTAATTATTTCCCACTGTTGAATATATAGGGAAAATTAGATCATTCAAATTCAAGAGGGTCTAAATATGTGTTTGTGCAAATAGCTTAATAACAACCGCACCGAATTATGTAACATTGTAAATTAGTAGAAGTTGTCTTCGTGACTTTTCCTCCTTTTTCCTGAGTACCATTTCCTTCTTGCCTCAGTTGCCTGTATCTGGATATTATTTGTGAGGATGAGCTTTCCTCAGGTGAGATGCTGGTTTAAAGTCTTTGCTATCACCAGGACACATTCCTAGAGGATCTTAGACGTCCATCTCTGGAGTATCAGAATCAGTTGTAGCAAAGATAAGAGGAATAATGGTCATGCGTAAAGGTGGAAAGTTGGAAAATAATGCATCAACTGGAAGGCGGAGACATAACTAGAAAACACAATGAGGGTGACAGTGTAAGAAAACATGCTAATATTGAAGTGAATGGTTCAACATCCAGGTCTGAAAACCTGGTGCACATGTAGGGGTGTTGATTTTGTGTGGGTTTAGAAAACTTTTCTGGGTAGAGTTTTCAATGGATAAAACTGGCTAGACTAGCAGAGTTTTCATTCTTTCTCTACTCTTCATATAAAATTTCATTCTCATAATGTGAAAATGATTGATAATAGTTTAATATGTCCTTGTTCTCAGGAATACTGCCCAGAATTCAAAGACAGGCTAAAATGATAAAGGCCTTATTTCTTTTAGAAGGTCAAGGAAAATTGGGGGTTTTGAAGCTTTCCTAACATTGCTTAAATTGCCCACTTGAATGTCATGACATATTACTTCTTAACATTGAAAGAATTTATAGATATACCTATGTCTAAGCTGTCTAATTATTAACAAGTGACAAGTTTCATAATGTTTCTTTTTCCCTGGAAAGGAGTAAAAGAAGCCATATATACATACTTGGTTAACATTGTTCTTGTTTACATGACTGTGTGTGTCTTACCTGCTTTATATAGTGCTTCTTGAAAGTTATGTTGTTTTTCTAATACTATATAAAAATTATTATGGACTTAATTACATTTATTATATCTCTCATGTTCTGTGGGCCAGGAGACTGGGTATGGCTTAACTGGTTCCTTAGCTTTCATTCTCAAAAGGCTGCAGTCACTGTGTAGATAGTGTTGGTTTCTTACCAGAGGCTCAGCTGGGAAAGGATCTGCCTCCACACCTCCTGGGTTAGTGGATTTATCTCTTCAAAGCCAGCAACAAAGGTCCTTTAAATTCCGTTTCTCCACACTCTCACCAGCACTTGTTATATTTTCTGTGCAAGTGTGTGGGCATTGGGGTTGTGTGTGTGTGTGTGTGTGTGCTCATGTGCTCACGCATACATGGGTTTAATTCTAGCTATCTTAATAGGTGTGAAGTGGTAACCTGTGGTTTGGATTTTCTGAGTGGCTAATGTTAGGCATCTTTTTATGTGCTATTGGCCATTGTGTATCTTTGTTGGAGACATTCCTTAAATTTTTGTTCTCCTTTCTTATCTCTTCCCTGATACTACAAATTATTTGAAGGCAGGATGTGTATTACTGATTTTTTAACCTATCGGGGGATCTATTAAATCAATGTGGATACTCTAAAGACTCAATAAGTAGTTATTGGCCTGAATTTAGAAGGGACAAAAAGTATATAGTATTGCTTCAGTCATTCCTGAGGTGAAATTCTCAGATCACATTATTTCACTGTGAATCTATTTTTACGTAGGACATTAGCAAACTCTTTGTAAAAAGATCCATTGGATATTTCAATAGTGTCTGAGCTTTTGACAATAGTCATTTTAAAATATTTTCTTTCTCTGGCATCTAGGATACCACTTCTCCCTAGTTTTACTTCCTATTTTCTGTTTCTCTCTTTTCAGTCTCCTTTGTGGGCCCTTTTGTGATGAACACTTACAGATGAACATTTCCTAGATACCTGCTTTCAGTCTCCTCTCTTCAATG
Source organism: Erethizon dorsatum (assembly GCA_028451465.1). Classification (NCBI taxonomy): domain Eukaryota; kingdom Metazoa; phylum Chordata; class Mammalia; order Rodentia; family Erethizontidae; genus Erethizon; species Erethizon dorsatum. The sequence goes on from CM051823.1 coordinate 44,524,088, forward strand.
GTACCAATGCTTTCCCAATAGTCATATTCTGATGGTATCATTTCATAATAAAGTAATTTTGTAATGAATCTTTTATATACTTTAAATGATTGTTTGAAAGGGTTGTCCTTCGTTTTGAGATTGTTATATGTCTTCTATTTTTTCTATGGATAATAATGATAATGCCTGGCTGTTTATTATACTTTTAATATCCTTGAAAAAGTGAAATTTTAACACCCTCCCCTGACTTTAAAAACATACCAGACATATGCAAACAAGTCAGTGTGTTGTAGCACATTGGCAATGAAGGATAAAAACCACGTGATCATTATAACAAATGCAACAAAAGAATTTGACAAAGTTCAATATCCTTCCATGATAAAAATCTTTAAGAGTTTCCTCAGTATAGAAGGAAATAGTTATAGAAGGAAGTTTCCTCAATATTATAAAGGCTATTTATGAAAAAATGACAGTTAATATTATACCAAAGGGAAAAATGAAAATTTTTTCTTTAAGTTCTGGTATAAGGTAAAGATGCCAACTTTTACCACTTCTATTCAGCACAATATTGGAAGTACTAGCAAAAGCAATTAGTCAATACAGAGAAGTAAAAGCATCTAAATTGTAAAAGGAAAAATAAAATCCCTGTTTGAAGATGATGTGATCTTGTATGCAAGAAACTCTGAGCACTCAAGAAGCAATTAAGAAACTGTTAGAGTAAGTATGTCAACTCAGTGAAGTATCAAGATACACAAATCAACCGAAAAAAGGGGTTGCATTTCTTTATACCAACAGTTATCTATCTGAAAAAGAAATCAAGAAAACAATCCACTTATGATACCACCATTGAGAATAAAACACTTAGGAAAATTTTAACTAAGTGAAAGATCAGTATATTGAAAACTATAAAACATTGATTACAAAAAATATGAATAAGTGGAAAGGTCTCTAGCTATGTGTGCTGGTGCATTCCTGTAATAACAGCATTCTAGAAGGTTGAGGTAGAAAGATCACAAGTTCAAGCTCAGCTTGGGCAATTTAGAGACTTAGTGAGACCATGCCTTAAAATAAAATATAAAAAAAGGGCTTGGGGTGTAGCTTAGTTTGAACAGTGTGGAGACTCTGTGTTAAATTTTAGTACCACACACAAAAAAAGAAAAGATAAAAGAAAGATATTCTATCTTTTTACATTGTCAACTATCTTATACAGATTTAGCACAAAGTAATATACAAGTTCAATATAATTCCTATGAAAATCCCCGTGATGTTTTTCCCAGAAATGGAAAAAACAAAACTTATATGAAACTACAAAAGACCCTGAATAAATAAAACAATATTGATTATAAAAACAAAGCCGGAGGGATCAAACTCCTGGTTTCAAATTATACTGCTATATAGTCGACCTTTCATATTACTGGGTTCTTTATTTTTGGATTCAACCAATTGCCATATGGAAAATATTTGAAAAAAAAGTATCTATACAAAGTATGGACACTCTTTTTTATTTGTCATTGTTCCATAAAGAATACAGTGTGACAGCTATTACATACCATTTACATTGTATTAGCTGTTATAAATAATCTAGAGATGATTAAAAGCACTATCTATGGGATGATGTGTCTATGTTACAGTCAAATAATATGCCATTTTGTATAAGGACTATGAGCATCCACAGATTGACATACGTGAGGTGTCTGGAATCAATCTCCTGTGGATACCAATCAACAACTGCACTATTTTGTATATATTCTTTGTGTGTATTAGTCTGATTTTTCCAATGATATATAAATAGGTAGGTGATAGATAGGTAGATAGAAGGATATTTAAATAGATGAAAGGATTTATTATGATTATGGAGGTTAAGAATTCCCACAATATGCCATCTGCAAGATGAAGATAGAGAAGCTGGTGATATAATTTATTCTGAATCAGAAGACTTGAGAATCATGGGACCCAGTGGTGTGACTTTCAGTCCAAGAACAAAGGGCTGAGCATCTATAGGACTACAGGTGCCAATTTTAGAGTCCCAAGATCTGAGAACTTAGAATTCTGATGTCCAAGGAAAGCAGATGGATTTCCTAGATCCACAAGAGTGAATTTTCCCTTCATCTGCCTTTTTTGTTCTGTTCAGATCCCAAACAACTGGTGGGCATTGCTGAGAGTTTATCTACCTTACTTAGTCTACTGATTCAATTTATCTACCTTACTTAGTCTACAGATTCAAATGTCAATGCCTTCCTGAAACACCTTCACAAACATATCCAGAAACGATGTTTTCTCAGGTGGGTATTCCTTAGGCCAGTGAAGTTCACATATTAAATTAACAGTCACACTGGTAATCTTATTCACTGACATAACAGTTATCTTACACATCATGTTGACCTCCAAGTCACAAATGTCTTTGTTTAGTTCAAATATGAATATCCCACTTGTTACCAAATAACTCTCTGTCTGTGTCCCATGACATTTTTGATTCACAAAATATAGTCTAGAGCTCATTACCCACCTATCATCCTCTACCTTCTGTGTTCTATCTCACTGAGTGGGATCATCTGGTCTTCTCAGTCAGAAAGAAATTCTTCTTAGTTCCCATCTTCTTATGCACATTTTTCATAGCCTATTTCCGATTCCTTTCATTTTATCTTTGTACTATTCCTACAGGCAATCCACTTCACTCAGTTCCCCATCTTCTTAGTACTACCTTATCCCAAACTACTGACAATAATTCATCATCTAGTCAACAAACATTTGCAGTCTCTATTATGTACCAAGTACTGGAAGCACAACATGGAAACAATATGAGAGCTTATTTTGAAGGAAGCATTGAGATTTCTGGGCCTTTTAGGCTTTAAAGTATAGATTAAGTTGTGATTTATTTTCATATTATGAGTACTTTGAAATTTTTCCCATGCTTGGTGGGTGCTACACATATTTAAGAGATGGACAATGTACATTTTTTATTTTGAGAAAATTTAAAATGAATGATTTGTGTTAAACAAAAAACATTATTCCTTACACTTGGACTGTGGCCTAAGAAAATTCCCCTAACCTCTCTTCTGATTTCCCATTTCAAAATGGAATGGTTATATAGGAGGCTAAGGGAAGTTAGTTTGTTCCTATGATCCAAGAACTCTATGGATGAAAATTAAAAGTGCAGATTTCTTACTTATTCATTGAAAGCTCTATCTATGAGTTGCGTGTCCTAGATTAATAATGCATATATAAATGTATTCAGATGTTGCCATTTATTCTCTACTAATGAAATGGAAACCAAAGCATTGGATCAAGAAAGGCTGTTTTAAGAGGATTTGGCCCAGGTAGCATTATCAGGGCCATGAAGAAATTGGAAACAGAGCCCATATTTTATATTGTGGTTTAAAGCAAAGGCTATTGAGACATGATGCTTCTCCAAAGTAATGATTTCAAAAATGGAAGTCCAGCCTGGGGGAGGGACAATGTCCTGAAGGAAAAGAAGAAGCTTCTGGCTGGGCTCTAAGGAGGCAGAAAAGGAGGAGAACAGATTATCTGGAATGGATGAGTCCACCATCTGCTTTTGTAGTCTTACCTTGGGTAGTGTCCACTACTTGATGTTTTAACAGAAAAAAACTCTATTAATTTTTATGTTTTCAATTGCTACATCACTGAAATCTGGAAAATATTATTCTTACTACCTTTTCAGGCAATGTGTATTCCCTTTGAGAATTGGTTCTTTCAATATTCTTAACTGGAACAAGCTCAGAAAATATTAATGAAAATATTTCTTTTGCCAAAAGGCTAGGTACATGAGTATTACAAGCTTGTAGATACTTGTGTCTACTTTGTAAAAATTCAGTTACAATAGAGACCCTAGAGGGTCTAGAAGGGTTTTCAGAAAGAGAAGAAATACTTCACATAACTGAGACACATCACTAGGCTTTATATTTTGGTAGTGGGTTGTTTTTTCCTTAGATATTTCAGTATAATCTGGGTCAAGAAAGGTCAAGAAATGGACAGAATAAATGAAGGAGAGTAACAAATATATAGAACAATTTTCTTTAAAACCCTTAACTCTCGATGTGGGCACAAAGGAGTTTGCCATTATGAACACTAACATATTACAGATCCAGAAAGTTCCGAGTAATTATAACATAAGTTTAATGTCCTCAAGGGTGTGTTTTACTTCTGAGTTGATGGTTTGAGACCGGGTGTTCTTGAACAGCATTCCCCAGTCAAGAATGAAAGAGGAGAGTTTATTGTCTATAACAGTTAGGGCACTGCCAGGCATCTTCCTCCATGATTTTTGGGGCACTTTAGAGAATCATAGTATTTTTATACTGAAAGTGATGAAGATAATCAAACTGTTTCTGTTTTGATTCTAGTCTTTCTTCAGAAGTTTCGATTTCCTAACTTTTTCATGATTACTGAATTGTTAGTAACTTGCCTAGCACCAAGTCCCCAGTCTTTGTCCAGTGTTTTTTTCCTTTTACCTGGTCCCCAATCTTCTCCTTTCTTTGTTTATAATTTACTTCAAAATCACCTTTGATGACAATGAACAAACAGCTTAGAATGGCTTTTTGCCACATATTTCCTTATGTCAACTCCATTTTTATACTTTCATAAACATAATTTCTTTCAATGAGGAGAATCATAGTACAGTATTAGAGATGGAAAGGATACTCATGAATTCTATTTTCCTTATTTACAAATATGTACCCCAAGACCTAGGCAGTCAAGTTGCCTGAGCCACACAGATAGTAGTAACTATATGGTATGACCTTAGTTTGGTGATTTTAGCAGAGAACTTCACTATCTTGAAAGAGACATCCATTTTTCTAAGTAATATACCTGCTGGTTAAAAATATTATGGCTATTAATTAAGCAATGAAGCCTTAAAACTATAGATTCTACGAGACACTATTACTTCAGTGTACCATATTTCTTATATGACAGAGAAAAGCAGATAGAAAATTTAATGAAACAAATTTGTAAGTAAAATCAGTATTTAAGTGGGAGCTTAAATAAAATCCAAAGAGAAAATAAGGAATGATTTGTTCTTTTCAGAATTTATGGGCTAATTAATTAGCAGCTTTCCTGATGTTAAAGATTGGTGTCCAATATTTTTCCCTCTAGAAAATAAAAAGATACCAGCTTGTTCTATGGCTCCAAGCCATTCCCTGTGGGCTGTTCTTGGCCTCTACCTTTACAGACCATAACTTGACAAAGAAAATTGACAGACAGAAAAACCCTTAACAGCTGGAGTTTTAATTTACCGACATGAGAAAAAATATTTCCGTTTCTGGGATTTCTCCTGGGTTGCTCTAAATGGAGGTAGAAAGAGAAGCCAGAGGAAAAATCACCAAAAAAGCTTTTATAAGAAACACTACGAAAAGAGCAAATCCTGAGAATTGTGTTTAATAACAGCAATGATGAATTTCCTGGCAGTCAGTACGGAGCAGTTAAAGACCATCCAGTATGGGAAAGAGGCTGGATTAGTTAGAATGGTCTACAGCAGTCTAATAAAGAGCACCGGAAGATTTATTCTTTCATATGCATAATTTTGAGATATGAATGATTCTATGTTTAAGAAATGTGCTACAACCATCGCATTAATTTTTACTAAGAGATTCTAGCTTGACTCTAAGCAGGGTCTGAAAAATGGAAGAATAATGCTTTGAGCCACCACGTTAGTGCCCCGCAGAATATTTTAAAGTTATTTTACACACATCATCTCAGTGTCAACAACTCATCACAGATAAACTATCTAATTAACAGAACCCTTCATAGTATTTGATAACTGAGTCTTGGCTCAGTTTTTATACCAGAAGGGCAATCCTTGATAAGCAGAAATTATAAAAGCAGATTTTAAAAAGCATTAATTCAGGAATAGAATCAAATTGACTTGAAATTAACCCCTTGTTGGTATTTAAACTTATTTAAAAGCACTTAGCTTAAAGATCACACTCAAGAGGCTGCTTTGACCAGTGTCAGGCTTTGTCTGGATTGTCAGCCTCTATATTTTGATTCCCTTTGTTGTGTACCAGCACACCATGCCCAGAGTAATTGATATGGGTCTGTACTAGGGACAGATGAGTTTATCCTGTCATTGAAGCCCTTCACAAGATGCTTTAATTATTAGGGCTAATTTGAGGATTTGTACTCTATGTTCTGAGTAGGATTGTTTTCTCTTTCCAATTCCATATTGGCAACACTTTCAATGACAAATCCAATAAAAAATTAATAATTTGGATCCCTGTTGTCATGGAAAAAGGAGAGCAAGAATGAGCAACAATAATAATTCCTTTTTGCATAGCTTTTTTTTTAAATGCAACAAAGTTATTGTTGCAGTTTAAGGACAAAGACTCATGAAAAAGTAGAGGAATCTCAATAATCTCCATAAGGGTTGTAATTCGTGATCCTTTAATCTCTGCATTAATTAATGATCTGTTTTGCAATTTAATGGAAAATTTAAGTTTCTACTGGAGATAATGGTGGATAAAGTACAAGTAAGCCATTTTTATAAAACTAATACCCCTATGGTTAGAATACAAAGTGAAGAGCCAACAGAGACACAAGTATAATTGTTGCAATGAGATAAATCAGGTTACCAAACTCCCAACAAAGGAATTTGATGAATGTGAAATCTCCTTTTGTTCAGGAATCTATTGTATTCCTCTGGGCTTACATTTTGAATTAAGACTTGCTGAATTTCAAACCACATACAAGCTGGAACAATGGAGGTAGCTATATGTTATGAATTTATGTACTTTTCAGGAACACAAACAGTATGTACTGGATACTTCCATTTTGGTAGTATGGATTTGCCATTATATAAATAATTGATATCCAACTGTCAATTATAATTATCTCTGGGTGGTTGAATGATGACTAATTGTATGTGAGTGTTTATTCTATTTTCTAAAATAAATATGCTTCACTTTTGTAATAATAACATGGTTATTATTTGTAGAGTGACTGCTTTGTGATATTCCTTCAGATGTATACATCCCAATTTCCAAAATTCAGTTAGGGGAAATCAGGATATACAGTATAAATAAACCCTTAGCTGTTTGATTCTTGCCATGACTTCTAAAGTTATTATTATCTAGATTTTTATACTCCATATGAAAAGTATTATTTAGATACAAAGCGGGCTTTTGGGACATGCTCAGATTTTGTTTCTGTTTTGGGGGACGTTCTTTTCTTTTCTTTTTATGACAGGGTCACACTGTGTAGTTCAGATTGGCCTTGAACTCACTAAGTAGCCTAGGCTGGCCTTGAACTTGCAGCAATCCTTCTGCCTCCCAAGTGCTGGGATTACAGGTGTGCGCCACCATGCCCGGTGAGATTTTGCTTCTGATACATACAAATTCAAATAGTTTTAAAATTCTTTTTCATCTTGCTTCTTACTTGATATTCTTTGCTTTTAAGTAGACTGACAGAAAAACCATAGTGCTGTAGTTTCTCAATTTTACATTAACATAATACAACATAGAAAGGGGATAAAGACTATAGGTTGTTCTTGTACAGGAATTTTCTTGACACACAACTTGTGAATAGGTGTTTCTCATCAAATGAATTTTTATGCTACTATTGTGGACTTCAAGTATAATTCTCTAGAAGAATAATTTAGGTTCCCCAAATTATCTTTTTTTTGGTTAGGACCATGTTATCTATTGAAAGCTAAGTTATTTTAATAAACATTAGAAATTTCCACAGCCACATTTGGAAACCTTATGGATCAACATTAATCTACTTCTTAATCTTTTTTTTCTTGGTCTGATTTTCTTATTTTCTTTAGAAAACTATTTGTCTTCTGTTTCTCCTTATGACTATTCATTGGGCCTATAAGAAGGCCATCTTATGGTCTAATGAAATTCCCCAGTTCTTATTTTTGAGGATATAAGTAGAAATTCTCATTGGTAATGACTCAGAATGACGCTTGGAAATCAATTTCTGGGGATTCAGACTTTGTACGTCTGAGTAAGATAGAACTTGCACTTAAGTAATCTTATGGTTTTTTTTTTTTTTTTTTTGTGGGTACTGGGGGGTCGACCTCAGGACCTCACGCGCCAACAGGCACCCGTACTGCTGAGCGATATCACCAGCCCCTTTTTTGTATGTGGGATCTGGGAGTCGAACTCGGGCCCTCGCGCTTGCAAGGCAGGCGCTTATGCCGCTGAGCCATCTCACCGGCCCCAATCTTATGGTTGTTTAAAGGAGAGTTTTAAATGTTAATAATGTATGATTTATTAACTTTTTTATATCTGGATTTTTTTGAATCTTAAGGTATAAGGTGAAAAATTTCTGTTTTCTTCTAGAAACTTTATAGCTGTTGCTTTTATATTTCAGTGTATGACCCATTGCAAGTTAATTTTTGTATATAAAAGTAAAAGCTCAGGATTACGCTCTTTTTTTTTCATACTAACCCTCAATTTCCTTCTGTCCTAGCACACTGGAATTCAATTTTCCACATTGAACTGTCTTACCATGTTTATCAAATATCAATAGATAATATGTGTGGGCCTATTGCTGGATTTGTGTTCTATTTTATATCAATATTTTAATTAAATAATGTCTTTATAAGATGTCTTACAATCAGGTAGTATTTTATCATTCATCTTTCTTTTTTTGCAATATTGTTTTGGACACTTTATGTCTTGCATTTCCATATACATTTTAGAATAAATTTGTCAATTTCTGAAAAAACAAAACCTATTGGATTTTGAATGGGATTACATTGAAGATAGAGTTTAATTTGGGAAAAATTGCCATAGCAATAATAATGATTTTTATGATGCATGAAAAGTGGAATATAATTATTTAAGGTATTTTTAATCTCTTTTAATAATATTTTATAATTTTTAGCATGGAGGTCTTAAATATATTAATTAAATTCATTCCTGAATATTTCATATTTTAATGCTATTTTTAACTGGAGTACTTTATTTTCTCTTTCAGTTATTATATTTTCATAAATGTATTGAAGAATACTTGAGGTGCAAAAAGTGCATGTATATATTGTATACAATTTGAACAGTTTTGGATTATTATACATCTATAAAAACATCATCACAGGGCCGGTGAGATGGCTCAGCGGCGTAAGCGCCTGCCTTGCAAGCGCGAGGGCCCGAGTTCGACTCCCGGAACCCACATACGAAAAAGGGGCTGGTGATATCGCTCAGTGGCACGGGTGCCTGTTGGCGCGAGAGGTCCTGAGGTCGTCCCCCTGGTACCCACAAAAAAAAAAAAAAAACATCATCACAATCAAGATAAACATTATTACCACCTTTTAAAATTTATTCATGTTCTTTGTAGTTGATCCTGTTTTCTCTAGACAATGATTAACCTGTTTTCTGCCATTAAAGATTAGTTTATGTTCTTTAGGATTAATGTAAATTAAATAATCAAGTATTAACCCTTTGGCTTATTTCATCAAACGTAATTCAAAATTCATCCACGTTGTGACATGTATAAGTCATTTATCTAACTTCATTACCAAGTAGCAGTATATTGTATGGATACTTTAAGATTTTTCTTTTCCCATTGATTGAATTGGGTCATTTCTAGTTTATAACTATTATAAGTAAAGTTGTTATGAACATTTATGTATACATCTTTCTGGTGACTTATGTTTCTGATTTTCTTGGGTAAATACCTAAAAGTGGAGTGACTGAGTTTTGTGGCATGTGATTTATAAGCTTTTAAGAAACTGCCTAATGTAATTTTGTATTTTGCTATTTTTATATTTTGCTATTATGGTATCATTTATTCAAAAAGCTTAGGACCAGAAGTTTTTAAAATTTTGAATTACTTGTATATACATAATGAGATATCTTAGAGATGTGGTCCAGACCTAAACAAGAAATTCACTTATGTTTTACATACTCCTTACACATATAGCCTGAAGGTAATAATATTTTTAGTATAACCAAGTTCTGACTGTGACCTGAGGTCAGGTGAGTAAAGAATTTTCCACTTGTGTCATGTCAGTGTTCAAAAAGTTTAGGATTTTGGAGCATTACAAATTTTGTGTTTTTAGAATAGAAATACTCAGCCTATATATAAAAATATAGTTGATTTTTACCTCATTATTTTTTATTTTATAACTTTGCTAAACTCACTTATCATTTCCATACCTGTTTTGTACATTCCTTAGGATTTTCAATAAATAGGACAATATTATCTGCATATATGAACATATTTGTTTGTTTTTTCAATTTATATGCTTTTATTTCTTTTTCTTGCCTTACTGCTCTGACTAGGATCTCCACTAAGATACTGAATAAATGTAGTAAAGGTAGATATTCTTGTAATTTCTTTTTCTGCATGTTACATCAAAGTAATAATTGTTTCATTTGTCTAAGTTGAAAAGCATTCGCTTATACTTTGGGAAGAGTTTATGTAGAATTGGCTTCCTTTCTTTTTTACACATTTAGTAGAATTTACTAGTAAAGCCCTCTGGGCCTGATGTTTTCTTTATAGGAAAAATTTAAACTACAAATTCAGTTTCTGTAATTAAGAGAGGAATATTCAGCTTACCTATTCTACTTGAGAAAGTTTTAGTGATTTATGTCATTCAAAGAAATATCCTAATTTATGTTAGCATATATTTTATAAAATTATCCTTTTATTCTTTTAATACCTATAAAATATAAAGTAAAACCCTCTTTCATTAACAATACTGTTCATTTATATCTTTGAGCAACTTTTGATATCCTCCAATGGTTTTCTGTTTTATTGACCTCTACTCTAGTCTTTATTACGCCATTTCTTCTGCTTACTTCAGTTTAATTTGTTTTAGAAGTTTAGATCATTAAATCAATTTCTTATTTTTTCAGAATATATATTTTAGGGCTAGAAACTTTCCTTTAAGCACTGCTGTTCTATATTTCACAAATTTTATGTTTTATTTCCATTTTTGTGCAGTTAAAATATTTTCTAATTTATTGTGACAGCTGTGTGGCATTTAAATTCAAATATTTGAGGGTTTATGGATATAAATTTTTATTGATTTTTATTTAAATCAGTATGGTCAGATAACATACTTTGCATATCTTCAGTCTTTTAAATTTTATTTTGTCTTGTTTTATGGCATAAAATGTTGTATCTTTGTAGTTGTTTCATGTGCACTTGAACATGCATTTGTTACTGTTTGGTAGCATAATCAGTATGCTGCGTCAAATAGGTTGATAGTGTTGTTCAAGTATTCTATAATAATACTGATATTTTCTGCAATTTGTTTATTGATGACTGAGAACAGGATATTTAAAACTAACTATAGTATGAATTTTCTGATTTTTACTTCAGTTTTTTCAGATTTTGCTGCAAATACTTTGAATCTGTTACTAAGTACAAATACATATATGATTGTCAAGGACTGAAGATACATTGACTCCACTATCCTTGCAAATTGCAACTATCCCTGGTAACATTCCTTCTGAAGTCTACTTAAATGCATATTCATTACACAAATTCATGTGTTTCACTGTGAAAATTTTATTTAATTGCTTTAATTGTATACACCTGCTCTATCACACTCTCTGACCTTCCTACCCTCTGTACCCATTTCCTTTCCTAGTAGTCTCTCTTTTACTTGCAGGTTGTCTTTTTCTTTTCTGGTTTCTACATATGACAGAAAACCTGTAATACCTGCTTATCTCTGGCTTATTTTGCTTAATATGATACTTTTCAGTTGCATCCATTTTCTTACAAGTGACATTATTTTGTTCTTTATGGATGAATACTATATATATATAATTTCTCTTTATCCACTCATCTGTTGACAGGTACCTAAACTGATTCCATAACTTGGCTATTGTGAATAGTGCTGCAATAAACATGAGTATGTAGCTATCTCTTTTCTATACTGACTTTATTTCTTTCAGGGATATACCCTGGAATGGGACAGCTGTAACTTATGGTAGTTCTATATGTTGAGGAACATCCATATTAATTTCCATATAGGCTGTACTTATTATTTACAGTCCCATTAACATTTTATAATGGTTCATTTTCCCTACATCTTTGTTTTTGTTTTGAAATCTATTTTATCTAATATAAATATGGCCATTTTTGTTACTTTTTAATCAATGTTTTCATGGCATATGTTTCTGTATCACTTTACTTTTAAGATATTTCAATCTATGTCTGTCAATTGGAATTTTTAGAAGTATGAGTCTAAAGATTTTGTCATATTTATTTTTCCTCTATCTTAGCAATATATGCCTTTTACTTGGAATCTTTGAAATGTATCTCTAGTTACATTTTAGGATATTTTAAATGGCAATACTTTTTTCTTTTTCTATCTTCATTGGTTATTTTACAAATTTACTGGGTATACTTGAAACAAACTAAACTGTACTTATTTAGAGTGTACAATTTGATCAGTTTTGATCTACATATATACCAGTGAAATCATCATTAAAGTCATAGTAATGACCACATCCATCACTGTATAATTGCATTGCATGAACATTTATATAGTCAGGTTTAATGTGCCATCTTATTACAGTACATGGTATGTTTGTCTTATCTTCTCTTTGTTCCCTTTCTTCTCTTTTACTTTTTCTTGTCATATTAATTTTTCAAAACACTTCTATTTTTTCTCTTAACATATTAGTTATATTATATTTTATATTTATATAATTACTATAGATTTATTTACTTCTAGTTTGTCATAGTTTATATTAAATATTATGGTATCATTTCACTTATGATATGAGAAACATACAATCTTTTGTGTCCATCTTGTTCCTCCCTGCCTTTGTGCTATATTCTGGTTATAAATTTTACTTCCAACTTTATAAGCCCCATAATATGTGGACTTTTTTTTTTTGCTTTAAGGAGATAAACCATAAAATTTTTTTCTGCTTATTTCTCTTTTGTGATCTTTATTTCTTTAAGAAGTTCCACATTCCCACCTAGTTTAATTTTCCTTTTGTCTTCAGGACTTCCTTTAATCTTTCCTGTAGCTTATGTCTTCTAGTGTGAATTCTCAAAGCTTTTGTAAGTTTGAATACATCATTATTTAACTCTCATTTTAAAAGGTATTTTCGTTGGGTATGAAATTTTCGGTTGACAGTTATTTTCTTTTTGTACTTTAAAGGTTCTTTTCATTGTTTCCTGGCTTATATTGTTTTGTATGCAAAGCCTGCTATATTCTTATATCCATTTTTACAAAAGGTTTCTTTTGTTTGTCTGGCTGCCATTAAGTTTTTCCCTTAGTTTACATTAATATTGTCATATGCCGTTGTACAGTTTTCTTCACTTTTCTCCTGGTTCAGTTTGTTGAGCTTCTTAGATTTGTAGTTTTCATCAAACTTGAATCTTTACAGTCATTATTATTTTAAATATATTTTTCTGTCCTCCTACCTTTCCAAGACTTGAGTTATCCTGTTAGAGTTCTTGATATTTTCCCACAATCCACTCATGCTGTTTTCATTTTCAGTTCACTCTTTCTCTGTTTCATTTTGTATAGTTTACATTGTTGCATTTTCAACTTCACTAACCTATATAAGGCTTAGTCTACTCTTAATCTCATTTGAAATAATTTTTGTTGCGTGTACTTTCTCATCCTTAGAAGCTGTTATTTTTTTTATCTCCTATTCTCTTCCTATCATGTTCATACTTTCGTCTGCCGTCTTTAGCATACAGAGTATATTTATTTTAGCTCTTTTAATATTTTTTAATTAATTATATTATCTTTGTCATTTTAATGTTTCTAGTAATTGATTTTTCTATCTTTATTATGGATCATATTTCCCACTTCTTTACAAGTTTAGTAATTTTTGATTGCATTCTATCACATATGAATTTTATGTTGTTTTGTGGATTTTTTTTATATGTGAGTACCAGGAGTTGAACTCAGGACCTTGTGCTTGCCAGGCAGGCACTTATGCCACTGAGCTATATGACCGGCCCTTGTGGATTTTTTAGGGGAAGAAATCTTTTAAATGTTTGAGAGATCATTTCTGGGATACTGTTAAATTAATTGGACTCAATTTTATCTTTGGAAGTTTCTTTTCAAGCTTTATTAGCAAGGATACGGGTATCCTCTAGTTTAGGCTAATGTGTTCTGATTATAGAAGCAACACCCTGTGGGAACTCTTCCGCATACCTCACGTATAAGAGAACTTTCTTCTCTGGCTGAGACTAAAACCTACTTATGGTACAATGTGATCTTGAAGAATTGATTTGCTTTTTAATTTCTAGTGTTTCCTTTCCTGTTCTCACTTGTAAGCCAGTGTGCCCTTGTGTATGTTTGTACAAATTAGTGCCCAGCCAAAGACTCAAGGGGACTCTTTCTGAAGCTCCCCAGCATTCTTTTTCTCAGAAAGAACTTCCTTTCCTCTCTGGTTAGTACATTGCTTTCAAAATTCTAGCCAGTGTGACCTCTTCAAACTCTGAATTCTGTCCCTTAAACTCACGAGCTCTGTAATCTTTGTTTTAGTTCCCCTCCCTGTGCTGTTACCCGGAAAATCAGTGCAAGTAGTGAACTCAGGCACTCCTTGGGATTAACTGTTTTGCTTCTGTCGTCTCAGAGATCACTGTGCTTCCTGTTATTCAATGTCTGTTTCATTTCATCTTTGGTTTTTAAATTATTTATGGAAGTAGAGAAAATCCAGGACCTGCTGATTATCATGGTTGGACATCATAATTTTTCATGAAGAAAAGAAAGAAAGAAAGGGAGAGAGAGAGAGAGGGAGAGAGAGAAAGAGAAAAAGAAAGAAAGAAAGAGAATAAAAGAAAGAAAGGAAGGAAGAAAGAAAGAGAAAGAAGTAATTTTAAGGACAGAAGGGCATATCACAAAACTTAAGGGTACAATATAATCAAACCTTAAGAATAAGGTATTTATAACCTTTAATCACCTACTTTCTTTTCCTATGTCTCATCTTTGTATCACTTTGTCAGTACTTGTGAATTGGCTTTATCTGTTTCTGTAGTCTGCATGGTTAAATGTGCCTATTTCACGGCTGCCAGATTTACATGATACGGTTGCAGTTACCTGCAGAAACTCCTTGAAGTATTTTTGTATATAAAATTAATTTATTTGCAAATAGTTTGAGACCATTATGAAATATTTATTAAATACTATTTTGAAAGCATTCTTTTAGCCATTTTGAAAATGTATATTCTTATTACATCCTGCAGAAATTAGGTAGTCTTTGGCAGGTAAAAAATATTAATTTTATTTTAAATTTTCCTATGGCAATGTAGTTAATATCTTCTACATTATTATTTTATTATTGCATCATCAAAGGTCTCACTTTTAAGAACAGTTCTTACAGTTTTGATGATCTACTCACAATGATATCTCTCTTCTTGGGTAATTATAAGTGATTTAGAATACTGTATATTTATAAATAATTTAAAATTTCCTGCCATTGCATATTACTTTATATTAATCTGTACCCAATTTTATTTTCATTCTAATGTCTAACTAATTATATTGCCTAGCATTATCAATGATTTTCTGGAAGTCATCATTCTTCTCAACTTTATCTTAACTAAATTGACTGTTGATAATATCTACATTTCAACAGTTTATTAAATATATAGCATATGAGTTGTCTTTGTTGCCAATTAGCCCATCATTTGACACCTACCACTAATCTTTTTCCACTAGATGTCATTTCTTTACTATTAATGAATTAAGAGGAAAAATTAGAAGTTACAACTGTATATCTTCTGGGAAAATTACTACAATATGGAAGAAATACCACTGGTTTAAGAGCCCATGTAACTCTTCATCTTTAGGGATTTTGAATTAAAGTGAGTGAGAGGTAATCCAGTAATCCAGTAATTTCTTGAGGTGTTAGTTGAATAAATATTCATTTAAAAGGTACATTATGAGTTATTCCCATTATAAGTTAACCATGAATCTCATTGAATTGAGAGGAAATCAGTCATATCAAATATTCTGCAATAAAACATTTGATTATATTCATTATTATACACTCTGGCAGTCTTTCTCAGTTTTCTTGTTTGTTAAGTGAAGCTTACTGCTGTTTCATTTTAAAGATCATTTGTAATTGCTCTTTAAAAACACATTATTGATTTTACATTTTCTTAGACTGAATTTTTTGCCATGTTCATATATTTCTAAGAAATAGAATAAAATATAATTCTTATGAATATTTAAAAGTCATAATGAAAAAATGTTACTTAGACTTGACACCAAAAGTATAATCTGTAACAGGGGAAACTGATGAGTTGGACCTTATCAAAATTTAAAACTCTTGCTCTGCCAAAAACTTTGTTAAGAAGATGAGAATATAAGCAATAGATGTGGAGAAAGTATTTGCAAATTATATACCTGACAAGAACTTATATCTAGAATTCAGAAAGAAGTTTCAAAACCCAACTTTATAAAACCAAAAGATCCAATTAGGAAATGGGCAAAAAACATGAACAGACATTTTAGCGAAGAGGATGTACAGTTGGCAAATAAGCACATGAAAAGGCACTCAACACCATTAGCTACTAGGAAAGGACAAATTAAAACAATGAGTTATCATATTTCCTGTCAGATACCTTAAATAAAATATAGGGATAACTGCAGATCCTGGTGATGGTGTAGAAAAATTGGATCACTTGTATATACCTGGTGCAAATATAAAATGGTAAAGCCACTCTGGTAAAGACGGTGGCAATTATTACAAAGCTAAACTCGTGTTTGCCACATGACCCAGCAAATACATTCTTGACCATTTATTCCACAGACACAAAAATATATGTCCACACTACAATCTGTACGTGAATATTCAGATCATCTTTATCTTAATAACCCCAATCTGCAAGTAATCCAAATGTATTTCAGGAGATGAATAATTGAATAAGCTGTGGTACATATTCTCCATGGGACATACTACTGACAGAGGCAATGCCTTGGAAGAATCTCAAGAAACAAAACTACTCTTAAAAGGTGATATGCTGCATGATTTTTAATATAATTCTCTTTTTTATCATTTTAATTTGTTAGTTCATAGGTGTAGTACATAATGTTTACATTCCTTGTGGGAAGTTGATACATCTACACACACATCTTAATTCCTTTTTTCATCCTCTTTCTCTTCTCTCCCTTCCCCTCCACCCATCCCTTGATCCTCTTCCTTTTTTTTTTTTTTTTTTGGTACATGTTTGCACTGCATAATCTTGACATTCCTTCCATGAAATGTACGTGTACATAAATGGCAAAATAATAGAAATGGAGAACAGATTAATAGCTTAAACTGGTCAGGAAGCAGAGCTGGGAGTGTGTTTGCTGTGGCTTTATAGGGTATCACCAGGAATCTTTATAATAGAATGGATTTGTATATTTATTCCTGTGGTGGTCACATAAATCTATATAAGAAATAAAATTACATGGAATTATATAAATACACAGACATGTAAGTTGAATACAGGTAAAACTAGTGAGATCTAAGTAAGATCAGTGGATTGTGTCAATGTCAGTTTCTTGGTTTGATATCCATTGTAGTTATATAAGATGTTACCACTGAGGGAAGCTGAGTAAAATGTATCCAAGATATTATGATGGCTTCCTGTGAATCTATGATTTTATCAAAATAAAAAGGTAAAAAATGATTACTTATTCCAGTTATTAACTTATTATTGAAATTTATTCTCACCATTTGTCTAATTACTAAATCTTAAGAATGTCATTAGGTTGCCGATTGCACCAGAGTTAGAGACTCTTCTGAAAGGAGCGATTCACTGTAAGTTTTGAGGGAGATGCCAGAATCAGAGGCTGCAGTGTCTGGCACATGTAGAGGACATGGTCAAGTGCTAGCTTTCATGTCATAGGTCCAGAGTGCACAGAAGGGCACTGACTAGAGCTTGGGTATAAGCTGGGTTGCTGGAAGCAGACTGTGATGGAATTTGGGGTGTTTATAGATTAACATCTATGAAAGAAAGGTGAAGGATTGAGGGGTTCGGGAGGGAACATTGCTTCTCAGAGTTATCCTCAGGTACTTAGTGCATTTGCTCAGTTGCCAAAGGGCATGACCTTAGGGAAAGTGACTCTCTGTACTTGAAGCAGAGTCTGAAATATCTAACACCTGCAGTCTGTCTGCTAGCTGCTGTCCCCACATCTGGGCCACAACACCTGCTTAGAAGGGGAATTGAGGCAGTACATCTCTGTGTTGGCAAACATAGATTCAGGTAAGTGATTGTGTTAATATTGGACTCAAGCAAATAGTGTAAAAAATTGAATTAAAGAGTCTAGGAACAAACATGCAGGTCCCCTTAGCAACACAATTAGATGAAACTAATCACCTAAGAATAGGAGTTACATTGGAAGGTATTGGCATCTCATTGTAAGGTGATGAGAATATACAGTGAATGTGTCATGCAATTTGGACTTTTAGATCTCACCTTTCAGAATTTTTTTTGAACCTTATTCTGGATAGTTGGTTTACTATTATAATTTTTCAGTTGTTACATTACTAAGAAATGTAATAATACAGTTGAAATAATACAAGGGCTTTTGTTATTACAGTGGATGTTTTGGTTTTGCAGATAAAAGTTTCAACCCATTCACTTTCTGATGTAAGGGGCAGCCTACTACCTAATGTCAGTTGGAGAAAATATTGACAAAATCTTATTCACTACATTGATTTGGCCCTTCATTCTAGTAATGTGATATTTTACAAATAGGGGAAATTGCTGTTTATCATCCACTTAGCACTCTCCCGATGCTTTCCTAAGGAGATACCATTTAGAATTAGCATGTAGGTCCGGTGAGATAGCTCAGCGGCATAAGCGCCTGCCTGGCAAGCGTGAGGTCCTGAGTTCAACTCCCGGTACCCACATACGGAAAAAAGGGCCGGTGATATCGCTCGGTGGCACGGGTGCCTGCTGGTGCATGAGGTCCTGAGTTTGACCCCTGGTACCCACACACACACAAAAAAGAATTAGCATGTAACACAGGAAAGGTCTTTAAAGGAACATGTTGACACTTTCTTATTCCTGCTGAGTGGAACCTGAAAAAAGCTATTGTTGCATTTCTTGTGGAGTTCCCCAATGCCTCTTATAAATGAACCATACTTACTTTTAAACGAATTTCCTGAAGTAAACAGTATATTTCCCTGATTTTCATCCCTCTTGGTGAGTTTCCAAAAAATTTGGAAGTGAATTAGTGTGCAATTTGCATCCAAATCTTAGCCAAGGGGATGTGGTTTATTATAATACATGGTCCTTCTAATTATTGAACAGCCCAAGAAAACTCGGCCCAGTGTGCATCTGTTCTTGCTTGACCACATTGCCAAACATAATTTGGCAAGCACAGAAATGTACATTGAGCAGACCTACAGTCTAATTTGCATTAGAGTTTGTGGTAATTATATGAAAGCTATAACTGAACAAGCTTGTCCTCTCTTTTTAGACCACTTCATTTCTAAAAAATAAACAAGAAGCAAATCCCCCAAAGAATTTCCTTTTTTATGTGACTTTGAGGTTTCTCAATGTGATTTAATCATTGCCCAAGTGTTAGTTCTGCTTACATGTGAAGTGAAAACCTCTTTCCCACATATTTCATGCACACTTTCTTTTATTATCCTCAATATTATGGATTGATTTTGCATGTTTCAATATGTATTTGATATCATTGCTCAAAAAAGCAAATACAGCTACTGCTGGCCAAACATCTGCACTCTGGGAATTTGTATTCAAGAATCAATGAATAGATATATCTTCTAATTTCTTTAAAGGGTAATAAGGAACCAGAGAATGAACTGCAAACTAGAATCACAAAGATTCCATTGAAGTATTATATTTGTTGAGAAACTTCCAATAAATCACTAAATTTCTCTAAGCCTTAGTTTCTTTATATATAAAATGGGGATATTGATGCCTTCTTTATCTACTTTTACAAAAAGGATTTACAAGTGTTTTGATGGAAAATGTATAAATGGCAAAGTTGTTCTAAATTGTTATCATCATTATTATACCAATGAATAATATAAAGAATCTCTAATGAATCTTTAATGAACAATATTGTGGTGCACTGTGGCAAATACTCCTAGAGACTACCAAAGAATCTGACATTCCACCGAGGTGGAGTTATTGAAACTGACAGTGATTATGGCTCAGGGGCTCTAGAACTACCCTATCTAATAAGGCAGCCATGAGCCACATGCAGCCATGGAGCACTTAAAGTGTAGCTAGTCCAAAATGAGATATGCTACAAGAGTAAAACATACAACAGATTCAGTTGCTCTAAAATATGCAAAAGTCTCAATATTTTTACAGTCACTGTTTTTAGTATAATGAGTTTAAAGCAATGTGTTACAACACAAAATTTATTGTCTGTTTCATTTTACGTTTTAAATGTGTCCACTAGAAATTTAGAAATTGTGCCCATATTGTATTTCTGTTAGGTAGCACTATTCTAAAGCATGGAGCTACCAGCTTCTGAATTATATGTGGGGCTGAAGCCAGAGTTAGGAATTAAACAGGCTATTAGAACACAAAGCAGGTACAAAGCAATGGGAGAATGCCTGGGGACACCAAGCAAGAGGTAGTGGATTTAGAAGGGTGGGCAAGAAATGGAGCTTACAGATATTTTCTGGAACATGTATTAGAATAGCAGTTATAGAAAGCCTTCGGCTTTGTTTGTGGGTAGAGAGGGAGCTGTTAATGATACCAGCCAGTTCATGCATACCAGTATTATTCTTCAAAAACAGTGGTAATAAAAACACAACAGTCTTTCTGTGCTTGAGTATTCTGGTTACTTTAGTGTTTACACTTTGAATATTAAAGTTAAAACTAAATTTGAAGGATTTCATGTGAAAAAGTTTCTTAAAATGTATTAGAAACATTTTTGTGGCACCCTATTTACATAAGGTAATTATCATAGGTATAAAATATAGTTTTCTATAATGTACTAATGATCCATGCAATATTTTAGAGCTTGATTCATGAAAGGCTGTCTTCATCAACACTACACTGGCCCAGGTAATAGTATGGATCAAGCTATGTCTGTTTTTATATTTTTTTCACATTTCCTCTTGTTGTAAGGCTACCAATCAGAACATTCTTGTGTTCTCAATGTGCCTGCAAATAGCAATCTTCACCCATTAATTTGTTACATCTAATCTGCCGTAGAACTGGAAATTGGCAAAAACAGGCTCTTGTGAACTGGAGAAAAGGCAAGTGTAAATATGATCTGAGAGTTCAGCACTATGTATAAGTTATGATGATGGATTTTATGACATATTGCTTAATCACAGGCATATTTTTGTCTCAGTGTTAGGAACTGCCATCTAAGCTTGTTTGCCTGAGAACTAACATTTCATGTATCTGAGATTTAAAGATGATCAGTGTCCCCGTAACCCAGTCAAAAATGATGGACCTGCTCTGGCTTGCCAAATAGGAATGTTGCGCGTCAGGTTGGGAAGGGAATAGGGTCTCAGCTAATTGAAATTCAGTACCCAACTATCTCTTCTAGAGAACTAATTTTATCTATTAATTTAAAACTCAAACGACTTCTATAATTTCACTTGCAATTTTTAAATATGGTATCCTGTGCACAGTAACTGAGAAGGAGATGGGGCAAGAAACAATGGAAAATAACTTTGACAAATGTTTAGTAATATTACTTTATAAACTTATTTAGGCCATTGCACTCTGTTAAGCATAATAATGTACATGACATGAAATATCCAAATAAAATATATTTCATAGTTTAAGAATAGAATTTAAGATTTCTTACAAGATAAGTGTGCTTCAATGGATATTTATCACATTTTTCTCACTAACTGTTCATTCAGTGAGCATAAAGGCATTTCATCTAATGTTCACAATAACTAAAAGGATGGATGGGTTCTACAAGTCCAGATTAACTGAAGTTATGCAAGAGTAATAATAATAACAATATTCCAATACTCTGCTTGGAACATGCCACAAATTACCATCACTAGTTATTGCTTCTGAAAGAGCAGTGAGTCTGTTATTGCTGGAAGATGCCCATTATAGCTCAGCTACTCAAGTTTGTGGTCCCTGTGAGCTGACAGTATAGATATAATCCCCAAAGGCCATACAACTGGGGTTAAGGGCATGAGAGTCTAAAACTAATCTTAGCTCAGCCATGTAATAGCTCCACAACCCTTATTTTCTGTTCTAAACTTCCCCCTACTCATCTGCAGCACAGAGATGGTAAAAATATCTACTATCTAGTACCTGGCTACTATTGTTGTATTTAGGTCCCACAGACAGTTTTTAAAGATGAGAAAAGAAATATAGTATACCCATATTTTTGGTTCTGGCACACGGAAGCACACATGTTCATTTAGTAATAGGTTTTAGAGTGATTCAGTCAACGATAAGAGTGGCTAACCTTACAGAAAGGCAACCCAAGGCCTGTCAGGACAAGCAATGATAGCACATGTAATGAAAAACCTACAAAATGTTGAAACCTTTTTACAGTAGTAAGCAGACTATTGATTTGGACAGCAAGGAAAACCACACATTCATATGCCAACAAGGACTTATGGAGGTAGAGGACTGTGATGTAAGTAGAAACAATGCTGCACTAGGTAAAGAGTATTATGTAATTAGTAGAAATCATCAGCAAACTTTCTGCCACCTCTTTATATCGTTTCCTTCTAATATTACCACCAACACTGAAGAAATAGAGGCTTAAATATTGAAAAAGAAAAAATTTCATCACGAATCCATTGAAATAATTATTGCATATAAAACATATGTTGTTGAGGATATTCCTTAAATTAAAATCTATTATCATTGTTAACATTACTAGTTCAGTATGCATTATGTGCCTTCTACCAATTTTTTCTCATTTAGTTTTCACAGAATCTCTTTTTTATCCCCATTTTTACAGACTAAGAAATTGAGGTACAGAAGGGTTAATTAAATTGTTTTAGGTTACCTAGTTATTAATATTTGAGCTTAGGGAGCTTACTCCAATATATTTATTCAGGTGAGGGAAGAATGATTCTTTCAGCTATTTTTAATTTAAAATGTCAAAGAGATCAGCTTATATGAGGAAGACTGAGAAATATTAATTGTATTAATTGCTATTCTGCCTGTAATACAAAAACTGCCTTAATCATTTTCACCCAAGTTATCTTTAAAATGTTTCTCAAAGTCATGAATACCTACATATAAAAGAATTTAAATCAATTTTTATTGTTATTGCTATTCACAGAAATTATGTCTCCAAATAAAAATGGGGCAGAAATTGCATTCAGAGAACCTGAAGAATCTTTCATTTTTGGATAAGATCTCTGTGGTATCTACACTAATGCCAGATTCTTCTTCTAAGTTTTATATAATGATAATTCATCCATTCGATTCTTATTCTAACTGGCCCATCAATAACCGAGTTATTTCACATTATTGAAGAAAGTCATATATGCGACTTTTGAAAACAACCACTATACAACTAATTATAACATTATTTTGAGTCTTTATTTTCCTTGCCCACATACCTTATAGATAAAGATGACTAAGTTTTAACTTCAGGTCTTCATACCCATTCACTTAGACTCCTTAAGTCTGCAGTTTCATCTGATCCCTATTAAGAAATGTTCATCCATCTGATCAGTAAGGTGTACAGTTATGTCACCACATGGCCATAGCTCAGAGGGTGGTATGAGGACTTCACATCTCAAAGTAGTAAGAGTTGTCTTTGCCTGATAATCTGCAAATTTTGGCAATGATTCTTAAAAGTAAGGACTAAGGCCTTCTGTAACTATGTATCCCCAGCAGCAAGCCACTGTAGGCACACTAAATGCTTTTAGAATTTAATTTGCTACAGCAACTTCATTGGTGTGGTAGTGAAAGGAAAGGAGAAACTATGTCAAATATTATGTCACTGGCAGGCCACTGTCTTGGTTTTCGTTCTTATATTCTACAAAGTATATAGGGTAAAGGATTCTGTTTTAGTTTAGAATATGGTGCTTATGTTCCTTAAGGGTGTTATAAAAAGTCTGTAACCGACTATCTGAATGCAGCTAAGTAAGGGAAGAGGGCTTGATAAACTCTTCTAATTGTTTTTCAAATGTAATTCTTCAGATATCCCTGGCCCCTGATCCTCAGCACCTTGTGGGACAAAGAAATATCAAGGCATATTGAGAAGCAAGGAATACTAAGTAAGGATTTTATAGCTGTACAAGACAAATGTGAATAATAAAATTCCAAATTGTGCAATTATTATTCCTGTTAAAAACAATTCTTCCCGGGCCGGTGAGACGGCTCAGCGGCTTAAGCGCCTGCCTTGCAAGCGCGAAGGCCCGAGTTCGACTCCCGGAACCCACATACGAAAAAGGGGCCGGTGATATCGCTCAGCGGCACGGGTGCCTGTTGGCGCGTGAGGTCCTGAGGTCGTCCCCCCGGTACCCACAAAAAAAAGAAAAAAAAAAAAAAAAAAAACAATTCTTCCCATTTCTCTTTTTGAATTTATATTAAAGATGTATATGTTTAAATTACGTATATGTTTAAATAGGAGTTCTGTTTAGTCATGATGTATTAATATGTGACCCTCATTTTGGCATTTATTCTTTGTCTCATATATACAACATTCTATGGTGATGTAAAATCTATACTGGATGGGCGGGTGAGATGGCTCAGCAGCATAAGCGCCTGCCTGGCAAGCGTGAGGGCCCGAGTTCGACTCCTGGAACCCACATAAGAAAAAAGGGCCGGTGATATCACTCAGCGGCACGGGCACCTGCTGGCGCGCGAGGTCCTGAGGTCGACCCCTGGTACCCACAAAAAAAAAAAAAATCTATACTGGAGAGAAACACTGAGTTCTAAATTACTTAAGGTCAAATTCTATTTTTAGCCCTATGAGTGTTTAGAAAATTGAGATGAAAGAGGCTGAAATTTTGGATTTTATATTATTCAGCAATAACTTGCAATGAAATCAGCTTTCCTTTGTGAAGTGTAGAAGTAAACACTAGTATCTGAATCTTATACAGAATCTAATATCACAGGACTACTTAGACTGGGCTTGAGTGCAGAGGAATAAAATCTTTTCTTTTTGCACAGATTGTAACACTCTAGCATTTCACATATTTCTAGGAAGACTTATTTAATCTGCCTTGTCATGTGCTGACATTTAATAAACACCTCATTCCTTTCCAGGTATTTTAAACAGTGAGCAGCAGAATAGTGAATCCCTGGACAGTTAATGGTATTGAAATGACTGAACATTTATATAGCTTCTCTCTTGAAAAATAAAGTTAATGGAAAGATTTTCTCTTTTAATATGACTTTCTTCATTCTCTGAGCTGTATACAAGTGCACACCTGCAATATATATTGCTTTCTGTGAGGGAACCATCCTTTATTTGTGATGGTAATGATGCCTTTATAATATTATGCATGTGATTCCATTTGAATGATATATAATTTTATTGGTTTTATCTCTTTTATTGGTTAATATTTTTATGAGGATTATGTCCCTAAACCAACACAAAATATGCCTCCTTGTGTGTAGCACACATCCCCCAAAATGCTAACACCTTACAAATTTGCTGGCTAATGTGTAATCTATACAGAGTATCTGCCTCATCTGACAAACATCAATTCAGCTCAGGAAGCTGTGTATAATCTGTCTATCAGATCTGATTTTGGTGGAATCTATGTAACCCTTCCCAGAGCACACCCTGCCTTTAAAGGTCTTCCCATTCCTTGTTATTGGTCTCACAGATGATAGAGTATGACACTCCATAAACAATGAGCTAGGCCTTTTGTAGGCTGCTTTGCTTTTCTTGGCTTCACACTGCCACTGAATGTCAAATCAATTTGGCTCTCATTAGAACAGCTTTATATGTGCAAATGTATTTGGGTCTGGTTGCCACTTTTTCCCTATTTTTTTCTCTTTTCCATTCCTCCTCTTCTCTTTGAGATGATGTAATTTTCTCTAATCCATGCCAACACCTGTTTCTTTAAAAGAAGGAGAGAGAGAAGAGAAAAAACGAGAGAAGAGAAAGAAGAGCGAAAGAAAATGTTCAAGTGTGTTGCTCTTTATCACAATCAGCATGAATGCAAGTCTGGCACATTATGGCTCAAGTTTCCCCAGAACAAAGAGAAAATGCCTTGCTACTGTGACATTGTACATCACAGGCCCCAGATAAAGTCAGGAGTCTAAGTAAAGCTTGGTTGCTGACGTCTGGAGGGACGGCTGTCCAGATAGAGCAAGGTGTGTAAGCCGGTTTTATTGATAAGTGATGAAGCCAGCCATAAATCTGATGCGATGCTTACACAATTCTGAGCTATGGCACCGTGTTTGATGGAAGACTGTTTTTCTCTTGAGTTGGGAGAAACAAAGGGCTACATCTTAGGGAATAGCACAGGCTTAGAGAAGTGGCAGGAAGCTCAACAATGAACAGACCATGGAGATAGATGAAAAGACAGACCACGGTCTGGACGGTCTTCATGTTGACCTGTTTATACTTTCTAAGTTATGTAAAAATATTTTCATCCAGATACACGGACTTTTAGGTCCCTGATTCAAATTAGCTATTTCACTTGTAAAACCAAAATATATATGGTATTAAATTGCCTTTGGAAGAAATGTGTGCAGCTTGATCTTTGACTATTCTGATCAAATTTCTTTCTGCCTTTACTGACTCAAAAGAAATATGAGGTAGGATGAGTTGAATCTACATTCATAGACCAGGTAATTATTACAATTCTTAATATTGTTTTATGCTCAGCCTTCTAAGACATTCAGGTGTTGGTGAGTACACAAATGTATGAGTTTACATGCACATTAATTTATTTATGGAGTATTTATTATATACACTATTCTAGTTGCTTGGGACCTATCCTTGTGCAAGTTTTAAAATAATCCCTGTCCTTATGAACCTTTAATTCTAAAAACAATGAGTCATAAACCTAAGACATCATTAAAATACAATGTCTGTTAGTGACAAACATTGGAAACAAATAAAAGAGCTTCACAGGGTAAAGATTAAGAGTTCCTACCCATGTCTGCTTACAATTTTAAATAGTGGAATGAGGGTCAATACAGTTAAAAAGAGAGTGAGCTCTCTGCAAACCCGGGTCATAATATATTTGGAAGAAGAAACAGCAAGTGCAAAAGCCCTGATGTGGAAGCAGACTGGAACACATAGAGGTCAGTGTGACCAAAGAAGCATAAGCCAGGGAGAAAATAGTAGGAGGACCTCAGAAAGGTAACAGAGGTGGGCCCAGAAAATGTAATGCCCTATGTGCCATTGGAAGGCAAGAGATTTTGTACTTTGAGTAAAATGGGAATTTATTAGAAGATTTTGAGCAGATGAATTATATGATGCCTATGTTATGTGATTGTTTTCATGAAAGACTGTAACCAGTTTGGGGTTTAGAGAATTTCTCAGGAAGGCTGATATGTGAAACTTTGGGAAGATTTGGAAACTTTGGACCTTTGGTGGATGTCTGTGAAGGACTGCTAATAATAATGAAAACCAAATGTATATCAGAATTTCAGAACCAAAAATCTTGTTGAGTAAATTGCTGGGGCAGTAACTGAGAAATGAGAAGTAATGACCTGTTTATAATCCCAGAAATAGGAACATAGATTTGATAAAGACTCAAGGCAATTAAAGTAAAATCAATCTTCCTGTGGAAAAGACATTGTAGCCAGGCAGATTTAGGATTATACCCCAGCCACACCAAAATCTTTGTGGTTTTAGGCCAGTTAATATATTTGAATATTTGTTTCTTCTTTGTAAAATGGGACTAATAGTAACAGCTCCCTTGAACAATTGTTTTGAAGGCTAAATTATATATTTTATGTATGCTTGACATAAAGTACACTCTATAGTTTTCTTTCCTTGTATCCTTCCTGGGGTTCATACTCAACAAATATTTTCAAATTATTTGAGAGACATCAATGACAGATTTGAACACAGGTGGAGAAAAGCACAATGAAATAAAAGTTATCTGATTAAATCAGGCTCCCATAGCTGCCTGAGTATGGTACATAACTACTCACTTACCAGGGCATTTCTAGGTATTGCGAACTCTTTAACACTGCATATCAAATATATTAGGGATACACAATGAAGAGGGTAATCTTTTGGTATATATCCATCTGGCTGAAGTATATAGCTTCTGTTCAGCCAATATATATTAAATATGTCTGCATGTGAGCACTGAAGTAGAATAGAGAATTGTGCCTCACCTTCAGAAACTACTGGTTGGTGAAGGAGTTCCCAGTCAGATGTGATTTCTTCTCAAACCCTTCTAACTCATTTTTTAAAATGTTTGTATTCTGCCTAACAGTGTTACTATCTACCCTTTCTAGAAGCATTCCATTTGTTTGGTTGACCATAGTTACTATCATGTAAATAAGCAGGTATGAAAGATAGGGAAAAGCATTCTCGTCACTGTCTCAGTGTACAGTTGCAGAATTCAGCATTCTCTAGAAGTCCAGGATGGTTATACTAAAGACTGTATTTGGGTGTTGAAGACCAGGAGTGAAGAGACTTATTCTGTCACTGATGATAATGAGCAAAATACTTTAGTTCACCATTTTTTTCTGGCAGATACAAGCCAAAACTTTCCTAGGTTTACATTAATAGAACTGAAGAGGAAAAGTGAAGTAAAATTTTTAAGCCCTGAAGATTCTTAAAAATAGTTTTTAAAGGATAGGAAAAAAAAAGAACAGAAAAATTCCTTTAAATTCCTGGGTCCCACAAATGAGATTTTAGTAGTGGCAAGTAAAACATATTGATTGGCACCAAAGTATAAGATCTTTGTCACCATCTGTTTCCTGATTGTGTCAGCAAGTATTTTTTCCCCACGAGAGTGTGAGAATACACCATAGCCTAAAAGTATCAAAGTGTCAATTATGCACCACATTTAAAAGTTGGAAGCCCAGTTCATGAAAGTCAGTGACAAAAAGTCCTGATTCTTATTTCTTCCTAAAGTGAGATCCTTGCACTTCATTCATTTTGCTACCTAGAAAAAGACCGATGGCTCCATGGCTTCGTGGGCTGAGGAGCTGTAGCAAAAGGAGAGAGGGAAAAGTCATCTTAAATGAATATTTATCAAAAACCTCCGTAGGCAAGTCACTTTGCTAGAATATGAAGTTATTATGAATGCTATATGCAAATGACAATTTTAGCAAGTATGGTGTGACATGAAGAAAAAAGAATGAAAGGGGAAGAGGATACAGAAAAAGAGAAGTTAAGGAGAGAAAGGAGGGTGGGTAAACAGGGAAGCATGTGGCAGTCTGGGCTAGAAAAATGAAAACAAAGAGACACTGATGGAACCAGTCGAAAAATTAGGTCAGAAATAATGGAAGCTGCAAAGGTGGAATTTTTCAAAAATTTCAAAGTCCAGCATTTTCAGAGTGAAGTAAAGATTATCCCCTCCTCCTCTTGTGCTTTATCTAGTCATTTTTCTATGTTTTACATTTGACTAGTGATATCCTTTTTATCTTTACCTCTTTCTTAGGATCACTGCTATTGTTAAACACAGCTAATGACTAACTATCCTGGTTCTCTTTGAGTTCCTGCACACCTTACTCCATGTCTGTGTAGAAAGGACTCCCTATTTCTCTGCCTTAATAGTTTCTTAATCTGTCACATTTCTAGCCAGTAGTCAGAGGAGCTGCCAGGTTTGACATGTTTGAACAAAATCATGCCACAGTGCTTTCCTCTGCTCACCTGTGTTAACCTGTGAAGGGGTGGAAAAACCAAATCTGGTGGAAGAATCAGCTCTCCATATCTATCAGTTATTGCCACAACTGAAGCCTTTGGGTCCAGGGCTTCAGATGTACCAGGAGAGTAAGCAGCCACATTTTCTATTCAGATTTTCTTAGAATATTAGAATATGGTGTCTTGTGTACCCTCAAGTCATATATAATCATAGTCGAAGTTAAATTTGTTTTTGTGACTCAGGAAACAATAGGCTCTTCTAGATACTGTGGATTTCATTTGGACTTAACTAGACTGTATGAGAGGAGGAAAAAGGTGAAAATGCCTAGCCATTTGCCAGAGAAATATCAGATAAAGTATATGAGCCATCTGAAAATAGGATGGCCCATTCATTGATTTATTCAACAGACTTGAATTAAGCACCTACTATTTGGAAGATGCTACAAAAAGCACTGGATATACATTATTAAATAATCACCTGGAAATTTATATATCGCTAAGGGACAGAAAAAATAAATATAACAATTAATAAAAACAATATAATAATGCTATAAAGAAAACAGACCAAGAAACCTTGATAGAGTAAGAGATAGAGGCAGTGATATAAAGAGATAAAGGTAAACATATCTGACTGATAATAAATTGACACATGAAAGATAAGATATTGGGCTGGTGATATAGCTCAGTGGCATAAGTGCCTGCCTGGCAAGTGCGAGGTCCTGAGTTTGACTCCCAGTACCCACATATAAAATAAATAAATAAATAAATAAATAAGAAAGATAAGATATTGTTCCTTTTTTCAAAATATTGTCAATGACATGATATTACCTTTTCAATAAACTATATGGATTGAGAACCAGTTATTGACAGTATCCTGCCTTTCCATCTTGTCTTTCTCCATTTGTCCTTATCACGTATTATACTTGGAACAAATGGGACGACTCTGTCTTTCTCACACATCCTTTTGTTTCATGACTCATTGTCTTTACTCATCACACCTTCTGCCCACCACATACCTCTCCAGGACTTATGAATGCCTTTCCCTGCTGCCCTCTGAGGTCCAGCTCCAATTTTATCTCCTGCAGTCATGCTATCTGGGTCCTCTGGTCTCCCTTCTTTCACATCTATAAATTTTTTTTATTGCACTTACTTTATACATTCTAATATACATATATAAATATTTATACATAGTGTATATAAATATATAGATGAAATGTAACTTTATAAAAATGTATATTTTAAGTATGTAAATATGATATATACACACACATATGTAGATTTGTAGCTTTTGTTTCTCTAAGAATTCTATGACTGAATTTTCCTTCATAATATAAAATTACCTATTTAGTAGGCACTCACTAAATATTTTTGAATAAAAATAAATCAAATCTAACAGCAGAAAGCCTAGCAGGTTGAATTCACAAAAATATTGTGTATGAGATACAGTGTCTTAAATTATGTTTCCTTCAAAACAAATCTTATGACAAGGAATGGGTATACAAGAAGTTTATGGTTACCCCAGGAAGTATTATAAGGGCATGAGGATGTATAAGCAATGGAAGAAGGGGAAAATATATTAAGGAGTGGGTTTCCATGATGGGAAGCTAGGAAACCTCTGAGACACTATCTAAAATATGCCACAGAATTTATTCTCTAAAGGGTTAGTTAAGGACCTGTTAAAGATTTCTCTTGAAATGTTGAGCAATACCTCCACCCTAATTTTGCCATCCATTTTCTTTTCTGTGACTATTCTGCTTATTTGCCAACAGCCAGGCACGGAAGATAGTACCTGAGAATTAGGGGCCTACTTTATGAACAGTGAGGCACTGTGAATAATCCCAAAGGCTTGCAAGAGACTTGTGTTCTCCAGCTTTGCTTTTTTTGCTTGTTTCCAAGAACCATTCTCTAACGGGTGTATATAATCCATCACCCTCAGTAATAGAGTCTGCTAAACTCCTTAATAAGTGTAAAGATAGTTAAGTAAGCCTTCCTCAACTGACACAAAATTGTCCAAGAAAATGGTTTGAGGATGGTGCCCATATGGATGTGGTGATAGTGCTTGAGGTAGAGGGAAATAGTACTGACGTATGGGGCTACTGCATGATTGTTGCACCCAAATCCCTGAGGCAAGGGATTCTGTAAGTGTTAGAGCTTTTTTTTTCTGATTTGAACCTACCTTCTTTAAAAGACTGTATGTTCAAAAGACTTATGTTTATTTCTGGAAAAGAAGCATTGTTGAATGGCATGCTTGGATGAGATGCTTCGGAGTAGTGAGGACCTCTATCATGATGTCCAGGTGTCCCATAGAGAATCGGGCGCCATCACAGTAGGTGTTCTAACTCTCGTGCTTAAGCCAGCCTTCCCCAAGAAGGAGCACTCCAAGGCCTCAGAAGAGATCACTGGGATCACCGAATGTTCCAAGGCTATTAGAGTGCTGATTGCATTTCAATAAGGCAGTCTCCAGCTGTGATAGGCAATAAAATAAGTTGATGCAGAGAAGCTTAGCAAAGAGAACTGCCTCCAACTTTAAGATATATTGATCATGCCCTGGATTAGAAGAGTACCGCCTAACAAGAATTAGTAGAAGTTCTAACTGCCTCCAAAGAAGGCATGGTCCCTGAGGTGGTAACTGTCTTGATTGACGAAGATTGTAAGGGACTAGTAAAAGACTTCAAAAGAATGAAAGTTTTTGGTAAAGTTCAGGCTGAGTCAGGTACTTAATCATGACTGTAGCATCAGAGAGGGTGTTACAGATGGTATATTCACCCCATCGCCCCCACCACATCCTAAATTGCAGAAGGAAAAACATTTAGGACTCAAAAACGTGATAATGTCAAAAATACATGAAGTCAGCTGCATAAACTGTGAAACATGTTACTGTTATATTTGCTGGGTAGAAGTATGGAAATATAATTGTTTCTATCAAGACAAGTAATAAAAACACAGAAAAGATATAATCTGTGTGAATTTAGTCCTTACTAGTTATTAATGGCCTAGTGTTGTGTGACCTGAGATGCATACTAAGTAAGTTCTGTCCCTCTCAGAGTTGATACTTCATGCTTTTGTCTTAACCCTTACCTTTTTACTGTCATTATTAGTTTGTAGCCACAACCTATAAAAAGATATTTTGGGAGGCTTAGCTTTTGCCTACCTGCTAAATTGGCCGAGTGGCATTTTTTGTAACTCTAAATTTTATGATTCTTCTTCACGTCTGTGGCCAATACATATGTGCTCATTCCTTCATCATGGAGCCATACATAACCTAGAAGATAAATCAGATTTTTAAAAACTTTATCTACAGAGCAGCTCTATTCTTTAAATAGCTTCCTTTCAATTCCAAAGTTTTCGACATGAAAATATTTCCCATACCTTTATATCTTTTTTAAATTTTATTTTTCACGTGATTATACAGTAAACTTCACCATTACAGTTTAGTTTCATGAATTTCAACACACGGATAGACATGCTTCGTGGAACAGGTGAAGTGTGGAGGATGAGTCTCACAGAGTCTAAACTCTGTATTAATGGCAAATACAGGAGATGACATTTCAGAGAGTGGAGAATAATAATAACATGTAATTAGGAAACAAGAAGAGTGTGATTAGAAAGGGAAAATCTCAGAATCTTTGGTAGCTCTTAAAATTGAAAGCAGTGTGAACAAAGCAATGTTTTTTTAATTTGTTTTTTGTTTGTTTGTTTTTTTAAAGGAGGAAAGGTTTATTTAGCTCACAGTTTGTAGAGGTTTCAGTCTATAATCGGCTGGCTCCAAGGCAGGGTGGCATTGCAGAGGAGAAACAGTTCATGGAGGTGGAAGACAGCAAAAGCAACATGAGAGAGAGAAAGAGAGACAGAGCAAGGCAATGGTTTTTGAAGACTGAACAGTGATGTATAAGATTGTTAGTGTCTAGTGTTTGGAAGATAAAGATGGTGGTTGTCTAGAGAATAGATGAGCCCTGAAAGACAGCAGAGCACAGTTAGCCAGGGTCAAAGACTGAAAGTTGAATGACAGCTGGAGTCTGGGAGAAGAAGGATTTCTAGAAAATCTAAACAAGAACAGAAAGAGCAATTGTAGAGGTTAGATGAGAACCGGATCTCAAAAGAGAGGCAGGTGATTAAAGCATTGAATGTCATACGGAGTTTGAAAGAGTATGGTATGGAAGAAAACAATGATGATCCTGGAGAAACTGGGTTGAAGTGGAATTGTGGGGATAAGGGCAAAATTGCCAAGGAGCAAAAATGAAGATAAAATCAAAGCAGACTTGACAGTCCTCTCACACAGAAGAAATGGCAGGATTGAGTGAAGGGTTTACAAGCTGAGGTACAGGCATAAGCACTGAAGGCAAAGATGATATGCAGTAATCAAGAAAAGTAGAGGCAGGAGAAGTTTCCTCCTATTAGGTATATCCATCTGATAAGGATCATGGGATAAAAAGACAGCCAGTGGCCTCCATCTGCTGCTCTTATCACAAAAAGTAGTCCTATTATAATTGTTCTGTTACTTAAATGGCTCAGTTATCCCATAATATACTCCCACCCATCACAAGATCTGATCAACTAAAAAAGGACTGCAGATTTTGAGATTAAATTAATATTGTAGTAAACCAATGACAACTACTTACAAATGTACATGCTTTATAGTTTATAAAAACTTGCACAAGAATTTTTACTTTACCTACCAGTAATATTTAGAGAGATAATAAAAAATACTATGGTGTAGCAGTATGGGAAGATTTTCCCAACCTTGTTACAAAGACACCACATTTCTTTGCTGGGACTCAATCATGTCAATCACACAATAGTATCCCTAAGCGTTTCCCTCCAATTTTCTTGAATTGAAGAATCCCTCATGGTTGTTAATGTCTAGCAAACTGAAATTTTAAACAAGCCTTTGCTTGCAACCAAAATTGATTTCTGTAATTTTCTCCAGTGTGGTTCTTCTGACAAGGCTATTTCTAGATTACCCAGTGTTTGGGCTTAGCTTGAGTTGCTTATGCAACTTTAATTCTTGCCTCTAAGCTGCAGCCTGGTTCCTCTACCAATCACAACTGGAAGCATCCTCCCATGTTATGGACCCTTTCATCAACTGGGCTCTACCAATAACTGCTATCGACCTTCTACTTCTCATAAAATAAAAACAGAGACTTCTAGGGCTTCTTGACATTTTGCTCTGGTTCCCTGAAGACCCATCCAGGACACCTCCATGGATCTGTTTTACTCTGTAAGGATGATCTATTTCACAAAGACCCTGCCATAACTCAAAATAATCTTTAAAATAAACCTTGCAATACAGGGGACATATTGATTACCTCTCTTCTACATTCTTGTCCTGGATAGAAGCCAACCAGACTCCTGTGATTCTAGATACTTATAACTTTCTATTAAAAAAGGATAGCAGTATGTACACTAGCACCTGGGGTTCAACAGAATTTAAAACATCTTCAGATGCCATTCTGTCTTAGGCTCAAGGGCATGTAAATTCAAATCTTAATATTGGCAATGGGCAAAGCTTTTGCAAAACTCTATAAATCTGTATTGCATTTTACCTGGAATTTATGTAATTTGTACTTTAGTTTATTTTCTTAAATTTATTGAGCAATTAAGATGTGGCAATGTTAATAAGCTATGTTTGCCAACTCTTTGTAGTTGATTATTGTCCATATCCCATAAGCCCAAGGTATATTGCAAGTGTCACTAGGCTCTGCTTTTATTTTTGTAGAGAGGAATGAGTAATGGGAAATGGCGTGCTCTGATGTGGTAGAAGAAGAAAACTCTCTAGCATATGGGTGTCTCTACAGAGAAAAATGAAGCAAAGCCTTTTCCAAATTGGGCTCTTGATTAGAACTGTATGATGATACAGAAATAGCTACCTGAATGGTGTAATTTGCAAATATGCTTGGCTTCTAATTTTTTTCTAAAACATGCCACAAATCCTGACTTCCCCAATGAAAGTAATATATTTGAATTAAATATTACTCTTTGCCATCATATTCCTTTGTGAGAGGTAACACTGTAAGTCATTAGTAAACATTAGGCTGCCAGATTTATCTTTGCTGTGTCAAGAGTGATCTTGGGCATATGAGAACATTGGTTTTGAGGGAGTGGCACACAGACAAGGGAGAAATGGTGTTCGTTCAGAGAGGAGGAAAGTGAGAGTCAAACAAGTTAACAATTTTTAAAAAATCTGTTTTGGGTTGCTTTTGCCAAGGTTGATGGTGATTCTGTGCTAAAGTATCACTGACCTCCTTTACAGGGAGGCCAATGCAGTTCTCTGGGGATGTCCCAAGGGGTATGGAAGAAGAGTGATGACGGAATTTCAAAATTATATACATTGTTTGTCTTTTGTAAAGGGGAAAATTTATAAGACTTAAAAAATTCATCAAATTAAATTATCCTAAAATTGATTATGACAGTGAGAGAACCCATATTTATTACACAGTAACTTCATTGCTCATCACTTTGTAAAAAGTGAAATAACCCCAGCAAAAGTAGTATTTCAAGCAATGAAAAAAACTGCCTTCATAAAAGGTCTACTTATGCTAAGCCACTATATTTTGGCAGCAAAGAAGTTGGTAAAGAATAATGTCAAGAGGAAAAGTGTGTACTCTGTACTGAAATCTGAAAGACCTGTACACAGGGAATAGCTTTAGGGTTTTAATGCTCAAATTGAATTGAAGACTAAAGAATTGTACATGGATGCCAAGGAGAAAGGTCAAGTGAGGCAGGAGAAAATGAAGGATTTACCAAAAGGCCAGAAGTATCCCTGAAAACTGAGAGAATGAGCATTTAAAAAATGAATTAGACCAGATGTCAGTGAAGAATAAAGCAATGATGGTCTGAGAAGAAATTTGTTATAACAGCCAGGGTGGAGATATAAACCAAGGAAGTGAAAGATTAGGAAAGTTGGATTAATGGCTGTTCAACAAAGAACCACAAAAGCAATGGCTAACAATATGTGAAACCATCTGCTGATATGAAACTGTAAATGACAGAGATGGAAAGGTGAGATAGCTAAATAATTTACTGTTGCTGCTTAGGAGATCTTTAATGAATCCATCTTTTTAATAGTCATTAGCCAAAAATGGAAGGAAGGTTAAATGGCTTAATATCAATATTGAGTGTGGTGCAAATTAATTAGAATGGGATCGGAAAACTAAAGGCAGAGGGAGTGTATTCAGGTGAGAATGTGGATGACCCAAAAGAACGTGGTTTCAGTTATGTCCTGTACAAGAAAAATAAGGGCACTAGCTGTCCGCCAGATGCAAATGGAGCACAATAATAGATGAAGCAAATCTATTTACTCCCAATTTTGCTGCTTCTCTTGCAAGAAGGAATAGACTTAGTACAAGTAAGAGAGAAATATGTCTGTTAAAATGGTTAGGTTATACTGACATGATCTCAAAATCTACCCAGCAAAGAAGAAATGCATCTTTGTGGATATGATTCTTCTATACCATAATCACAAGTAGTGCTAAACATTGTTTTCTTATATTGACATGACTATTTAAATTATGCATGTTCTTTACAATTCTTGTAGGTTAGTGATTTTAAACTTCTTGCCACTGATCTACAGTAAAAAATATTTATATTGAACCCCTGTGTACAATATACATAAAAAACCAAAATTTTCATAAAAATCTCCCTTTATTACTTGAGTTCTACTATTCTATTCTATTCTATTCTATTCTATTCTATTCTATTCTATTCTATTCTATTCTATTCTATTCCATTCCATAATTGGTGATAAAGTCCAGAAATATCTAAGAAACGCATCCAGAGTCTGAAGCAGAATTTAGCAAAGAGAGATTAAGAAATAACAGATGAAAATTGCTGTCGAACTAGTACAATTTCTACATTTTGAACATCCTTACTAGTACCCAGTGGTAAATTGCTTACCGTTATTCATTAAGATCAGAAAATAGGTGTGGGCTGGTGAAACTACATCAGTCTTTACTTGTTAAATTACCAGACCCCTTGGGCTGGTGAGATGGCTCAGGGGCATAAGTGCCTGCCTGGCAAACGCGAGGGCCCGAGTTCAACTCCCAGAATCCACATACGAAAAAAGGGCCGGTGATATCGCTCAGCGGCACAGGTGCCTGCTAGCACGCCAGGTCCTGAGGTCGACCCCCGGTATCCACACACACACAAAAGAAATTACCAGACCCCTTCTAAGGGAGAACGACATAGGATTTCTGTTTCTAAGTCATACCTCTTTGGAAAATTTTGTTTGGCCGATACTTCTTTTTTTTTTTTGGTGGGTACCAGGGGGACGACCTCAGGACCTCGCGTGCCAACAGGCACCCGTGCCACTGAGCGATATCACCGTGGCCGATACTTCTTAAGGGCATTTTTTCCACAGAGTTAGTAGGAAAATAACAAAGAGATTCCAAGGAAGGGGACTGTTTTCCCTATTGAAAAAGTTAAAATAACTTTTCCAATCATTGTTGCCTTCCATTCTCTGTGGAATGTCATTCTCTCTACCATGTCCTGTGGCAATTGTTTCCATTTGCTCCGGAGCAAACCAGCATTCCAGATCCTCTGTGGAGGTTTGGGATTATGGGTAGTAGATACTTAGCTATGGTGTCAGGTGGGGGAAAATTGAATGTGTTATTTGGTTTTCTTTAATGGAAGTGAAGTAGAGATATCAATCCATA
The DNA here is from genome assembly GCA_028451465.1 of Erethizon dorsatum. Lineage (NCBI taxonomy): Eukaryota > Metazoa > Chordata > Mammalia > Rodentia > Erethizontidae > Erethizon > Erethizon dorsatum. The sequence continues at coordinate 44,562,329 of CM051823.1, forward strand.
TCTTCTGTAATTTTACCCCTATATTCTTAATTAATGTTGAAATTATCAGGCAGAATAATTAAAGAAGCACACAAAAATGACAGAATATACCCTCCCCCATACTTACATATATATTTCTAGTTTGTAAATCATCCACAAATACAGGACAGTCTTTGAATAAACATTTATTAAAAGGGGAAACCATTTTTTGAGTGCCTCTTGTGTAAGTATGAATAAGCTAGACACAAAATTGTAACAAGAGTCAAGAAAATAAATCCAGCCTCAAAGCAATTTTGTCCTTTGCGTTTATCATAGTTTGTTTTTGAATTATACACTGTTATGTCTTATAACATTTTCAGCAATCCCATAAAGGCAGAGAGGTAGATTTCACTGCCCTCAGGGTGCAGATGAGGAAACTCCAACCCAGATGTTTAATACTGCTTGTTCAGGGTCACTTAGCTCTTCTGTGAATGGGCTGGCTGGTGTATATTTCTGCTGACTGCTAGTCTGGGACTCTTTCAACTCTGTCACATTTTAGGATGTGTAAAGATTGTTACTCTAAGCAAGTCAAAGATTTAATAGCTCAGTGCAGGGGAGGTGGTAAACCCAAGATTTTGTCACTGCTGTTCACTGATGGCCCAAGATGCCTTAATATCTCATGCAGGGCTAAACATACTTGAGACACAAAGAAAGCAGTTTGCCTCCAACCACTTCATTACTTGGGCACAGCTCTCCCAGACAATCAGGTACAGCACCCTCCCTTGCATAGTTGATGGCCTTTCCTGAAGGCTATCAAACATATCTGCTGAGACTGCACTAAGTAAAATGGCTGTCACCAAGCCATCTGGTATGTTTGAGCTTTCTTCCCCTTCTAAGAAACAAGTTTTCAGTTTGCACAGCACTTCAAATTCCTAATACACTTGACTAAGTCATTAATATTTCACTTTCATTATCATGTATTAATAACATAAGAATTTAGAATGATCTTGTTCATCTAACTTCTAGAAAACAAATAATTACATTCGTGCATATTGATTGTCAGATAACCAAAGATGTTTAGCCTGGAGCTATGAGAAATCCACCAGCAGACCCAGTTTTGGTTCTGAGCCATGTTCAAAGAATATCAAGCTGATGTCTGTCTAACACTAGAGACAGCAGGAGAGAAGTTTTGGGAGTTAAAAGGGACAGCCTTAACTGGACCCAGTGCAAGTCTCCATTATCCTTTAGTTCCTTGGCAGTGGTTTGAAAATGTAGATAGACACTCAAAGTAAAGGTTAAGAATATAAAACTTTGTGCTCAGCAGTTTGTTTGGTCTTGCCTCATTTTTTGGTAGGTGGGCGTCGAGGCTCATTATTTTCCCTTTTCTCCTTTTTATCTTCATTAAAGGTGGTAGGTTCTAATGGTGCAAAAGTGCCTTGGATATTGCTCAGTGTACAAAAAAAAGAGTAAATGTGTGTGTATCAAGAGTTAAGTACTAGGCTAGGTCACTGGCAACTTAGCATGGAGAAAATGCTAGTTTTCCTGCTTATTAGTGGGAGAGATAGACAATAAACAAGTAAGAAAATCGATAAACAAGTCAAGACTCTGGCAAACTCTGAAAAAAATACAATCGGTTGCTTTGACTTTTTTGTTTTGCTGGGATAACGCTGGGGGAGAACTTCCTTAGATGGGGATCAAGAAGATATGCAGCTTAATCTGATGAAAACAGGCAAACAGAGAACTAGGGGCAGTGAAAAATGGACACAGGGAATAATGATACAAAGACCACAAGGCAGAAAATTGCTTAGTTGGCTCTAAAAGCTGAAATAAACCACATGAATACAGAAAAGGGGTAAAAGGACATCAGATGAGGTTCTAGGCATAGAGAAGGTCAAGCTGTATAAACTCTTCTAGAATACAACCAGAGGTGTGAATTTCCCTCCATGTGCAGTGAGCATACATTGAAACATTGAGAGGTGTTAAGCAAGGGAATAACATCAGGGGCTGAGAAAAGAGTAGAAAACATGTTTCTGAGTTTAGACACCTGGTGGATAGTGATACTGACCACTAGGCAGGGAAGGCAAGGGGAGGAAAGAAGAGACCCTAGTGAAGAGAGATCAGTTAGGAGACTAGCCCTTCTCTTTGTGTTATTATGTTTGTTTCTTTTTTGTAAAGAATCTTTTTTGTCTACAACTTGTACTCTGAGAAACATTTTAGAAACTCTTTTAAGATCATGGCACACAGGCCGGTGAGATGGCTCAGCGGCATAAGCGCCTGCCTGTCAAGCACAAGGCCCTGGGTTTGACTCCCGTGTACTCACATAAAGGAAAAAAAAAGGGGGCCGGTGATAACGCTCAGTAGCACAAGCGCCTGCTGGCAAGCGCGAGCTCCTGAGTTCAACTCCCAGTACTCACATTAAAAAAAAAAAAAAAAAAAAAGATTATGGCACACAGTGTATTGTTATTTGCTAATTATTTTATTATGAAATTTTGTTTTTTTATGGAAAAAGTACTTTTATACATTATTGATATCTATACATATTACATGCACATAAAAACAAAAGAATAAAATAAAAGTACATACTGACATAAAAAAGAAGAGTAATCTTTTGTCCTGTGTGTCTGGCACAGTGTAATATGTGACTGGTGTCCCACAACTTTAAATTATGCCTTTCTTTCCTCTCTCCCAAAAACATATCAGTTTGGCTAAGAGAGCAACTGAGCACATTAACTACTTATAGTTCTCCATTTCCTCTCCTGGTTCATGTCCTTGAGGCAGGCAGGAACGCTCTCAGATACTAACAGCTTGCTTTTCTTGACATCTTCTGCCACTTCTTTCTAGTATATGTGCTGCCGAAGCAAGCACAAGTTCTTTCTTTCTAAATTGGGATGTTGGTGGTGCAGTGTAAAAGGTTGCTTCCTGCTCTTAACATCCTCTCTACCACTCATCACTATCCATTTCCCATTACTAATTACCTATTACATAATGAACTTTCTTTGAAGTATTTCTTTTCTTTTTTTTTTTTTTTTGGTGGGTACCGGGGGGTCGACCTCAGGACCTCGCACGCCAGCAGGCGCCCGTGCCTCTGAGCGATATCACCGGCCCCTTTTTCGTATGTGGGTTCCGGGAGTCGAACTCGGGCCCTCGCGCTTGCCCGGCAGGCGCTTAAGCCGCTGAGCCATCTCACCGGCCCTTTTTCAAGTATTTCTGTAGAAAAATTCTTACGGAAAAATTTCAGTAGGCCACACTATACATATTACTTTCAATCCATTCTATTCTAGGAAATGCAGAGCAAAGTCGTAGATACAGCTGTGCATAGGTGAAGACTCAAAAGATTGATGATAGCTAAGGACACTTGTGCTCTTGGACATGTAAGTCAAATAAGGATGCTTCTCCCTGAGTCTTCAGGTAGCTTCAATAACTATCATTTATTTTCTTAGTTTCTTACTTGAGATCTTGCCCTCTCACCCCAGATGCATCAAATTTTAACCTCAGGATTTACCAGCCAAATCAGCCTTAAACATCTCTGAGGTTTTCCATGCTCAGTATTTTGTCTCCCTGCTGTTCTCTTTCACTTGTTGCTTGCTTCTTCTTTACACAAAGCCTAAACTTTAAAAATATTGAGCAATTTGTCCTACGATAGATCACACATTCTTTCACTGTGGCTTCGCATGTGTCATTGTTTCTGCCTGTAACTTCATCTGCTGACCAACTCCTATTCATTCTACTTTCAAATCTAAGTGTGTTGCCTTCAGTGAAACCTACATTTCATTATCATCGTATATGAATTCCTGAGATTGGGTGCAGATTCAAAGATGGAAAATAAACCACTTGAGTCTCTAGAGTTGAGTGGTGGTGATTTCAGGGGAGACAATGCCATCAAGTTTTATCTCTGGCTATGAGAGCAGGAAAAGCACAGCTTCAAGCTTTGGAGTATATGACACTCCTCTTTCTTAGGGTTCACACAAGCACCTTCCACTCCTACAAAGGCTTCCAGCTCTTCAAACCCTTTTGTTTGAACCTGGAGACCACAGCCTTTTCTCCTTCCACTGAATCTATGGAACTCTAAGAGAGGAGTTTCCATGCCGAAAGCTGGTTTAGAAGGGAGGAGAACACTCTTTTTAATAAGCAGATGGTCTCTATAGATGAGGGAATGTTAACATTAAAAACATATGCTTGGTACCGAAAAAGGGAGAAACACAAAAAAGGATCATGAGGCACATGGTCTCTGTAAACAAGTAGTCTTTGTGGAAGTTTCCCATGTGAGGGAAACAGCTTTACAGTGCGGTATGAAGAAATTTGCCTGAATAATTCTGATTTCATCTGCAAGGCTGTTTACCTGACATGAATTATAATAGCACATTACCAAGAAACGACATCTGCAGAGATGATAGCTAGATGAGCTTGTGTTTATTTGTTTGGTTTTGTTTTCCAACCAATTTGATGAAATAAAAGCATTAGAAAACAGTCATGGTGATTTTGCACCCAATCTCTGTGCTTGCAGCAGAGAAATGTAACTGACTTTTTGTCAACATTTGAGATTTTCTGTGTAGATATATAACATACAGAAGTTATACATTGGTATAAAGCCAGTTTATATTTGTTATTTCTGCAATGATATGATTGCTGATTAATGGGCTATTTTGATTTTAGAGTAAAGATTTTGATTCTCTGTCAAAGAGGGATAGAAGTGAATGGACAACAAAACAACCTCATGTCAAAAAATGTGTAATTGCTCATTTGTTAAATTCAGCTTGGTTTATTCTAATTTCAGTGGATGGAAATTGGTTTAGAATAATAGCTTGTATTTTGATCAGATTAACATAACTTGTCCCCTTTTACATTAAAAGGAAACATATAAAAGTGATAAGAAATATGCATTAAGCTAAAACTAAAGTTTAATACAAAGAACACTGGATGGAGTTAAAAGATCATGGTTCTGCTACCACCGACCTGGGCGACACTGGTCATGTAATTACAGTTGGCATCATTTCCATGACTATAAATCAAACAGTTAATCTAAGCCAGGGATCACAAACTTAGATTTTTGCAAGGCCCAGGTTGGTATCATGCATGAGTAAACCTACCCTGATGTAAAACTGTTGGGGGGGGTGTTGCTTGTGATTAACTGGAGAAAATCTGCTTCCTCTAAATGGAAAGCTGCTACTAAGCCCCAGTCAAATATTTACTGTGTCAATTTTATGTGGACATGTGTTTCTACAGCTTCTAAGTTTTCAGTTTTTCAAGCTAGAAATCCAGATTTTGTGTTAAGTAGTTCAAGTTTTTCAAGGTGGATAATTCATTTAAGTCAAAGTTTAAAAATAGAAGAAGAAAATATAAGGTCAAAAAATTCTGTGAACAAACTCCATGAGCTAAAAGTGAGAATGCTAGTCAAAATGTTCTCCAAGGTCTTTCCTGATTTTAAAGTTTGAAGGCTCTGGGGTAGAAACTGCACCAAGGATGAATTCATTTTTGGTTAGAACAGACCATGCCATTTTTCAGTGATCTGAAAAGACAAAGGCTGCCAGAGATCTGATGTGTTAATTTAAGAATAGGGGTGCTAAAAGAGGGCTGGATAGCCATTGCTTGGGATGTAGCAGCTGGGGATGCTCTGTATTTGGTGTGTGTGTGTGTGTGTGTGTGTGTGTGTGTGTGTGTGTGTGAAATGAAAGCATGTTTTTGTGTGCATATATGTGTATTGGTGAAAAGGATGGGAGCTAAAGGAAATTATTCCATCAGGTCTTTCTGACTGTGAGACTCTGACTCTAGATTTGTATGCATTCACATTTTTCTCGTTCTCTTTTGTTCTTATCTTCTTGCCTTTATTCTTAATTATTTCGCTGTAATTTTTCAAAGTAAGGGATCTGGATATTTAAAAGTCTGGATATGAGTGAAAGAGGTGGTAATGGGTTTAAAGGAAGGTGTAAAGAAGAAGGGGGAGAAAGTAAAGGGAGTTGAATTACCTGCAGATATTGTAGTCAGGAAAGTCTGTTATTTCAAGCTTGACTTATCTGTGGACATAAAATATGATCAGGGAGTATGATGTCAGTGCATCCACTCTCAATAATTGATATGATGAATAATCTCAACCTTCCAACACCTTCTGTATCTCCCCACATCTCAAGAAACTTCATTCATCAACCACGTTTGAAATGTTTAAGTAATCTCAGTGATGTATGGAACCCTGACACTCCCTTGTTAGAAATTCGTGCTACTAACTTTCTATCAAATTAAAAAGCCACTGAGCACTTGTGCATAAAATTATCATAAATTACCTTCTGAAGGTTCATTGCTGTTTGGAATGTTTAATTGCTCACTCAGCTGAACTTTAACAGCTCAGTATTATTAATCAACTTGTCAAAAGGTTTTTCATTATGTAGTCTTTAGTTGGAAATGGGCAAGGTACAAACTTGTGCTTAAGTTGGTCTGATTGTAGCAAATCACCAGTAAATCTTGATAGAATTTGGCATCTTTCATTCACTAATTATAATATTTTACAAAGGATGCTTAGGGACACTGGGCTCTCCTATAGTTTTCAATAAAATAAATGCATTCTAACCATAAGGTACAAAAAAGGCAGGTGGGTGAATGATGGTACTCTACCTATAAGTTATCTTACACATTCTTACTGAATTATGATAACAATGACAGATAAATCTCAAAACATTACCGGCATTTTGATGATGGCTTCTAATTTGATTTTATAGTAATTTTGCTTAAAAACAACATTTGAAGGAATAGGGTCTTTTAGATAATTCAGTTGTGTTCTGAGCATTTTTATGATAAATCCAGGACTGTCTAATTTTCCAGAAGAGAGAAGTTCTTTCTTCATCTAAGTAGGCAAAGCTGTATCACAGGTTAAAATTTACCAAGTTCTAACCATCCTCTGAAAGGACATATTTGTACTTTTATAATCTCAGGAAGATGAAAATGTTTCAATGAAAATGAAAATCCAGTATTTTACATTGCACATACTCACTCCCCTCCTCTCCCCTCCTCTTTCTCTTGTAATATTTTTAATTGTACAAATATCTTTAAAAATTAGAATAAAAATTATTTTTTGCTGTTAGCCATATATTTCACATTTATAAAGTAAATCTGTTTCTACCAAGAAATAAATAACATCCATCAAAGGAAGGTGCTCTATTAATTGGTGGTGTTAAGGCAGGTAATATTCTGATAACACTGGATATATGTCATGTTTGCAAATTTTTGCCTTTTATGGCTACAGAATACCTACAAGAATCTCAAGATGCCATTACTAGATTTGAAGCTGTAGGGCCACCAATGGATGATTAACCTTACTCAAAAAACCTTTGGTATTGAAAATTAATCCTTGATTAGGAAAGCAACTTCCTTTTCTAGGAAGTCTTTTCTAAAGAAAAAAAAGGTGTTTTTTTTTTGTTTTTTTTTTTTTTTTTTTTGAACTCAGGACCTCGCCCTTGCCAGGCAGGTGCTTATGCTGCTGAGCCATCTCACCGGCCCGAAAAAAAAGTTTTGAGAGAAGTTTTAATATACTTGTTGCAGTACTTTCCATGTGGTAAAGAATGGAAACAAGACACACACTGAAAAAATAATTCAGATGCAGCTGGGTCCTGAGGTTACTAAGGACTCTTCCCCTACCCACAGCCCTCTTCATTCAAACACCCAAAGTTACCGTGACATAATTCCATTCAAAATCCTATAAGTAGCATGAGCTAATGCTAAAATTAGACTCCATACCCGACTACCTTGTCTCTTGCCATTACTACTTTCATTTCCTGCCTTATTTCAACCTGAAAAGAATGGTACAGTTGGGGAGGAAAAACTATTGATCTAGTATGAGGAAGATTTTTGCATTAGTTAAAATGGTATAAATGAACAGTAATATACCATTGAACACTTGCATTAGGAGGGGAAGACTGGTTCTGGTGTATACTATACATCACTTGTAGAAGTAAAATAATGATTATCTCTTCATGTTCATAATTAAGGTTGTGTTGAGCTGCAAGTAATGGAAGACTTGATAAATAGCGACTGAAACGGTCTCATTCATCCCATACAAATCAGGAGACAGGTTATTGCTACTGTTGATTCAGTGGCTTAAAGATTACATTGAGGACCACAAATTTTTTCTGTACTGCTTTTTGGTCCACTGTCTTTATCATGTTGGCTTTTTGTTCACTTGCTTGTTGCCTCATGATTGGGAATTGGGGTTTTAGTAGGCCAATTATCTGTGTCATCCATAAATAATTCTATTAGTATTCACATGATGAAATGTTACTGGTAAGGTCTCTGTACTAATTTTTATTCAATTAGTTAAGCTTTCACTTTAATTTCTCTATATTTAACAGGAAGATTTAAACTCAGATGAAAATTTAGGAAGCAAAATCTAATGATAAGTTAAAATAAACTTACTACAGAAAAGTTGGTAGAGACTTTTGTCTTTTCCAAATAGAGGAAGGATGATTAGGAACATATTAGACAGATGCTTTATTTTTCCAATATAAAGAAAAATTTAAAAACTTTATTATTACATGCAGAAGAATTTACTATTGATGTGGAGTTTGGAATCCTGGAATAGGTAATTTTGGAAAGCTGTAGGAACACTGCAGAAAGGAAATTGTCTGAAATAATTCAGAAAAATCTTGCTTTGAGTCAAGTTGCATGAAATGATCTCTTGAAGTTCCATTCATTTTGATGTCTCTCTAGTTCTGTGATGCTTAATTTTGGTATGATTGACTAGAATGCCTTAGGACGAGATTTCACTCATTGATTTCTGGTATCATATAAGAAAAAAAAACCTAGAAATTACCACTTTATACACCAGTTTCCACAGCTGGCTTTTCTCCTGAGGTTTATAGTGATGTATATGGGAGAGTAAAGTGGAACTCATAGTGTAAATTTTCTTTAGTGCATGGATTATTGATTTAATAGATCATGACAATCTCTTTTGTCAGACCTGCTACCACACATGTTCTGAGTCAGCAGGCAGATGAGCCTTATAACATACTCATTGTTAAAAAAAGTTTGCTACATAGATGAACTTATGGCCCGATAATGATATAGTCAGTTTTCTGTTAAGTTATAAGATCATAACCCAAGAGCCAGAATCCTTAAAAGACAAAAGAAGCAGTCATTTCGCTTTCTGGTTTTTCTTCTGCCACTTAAGTGGCAAATTTTAATCAAGAGAAAAAAAAATTTTTTTTGAGTCTTTTAAGGCTGTATAATATAAAGGGTTAAATACCTAGTTGTATTCTTGGTTGTCAAAGGCAAGGTTGTCAGAGGCTGAAAAACAGACTCTGATTTGGCTATATGATTGCAGGCAGTTTATTCAGTAGCAAAGGGGCGAAGGCCTGGACAGAAGGAAAAGTCAAAGTGTGATACAATCTTCACAGTAGCTTCAGGTAAGTCACAGTGAGGTCTGGAGTCAATAAATTGGCCACTGGAGTGCCAAGAAGATTCTCCAGTGTAACACACAGATATAGAATACATTCTGCCTTTGTCATTTTTTTTAATGTAAAAATAGACTGACATCCTTCTGATTATCAAGGTGAATTGTTAGGATAATGACTCCTTTCCTTACCTGCTGTTCTGAGGAGCCCAAAGTGAGCAAGAGCCTCCTGAAGCTTAAAGTTTAATGAGACTAACTAGATGTGGTGGTGCACACCTGTTCCATCTAATCATGAGGCTGAGGCAGGAAGATTGTAAGTTTGAGGCCAGCTTAAGCAACTTAACAAGAACCTATCTCAAAATCAAAAAAAAAAAAAAAAAAAAAAAACACATAAAGGACTGGGAATGTAGCTCAGAGATCTCTGGGTTCAATCCCTAGTACCTGGGAGTTGGGGTGGGTTGGGGACAGAGGATAAAATTTAATGGGACTCTGGCATATCCTAAAAGTCAAAATACCATTTTAGATTTTCCCTCATAGGAGCCTGGGGCCAATGGTCACAATTTCCCTATAGAATATTGCAGAAACAAACCTGATTGAGATTTGGAGATTTGGATCCCAAAGGCTTATAGAAGAGTCCTCTCAGCAACAACACTTGAGTGGGAACAAGGGAAGCAGAATTGTGTAGCAGAGGAAGCTGAGCAGCAACGTAGTTACAATAGTAACCTCAGATGATCCCACAGAGAGTACTGAAGCTAGGATCATTCTTCAGATATTTCCCCTTGGAAAAAAAATGGGGGAGGCAGGGTTAACTTTCATTGACCAGTTACTCAGTACAACCTGTCCCAGAAAAAATTATAAACATGGGCAAAATAGTTTCCTTTATCCATGGTCAGTTTCTGGAGAGGGACATAGGTGTGATCTATGAGTTGAGAGAAAGAATGACTCAGTCCTGAAGGGTCTTTTAGGGGGTACACCCCAGCATCCTCTACCTTGATTCTGACTCAGCGTGTGTACAGTTGAGATAAAACTCTGGTCTTAGAGTCATCATGAATATTTGTAAATTAATTTTGAATAAATGAATGATTGAAATATTTGGTGTCTATGATGTGCAACAGTTCTCATGTATGTTCTGGTGATAGAAGTAAAGAAGTCAGTAGTACATTGCCTTCAGATTTGTTGGATGACACTCTTCTCACTATTCCTTATTGGAAGAAATTGTACTTAGACGAGTTATTAAAATCATATGCATCGGGCCAGTGAGATGGCTCAGCGGCTTAAGCGCCTGCCCGGCAAGCGCGAGGGCCCGAGTTCGACTCCCGGTACCCACAAAAAAATAAAAAATAAAAAATCATATGCATCCATTTTATTCTCTGTGAACTGGAAGAACGGTGCTTTCCTTGTTGCCCTCAAGATTAGATAATCGATGCAGTGTGCGAAAGTTCTTGCAATATATAAAGAGTGTTTCATGACTTTGTGTATGAAGTCATTATTACACAGGTATTAATATTTAACATATTATTGGCAAATAATTGCTTCATTTTATGTTAGCTGGACTTGCCTTAAATATTGTTTATATTAAATTTTAAGAAACATTTTGAAAGAATGCTGTTAGAGGTATCTGTTTAGGAATGATAGTTGCAGTTAAAAGCTCTTATGGTTCTCTGAGTTTCATTTCATTGTTACTGCTGTATCAAAACAATGTATCATAATACAACACAGTCTTAATACTTGAATAAAATATATATTAACAAAATTCAATGGTTTTACTCTTTTTGATCATTTAAATAAAATATTCTGTCCATTTTTCTAAGTAATCATTTTTTATTTTTGCTCAAATTTTATGAAAGAAAAATTTGTTTTTGTACCAGTATGACAAATGTTAATTGTGATAAATGTTAACTGGGAAGTTTACAAGGAAACTGAAGTCTCAACACTAATCAATGCACAAAGAGAACTTGTAGTTAGAGAGGGTTGGCAGAGCCATTTTAGAACACTCCTGTCTCCATACCACAAGGCTGAATAAATTCAGTCAATAACAATTTTGCAACACCTAAAACATGCAAAGCCCTGGGCCAGTGATACAAAAACAAATAAAGATGAATAGGTTGTCATCAATGGTCTTCAGACTCATATTGTAATGAAATATGTTTTCCTTCAGTTAGGCATAAATAAAAAAAATGCATTTACCGCTGTCAACCCAGAGGAAGGAGGATGGATGTAAATGGCTTATAATTCTGATTAGAATACTTAGTTTGAGAAAACATCAAAGCATTGACTTCTTCCACTTTTATCTTCTTAGGAAGAATTGGCTTCTTATATCTTTCTTTTACTTCTGTCTATTAATTGATCGATCAACTGATCCATCTCCTATTATATTAATTGGCACTAATTATAGACTAAAACAGAAGAATAAAATTAGATTTCACCCTTCACCCTTTGTAACACAAAATAGCCTACATTTCTCAGACCCAGCTTCCACAAAAGCTGAACTGTTTGGGAAATTGGGGAAAAGAAGATGGGTCATAAAACAAAGCTACCCCCGGTACATGATGATTCAAAAATCTGCTCTTGATAGAAGCATGCTTTACCCCATTTTTTTGGCCAGCTATAGAGAAGTTCTGTACGAGTCAGAAGATAGTTTCTAAGTCATCTTGCCTGCTGAAGATCTGTCTGTACCCTGTTGTTGAGGCTGATGCTCATATCCCAAGGTCAAACACAGTCGCAGAAAACAGACTGCCAAGCCTACTTTCACCATATACAGTACATGGTGATTCACAGGTTCCTTTCAGTTTCATAGATCTTGCAGGTTCAAAAAATAAATAAACCACTTCACATAGGATAAGAAATTATTTAGAGAATAGTCAAATGAAATGTTTGTCATACTTGCACAACCCTCAGAAGACTAAGTGATATTTAATCCTTGTCATTAAGACAGCCTCATAAAAGCCAAAAGGCAATAAGGAAAAAAAATCCAAAAGCTGAATCTTGGCTACCCATGCCATTCATATTTCCCAGTATTTCTATGAAGTGGTTTAGTGGTATCTATCAAGCTGACAAAGAACAGGTTTTATTTTATCAGGCAGAAACACTTTCTAAAGATATCAGCGATTAAACATCCATTGTAGAATTAAATAGCTTAAAATGAACAGTTGGAGGACAATATAGAGCACCTGGTAGACAGGTAAGTCAGTGCGGAAAAATGCATGAGGAATTTTAAGCATCTACCCCACAAAAAAAAAAAAAAAAAAAAAAAATGGAATCCAAAACCTGGACTGGAACAACAACCTAAAGACAAAACTCTGAAATATTTCATGGGATGTGATGATAGGTGTGTTCAATTTCCTAAGCAAGTATGCTATCCATAGAACTGAGTACTGGTTTTGATTTATTAGCACTACACATTATTTAGCACTTATAAATGAGAATCCATCAATTCTGAATTTCCCAAATGCATAAAAGAAAGGAGGCATTGATGATTTCAGACAACTGATATTTAGCAAATTATACTGAATTTTAACAAATATTTATTGAATACTTAACTTTGTTGAAGGCGCTGTTCTTGGCCTATCAGAGGCTTTCTTCAGGGAGCAGGATCAGGCAAAGCCAATCATCTAGTAGTACATTTACAAGTTATATGTAGAGAATGCCGAAAAAGATATGAGGAAGGAGGGAGTTTGCCCAAAAGCAAATATTATAAAAAAAACTTTATGGTGGAGGCAAGAGTGGAATTTTGACAAGTAAATGTAGACTGAGGGGTGAATTTTCCTGAATGAGAGAATAATTGTGAAAGCAAAATTGGTAAGGTGGGAAGTGAGAGGCATATGTGAGACATCATAAATATGTCATTTATGATTTCTATGTAGAATGTTGGTGGGGGATAAGAATTTAGCATGAAAAGGAACTTAGGCAGTATTCTAAAAAGCCTGAAATTTCAGGATAAGTGATATTAATGCTGTATAATAAAGTTCCTCAATTTGGCACTAGAATATTTTGAACACAACAACTTAGTTGTGAGGGGCTGTCCTACCATCATCTCTGCCTTAGTGTCGTGCATTTGCTCCATAGTCCTCCCTTTTCTGACAGCTAAAAATATCTCCAGACTACTATATCCTTTGGGAGACAAAATCACCATCAGTTGAAAACCGCTACTATAGACAATAGGAATCAGGGAAGATTTTGTAATATAATTAAAGACCTGCTTTTCATCATGTTCCACATCTAATGCATCACCACTCACCTCTACGTTGGATACGCATAGCTGGTTATAGTCTAAATTCTCCCTAAAGTGTCTCTTTTGTTTGCATCACTACTGGTAGGACTTAGGTAAGGCCTTCTGTCATTCCCACCGAGATCCCTTAAATCGTCTATCACAATCTCTCTGTCCCAGGCTTCTCACCTACAAACTGTTCTTCCATATACTTTCATACAACCATGTCACCACTCTACAAAAAATGCTTTAAGGACAGTCCATTGTTTTCATGGTAGATAGATATCTTTAATGTGGCTCTTCTACCTATGCAATCTCATAACTCTTTCCTCAGTCTCACATATTCCAGCTATACTGGACTACCAAAGTTTCTTGAAAGTTCATTTTTTATATTGTCTTGTGTGCATATATGATACTCTTTTTGTCTGGAACTTCAGTTTCTCCTTTGATGGCCAATGCTCATTTAATTTAAAGCTCATTTTAGGAGTTATCTCCTCTAAGTACCAGAAAACTTTTCTGCTGCAGTCACCGTATACTTTTGTGACTGCTGTATTTTGTCTATTCTGTCCTATGTCAATTCAATTCTTCTGTAACTCTCCATATATTGTACATTTTTGCCTCCTCCACTGGAATATACTTTTCTTTAGGGCAAAAAGCTATTGTACTGTTTTTATGTGTCCATGGTGGAAACTCAAGAAATAGGAAAAAAGGACTATTATAATCATGGTATAGATGTACCACACTGGCAAAAGAGCATGAGGCAAACAAAGTAATATAGGAAAGAGATCTTGAGAATCTAAACCAGAGTACAGTGAAAAGGAAATGAAAAGAGGCAATGGATTTAGTTAGCCCATTAGTTTGGGGGTTGTGAAATAATTAGAAAAGGAGAACAAGAGATCAAATGATCCTTTGCTATTTGGTGGTAGTTTGATATGTTATTATGGGAGTATAATGAGTTTATTTCTGCCATAATGCATAACAAACAATTGGAAAAAGCAATCTAAAATTTGAATAACCTTATGGACTTGAGAGTCATTGGTAAAGATATTGAAGTGGTGGAATGAATAAAAATGAGGAAAAATTTGGAAATGTAAGGAAAGCACAAAAATTAGAACTAAAGATTGCCAAATACCCATATTTAAGAGCTGAGAAAGAAGAATGATTGAGTTAATGAAACAGAGTCAGATAATTAAGGGAAAAAACCCAGAATGGACATTATCAATCTCATCGCTTTGGCTTGCTTTCACCACTAATAACCCAAAGAGTTCATTGAAATTCCGTTGTGAAATCTGGTGTTGATTCTCATCATTCATTATTGAGAAACTATTTGAAACCCATATCTCATGGCCAGGAGTGGCTGGTGTTGTGGCTGTGAATTGTTGGATTATTAAAGAGTCACCAAACCAATATATAGCACCCATTTAAGCTTGATTTCAGATGAATTATAAATATTTTTTAGTTTAAGCATGTCCTATGCAATATTTGGGATATTTACAAGTTATTTGAAATTCAAATTTAACAGTGTCCTCTATTTTATTTACTACATCTGGCAACCCTAGTGATTGTCACCTTGACATTTTGCTCTGTGAAATTCCTAAAAGGGAAGCAATGCAGTTTTGACTGATGGTCAATGTAATCTCCAAGGAGTGGTTCTTCCAAAGAAGACACACATATTAAGGGCTTGCTGGCCTTTTTTGTTATCCTCTGCATTTTTGCTACTTTGCACAATGAGAAGAATCAACCAAATCCCAACAGCTGTTTAAATTACACAGACTGATCAGTATTGCTTATTGTGATGGGATTCTATTTCTACCTACTAGTAAAATTTCAGTCTGATAGCTCTGTAATTATTTTTCATTTTACTTAGAATGGGAGTCTTTAACCGGCAGCCCTTGGATCTCTAAGTGTTCCAGGTAGGGTTTTTGATCCCATATAATTATTTTCTGAGAAAGTTTTGATAGATTTTAAAAGGACTCAGAATTCTGAAAAAGTTAGGAATACTTAAGAGTCCCTTTACAAAGAGTACCAGATCTCATTAGAATTTGAAACCTTTGCCTCTTATGATGCAATGGCAAGCAGAAAGAAACACGGAAATGACACCAAAGATTTGGAGGCAGATTTATTTAACATCAGATGGGCACTGACTAGGAATCAATTTTTCCTCAAAATGTCAGGCCCTGATCTCTGGTGGTCTAGGGCTTATATGGGATAAGCAAGCAGGAAGTACAGAGGCAAAATGGCTTGTCAGTTGGGGATTAGTTCTTACAATATGCATCATACTGACCAGCTATGCATCACAGTGTCCAGCCGTTTCTAAGAAACAAAAGTAACAGGAACTGGAACTGGAACTATTACCTGGGCAACTAACAAACTGAAGTATACTGGCTTGGGGTCATCTTCTGTTACAATGAAATCCACTTGTTAATTTTCTAAAGATTCTTCTACCACAAACACAGAAGAAAACTCTGAATATTGCAAAACCTTTGAAAAAGGGGGGCAAGATTAAATTACCAGTTTAAAAATAAGTTCAGAAGACCTTGAGTTCTTTTCTATCTTAAACAAAAAAAAGAAAAGAGCAAGAACAAAAAGATAAGTTGAGTGGTGAATTTCCTGGAAGCCATTTCAGCATCTGTAAAAGGTCTATACTGTTTTTGAGCACTCGCTACTCCCAGGTCTGACATGTGCCGCCTTAATCAACACTTTGTTGTGGGTGTAATGGAAAACATGTTCCCTCTGTCACAACTCTACCATAAGCCAGAGTGGGACAGACAGTCTGGTCATGTGACAGACAGGCCTTCTGACAGCTAAATAGAGGACACTGCTCAGGAAAGATAGCCTTTTTAGATACTATAGCCTCCAAGTGGAAAACCCTCTCTTGGAATAGAGAATTTGGCACAGCTTATCCCATCAACTCTGCAAACCATCTTTAATACTACAGCCAGTTCTAGTCACAAACTCTCTTGGTTGGTCTACTGACACAAGTATTTGGTGCTTTTCCATCTAATCAGACTCCAGCGTAGAAACAGCCCAAGGTTTTCTCTGGTGTTTATTATATTGTTTCAATGGCACTTCCTTTGATTTACCTAAGGGATACTTTGTTTTAATTAAAGTTTATGACCAAAGACAGACTGAAAAAGTATTAAAATGGATATACATTGTTTAGAGGTTTTGAATACAATTATGTCAACCGTAAAAATAGACCAAACAATTTTGTTTGTCTGCTAGAAATCAATTCTTGATAACGGGATTTCAGGTCTTCATTTTGTTTTCGTTCAAAGTAGTAAAAAAGGCTTGCTAATCATTAACTGGGGAAAACTGTGAAGTCAGTAAATCTAGAAATTAACATTTATTAAGTTTCAATAGGGAATGTGGTAAGGAGATCCGATGTTGGTTAAATTATGGACTCTTTCCAATTAGTTGGCTCCCTCTCCAAAGCAAATGTACTAAAAATAAAATGACTTCCTTTTTGATGTTAATTATACAGTGTATAGTTTTTTCTTCTCTTTTTGTCTTTTAGGTTTTGATAAGATTTGGCAAGATAGTAGCTGTGAACCTCTCTGAAACCTGCCTCAGAAATCATGCCAAATGTCAAAGGTCATGATCCATTTCCTTCATGCTCTCTATACTTTTATGTACCAAATTCTTAGTTAAAAGCAAAAGAAATGATGTCCTGAGTAATCCATCTCTAAGAAGGATTTTTATTAAAACCAAACAAGCTCTCAAGAGGCAAAATATTAGATTAAAATGGTGTCTAGAACATACTGTATCAACTTCTTGGCAGGTCATGCTAGTCCCTTGGTCTGGAGCTTTTTTAGAACAACCTTTTTCCTATGGGTGCTTTCTCTTGCATTTGCAAATGTTGAGAAGGGCAGCAGTAGGGTTTCTCCTTCAAGATAACCAAATATATGTGGACTCAGGTCCACAGCTGCTCTCTGCCTTCCTTGTGTTCAACAAAGGGTTGTACTCCTCAGTTTTAATTCTCACCTTAAATATTTATATGTTTTAAAGAAGAAATCAGCATAGTGACAATATTGCCTTTTTATTTCACCTTGCTTCAGGCATATCTGCTCCAGAAAATGAGTTTTTAAGTTGAGACTTTGGAAACAAATGTATTATCTGAGAATGCACAAGTCACATCATGGAGATTTGATTTCATGAAACACTGAAGTTCCCATTTTACTTAAGGGTTGGAAATTTTAAGTTGAAATTCCCAAGAGTTGGGAATTTTAAATTGAAGATTCCATTTCTGATTGGTTTCACTTTTTATTATTGTTATTCTTAGCCAAGTGCCTGAAAAGTATAAAGCAGGGATATTAATACTTCTTTGTAGGAGAAAGAAGCTAAGATCCTCTTTCTCAGAGGAATTCTGCTATTATTTGTTTGGGTTCATTTTGTTATCACAGCACTAAGGGCCGTGCCAGGTAAAAACTGGCACATTCATCAATATGGCTCTTTTAAATATCCCCCAAGCCTCTCTAGTGAATTTGGAGAACAGACCTTTTTTCTCCTGCCACGTGACTGGTGAAGGAAAAGTGATTTCAAAGGTTTCCAGAGTTCAGATTGAGATCTAGGGCAACTATCCCCTTGCTTTTGCAATTTCTACTGCTTCCCACTGGCTCATGCATTGTGGCATGGCATTTTCTTCCTTTGGAGTGGCAAGATTAGATATTTGGGATTTTTTTGTTGTTGGTGGTAGGGTAGAAAGAGACAGTATAATCCTTTAGAATTTCTTTGGCTTTACTCTGCTTAACCTAATTTGCTAGGGCAAATTAAGCCCTTCACATGGCCTATACCAGAACTCTAGAGTCTTGCATCATGTCTGGGTCAAGACCCCAGCCAATAATAAATTTTTCCTTGCCCGTTGGGCATTTTCTTTTTCTTAAATCAGGTATCTTGTAGAGGAATGACTAGTCTCGGACAGGATTTAGGTATTTAGAATCTTATTTCTTGGTCATTTATCTTGCAATAGATAAGTATCTACTGACATTCCATTTTGACATGATTTATACTTATCTCACAAGGTGGTTTATAAGATTATTTGAAATATATGTCAAAATACATGCTTTAAGTACTATAAATAATTCTACAAATATTTTATTTATTGTAGGAATATTGTACCGGTGTACTTCAGCTTTTTATTATTTATTACAGTGTATTATACTAGGGAGTTGACACTATTTATTAGTTGTAGGTCAGTTCTCCAGCTTCTTCCTTCTCTTCACTGTACTCATGCTTTCCACCTTGTTTTTCCTTCTGTGAAATTAATGTGTGATTTTAGAGAATTTTAGGTTTTCTTTACCCATACTCAATGACTACTAATATTTGTGGTCCCAGCTACAAAAAATGTAATCTCTGGGCCACATGTCTTCCTGTTGTTCTCCAAGGTATGATGCTGTCTTTCCTCCCTCTCTTTTTAACTTCTTGGCTCTTTCCACCTTGCTGCATAAGGTGCAGATATATGTCTCTTCTTGTCTCTGCCTTTTAAACTCAGCTTGCCATCCCAACACTACACTTTCTGGGAGGTAAAATGTAGTCATGAGTCCTGCCAGGAATTTTCACAGCGCAGTCTTCTCCTGCTTTAGTCTCTTCCTGCTGTCCCTGCTGCTCTTCTCTCCATGCCTCTGTTATTAGCAGCTACTTCTGATTCCTCACTTTAGGATCTCATTCATATTTGGGAATGCTGAGGAGCCTTCACTATCTGGGCTAGCTACCTGCCTTCCCATTTATTCTTCATGCACCACACCTTGAAAGTTACACCCATCCTTCAAGGACCAGTTAAAGCATTCCCTCACGTGAATGTTAACTTCTCTATTCATCCTCCCTTGGCCTGTTGTTCGCCTCTCCAAAAGTCCTCTACCTCTGTTTTCCTTTTTCGTGATTATTAGTACATGTTCGCTGTACATAATGATTGCATTTTTTGTGGAGAGTTGGTACATGCTTTTCTACCCACGGGACTGTTTTGTATGGAAGTACTTCTTCTTTCCTTCATACACACACACACACACACACACACACACACACACAACCACAGCCTGCCTTGAAAGGCAATTCACACTCTTAATCTACTTCATACTAACTCATCCTTTTTCTTTCCATTCAAATGCCACTTTACAGTTTTTACTGAAGGTTCTTGAAAAATGTTACTTACGTATGAACTTAACTCTTATGTGCTCAGTATCTGTTTTCTAAACAATGAACTCCATGTTGAAGGAGAAAAAACGTGGCTGCCTTGTTCATCACTGTCTACATGTAATATAACTACCTGGTAATTTATTGATTGAAATACATTCATTTTTTATTCTTCCAATTATCATCATTATTATTTTTATCAGTAGTTATACCTTAATATTTGAAGCATGAAAACTGGAACCAAATTGTAAGGGTTTATATCACAGCTCTGTTAATTATCAACTGTATATTCATTCCCCTAAGTTTAAATTCTAAGGAATTCCTCAAATTGCTTAAGATGAGAGTTAGAACTATATGTGGTAAGGTGTATGGTGAGTATTACGAAGGATAATGTGGATCACTTAGAGTGCTTCATATAAAATAAATCACTTAATAAACATTAAATTGTTATCACCATTCAGCTACATTTATAGGACAGGAAGCATAGAAGCAGATAGTAGGTGAAATTGTTAAAAACTCTTTCCTTTCTGGCTCTGGAATTTCATCTTCTCAACTCAAGCAGAGTGTCCACTCAGAAATGCACATATTCATTCATATGTGTCAGTATTTACTCTTAGGAGGGTCAATGTTTTCATCAGGTGTCTTTGAGGGGCTGAGGCCGTGTGTATATGGTGTTTGTGAGCAGAAGCCACCCTAAGCCTGGGCTGGGATGATGGAGACACTGTGTGTTTTTATTTCCCCATGCGTCCTTCTAAGATCAGGCCTCCCTCAGGAAGCACTGAGCTGCAATTTTCTGACTGGTGCCACTTGACTTCCAGGAATAAATATTAAAGCCAAAGCAGCAGCATTTTTAAGTAAATTAGTAAAATAAAGATGTGTAAAATTCCCTTCTAAAGTGCTTTCAAGAACTTCCATGCAAATTATGCTGGGTTGGTTTTATGGCTGCAGCCAACACCAATACCCTCTTGTTTCTTCATTTTTTTGACATTTTATCCAATTGATTATAAACTAAATTACTCTATGCTCTCAAATGGCATGGCATTCTTTCTTTTGAACCAGCTTATGGAAATGTCAGAAATTATTAAAGGAAGTAAAGAAACAAAAAGCTACAAGACAAGAAATGTGGCTTTTACGTTTAATTGACATACAGCCTGTCTTTTCACCCTAGTAATTGGAATTTGTGTGTTAAGGGTAAAGGAAATCCCATGTTAATTGCTCATACGCCTTTCTCATTTGATCCAAATAATGACTCTGTGGAAGAGAATAGGCAGTTAGTACTAGACCCATGTTAGAGATGAGGAACCTGCAACTCAGCAACTCCCTCAAAGTCAAGGTGCCACTTCACTTCCAGGAATAAATATTATAGCCAAAGCAGCAGCATCTTTAAATAAATTAGTATAGTAAAGATGTGTAAAATTCTAGATTGTAAATTAGGAGTGATTAGAATTCGTTTCCCTGATTTCTAGGTGCAGCTCCACTGCTTACTAATTCTACCACGGCCAAGTTAGTCTTTTTTTGTCTCAATTTCTTCATCTGTAAAAATGGGGATAGCAGTTCCATTACAGGATTTTTTCTAGGAATAATTTAATCAGTTCTCTAAAAATAGTGCTTAGTGTCAACTACTAATACGATACTGAAAAATAGTAATGCCACCCTTTTAGGGTTGTAGTGATTTTTGAATTTTTTTATTTTGAAACACTAACTTGCTAAGTTGCCAGGCTGGACTGAATTTGTGTTCTTCTCAGCCTCCCAGAGTGCTAGGATTACAGGCTTGTGCCAACATGCTCAGCTACAGAGAGTTTCAAATGAGATAATCCACATGAAACTTTTAGGATATTTTCTGGTGTAAAACAAACAGTTAATAATGGTTTGGGATATTTTTCATATTATTGTTATATTTATGCTTTATGATCACAAAGACGAAAGGTATGATCAAGTGAAACTTCTCCTGGGAGCCAGAGAGTGCATTTTAGTCCCTCCCTCATTAGAATGCTGGTGAGAACACCCAAAGTACCTTTTAACTTCCTTTACTGTAATATCTTTAAGTAAGTTTATGCATAGTTTAAAGACATAAAAATTTATCAGCTAGATAAATTGATAAAAGATAATCATTTAGTTGTGAAAAATATTTACTGATTCAGCAACTGCTTTATCAAAGATCTAATAGCTGAATATGTCTGGGGTTTCTGCATTCTCTATGTGCTCCATTGACACACATGTCTGTTTTTGTGCCAGTACCATGCTGTTTTTATCACTGTAGCTTTGTAGTATAGCCAGGATTGTCATGCTTTCTGCTTTGCTTTTGTTATGCCTGATTGTTCTTGATATTCTGGATTTTGTCTGGTTCCATATGAATTTTAGTATTGTTTACCTAGATCTGTGAGGAATGCTGTTGGCATTTTGATTGGGATTTCATGTATCTAAGTATCAGCTTTGGCCATATAGCCTGGAGGAAATATAGCCTCTTTAATAAATGGTGTTGGGAAAATTGGATATCCACATACAGAAGATTGAGTCTAGACACATGTATCTAATCATGTACTAAATTAAAATCAAAATGGGTCAAAAATCTATGTGTTAAAACAGAAACACAATCTGCTGGAAGATGAAATAGGTAAAACTCTTGAAGACATAGTATAGGGAAGGACTTTCTGAAAAGAACCCCAGTGGCACAAGAAATAATACCAAGAATCAACAAGTGGGATCATATCAAATTTAAAAGCTTTGGCACAGCAAAGGAAACCAACAACAGAGTGAATAACAAACCTACAGAATGGAAAATAATTTTTGCCAGCTTCAGGTATTCCTTGGGCAGAGGGCTAACATGTAGAATATATAAAGAACTTAAAAAAAAAAATTAGTCCTTTCAAAATAAAAGACCTAATCTAAAAATGGACAATTGAGAAGTACAAATGGCCAATAGATACATTAAGAAATGCTTAATCTCACTTGCCATTAGAGAAATACAAAATAAAACAAAACTGAGATTCCATTTTATTATAGAAAAAATGGTCTTCATCAATAAATCAAATAATAACAAGTGTTATTGAGGCTGTGGGGGAGAAAGGAACCCTTCTACATTGCTGGCAGGAATTAAACTAGTACAACCACTATGAAAATCAATATGAAGTTTCCTCAAAAAAACTGAAGCTAGAAATTCCATTTGACCTAGCTATTCCCCTTCTAGGTGTCTTCTTGAAAGTTAAAGTTACCATATCACAGTGCTATGTGAATTAGCACAATTCATAATAGCTAAATCTTGGAAATGGCCTACATGTCCATCAGTAGATGAATGAATAAAGAAAATGTGATATTTATGCACAATGTAGTACCACTCTGCCATAAAGAATGATAAACTTGAGTCATGTGTAGGAAAATGGATGCACATCGAGACCATAATATTAAGTGAAATAAATTAGACACACAAATATTGCATTATAAATATCACATGGTCTCTCTTATATGTCAAAATATAAGGAGGAAAATAAAAGATAGATAATAGGAAGTAGGGAGAACTTTTTCAAGTGGCAAGGGGAACAAGAGATGGAGGAAAGGGACAGGGAGGAGAAGGAAAGGATATGGAAAAAAAGAATTGAAAGAGAAAATGAAAGTAGAGCTTTTACAAATGAGCAGGGGACCAAGAGTTGGAAGGAGCAGGGAGAGGCGGGAGGGATAAGGGAAGAAAAAGAATTAAGATGTGTTATGTACATGTACCAACACCCCCATGGCAAATGCAATCATGTACTGCAAACATGTACTTGTAAAAAGCAATTTCTATAAATAAACAGGAGTGTTTATTCTTTTTTGCCATTGTTAGGTATCATTTTCATGTAGAACTTGTAGTGAGCATTTAAGGACAAATGAGATAAAAGGCAGTTGAGGATAACAGACTTCATGATTGGCACTACTGTTTTCAATTGCTAGCATTTTCCTTGTGCTGTGACACTCATTTGAGTCTTAGTTGCAGAGTAATGTCCTGATACTACATTTGTCCAGAAAGTAAAATGTTTAAACCAAATGGAATTATTGACAACAACAAGTGAGCTTTCAACTGTGCCTGTTATAAACCACCAAATTCTAAGAAAACTACTTTTGTAGAAGGATGCAAATGCTGTCTTGAAATTGTTTATTTATTTTAGATATGTGTTAGGCTTTCAGAGTGTGAGTTCTTTGTCTATTGTAAATCAAGAAGTTATTCCAATAGCTAGGTACCTTTTACTATCTAGCTCAAACATGAGTAGTGATTTTGAATGACTCTAAGTAAACCCAAGGTGCTTGAGTGAGCTCAGGAAACTTAGCTGCTAATTTGGGATGTTCAACCATAAGATCCTCTGCCTATTTAGATCTGGACTAGTGTATCTTTAAATATCTGGGCTTGACCAACGTAATACAGGTTCAGTTCTGGAATATAGCTAGCCAGGAGATATTTCTAGCCCAAGATATAACTTTAAATATTTTAGATTTGGTTTTAAATCATCTAGTGAGGTTATCACTATAGGTTATCTTTTAGCACAGGCTCTTCTCTGGTGTGAAGCACAGTTTGCTACACTATGTTGTCATATTTAAAGGGCATCTCCAATACCCTCAGCCATGTTCAATGTCAGCCTATTTGTCTGAAAACCCAGCTGTTGCTGTTAAGTGGAAGTTTACATTAGTCTTCTCCCCAAGGGCTTTCAGAGTAGTCAGTATAAAGTCCGGAAAACAAAAATGAAGGGTAGATTGTTCTTAGCATGCAGGAAGGAAGTTGTCAGGCGGAAAGAGGATATGGATCTGTTTGCATGCAAGAGTCAGTATTTGCTAGCTAGATATTTCCGCTGTGTCCACACGACAAGAAAATCCTGAGTTTCCTGTGCTGGACAAATAGCAGGAAAGGGTGTGAGAGTTATTGAATGACATTATCATGTTATAGCCTCATGGGTGAGGAAAGGCTGCTTATCAAAACTGATAGCACACAGGACTTGTTTGGGGAGGAGACCCAAGGTGCAGGAGTCACTTGGGGCGTTTTTCCTCTTGGGTTCTTTGGATCATTTGGCTTTTGAAGACTTGACATTCTTCCTCTGAGATAGAAGGGACTGTTCTTACTCACTGGAAAGTTCCTATCAGCTCCAGTATTTGCCATCTCCTATCAGGAAAGCAGTTCAGGTGGAAAAAAATTAGAAGCACTCAACCTGATTGGCAAGTGGAAGATATCAAGACCTGCAAGTTATAGTTCACTTTCACACAAGTCTTGAGAGGTTTAGGCGTAGATGGTCATGCAGCATACTCGACTTCACTCATTCAAACAGCCAATCGACCATTTCCAGTAATTGCTAGTGCAATAATTTAAATAAATTTTAGAGTCAAAAGTACAGTTCACTCTAGTACTTTAAAGGTTTTAGGTGTGAAAGGCATTAAATCTATGTAAATCTATTTAGATTTAGATTAGACTGAGAAGTATAATTGGGCATTTATTTATTTGTCCTACAATTAATTAGTGTTTACCACTTTTAGCAATTACTATAATTCAGAATCAAGCAATTTGGTAAATAGTGAGTAATTAAACATACTTTCTTATTACCAACTTACTTTTTATAAGAAGAAGTTTAAAGTCAACATTCTGGAAACTTTCAAAATTGGAAAACACTGTGAACAAAATAAATTGGTTAAAGGGATAATACCTATATTAATAAAAAGCATTTTGTTTTCTTATTTAAATTCATCTGAAAACTCCCTGATTACCCACTAGGAATGTTTGAGTTCAATAAAAAAATGAAAAGATCATTTTCTGAAGGATCCTATTCTGAAGAAGTCTTATTCTAAAGAAAAAGAATGAGAACAATTAGCCTAAGGAACACATCATAGACAGCTGAATTAAATCTCAAAGGCAATAACAAAATAACTAACAGAAAATATTGTAGAATATTAAAATGCTGATAGAAGAGATTTTTAAAAGTATTCTTGGGGCCAGTGAGAAAGCTCAGCGGCATAAGCACCTGCCTGGCAAGCGCCAGGTCCTGAGTTTGACTCCTGGTACCCACATAAAGGGAAAAAGGGCTGGTGACATCGCTCAGCAGCACAAGCGCCTGCTGGCAAGCGCAAGGTCCTTAGTTCGACTCCTGATAACCACATTAAAAAAAAGTATTCTTTAGAAAATACATCAACTTTTTAATGACAGCTTGGGGAGGAATATTGTAGTTTATCTTAAAGTCAGAAATTTATTTCTTTTTCTCTATGTTAATTTTGAAGTGCACTTTCTCACATAGAGTTAGTAAGTAAAACATTTCTTCCTGGGCCATAAATATATGTAATAAGTTCTTATATAGATTTTTAAAATTCATAGCATAAAGAACAAATCATGACTTTAAATAAATTTTTAAGGTAAAATTGTCTATATTAAGTCCCAAATTTCTCCATTTTACCCACTGAAAAAAATGATATTTTTTGATATATATACTGGTATGAAAAATAATCACATTATTGTGCTTAACATTGAAATATATCCTTAAGCACTTATAAATTTAACAATAATCAGCATAACCTTAAGCAATCAAGTAAAATAAATGTCCTGCCCTAATTTTAATCAAATAAATATATTGGACAAAATTTAACAAAAAGTCAAATGAACAAATTATTCATCCTGATTTTATAGACCTAAAGATGCTACAGAGGAGGCATCAGTAGAAGCTCCTGTCCTAAGTGTTTGAAAGCATTCAGTAACTGGCTCGAGAGGTGTAGAAGGGATTTTACGCTTGGAGTCACTGTCATCAGTTTTTAGGTCTGGCATGACTCCCAACCTCCCAGTCTCTCTCCGCTTCAAACATTTTTTACACACTTCTCAGAATTATTTTGCTCTCCAAAAGCTCTGACCATGTCACTCTTCTCAAAAGCCCTCAGGGTCTTCCCCTCCCTCCTTAGCTTGGACGCAGACTGCCACCTTCAAAACTCTCCGACACTGTTCCCACATGACCTATCTGTCCTCTCCCCAAAGTCGCAGCAGTATGTCATGTAAAAAGGCTAAAAGGATCGAGGAAAAGGTGCTTGTCTTGCACTTCTTTGTTAACCTGGCTGTGTTAGCCCAGCTTGTTTTCAACTCTCCCCTGGGTAGGTGCAAGGTAAACAAGGAGCTCTGAGTTAATACCTGCTTTGGCTGGAGGCCTTCATGTGATCTGAACCTTTGTACACAAGTGGTAGGAATATATACGTTCGATAGACATTTTCATAAGAAATTTTTCTCTTTTTTAACTTTAATGTCTTCCCATATTGCATTCATCTGCATAACAGTAAACACATGCCCCGATAGAAAATTGCAGGCAGGGATATTTATTTATAACAGATGGCACAAAGCAGGAGCATGATGAATTGGTGTGTGGCTCCTGAACTAGCAGGCTCATAAATAAAGTATCCTCAAAGCTACTTTGGGGATCTTGCTTGCTCAGAACGAAGGAAGGAAAGATGATGCTTACAATTTTGTTGCCTTATATAATATAATCTCAAACATGTGCAATTTAACCACATTCAACTAACGTTTTATAACTGAATTTTTTCTTCCAAAAAATCTGTTTATAGGTAGCTTTTTCAGTCATGGAAAAATCATAACAATTGTAATTTTCTGCCCTTAGTTCCTTTTATGCTTGTTGATCCAATGACTCAAAGCATTTAAAAAAACATATGTATATATATATATAAACATATATATATATAAACCACTGTCATTATTTTGATGATAAAAATAAAACGTATACAGAAGTCTTAGCTGGTGAGAATATATTTTTCACATTTTGGAGTATAATCTGAACTTAAACTGTGTTTCACTGACAGATACTATTGTATTTGATATGGCAACTCCTTAAATAAAACAAATAATTAGACTCAATATCAAATTTGCTAATTAATTTAGGACATTTTGTTTGTGAGGAGAAGGAACATCAGAGGCCTATCATCCTTATAAACTTTTAAAAATAAATTAAACTTTCATCTTGCAACTGCACCAATCTTCACAATCACAAAGTCAAATTGCTGTAAACATTTTCCAGGTTTTTTAAAAAAAAAATTTCTAGAGGCAGAAATGTAGAGACAAGTTATAGCAATTTTTTAAAGGTTTCTTTATTTACTGGACAAATACGTACTAATACAGTGTAATGTTATGTGATGTACGCTAAGTGCCCCAGTACAAAGACACAGAAAATCTTTCCAAGGAGACAGACAGTCAGCTCAGATAGGATGTGGCAAAGATTGTAATGGAGATGTCCCACTGGTAGTATGCAGGCATGAGAGCAGCTCCCAAATCCTACTCTTTGGCCTGGGAGAAGGAAGACTACTTTCTCTTTCAAATATATGGAATTCAAGTGTGGCTAAATGCCTCTTAAAATGTTTCATGGAAAAACAAGTTTTAAAATATCTATGAATTATTTGTACTTGCACATGAAATTCACAAACATATACGAATGATTTGCCATGTGTCTTTGAAACTTTTGAGGTAGATGGCAAAGTATCCTTGTTATACTTTGTAAAATTAGGAGACATTTTTGTTAATTAAGAATTAGTGCGCAACTGTAAGAACTAGAATAAACAACAGCTGAAATAAAGATTTTTCTTAGGTTTCTTGTACTCCAAACAAAAAAATGTCCAGAAATAAGTTGTTATTGGCAATGAATGGCGGCTTAATAATATCAGAGTCTCTGTCTCTCGTTTTTTTTTTTTTCCTCATTTTTCTTGGTGTGTTGGCTCATTAGTGTAAGCCAACACAGAAATGGATCTTCACACATTTCTGTTATTTTCTAAGCAAGGAAAAGAGAAAGGCATTGCTTCATCAAAAGGGATGTCTCATCAGCTGAATTTATCCTAATTCTTATTATGGATAACTGTATCATAAAAACACCTTAATTATAAGAGGAACCAGGAAACTGAATATTCAATTTGCCAATATTTAGAGTGGAAGGCAAGGAAGAAACTTTTAGGGAACAAGTATTGAGTAAATTAACCTACACTGTCTGACAGGATGTGACAATTAATATTGAGACATATCAAATGCATCAGTTTCTATTTCCATAGCCATTGCTTGAGTCCAATGTCTGGAACAATTTTAGTTAAGGTTCTGTAGATGTAATAAGTCGTCTATATTTTTTCTTCATATCTGTAAACTTTTCTTAGGTCAATAGTATGCTAATTCAGCGATCAAACTAAAGTGATTAGGGAAGAATCCTAAGGAATGAAGTTGAATTTGTAAAATGATGGTCCTCAGGTCAAAAATAGTTACAGGGAAGAGATTTGTTGTTGGGTTTTTCCTAATAATAGATACATTAACTCCTCATGTGTGACACTGGTTAAGTCACTTTATTGGGAAGGGTTGATTTCCTACTAACATGGGATATTTGTATTTTCTTTGCTTTTCCAAAAGTGCATTGAGAAAATGAAAATGGAATTCCCTTTTAAATATAGAATACTTTGAAAGCATTTTAAAAAAAAACTTATAACTTTCTATCAGACTTCATGTTTTCCTGTAAATGTTATGTAAATAGTTGTTATAATGCACATTTTCAGGAATGAAAACAAGAAAAGGCCATATGTGTTCAGTACAGATAGAAGGTGTGATTTTTTTTGGAATATTTTCAATCTTTGGTTGTTTGTTGTAGATGTAGAATTGGTGGGCACAGAAGGCTAAATTTATTACACCATTTTATATAAGGGACTTGAACATCTTCAGGTTTTTATAACCATCAGGGATGTGGGACCTGGAGCCAATCCTCCACAGATACTGAAGGATGATGAAATATGTTACTTATCAGCTACATGCACGGACTCTGGTATAAGAAGCCTTGTGCTTGAATTCTATCAATGCAGAAACTTGGGCAATTTAATGAAGCTCTAAGATTCAATTTCTTTATTTGTAAAATAAAGATAATAGTAATAAGTAGTTAACTTACTGGATTGTTCTGAGATTAAACGAAAGTATAAAGAACACTAAGGTTGAATTAACATTAATTATTCCTTTTATCTCAATCTGTCATTGCAAGTTTGTATTCCATGAATCATATATTCTTCTGAGTACCGCTTCAGCTATACCCTTACTTGTTAAATTGTAGCATATTTTTTTATTTTTCAGATCCAAATATTTTGCTAATTTGCTTTATTACTTCAATTTTGATTAATTACATCTGTGCAGTTTTCTATTTCCAAACTCAAGGATTTTTTTTGAGAGGGGGATTGGCACTATCTGTTTATTGAGTAACTATCTTTGTGTATATCTATATATGTATTTCTATGTATGCATATATATTTGTGACTTTTTCATTTGTGAAATATTGACAGATACATAATATGCTTGGGTTGGTATGTTATACATTCTGGTATTCATCAATAATTTGTTTTGGGCCCAATACAAGATCAGTTTTACAAATGTTCTAATATTAGCTTAAAAGAAATATGTTCAATGTGTTAATATATCAATTTTCTTAAGAAAACATTGCTTTTCCATTGCAGACTTCTATATATGTTCACTAGATTAATTGTGATTACTTTGTTATTTATATCTCACATATCTTTACTAGGTTTTAGCCTTTTTGGTCAATTTATATAGTTCCTTAATACCCCTCATTATAGTTGTGAATTTGTGAATTTTCCATGAAATTAATTCTTTAGAGTTGTTTTGTTAGATAAATATAGGTTTGATACTTTAGCTTTCTGAAGACATGTTCATTTTTGTACTATATATTGTTTCTGTCCTTATTATTGCTCTTAACCTTAGAATCTATTGCCTCTGATAGTCGATATATTAGCTTTATTTTTACTAATATTTACTGGGTGCAGGAATTTGATTGTTTTGATCACGGCGATTAATAGCCTCCATAGGCATCCATTCTCTTTGCCATGATTTTATAGCTCCTTCCATGGAGATATGGAATTTACATTTCTAGAATGAATATATGCTTTTTTTCTTTAAACTCTAGACTACTTCTCTCTTACAATACTGTTTTATTCCATTTCTTTGAAATCATCTTTAGAAGTATATTTGCCCTTCTTGGGATGCCCCCCATAGTAGCTTTATCTTTCTTGTTCATATATATATATATATATTTTTTTGTCTCTTTTGATCTTGTACTATCTATGCTGGATTCTTGGTAGTTCATGATTTATACTTTTGTTCACTGATTAACTCTCTGTTATGGCTCATCTTTTGTTTAACCTGTTTATTAAAGTTTCAATGATGGCAATTTTTATTCTATAGCTTTTATTCCATTTGTTTTTAAAATCTGCTTCTTCATCATAGGTTTGGTTCTACTATTGTTAATTTACTTCTAGTTTACTATTAAACTTCTAGTTTACTATTGTTTACATAGTATGTTCATTTTATATTCTATTCAAGTTGTTTTATTTTCTTAGTTCTGGTATTCCCAGACATCAACCTTGAGAAGATACATGTACAACTGCTTTACTTGTGAGGTAAAACAAAGGTGGGAAACACTGTAATAGACCCATTTCAGTTATCACTGCCCTCCCCTGCCCAGGAATAAGGGAGCTAGGATGTTTATCTGTTAGTCATTGGTTCTTCTAAGGGACAAAATTCCTTGCAGTAAAAAGTAGCCTGCTATACGCAAAGTATCAGCTGCTGTGTTAGAGCCCTCCTTCAGGCAAAGGTCTGCAGGTATCTGTAATTGAAAGTTAACAATAAACATGGAGGGATAAGGTTCAAGGTCCAAGGCATACTGGGAAAGTGATCAATATTTGCTACAATAGGTTAATTCTCTCATTGGTTTTGTTGCTTACTCTTGGTTTTTGTGTATAAACAAGACTAAATTTTAATTATAAACTCATCTTTAGTGGTGTTCTCTTTGTATATGTGCGTGGGTGTGTGCATGTGCACGTGTGTGTGTGTGTGTATTCTCTTCCCTCTGGATATAATCGAGTATGTGTTTCTAGTGGTTTTGTTTTTACTTCTACCTGTGCCCTTAGGGTCAATTATTTTAAAAATCAAAAATTAATTTCATATCAGGAGGGAATCCTAAACTGTGATAAATTCAGCCTAATAGTAAATCTGTGCATGTTGTGTATGTTAGGCTTGAGGGCTTTTTTGGTTTTGTTTTGTTTTCTGCTTTGGGCAGTACTGGAGAATTGGAGTACTGGAGTACTGGAGGGTCTTCATGCAAAGTGACACCCTTAGACATTCCTAGTCCTTTTTATTTTTTATTTTGAGATAGCGTCTAACTAAGGTGCTAAATTGTCCAGGCTGGGCTCCAACTTGTGATCTTCCTGCCTCAGCCTACCAGAGTGGTGGGATTATAAGTGTGTGCCACCAAGCTCAGTTTGAAATTTCAATGAATCATTTCCTTTTCCCTAGAGCTCATAGACAAAATTCCTTATATTCCTTAAGTGGCAGTCTATTTTCTTTCTATAGTCCTTTTCTCTGATGATGTTGCTTTGAAGGTCCTGACTGGATGCTGTTTGAGTCCTAAATTCTTGAAGCTTATAGACCTGAGGTCTTATCTTCCTTGTGTCTGCTTTGCAACCCTAAGCCCCTGGCTGTTGCCAAATATGAGGGCGGTACTGCAAGGCTGCTGCAGTCACCTCTCACACTTACAAATAGGGCTTTCAGTTCCCTTGTTTCTGTCAGCTGGGGCTTTCCCTTTTTTCCTCTCAAGCTTAGGTATACATTAAAGATTTTTTGTTTTCCCATTATTTCTATATGGTAGCTGGAATACTTCAGCTCTGCTATGTCTGCTCTTTTTGCTGTAACTGACCATACAGATTTTAAATATTTTAAACATACATGGGATATTTAAAAAGCATAGAAGTGCTCCTGTTTTATGTAAGGTATTGTGCTGTTCAAGTAAAAAGATTCCCAGCAGTCTGGATGACGCTCCACCCTGATCAGGAATCTTCTATTAATGAGCTGTGCTTAGACAAGCTATTTAAACTTTTTATGACTCAGTTTAATAGCATAGACAGGAGTGGATATTTGTTAAGGACTCTTAAAAGAATAAAATTTTACCAACTCGTTTATAATCTTACAATACTGATAAGCCAATTGAAGACAGTAAGTGTAATTAATAAGTTAAGTAAGTTATTTGCCCAGTCTCTTCACTAGACTTAGTATCTCACCGGGCAAGACAGGGTGATTTCTTATATCTCTGTGACCTAGTGCCTGGCTCTACTGCTAGCAAAGCATGCTGGCAAATTGTTGAAAATGCTACACCCAGGGATTCTAGTGGTTTAAAAATCTGTTTCCTTATACTCTCTCCTTCGTGTCGCGTCCTTGCCAAAATAAAAAACACCATGTTTCTCTCTTTCTGACAAAAAACACTGTTGGAAGTTTGTCTTTTTTACTTTCTTCCTGGACAAGCTGTAAGCAGTAATCATCTCTCTGTTCTTGCCTCTCTTTTCTTTCAAACTCTTCTCCATTTTCATTCCTGAAGCTCTTATGGCCCACTCCCACCTCTCTGTCTTTGCCATCTCAGTCACTTTCATTGATGCTTTCCTGATTCTGGACCTAAGATCTTAAAATTACTAAAGATTCCACATCTATTAATTCTCCATGCTCTCCCTGAGTCATATTGTCCATTGCCAGGGGTGCAGTTACTCCTTGCAAGCTGATAATTTTCAGAACCAAAATAATGTGCATATATATGTGTGTATAGACATATATATTATTTATATTACTTGTCAGTTTGTTTCTTCTCCTAAATTTTAGACTTACAATTTCCCAAGTCTATTTAGAAACAGACAAAAAATATACACACAGTGAAGTTTAAAACCCATAGACAACTCTTAAAAGCAAACTAAATGATAAGGAATCCTCATGAATCCCAGAAGACAAGGCAACAGAACAACTCACAGATGCAAGAACTGCACACTATAGACATCAGCGATTGAGAAAGTGGGAAAAATGTTAGCAAGAGAAGGAGAGCCCAAAATAGGCAATAGTAGTCCCTCAAAACATGGATAACCAATTTAAGAGTACTGGTTAAACTTGGGAGATTTTCTTACTCTAAGAACAGAAAAATCCAAGGGTCCACCCCCTTGTGTAGCTCTCATGTGACCTCTCAAAATTGCTACCAACTCTGTCTCTCAATTTAGCTCTGCCCACCCATAAAATGAGGAGAAACCACTGCATGTAAAATCAGAATTAAACAGAAAAAGGAAAGAGAAGGTCAGTTAAATGTGGAGGGTAGAATATAGAGCAAAATATTCTCAGAAGGCAAGCTACCATATTTATTTTGAATAGTGTTATTGAGGTATAATTGACATGCTATAAACCATACATATTTAAAGTGTACAATTTGATGAGTTTTGACATGTGAAACCATCACCACACTCAGGAGGGTGAACATATCCATTACCTCACAAAGCTCCCTGGTGCCTCTTTGTGATCCCTCCCTCCTGCCCATCTGTGCTTCCTTCCAGGCAATCGCTGATCTACTTTCTGTCACTGTAGATTAGTTTGCAGTTTTTTAGAATTTTATATAAATTGAGTCATCAAACTTGTACTCTTTTTTTCTGGCTTTTGTTCCACTCAGTATAATTATTTTGAGATTTGTCCATGTGGTTCCGAGTATATAGCATTAGCTTGTTCTTTTATTTTTAAAAGAGAAAAAAATAACTAAAAAGATACAAAATTTCGAAATGATAGGAAAGTAACAATGGTTAGTACATTGCTTATTGTTATCTTCAAAGTAGTTGCTCACATTACAAGATATAGGCATGATCAAATGATATAAGCACAAACCTTTCTTTTCAATGGACTTATACATTAGTAGTAAAGCTACCTTAACTATCATATATGTATATGTATATACATATTTATTTATTTATTTATTTATTTATTTTTCCTTTTCCCTTCCTTCTTTTCTCCTTTCCCCATCCCAGTTTCTCTTTCTTTTTGAACAGTTTCTTCCCATTTCCCAATATCTATTGTACATTTTGGATCTTATTTACTCTTTCAGCTTCTTACACTAAGGGAGACAATATGATGTTTACACATGTGAGACTGATTTAGTTCGCTTATGAGTATGGTCTCAAGTTGCATCCATTTGCCTATAAAAGTCTCATGTTTATCCTTCTTTATAGCTGAGTAGTACTCCATTGTATAAAAATACCACATTTTTTTATCCATTCCTCAGCTGATGGGCATTTGGGTTGTTTGCAAGATTTAGCTATTACGAATTGTGCTGCTGTAAACATGGGTGCATATATATCTCTGTGGTGTGTTGTTTTTAATTCTTCTGGGAAAATATCCAGAAGGGGAATAGCTGGGTCGAATGGGACCTCTAACCCTAGTTTTTTGAGGAATCTCCATTCTGATTTCCACAGTGGCTACACAAGTGCACACCCACCAACAGTGGAGAAGTGTTCCTTTTTCCCCACAGCCCCTCCAGCATTTGTTATTGGTTTATTTCTTGATGACAGCCATTCTTTCTTGGGTGACATGGAATCTTAGTGTTGTTTTAATTTGCATTTCTTGAATGACCAATGATATTGAACATTTTTTCATATATTTATTTTGCCATTTGTATTTCTTCCTCTGAAAAGTGTGTATTCATCTTGGATGCCCATTTTTGGATTGGGTCTTTGAATTTAGGGGGCCTGATTTTTTTCAATTCTTTATATGTTCTCGATAGAAGTCCTTTGTCTGAGGGACAGTTGGCTAAAATTTTTTCCCAATCTGTGGGTTTTCTTTTCACTCTATTCGTGATTTCTTTTGACGTGCAAAAACTTTTTAATGCGATGATCTCCCAGTTGTTGATTCTTTGGAGTATTTCCCATGCAGTTTGGGTTTTGTTCATGAAGTTTCTGCCTACACCTCCTATGTCTTCAAGATTTCTACCTACTTTCTCTTCCAGTAGATTCAGTGTTTCTGTTTTAATATTTAGATCTTTGATCCATTTTGACTTTAGTTTAGTGCATGGTGATAGACATGGGTCTAGTTTTAGTCTTTGACATGTAGACGGCCAGTTTTTCCAGCACTGTTTATTAAAGAGGGTATCTTTCTTCCAGTGAACACGTTTGGCCCCTTTGTGAAAGACAAGGTGTCTGAATGTGTTTTTAGTTGTGTCTGCATCTTCTAATCTGTTCCACTGATCCTCATGTCTGCTTTTTTGCCAGTACCATGCTGATTTTATCACAGTAGCTTTGTAGTATAATTTCAAGTCAGGGATTGTGATACCTCCTGCCTTGCCTTGGTTGCCCAGAATTGCTTTTTCTATTCTAGGTCTCTTCTGGTTCCAGGTGAATTTTAGGAATGTTTTCTCTAGTTCTATAGCTTGTTCTTTTTAAAGGCTAAATAATATTCTAGTGTGCCAATATGTCATAATTAATTTGGCCATTCATCTGCTGTGTTGCTTCCAGTTTGTAGCTATTATAAATAGCTATTATAAATAGAACTGCTACAAGTTTTTATATCCAAGTCTTTATATAGGCACACTTTCATGTTTCTTGAGTAAGTACCAAGAAATGGAATGGATCACAAGGTAAGTATGTGTTTAAGAAAATGCCAAACTGTTTTTGGAAGTTGTTGTGCCCCTTTGTCTTCCCACCAGAAGTGTGTAAGAGTTCTAGTCCCTCTACATCTTTAGCAACAATTGGTATGGTCAGTGCTTTTCATTTTAGCCATTCTAATAGTTGTGTCACGATATCTCTCCTGGTTTAAATTTATATTTCTCTAATGACTAATGATATTGAACAGTTTTTCACATACTAATTTGCCTGTGGTGATGTGTCTGTTTAATTTTCTGCCACTTAAAATCAGGGTGCTTGTCTTCTTAGTTTTGAATTGTAAGAGTTCTTTATTCTTGTTGTGAGTCTTTTTTTTTTTTTATCAGATATTCCAATCTTTTCACCTTACGCAAAAATAAATGAGCTGTAAAGGTAGAAGCTAATCCTCCTCTTCCGAATTCAGAAAAAACTGTGTACATAAAAATTAGGGCTGGTGAGATGGCTCAGCAGCGTAAGCGTCTGCCTGGCAAGTGCGAGGGCCCGAGTTCAACTCCCAGAACCCACATATGAAAAAAGGGCTGGTGATATCGCTCAGCGGCACGGGCGCCTGCTGGCGTGCAAGGTCCTGAGGTCGACCCCCGGTACCCACACACACACACAAAAAAAATTAGCAACAGAAATTCAAATTTTATACAATATTACTATAAGAAAAAGGGAATTAAAAAGCTTCTAGTACCCTGCCTAATACATAGGACAAACCTCTGCCCTAAAAAGTATAGATCATTGCTTTTATTATAAAATTAGAAAATAACTCATAAAGTTTATTGCTGAACTCTGAGTGTTTATCATTAGATGTTTATTTCTTTGCCTTAACAATGTTAAAAAGCAGGTGTACTGCCTTTTATATATTGTTTCCAACACTTCACTAAACATAAATTATTTGCTCTTTTGCAATATGATAGAGAACTTAGAGACATTTCTCAGGAAAGTGACTCAATACATGTTTAAATAGAGAAAAATAGATCATCTACCACAGGAGAAAATTTTAGGGAAGATGCTAGGCTGAGGATATCGGATCCCACTTAGTGGTGGTATTAGGAGCAGCACAAAATATAATTCCTGTAGAATAGAAGAAAGATCTTAAATGGAAAGAGCCAGAACAATAATTTCTCACAATTTTACTTGATGTAGTCATGGTTCTACCATTCCGGTGGAAAAATAAATGAGATAAAGCAAATGCATGGCTCTGATGAAGGTGAGAAATAG
The DNA here is from genome assembly GCA_028451465.1 of Erethizon dorsatum. Taxonomy (NCBI): domain Eukaryota; kingdom Metazoa; phylum Chordata; class Mammalia; order Rodentia; family Erethizontidae; genus Erethizon; species Erethizon dorsatum. Next base: position 44,599,666 of record CM051823.1, read on the forward strand.
GAAGAATTCTTACTGATAAAATGTTTATGGCTTAGGAAAAAAATACAAGGAAGAAAGCAGATGGAGAAATGGTAGCCTAAAAGTGGTGTATATGGACTAGCAGGGAAGGAATAGCTAGCAATGGGGAAGAAAAAAGAAACACAAATGATTAAAACCATCTTTTAAAGGTTTGCTCCTTCTTTTTGAAAAATTTAAAAATATTTTCAGCAAACAGTACTGCTTCTCTCCTGGTTTTGTTTTGTTCAGTCTTCCTTTCTACACTGTTGTCTGTTCTTTGTTTTGTATCCTAGTTTTGCAGGGGGAATTCTGCCTAACCAGACACCAGAGGAACTGCCAGTTATGTCAATCAGCTGTCATAACTAGGGCCAGAGACCAAAAAAGAACAGCATAAGCCAAAGAGGAAGAAAAAAATTAAAAAGAGACAGAGATGGTGTGTGGGAGTCTGTTTTGGGTGGGAGTGTGGGGGAGGGCAAGAGGAGCCTGCTGGGCTGGGAAAACACACTTCACCCATTTCTCCTGAGTCACTTTAGCTATACTTTTTTCAGTGCTGTGGGAAATCAAGAGTAAAAGCTTGGCTTATCAGTTATTTTACTGAGCCAGGATTTGGAACGCTGAAGGGACATCCTGTACCAAGCTCTGAAACAGTGACCTCAATAGAATCCCCACCCTGAAGATCTAACAGCAAAAAGATTTGCCTCTTTTGTGTGGTAGCTCTGTAAGATACACAAGCAGTGGGAAAAATGCAGAATTAAAAAGTGACTTCAAATAAAAGACTGGGCAATGTATTGGACCTATTTCCTATGTGAAATGCAGTAGACTGAAGATTTTACCAAGTCCAGCCATTTTGCGTGTTTGGATTAGTCCTGGGAAGGATCGTTAGAGCTGCATTTCTGCCAAACACAGTTAGGATTTGCCCATGCTAATGCCCCCAAACAGACCTTGAGTTCAGTGTTATGTCTACTATGTGCCTTGTCTAATCCAGAATGGGCTGCTCGTCATGCTCTTTCCAGACATAACATAAACCACCAGGACAACTATAATTAAAATTAGGCATACTAAATAACCTCTGGCTAGAACTATTTTGGCCCAACTGTTTGAGATCAGTGAATAAAACATCTAGGTTCATAACCTTAGCTGAGGACTGATGCCCTCTATGACATAATTTTTTTAAATGGAATTAGTTCTACCTCCACGAATCCTGGATTGAGTAAGAAGAATGCATTTAGGTTTGTTCTCTATATGTATATTTAGTTCCAATTATTGACACCAATTTTGATTTATTTATTATGATTTTATGATACGATATTAACCTAGAATTAAGTATGCCAAAGTTTGATGAAGAATAAGAACTATTATATATGAATTCATGATTACATCATTTTAAACATTAGGTTTCTTGTATTAAAAGATAATCCAATTAGCTAAGGAAGAAATTGGATTACACAATCCTTTTATTATTACTTATAAGTATTGCAACTACAATACATATTCTTCAGGTGATCAATTTTTAGAATCAATTATACATTAACACTTGTGAGGTTAGAATTTCCAAGGCCGTCACAAACACAAATGATAATTCTTATGCCAAAGTTTTCTTTAAAGACTTTGACTTAAGTGAAATATAGAAAATAAATTCAAATAGCCATATGCCTATCTGTACATCATTATTGAGGAACACTCATTTCAGCAGAGGCTGGCAGTTATACTCTATAATGTGTCTCTAGGGCCACATTCTTCACATATTTTATCTGAAATAGTTTTATCTATTTCTGGCTAAAACCACTTTTGATCCAAATAAAATCCATTTTTTTAATTTGTGGTTTCTCATGGGGAAATTCACATCTATTTGTGATTATTAAGTTCAGAACGAGGTTTTTTTAAATAGCTACTTCCAGAGAATTCAAAATCAAGCTAGAACAGTTCAGAAGGCAATATGTTTCTCTTAATATGCAGTTCATTTTGAACGAAGTTGCAGTCAATATATGCACCATAACAGGAAGTGGTGTGCATGCAGTAATATTTTTACAGTAAGTAACATCTTGTCATTTGTCAACACATTTGTCTTTTATATCCCCCTGTAGCTAAATTTGATTAGAAAAAGCCTATATAAAAACACATCTGTGTATTCCTGTATTTCTAGTGCATGTCTCTAAAAGGCCAAAGCACTTGAAAAGCTGGCTATTTTAACTCAAAATGATACAGAAGGATAAAGAGTAGATACAGAAGAGAATACCAGATTTTTCTTGTTAAACTTCAAGCTTCCTTGAAACTATATGTTTGTTAGCAGACCAAATCAAATATCAGTATGAAAAGGGGTAACCTATAGTGATACAGTGACGGCTAAGATCCATCCCTCTGCTCCAGGTTGTGAGTTGTGTTCCTTGAGGTGAATTTACTTTTATTTGTATTTTTTATTTTTTATTTTTTTGTGGGTACCAGGGGTCGACCTCAGGACCTCGTGCACCAGCAGGCGCCCATGCCGCTGAGCCATATCACTGGCCCTTTTTTCGTATGTGGGTTCCGGGAGTCAAACGCAGGACCTCACGCTTGCCAGGCAGGCTCTTATGCTGCTGAGCCATCTCACCAGCCCTACTTTTAAACAAATCATATTCACTTCCTTTACAGGCATGCAACAAAATATACAACTTACTTTAGCTATTAAAAACCCAACAGTGTCAATTAGTGTGCTGAATTCACAAAGTGGACCAAAATAAAAGCATAGGAAGTAGTGGTCAAGAGAATTATCATAGAGAATGTATGGAAAAAGGAAGACAGAGAAAAATTCTCATTCATTAATTCATTCTAACTTCTATAATAGGTCACACTCAAATAAGATATATAATTAACTAGATCTGTAATTTAAATATAGATGGAGATTTCTCGAAAAGAAAAATGTAACTGTCCAAGTCTTGAATTGTTTTTAGCACTTCTCAGTTAAAGCATATTCACACAGATTTACACACACACACACACACACACACACACACTTCCTTATGCCAAAAGTTAGAATATTCTGTGCCTCAATAATTTTGCCATATTTCTCTAAGGCTAAAGTTTTGTCCTAAATACCAAATATTCAACTTGTCTTGTCATTCCATAACATATTTGGAAAAAATTTTCCACAAGTTTTCCCAAAGACCAGATAAAAATGCCTTTTCACTGTTCCTTGTCACTCTCCCATTTCCTGTACACACCTACTTCTTGGACAGCTGCATTTTATACTGAGTTCATGTCCTTACTGAAAAACTATGACTTAGAAAGAGGAAAGTTTTGAAGTGAGAGATGCTTTTTGTGCAGTTTTAGAAAAGAAAATCTTTTTTCCTTGGACTGCTAAGAAGCTGGCAGTTCAACTTCTAAGTCCATAATGGGAGAATGTGATTCACTTTTAAATTTCCTTGCTTGTTTTGGAGTGAACATTTAAAGAGCATTCTTTTCAGAAATGCATTACCTCCATGTGAAGAGGAATTAGGAAAAGAAAATCTTATCTTTTCCTAGAAATCAAGTTACTAGTAGCATCTTTGATGAATATTTAGAGTATCTGCAGGTATATTTAACTTTATAATTTCTGGGATTTTCCATAAGGCAATATTAATAGGAGGGTCTAAGCATTAGTATTTGAATATTTCTCTATAGCACAGTGTCATTTTTATTTGAATACACTCTGTAGTGGTTGTATTTCTTGGAACAAGATAAATTTGCCCTAGCAGTCAAACTTACAGGATCAGACATTTGACGTGATGTGCCTTCTGTTGACTCATGGGTGTGTGTGTGTGTGTGCGTGTGTTTATGTGTGTAACTTTGTTCAGAGCTAATCAGTTCTCCAGCCTCCCCTGGTTTAACTGTTATCTTCATTTCTTTGTAGCTGTCTCCCAGGCTTGGACGTTTGGTGTTACATTGCTCCTTAAGCATCTCCTGCAGGACCTGAAATTCATGGTTAATGTTAACAAGGTGGACATTCTGGTCACAAGGCATTCTAGAGCAAATCTTCCCATCCACACAGATGGATAACATTCAAAGGGCACTGCTGAAGATACAGGATCAATTTCTGTTCAGCTGCCCAATCAAAGCTTAGGAAATTGTACAAATACTTGCCTACATTCTTTAGACCACAACTTTTAGTAATTTGGGAGGTTCTTCATAATTTTCCCTCATTTGTTTAATGAGAAAAATTCTGAAAAATAAATAAAAAGCATACTTTCCTCTTTTTTATAATAGGTAAAGAAATATTGTTGATCACGTTGTGATTTTATCATGAATAAAGTAACCTACATTATAATATTCCATAGTAAACTGTAGGTTATTATTTTGTTTTGTTTGCAGCTCTGGGGATTGAACCCAGGGCTTTCCACTGAGCTATATCCCCAAGTCCTAGACTGTAGGTTTTTTAAAATCAGAAGGTATTAATTATATTAATATCTTCCATAATAGATAAAAGGGTGCTCTATGTACAATAGATGCTGATAAATTTTGTAAATGTCATAGAATATGCCTGTTTTTTTCTAGAAGGTTCCCAAAGTGTTTTACTAAAACAAAATGTTTTGGATACAAATCTTTAGGAGTACTAGATCACTCCATTCCCTTTAAAAGGAAGTTGGGATATGGTTTCAATGGGGCCATAATACAGGAACAAAATAATAAATTCTTGATGTATTATGTGATTTTTTAGCTACAGCCACATGTAGTTTGACTAATGTCACTCTTCTGACATGAACATATGGATATGTGGAGAATGAGAGAAGAATGGAAAGACATTGAGAAAGAACTAGAATAACTCATCTAGTTTTACTCTCTTCAGGAATTCAATGTGGATTTATACTTGCCACCTACCATGAGATAGGTACCATATTACATTTTATAGTATATGCAGAAGAGGGTTAAGAAATATTTGTGTTCTGGAATATAAACATTGTTTCTACAAATCTTAAGATGTCAATCTGATTAGCTAGAAAAGGTAGTAAAATAATGCATTAGCACTGAAACATCGTTTTAACATCAAAGACAGGGCCCTCTAGTAAGAGAGCTTGGAAAGATAAATGATGATGGTGGAGAATAATGAAGTCAAGAGCACTGGGCATTGTCCAGGAAAAAAGTGATAGAAAAAGTACTAATGTTGGAGGTGGGAGGAAATACAAGGGGATCTCTGGTCCAGAATAGGTGGATTCTAGGAGCATATACGGGAAGAGGTTATTGAAACAGAACCATGTCCTCACAGCCTGTTCCTGAGCTCTTTTCAGGGGTGATGATGAGGTATTCATGGGAAAACTGGTATTAAAGTATGGGAAGGGAGATGTGGTGCTTCAGCATATCTGTGACTCTTTTGAAAAAGCAGGTAATTAGTAATTCTTCAGAAAACATCAGTTTGCAAGAACCAAAGTTTCTGAAAGTGTTATCTTCAAGGTGTGTACTTGTCTATTGAAAATATAGTTGGTAGTGCAGTGAAAACATTCAATCTCCTCATAGATATTTTCTGAATTATCAAAATCAATTTTAACTGTAGCCACTCCATTTTGCCCCAGATTTACTTACTTAGAAATCCAATTATAACTTCTTCTGTAAATGTTTTATTTTACATCATTATGCCATAGTATTATTTAAGCATATGCTTACTTGGTTGACTTTTTAAAAAGAAAACTACCATATAAATCATGTAAATATTTGCATGTGAAAATTCAGAGTAGCAGTATTTCAAGTCTTAGAGTGCTACTGCACTAATAACTCAATACACTGGTAAGTAGACCCCAGTGGATACAGCCTTGAATTCAACTAATATTTGAAAAACTTCTATAAGGAATTTGATTTGAGTTAGCTGGTCTTAAATCCTGTTTAAAGTTGACCATACTATTCACCGTATGGATCTGCAGGGTATAAAGGAAAATGGGACAGTTTGGAGTTGCTTTCAGTGCTTGGTGATGGTTCTAAAATTCAGTAGATGATTAGGAAAAGGAGACATCTTTTAAATGAAGTTTTAATTGAGACTTTGGTTTACAGTTACAGAAAACACCTCTAGCTCCTTAGGGAAATGCTGGGAATTTATTATGGGAATAGGGAGACTGGGCACCTGAAAGCAAGAATGCTGCCAGTATTTGAGAAAGAATTGAAATACTACCAGGAAAATCAGAAAAGCCAGGAAGCATTCTTTCTCCAAGTTTTTGATCCTGGTACACATGTCTGGTACACACTTCTCTGAGGCAATTGTTATGCTTCTAGTTGGATGTGAAGAATAACCAAACTCTGTAATCACCTCAATCAAAACTCTTGGACTCAGTTTGGATCTGCTGTTTATCCTGATCTAATCCTTTTCTTCCCATGGAATGGGGTAAGGTGGGAGGAGAAGTGAATAATGAAGACCATCCAGTTGGGGTCTACTCTAGTGGGCAGGTTCCAAAGAGAAGTAAGTCAGTTAAGTAGAGAGGATGCCCAAGAGAAGTGGTTTGGGCTCTGAAATTGAATTAAATAAGTTACTGTAACAGAGTAAGGAAAAATAAGAGGACAAAGTAAAAGAGAAAGAAATAAATGGCAGTAGAAGTAAAACCCATTTTTTCTCAACTAGGATTAGAATCAGTCATTCTTAAACTCCTGAGTGAAAGTATTTCCTCTCCTTTGCCAATGTAGAAGGGGGAGTGCTATGAGAATTTCACTCCCTCCCTAAAGCATTTCCTGACATCATTCCTCACTGATAGATACTGTTAACCTCTAAACTTCCACTTTGATTGTAACTTGTACTTCTCTGAACTCATGTTAATATAACTATTTTATTTTTAAATGCTATGCAGATAAATTACATATATATCCTTATAAGGATATATATGTCTTTGAATTCTTCCTGGCATGAAATAGGTAGGGAATATATATATTATCAACCTAGCTTCAGGGAGATTGTATACACAAATGCCTAGAGCAGCAATTTATCTGAATGTTGGGCTAATCAAAGGCTATATTCTTTATTCACATTTCAGTATCTATTATGATTTGCAAAATCAAAAATATTGTGTGGTTGAGCTACCAGGTACCTTATGCTCCTAACAGTCTCTGATTCCAAGGTCTAAGGTATAAACTCTCCCAGTGAAAACTTTGTGAAAAATCAGGACCAATGGGGACTTGTGACAGCTTTAGCCTGCAGGTGCTGCTGTGGTATAAGAAGTATTAAGAGATGGTGAGTAACATGTCAAACAATAGTGAGAAAAAGATGTTTTTAAGCATTCTGTTTATATCTCACATGTGAGAGCAGGTTTCCCCTGCTCCACCATCTCTCTATGAAAGGACTGGGGTCGATTTCCCGAACAGGCCAAAAAGCAGAGGGTGTGTGTTCTCGCCAGCTGGACCTTGATATCTGAAAGGATGTCCTGTTTACATTTGGCACAAGAGCTCAGTGATTGCACTGCTTGAGTGCCCATAGAATGGGATAAAACTCAAATTGAATTTTCACACAAGTTTAAAAAATAACATGCAGCTGACCCTGTCATCATACCACCTGGGACTGGTTTACCAAAAGCCTATATTTCAAAAGAACGCTTACTAAGAAGGGTGAGGCCACGGTATCCATGGAATGCATCTTATTAGTGGCTTGGAGGATTTTCCCCATCCTTTTTCTTTCTCTTCCCCTTCCCTTTTTTTCCCCAACAACCACCCATTTTTCTTGGTCATTTTTTGAACAAGGAGTAAAAGGAGAGGCAGAAGCTTGGCCAACAGCCAGACCCATTCCATGAAATGACCTGTGTAGGTAACTGCACACTGCACAGTGTAATATTATTACAGCTAAGCAGTCAGTGAAGAGAAAATTAACAAAGCAAGTATGTTTTAGGGCTGGAAAAGTTTCTTTTTTAAAAAATCTTATTTTTTAAAGCAATAATTTATCTTTAAGAGAAGGTATAGGAGGTGGTGGTGATAGCCAGAACAGAGAAGAGAAAGAAATGAGGAACTAGAAAAACAGCCACTGGTGAAAACTCATCCTGAGAGACAGAAACTCGTAGATACCTGAGTTTGTCCTGGTAGTAAAAGCACTGTGAGAGTTGGTCTATTTGTTAGCTACAAATCTTTGTTGAGCAAGGACATTTTCTTGTGATGTCTTCTTAAGGGGCCTTGTCTTCCTGACACCTCCCCTCTCTGACCCCTTGAACTGGCTTACAATTCGTACTAAATACTGTCATCCTTTATTATTGACTACCATTCTGCCTTAAATTCATCCTGATATACCAGTATGGTTTCAGAAGCATGAATGAGATCATAAGAGTTAATCCTCAATGAGATTATAAGGTTTCTCACCACAAATTCCATTTTTTAGTCATTATGATGGCAACACAGAGATTCATCAGAAAAACATCAGAATAACCCAGAATTTTCTAAATTTTGGTCTTTCCCAAAGAATTTGTACCACATTTCATGATTTCTTTGCTTATTCTATGTTACACGTACAAAACTAGCCTTGAATACCAAATTGTGTGTATTTGAGGATGCCAGCACCTCTCTTGCAAGCAGTGGAGCTAGGATTTGCAATTGAATAGCCAAATAAATGAAGACCAGGTACTCATAACCCACCATTTATCATGGATTTGCAAGACAACTGCATTTATTTCAATCTATGTGTGAGAGAACGTGCCTAGCAATCAGGTCAGCACTGTGAACATTGCACTGTATTTATCTTTAGTCTCTAAACATTGTGTGTAATCAAGGAAGTGAGATGGAGTAATAAAAAACCATTATAGAGTTCTGAAAGCCCTCAATTTCATATTTACATCTTGGAACCAGCTCATTCTGACTTCATAACTCCTTAATTAGAGGCACAGTCATTTTCTTTTCTGTAGGGCATTTTTTTCACCCTCACAATACAAGCATACATTTGGTAACTAATACCAGCAATTAGCCTCATCTGCTATGTAAATGAGTGTAATTGCAATTAAATACTTTAGTAGACCCAAAGGGAAAACATGCAATCATTACAAAGTAAGTAGGAGAGCATGGTTAAGGGACATTTAGAAGTGTTAGCAGAAGTGCCTTTTCCCTGTGGTGTCAGGAGTCTTTTCTATGGTGAATTATTTCACTGGGAGCTCTGAAACTTGACTTGCATTCCTTGTTCTATTTTCCCACAGAGATAGGCGAAAACTATCCTTTTCAGCAATTCTAAGGGTTGGTTGGTTTTGGTAAAAGATCCATTTGGAGAACTGGTTTCTCTTCAGCATGGAGGGAGGGCTCAAAAATAGCAACTTTCAGAAACTTTTGTTGTACATGTTGCTAGACAACATTATCTGTGCACCAAAAACATATTTTAAAGTATCCATATGTACTCATTAGTAGATCTTAAGGTTGAGAACTGTTGAAGGAATGGAGTACACATGGAAGAGATAGATGCCCTACTAGGAAGTCAAGTGGTATTGGTACCCGCCAGTAGCACATAGTGGCTTAGAGAATCTGGAACCGGTTGGGGGCTTCCAGCCCTGACTAGCTGAGTGTACTGTACTTGGGAAAGTCATGTACATATTGTTTCCATTTATATTTAAGGTTGCTACAGGAAAAAAATTTGTTCATGTACATAAAACACCTAGAATACAGCCTGGGAAAGAGTAAATATTCAATAAGTGTATATTGAAAGATCTGTTGTCCTTCCATTCCCAGATGCAAATTTTCTCCCTGGATAAAGCTGGACCTCCCAACAGTGCACCTAAATAGAATAGTTTTGGTGTCTAGCAAGTTTACTGTACTTTAGCATTATGCCCTAAGACTTCTTTGAAAGTCATGAATCCTATGAAGCTTACTATCTTAGGCATGCGTCTAACCCAGAGATGATTCATACTGCAATGCAGGGATGTCTTAAGGATGACCTAGGTTAAAAACTTATTTTTGTCCATGGATAGTCAGTGATAAGTAACATATCATTTTCTTTTCTTTTCTTTTCTTTGTTTTTTCTTTTTTTTTTTTTTTTTTTTGTGGGTACCAGGGGTGGACCTCAGGACCTCACGTGCCAGCAAGCGCCTGTGCCGCAGAGCGATATCACCGGCGCTTTTTTCATATGTGGGATCCGGGAGTCGAACTCGGGCCCTCGCACTTGCCAGGCAGGCGTGTACGCCACTGAGCCATCTCACCGGCCCCATTTTATTTTCTGATTGCTAGAATTTTAGGAGACAAATTTGTAGGTGGCACTAGTTATTTAGATAAGTTTCTATTATGTTCAGGGTAATGTCACATACTTTTGTTTGTCTCTCTGTTATGGCTTATATCTAGATGTCCCCAAAAGCCCCTTATGCTCATAGGTTGGGTTTTTTGGAGGTGACTGGATCATGGGTGTATGACATTGGGTTAATCCAATGATGGATTTATAGCTGGGTCTGATTTTGGGAGGTGAAGCCTGGTGGGAAGAGGTGGGCCACTGTGGGCATGACCTGGCAGAGTGTATCCCTCCTCATCCCTTGATGGCTCATGGCTTCCTGCTGCCATGCCAGGAGCTGTTTCTCCTCTGCCATGCTGTCTACCATATGCCACCCTGCCTTGGAGCCGGCCAACTATGGACTGAAACCTCTACAAACTGTAAGCCAAATAAACCTTTCTTCCTTTAACTTGTGGGTGGTAGGTATTATGTCTCAGCAACAAGAAAATAATAAGACATTCTCCTTTAGTTTGACAAACATCCATTTTCTTATTTATAAAAACACTTATCTGTAGGCATCTTGTGATCCCCTTCAAATATTCTTATATAACGATGTGCCATTTAGTGAGTAATTTACTGCTTTGAGATGCAGTTTCTTAACTACCTAAATGTAAAGGTGGGTCTCTGAATTTTATGATTTCTTCCAGCTTCAAAATGCTGATCTTTAATTTAAAGAAGTTTTTGTTGTATTGTTGGAAATTATATTTAAATGAAAGTAATACTCCTTAGAAAACAAATGACGTATAATGTCTTTATCAGAGCCAGAGGATGTGGGTAGAATTCAGACCTTCTAACACTTGATACTCTGGTTTTTCTCTCACTAAAAATTACTCTACATACTCTCATGGAAGTGGGCAAAGCATTCTAGTGATGTAGCCCGTAGTTTCTCCTGTATCCAAGGCAAGGGGAACAGTAGGGCTTCAAAGAATAAAGAAAATAAGGGAAGACTATAAGCCTCTTTTGCCACTTTTGATGGGAAGGAAAAATCTAGAGTTCTTATCTTCTCTTGTTCACCACATTTAAGAGCTACAAGAGAGCTTCAAAGGCTTAGCACTGTCCACTTACTGAAATATGTTATCAGAAAAAAGACTGCCAGATGTTTAGCAATCAATGTGGTGCAGAACATAACTTTAATGGAAAACAGAAGGGCATTCTGTTTCCCTCCTACTGTGCTATCTATCTGAGAGACTTTCAGGAGCCCACTTGCCTTGCCTTCTTTGAAAAGCACACTTTCTGAAGTGCTATAATTTCACCCAATTTATATAATAATAGGAATCTTTGTGCAGACTCATGAAATAAGTAACTTCCCTTCCCTGGGGATGGAGTTTCTAAAGCCTGTATTTTCTAGAGTTAAGACCACCATAGACAGCAATTAATTAAACATAAATAGGATCATTTGGTACTAAAACTGCCCCAAAGGAGTCAAACCCTATTTTCTCTTGTTATATGTGGTCAGCTCCCTTGGGACCTCAGATTCAATACTTTATTTTATTTTATTTTTTGGGGGGGTACTGGGGGGTCGACCTCAGGACCTTGTGCCCCAACAGGCGCTCTTGCCGCTGAACAATATCACCGGCCCTTTTTCCTTTATGTGGGTACTGGGAGTCGAACTAAGGACCTCATGCTTGCCAGGCAGGCGCTTATGCCGCTGAGCCATCTCGCCAGCCCTCAATACTTCATTTTAAAGAACTGGTAACTTTTTAATGTTCTAAAAGCTGGGGGCATAGGAAAAGTACTTCACTATTTACAGATGACATGATCCTTTGCATAGAAGATCCTCAAAAATCCACCAATATACTCTTAGAATTGATAACAAAGTTCAGTAATATAGCAGGATACAAAATAAACACAAAAATTAGTAGCATTCCTTTACATTAATAATGAACTCACTGAGAAAGAAATTAGGAAAAAAATGCCATTCACAATACCTCCAAGAAAAATTAAATACTTATGAATTAACCTAACTAAGGAAGTGAAAGACCTTTACAGTGAAAACTACTGCACTGTGAAAAAATAGATCGAAGAGGACATTGGAAAATGGAAAGATATCCCCTAATCCTGGATAGGCAGAACCAATATAGTAAAAAAGGCTATCCTCCCAAAACTGATATACAGTTAATGCAATCAAAATATCAACAGCATTCTTCATACAACTGGAGAAAGCAATCTCAAAATTCATATGGAACCAGAGGAGACCCCGAATAGCAAAAATTCCTGGTAACAAAAGCAAAGCGGGAGGCATCACAATCCTGGACTTGAAGTTAGTTTACAATGCTACTGTGAAAAAAAAAATACATGGTACTGGCACAAAAGCAGACGTGAGCACCAATGGAACAGAATAGAGCACTCAGAAACAACTCTAAGCACATTCAAATATATGATTTTTGACAAAGGGGCCAAAAACATGCACTGAAGGAAAGATAGCCTCTTTAATAAGTGGTATTGTGAAAACTAGCTATCCACAAGCAGAGGATAGAATCTAGTCTCATATCTCTCACCATATACTAAACTAAAATCAAAATTGATCAAAGAACTAAATGTTAAAACAGAAACACTTGACCTGCTGGAAGACATAATAGGTAAAACTCTTGAAGTCACAGAAGTAAGCAAGTATTTTTTTGTACAAAACATGGGATTATATGAAATTAAAAAGGTTCTGCACAGCAGAAAGAAAGAAAGAAAGAAAGAAAGAAAGAAAGAAAGAAAGAAGAAAGAAAGAAAGAAAGAAAGAAAGAAAGAAAGAAAGAAAGAAAGAAAGAAAGAAAAAACCAACAGAAAGAAAAGAAAACCTATAGGATGGGAAAAAATTTAGCCAGCTATTCCTCAGACAGAAGACTAATACGTTGAATATAAAAAGACTTAAAAAATAAAAGGCCCACAAAATAAAACGTCCAATCAAAAAATAGGCAAGAGAAATGAATAGACACTTCAAGTACAAATTGTCAATAAATACATGAAGAAATACTCAACATCACTGGCCATTAGCGAAATGCAAATTAAAACAACACTGAGATTCCATCTTACCTCAGAAAGAATGAGCATCATCAAGAAATCAAATAATAACAGGCCAGGCTGCTGGCCAGGCTGAGGGATAAAAGGAACCTTTCTACATTGTTGGTGGGAATGTAAACTAGAGCAATCACTGTGGAACTCAGTATAGAGATTTCTCACAAAACCCAGACGGTCAATTCCATTTGACCCAGTTATTACCCTTTTTTCCTGAAACAGTTAAAGTCATCATGGTATAGTGATATGTGCATACCTATGTTTATATCAGCAAAATTCATAATCGCTAAATCTTGGATGCAGCCTATATGTACATCAACCGACGGACGGATAGAGAAAATACAGTATTTACACACAATGCAGTACTACTCTGCCCTACAGAAAGATAATGAGTCATTTGTAAGAAAAAGGATGCACTTTGAGATCATGATATTAAATGTAATAAATCAGACACATAAGCTGAAATATTGCATGGTTTCTCTTTTATATGAGAAGCCCAAATTATAAAAAAGAGCAAAGTAAAAGATAGATAAAAGGAAGTGAGGAATAGCTCTTTCTCAAGTAGGAAGGGGAAGGGGTCAAGAAATGCATTGGGGGAGAGAAAGGAGGGAAAGAGATGAAAAAAGGAATTAAGATGATTTATGTACATGCATCAACTCGACATAAGGAATGTAAACATGTATTAATAAAAATAAATAAATAAATAAATAAATAAATAAACAAACAGGGACAGTAATGAGAAATTTGGCTATTCTCCCTTCATTAATATACCTTTAAGAAAGAAATGTAAATTATTTTTGGCTAAATTGAAACTGAGCATTTTCAGTAGATCACTTTGACAATGAAGGAGATAATGTCCCAAACACTATAAATTATGTGAAATGACTAAGGTGTTAATGTTCCACATAGCTTCAGAGGACAGAAAGTGTTTAAGTTTCAAAACAGCCATTTGCTTAAAATGGACTGGTTTATTTTTAAGGAGTTTGTCCCATACCCAAAATTTATTCTTTATGAACATATAGTGAAGTGCCTATCCATGGGTTATAAAATAACTCTAATACATCTGACTGTAGCGGAGCCATGGATAATAATGAAAATTTGATTTTAGTGGCTATTTTCTTTAGAAGTTAGCCATTCTGACCCTCTCAAAGAAAACAACAAAAAGATAAAATGAAATAAATGGAAATTTTGATGTTAAAGTAAAATAATCACAGATTTTCCACTCCTTTTTATTATGTTAGAATTTAACTTTCAAGTCTAGTGTAACTAGGAAGTAAAAATCTTAATATAATTTAAGTTTATAAAATGGTTTCTTGAGCAAATGTTACTATTTTAAGACACAGTTCCCAGTTTCAGTGGTCTCATGTCTCGTGATACTACTTTCATCACCGTGCCTATCTTGTTTTCCGAGTGCTTAGTAAGGAGACAACATTAAAATAATAGACAGTGAATCTTGGATTGGCTGATACTTAGTTCCACCCACAGACGTTTTCCTTCACAAACCTGTAAGCATGCTTGGTGTGTTCATACTGGACTGACAAACGGTGTTTGGAAAGATAAACTCTTCCAAAGGTAATAAAAGTAACTTAGCTTATAGCCTGACTGAAAAAGTGAGAAAGTTCTTGGACCCAATTTTCACTTCTCTGGTCCAGATAGACCACTAAGATTGTGCTGCAATTTACTTAGTGTTCAGTGGCTCTTGAGATCAAGGCAGATATGTACAAGACTGTTCTTTCCTCTAAATAATTTTTTTTTAACTAACTATGCTCTTTCCTTCTTAGATTGCCTTAAAGGCCTTTAAGCACAAGCATATTCTCTGTAAACGTATCTTTTATTTTCACTCTGAAAAAAAGAGTGTCTCAAAGAGAAGTCAAGCTTTTGGCCTGAGCTCAACTTTTCCCAAGTTCATAGCTATGTTCCTGATTAAACAATAGATTTTACATTGGATTCCAGGGGATCACCTACTTTAATCACTCCAAGGAGGACTTGACTTTTTGGGAAGTATTTACTATATATCTGTTACTTTTGGTTTATTACTCCCAAATATTATATATGCTTATTTTTCTTATATAAAAATTGTGCTAATTCCTGAAATAGGTATATATTTTTAAAAGGAAACCAACTTACAAAGGATAAAAAAGAGATTGGAAATTTGTTTCATTTTATGAAGTCATGTATCAGTAATACACTTTTAAATGATTATTTCAGGAAAAATAAATCTAGGATGGTATGAACATGAGTTGGTAATAGAACAGATCACTGAAGAAGTGATATTTTATCTAATGAAAGAAAAATGTATTTGAAGTCATTTCAATGGTACGCTCTGGGATATGGTAGTTTATTTAAATCAACATTTTATATGCCTGAAATTTTGAATTACCTAATGATTGCTGCGGGGGCAGTTCCTGTTTAGCAAGCATAAAAATCAAGACCATATAGGAAGCAAAACACATTCCATGAAAATTTATAAAAAATATTTAGTATATAAACCATGAGTTTAGGATAATAAATACTAAATCTCATTTCTTTGTTTGCTTTTTTGGTTATTCTAACAGAAATGCTTGATTCCTGACTACCAAGAAGATGGAAATAAAACAGACTGGAATGTGAAGACTTGCTTAGGGACATGGCCAACCTGCACTACCATTTTTCAGAGGACTTCTATGGCTCACCAGAAGGAGTGAGTAAAGACCCATCACCAGTACAAGAAAAATGGGAGCCTCCTCCCCACTGATGAGCAGGTAGGATTATGTTTTTGCTTTAAACCACATAGAAGAAAGTGTTTATCGCTTAGGGAAAAGAGATTATACTAATGGTACTGGATGTATAGAGGCAGAATACAAAGTCTTTTGTGTAATTAACAACAAAAAGGGTAATTTTTAATCTCGGTTAACCCAAATAACAATTAAAAGGTTAAAGCAATACCTAAATTATTGTATTCATTATATTGCTCCTGTTCTACCATACCTTAACAAATCAGTAGTTCCTGCTTGAATCCCACTGTGGATCCTGCACCATTACAGGGAGTCATAGAGTTGGTCTTTAAACTCTGTGACCCCAAGTTCTTGCCTGATGCTTATGAAAGGCCTTTGGTGTGTCTGGAATATTATAGCCATTAGGAGATTTGTTCAATGAAAGAGTGAAAAAATAATGCAGTGATTTGTAAGATAAAGTCCCTGTCCACAAGGAGCCTATTAATGATAAAAGCATTCATAGAATGTTATGCAATTCACAAAATCTATTGATGTACATTATTATATATAGTAGTCAGTGGTTCCAATCCTTTGTTTCAGAGCTACCTGGATGGGATATGGGATACCTTTTTTTTTTTTTTTTTTTATGTGTAGATGTTTATAACCCAACCTGCCTTAGGAAATGGAGTCTTGCTGGGAAGTGGTGGAGATGGCTGAGGAAAAAATCTATCAGAATTCCTCAGGAGATTCTGGCACCCACACATATGTTAACAGACGATGCTATAGTGAATAGAACATGCTGCTAATGAGGCTAGGTTTGCAGCCTTGGTGTAACCATTACTAGTTCTTTGACTTTGAGATTACCTACCCTCAGTTTCCTTATCCGTAAGTCGGGGAAAATAACTAACTACTCTTACAGGACTGTTGAACAGATTCAAAGAGAGGATCTACATAAAGTGCCTATCTCAGGGTTTGCACAGAGTAAGCACTCATTAAATTTTGTAAGTGGTTGCTAACCTTCAAGACCTATTGCTTATTTCATTTTCAGTAGCAGACCTAGACCACACAACCACATTACCTTCTCTTTGGGGTAAGGCTCTTGTGCCATTTTCTCTCGTCTCTTCAACCACAAGATAGTCTGATAATCTCAGTGCTCCTAAATCTCAGCCAGGACCAACAGGACATTTGGCAAAGCTAGGATAAAAGAGACAGTGGCATTTCTAATCCCCATTGAACTTCTGTGTAGGGTGAACATACTCATGTTGTTTCAGGTTTCCCAGCTGGGCCCATCCTTGAAACCAGAAGTTAAAGTTATCTAAAAGCCATAAGCTCAGGAACTGTTGATGTGGATCTAGTTTCAAAGGTCAACAAAGGTTCAAAGGCTGAGTAAAGGATGGTTGTTTAAGGGTTGCTGGGTGAGGGCCCGGCATTTTGCCCATAGGAGAAAATTTTGCTGTAGAGAGAAAAACACGTTTTTCCCGAAGTAAGTGACCAAGAGAGCAGGTAAATTTAAATTAATGATAAACTATGTCAGACCCTAAGATAAACAAAGTAAGCAGCTATTATAGATTGAAGTTTATCAGAGTGTGATAGGAAGGTCAGGCACGACAAACAGGGAGATTGGGATGTTGAGCTGGCTCATGGTTGTTATGTAACCAACATTGCTGCTAAATTTGAAGACTGGTAAATTTGAACACATGGTGGGTGGAGAGGTGAAGGGACAGATAGAAAACAATGGCCTTTATTTTCATAATGTACTTTAATTTTAGGCCAGGGCTGGATGAGAATGTTAAGCTAAGTATACTTTTTGGCAGTTCTACATTTTTTTGAACTGAGCCTACTCCGAGACCCTTGAAACACCTTTGTTTTCTGTCAAACTACTACATCTAGTGCATTTTCCTCTGGCCTCCCTGGAAGTGGAATTGTCTGGGCCTTCCCCTGCAGAAGCAAAACATAAACATAAGGGCATTAAAATGGAAACAGGATCTTGGTTCTCTCTGTTTCACCAGGTTCCTTAGCCCTGACCTCTGACCCTCATTAAGATCCCATGGACCGTCTGGGCATCTGGGTTATGCAGCTCCCTGTGGGAATTTTTTTGTTGTTATGATTGTTGTTTTCCTCCTCCTGGATTATTTTGGCTTAACCTGGGGCTATGTTGTAAAATAAACCACTTTCAGTAGCTTTCCCTAATTTTGTTTGAGGACAGGGTCAGAGGATGGGATTTGACTACTGCTGCTGTCAATTCTAAGAATACATTTTCAAGTTGTCATCTAAAATTCATGTAAAAAAGTAAAGAAAAAAACAAAAAAACATTTCTTCTATCCTATGGTATTGAGAAGTAAATTCTGATATTTGAAAACTCATAGAAATCTTGAAGATATTTACTCCTCATGACTTTTTACTCAAATGCTCCTTCTTTTAAGTAGGCCTCTGTATCAGATAACTTCTTGCACATTTTCTTGAGTTCCATTGTATTATGTCACACTTCCATTAAAGAAAACACTTTTCCTGATCCTTCTATGGGAAAGACCTCAGAGAGGTTGGCTTTTCAAAGAAGGAATTCTTTGTTCTTTTTAAGCAGGCTGTAGTCCAGAAATATAATTGTAAGGCAATTTTAAACACTCTAGTTGAGTGGGTAACTTACTTATACATTTAAGATTAATTAATAGAGGATTAAGGAAATTTGCAGTAAAATCACAAGAGCAGTCCTTCAGGATGATGTGGAAAATCCTTCTCTCTTTGGTTAAATACTCCTTCACATGTCTTGGGGCTACAGCCTTCTGTTTGTCAAGGGCAAATTCTCATCATAAGTTCTTCTCATATATAGTAGTTTCTTATGGCTCAATTTCAGTTTATATAAAAAGAGTAACTACTGTATTGTGAACATTTATAATCAAAGAAGTTTGAAAAGTTTTCTTACAAGTATTTTAAATATTGGTTCTAAGACATTATAAGAAGCAAACAATTTATCTTTGTAATATTTCTTCCCTCATGAAAAATTCAGTGGAGTTATTCTCTGGAGAGCGTATGGAATTCTTACTTTGAAGTGCAAAAACTGAGACTCAAGAGAATGAGTTTCCCAAGGTCACTTAGCAAGTCTTATTGCATATTATAAAATCCAAGTTCTTAGTCTTTAATATTGTACTGTATCTATAATAAAAATCAAAAAACCTCTGCTGTACCTCAGAAAAGAATAACAAATAAATAAAAAACAAGTCAAGAAACTAGGAACACATGTGTGACCTCTCAAAATCTCTACATAAAAATCCATCCTTTTCAGGAAGCCCTTTTTTTATTGGATGGACATTTGTGGAACATTCAAAATCTTCCTAAGAGATTTCAGTTTTGCTTTAATTTTATTTTAGTGCTTATGCTTCTAGAAGGCCGATTGCCTCTAATCTCTACATTACACCAATTATAGTTATTTATTGGACAATTATCTGGAGGAGAAGCAAGTGGAAAATATATGGTTATAAGATTAAACAGGGTCCTGAAAAAGACAAGGACATAGGTCCTTGTTGCACCATGCCATTTTTTCTCCTTGTATGGTGCCACTCTATGGTTAGAACCTTTAAAAAAAAAGAAAGAACATGAAAGAGCTGAAGAATACATAAGAAAAAATATATCAAGCTAAAGGAAACTCTCTAAGTGTCCATCAATGCCTAAACTTGGTCAATAAGGAAGCTTTGGTAGATTATATAGTATTTCCTTTTTCTTTTGTTACCTTTTTTTTGCTTTCAGTTCTTTTTCTTTCTTTCTTCTTCTTCTTTTTTTTTTTTTCTTTTGGTTTTTTGAGACAGGGTCTCATTATGTAGTGCAGGCTGGCCTTGAACTCACTGTGTAGTCCAGGCTAGCCTCGAACTCACAGCGATCCTCCTGCCTCAGCCTTTGGAGTGCTGAGATTACAGGTGTGTGCCACCACGCCCAGCTTTGTTTTCAGTTCAACAAAGCCTAACATACTGCTCCACATAGAGCAGGCAGTCAGTACAAGTTCATTGATTGTTATAATATGATATGAATCATGGGCACATAAATTACTTGGTCACATATAGGATTGATACAATCTTCTCTTCTGTGGTAAGATAGGGTGAAGTCAGAAGAGAGATATGTTTATGTAGCCTGTGTAACCCAATTTAGAGAGCCCCAAGTAAGAAGCATGGTCTGACATGGCAAAGCTGAGTTACCTTTACTAATAACAGCAACTTAGATTTCCAAATTTTGTTATCTATTATCTCATTTGTTTTGTGATTCAATATATATTAATTCTGTTTAATGGCCAAGAAAACTAAAGCTAATAGATATTTAGTGATCTGTCCTCATTCACATCTCATAATTGGTTGAACCTTGAACCAAGGGTTGCTTTTTTCTTTTACTCATGTGTCTCATTTTTTTTAATCCATCATGCTGCTTCTCCCATTCTGTGAAGATCACACTGCAGTACCCACAATTTGTGACTCTTCCTGGAACGGCAACCTGCCTCAGCAGTATTTGAAAATACTATCAACCAAGAAAACCCCACCACTACAATCTCCCATGTCTTCTAGCATAAAAAAAATTGTATGATGAAATAAGAGGTCTTCAAGAACTGAAAGTTGCATGAAAAAGAGTTGCATGTAGCACAAACATTGAACCCTCAACATACTGAGCTCTAATTCTTCCTTCATGTGATCAGTATCAGTCTGGCTTAGCTCAGGAGGAAGTTTAGAGTAAGCTTTGGTGCCAAATGACCCCCAACAGGAAGATTGGTACCTCCTTCTCTTTTTTCCTCAGAATTTGAAGAGTATATTTAGTAGGAACTTTCTAAGGGAACAGGAAATCCAATAACTAAGAAATTATAATAGAAAGATAAGATAGCAATACAGAACAAATAGTCTTTACCAAAATATGACCTCAAAGCAATATTCAATCAGAAATATATTAAAGAACTCCCACAAATATTAAAGAGTTACACATGGAATTCTTGGTGGACCAACTCCTTTTTATCTACTCCAGATATCGCTACCACCACCATCTCGTATGTGGTACTTCTAATTTTGTTTTGTTTTTAAGTGCTGGTGTGATTTTAGCTGGTTTAGGCTTCATAGTATCAAATCTCTTCTGGAGCATAGTTAGTGTGATTCAGATCTTCCCATTAAATCCCATTGCTTTGCCCACCCCCCGCTGCACAGACCCAGTTTTCTAGATTTAGTAGATAGAGATCATTACCATCCATAAATTTTATGTGCATTAAAGGTAGTTTTCCTCTCTTGTAATCATTATTAATATTTGATGGCCTAGGTATTATTCTTTATCGATAGTTTTATAGATCATAGTTAATTTAGAAAGAAAAAATCAGAAGTGTAATGCAAAGTAGTGCAGCTCCACTTTAAATGTGACCTTGTCAAATAGATGCATTTTTACTTCAATTAAATTCAAAGTCAGTCAGTCCCACAGGTAATGTTAGCAATTATAAGAATACTTTGCAAAAGTAGTTAAAAAACACTCAGAGAACTTTTATGTGATGCTAGTTTTTAAAGCAAGAATGACTTTCTTCCAAAACTTCAATTCTTTATGAGATCATTTTGGAGTGTACTGTTACATAAAACATGAGGTCAGTAACTAAGGCTAATTAAATTTTAGTAGGAGCAAAAGTCACCAAAAGGTTTTTGCATTCATCCTACCAATTCTAAAACAGTGATACAATACACCATTAATAGCCTTAGAATTGCTAATTATTTCAACATGAATAGCGTTATCAGCGCTGTCAGTTTAATTTAATACACTCAGGAGAATTCCTGCAGAATGCATGATTTCTCTATTATTTCTTGGTTTTCAAAACCACTAAAAGCTATAAATTTTCCTTTGCTTCAGAGAGAGAGAGAGAGAGTGAGAAAGAGAATCTTGTATAGAATATTCTCAGTTTTTGAGGAATGTTGCAGTTGTTATTTTTAAAAGAAATAGTAAGTAAAAACAACATGGAAACTAAAAAATGAGTATAGCTCAGGTTTAATTCTGTGACCTATTATGAAATAAAAACTTCCTAATTCCACAAGAATTAAAATGTTCATGCCCTCTACTAATTTGTTAGCCTTAGAAAACAATCTTCTGTTTGGGGTTGAAAGTGTCTTTTTGGAAGGTAGCTAAAATGAAACTCTAGAGGAATGAAACTGAAAGAAATTAAATAAATGATTAGGCTTTATTCATTAGAAACTTTACTGAGCTTAAAAGAGTTATTCATTTCATAAGGTACTTCATTTAGAAGGCAGTAGCAACTATAGCTTTTTCATGGGGAAGGGTGAGTTAAAATTTTTTTCTCCAAAACATTAATTCAGTGATAATTAATTAGAAAGCATTCAGACCCTAAAATCAGGGATCTCAGTGCTGGTAAAAACCTTCAATATAATCTGAACTTCTAATGCATATATTTCCTCTATAACATCCCTGTAAAGTGATTGTCCAATCTTGGCTTTCGTCTCTAGTGGCAAGAAACTTACTAACTTTCAGAACATTCTAATTTTTTGAAAATTTTTCTTCACGCCAGTGTTGTCACCCCTGAATTTTCATTCATTTGCTGGTTTAGTGTCCCAAATGTGGTTACTGAACATGGTTTCAGTTGATATATAGGAAAGTATCTTTTGACATTAGTGGTAATATATATTCAATTTACATTAAAAAGAATATGCTAGTGAACCAAATTCATGATTTCACAGACTATTATTTCTTAGGATGAAAAAAAAAGATAGTCTATATAAGGCTGAGTTGAGATAATCACTGGGTAATGATTAAGTATATGTAAATATGAACATGGCTGAAGTTGGAAAGTCACCCCTGCCCCATATAATGGTGGAACTGTGCTGTCACAAGACTGGTCAGGAAGGAAGATGTAGATGAACTGTGGTGCAGAGAAGAGGTGGAATTTCTTATAATAATGGGACAGGCATAACCAAGGCCTGGACCATGGTGAAGGCAGGAGAAAAACTGAGAGAGAAGTCTGTTAGTGGGTGTCCTGGAAAGAACACTGTCCTACATGAAAAAGATTTAGATCTTAGTCTTACCTCTTCTCCAATTAGCCCTCCCTTTACTTATCTGGGCCTCAGATTTCTTCATTTGTGGAATGGGATGGTTACATTTGTGATCATCAAAATTCCTTTCAGCTTGATGACATAACAGTCATTGTGAAGGTGTGGTTTGACAAAAGAATGATAATATGAGGAGTGTGAAAAGAAAGATTCAACAATAGCCATGAGATTTAAAGAATGAATAGGTAACTAGTTTCATTTTTAGAAATAAGTGGGTCAAGGGGTAAGATAATTTTGAGTCAGTGGGCAAGGAAATGTTGGTTTGGTTTTGTAGCAGTGGAGATGCCAGTGACATCTTTTTGTGATGTGTGATGAATTCTAGGAAACTTGGGAAAAAGTGAGACTCCATTTTCTCTTCTGTGAAATAGGAATGAGGTCATA
Source organism: Erethizon dorsatum (assembly GCA_028451465.1). Taxonomy (NCBI): domain Eukaryota; kingdom Metazoa; phylum Chordata; class Mammalia; order Rodentia; family Erethizontidae; genus Erethizon; species Erethizon dorsatum. The sequence continues at coordinate 44,622,942 of CM051823.1, forward strand.
ATATATAGATTTGGGGATATATATTTTGATAGATGAAAACATGAAAGAGAGAAGACTATCAGTAAAGTAATGGGGGAAAGAAAATCAGAATTTACACTTATAGAGAAGCTAGTATATACCACACATCTTATTTACATGACCTTTTTTAAACCTCATGAAAGACTTGTGTGTGAAATTCTCTTCATTGTACATATTGGATAAATCATACTCAGCAAGATCCAAGACTACACAAGAAATAACAAATAGCTTAGGTTTGAATCTAATTACCTGACTTCCAAATCTATATGACACAGGTCCCATGAGGACAGAGACACATGAAATATAGGCAATGAGGGGAAGAGACAAGGACACTAAATAAGAATCCTCAGAGGGATGGAAGGAGAACCTCTAGAATCATTTTTCATGTGAGGTCAATGCAGCCGAAGTGGGCCAGAAGGAAGGCAGGGGGAAAGCACTCTAAATGCTGGAAAGGAGTCAAAGGCGATGAGAACTATGAAACAATTAGATTATGAAAATGGGAATTACAGTAAATATATACTGAACATTTACTACACACCAGGTAATTTTCTAAGTGATGTAAGTATATTAAGTATTTCAGTCCTAACAACAACTGCCTTATTGAATGAGCTAGACTCAGCTGGGTTCAAGACAGGAAACACTTTTATTCTCTCTTAAAACAGCTTTTCAATTTCATTTCCTCAGTTTTCCATAACTGCTCATGGATGATATGTTGGGTAATTCTCCTAATTTTTCTTGATCACTTTTGAGATTCTATATTAGAAATTATAATTCATATACTAGTATAATAACATGTAGTGGTAAAAAGGATGAAAAGGATCTTTAGGTCTTGAAAAAATATTAAGTGGATAAAAAAAGGGTGAATATGGTAGCCTAGCAATTTTTAATAAAGGAGAAACATATATATATATATATATATATATATATATATATATATACCCCCATTAAACTATATGCATTAAATATCACTTGGAATAAGGAAATAATAGAAGTATTTCCAGATAGGTAGGGAAAATTGTGGGCTGCACTAACTATAGAGGGGTGGAAACTTTTCACTGATCTTTTTATTCTCTTTTTATTCTCTTTGACTTTTAATCTATATGAATGTTTTACTATTGACCTCAGTCAACTAACGCCACAAGAGTGATACATAACCATCATCCCTAAATTCAGGACACTAAACACTGAATGTCAGGCTCATAGGCAAGTGGTTTGTCTTAGTGACTCCGTTTCAGGCTGAAGTTGTGCATGTCGACAGTGGTAGTATTCAGAGGACTGAATGTGCTGATACCCTCCTTCAAGTTTATACGTTAAAATCCTAACACCTAGTGTAATGGTATTAAGAAGTGAGGCTTTGAGGGTAATTAATTCATGAAAGTGGAGCCATAATGAGTGAGATTAGTGCTTCTTTAAAAGGAACCCCAGAGAGCTCTGTAGCCCTCTATCCACCATGAGGAGATAAAATAAGAAGGCAGCAGACTGCAGCATGGAAGAGGATCCTCACCAGAAACCAGCGTTCCTGGTACACAGATCTTTCAGGCTTCGAGCCTCTAGATGCAGTAAATAAATTTCTGTTGTTTATAAGCTAGCTAACCTCTGAGATGTTATTTTAGTAGCACAAACTGAGATGTAGTTGTACTCCATTAGCCTCATTATAGGCCCCCAGCTAGAGTGGGAGAGACTTTGTAGGGCATGTTGTCCTCACAGCGAGGTCAAGAGCTTTCAAAGGGTGACAGAAAACACTCATGGTTCTAACTAAAGGCTTTGTAGCAGAAAATGCCACCCCCCTCAGCCAGTATACTTCAGTTTGTTAGTTGCCCAGGTAATAGTTCCTGTTCCAGCTCCTGTCTCTTAGAAACATCTGGTTGCTGTGATGCCTAGCTGGTCACTATGATGCACATTGTATAAACCAATCCCCAATTGAGAAGCCATTCTGCCTCTGTACTTCCTGCTTGCTTATCTCATATAAGCCCTAGAGCACCAGAGATCAGGGCCTAATATTTTGGGAATGATTCCAATCTGTGCCCGTCGACGTAAATAAATCTGCCTCCAAATCCTGGGTGTTGTTTCGGTGTTTCTGCTTGCCACTGCAGGCTGAGCTTGGAACACTTTACCTACTCACTTCCAACCCACATGCTTAAATAAAAAAGGAAACATGCTTCTCTGGAAAGAGGGGAATGAATCATTACTGAACAAAAATCTACCCCACTATTCAAAAAGTCCACTTGAGTCTAATATCAAAATTCAATCCCTTGCCCAATTCCAAATTTCCTTTTTTTTTTTTTTTTTTCACACTGTAAATCAGGCTCAACCCATGTTTAGAAGTTCGTAGTGGGGAAAGAGATTAGGGCTAATTTCTCTCTCTCTCTCCTGCTTTCCACTCCCTCTCCTTCTTCCTCTTTCTCTCTTCCTCCCTTCCTCCCTCTCTCCCTGCCTGCCTTCCTTCACTTTACCAACATTCTAACTCTAAATGCAATTTCTCTTTCTGGCTTCTCCAGAGTTGGGTGTGAGAAACGACAATGAGAAGACTAAATTTTAATGTAGCTGGTGTCCTATGTGTGATCCAGTTGGGTGTGAGAAAGGACAATGAGAAGACTAAATTTTAATGTAGCTGGGGTCCTATGTGTGGGGTCCTATGTGTAGCTTGTTTCATGAAACACTTTGTAGGTTCTTTTGAAATTCACGACAGGAACCTCCTCCAGGATTGTTCTTTCCTGTAGATGATTCACTTTCTGAATGATGACTCCTGATGCCTGCTTCTGGTTTGCTTCTCTTGCCCTTACAGAGGCTTGCAGTCTATCAAATCTATTGGGTGAAGTGTTTTTCAAGTATACTCAATACCTGCTACTGTACACCATTCTTGGGAAATAAGTATTCTTACCTACTCTTGATGGAAATATAGCCTGCATCTATCGCAGCCCTTATCTCATTCTGTTCACAGAAGCAGCTAAAAGCCAGTTACTTATTTTCAGCTTTTCCAGGTGAAAGCCAAGTACCAGTTTTTATATTCTCTAAGGTTTTCTTGAGTCATTTCCCCAACCTGGCTTCATAGTGAGGAAGCACCATGTCCCTGCCTACGAATAGCTCTAACCAATTCTTTCCAAACACATCCTTACTTCTCTTCTCCCACCATGAATCAAGTCTTTTATTACAGATGGTGGAGATGGATGGTAAGTTAAGGGGGTAAATGGCACCCAGGAACACGAATTCAAGACACAGCTCTCTATTGTGACACAAATTTATCTCATAAGTGACACAAATGAGAATTTAGTTCAATACTATTTTTCTAAAAAAAGAGGGAAAACCAAGGCTCATACACTTTTTGTAGTTTATCCTGTTCATTATAATCATGGTAAATCTCAGCCTAGAATTTGTATTTCTTGGATCATAGAGCACTGTTCTTTTTTCCACTGAACCAAGGCAGGAAGTCTTTTCTTATGTTTAAATAATCCTTTTTGTGATTTAGTTCCTTTCTTCTTGTCCTGGCCTTAGCAAGGAGCAAGTCAGGAGAACAGCTGGTCACCATTTATAATTTGTGAGCATTATAAATAAAAAGCCTTCCAGTCCTTCCCCAAGAGTTAGAATTTCTTTCAGAATCTTGAGCCTCAGGGATTCATTTAAGTCCATTCAAACTACAAAAGTGCTTTGGTTCTGAAGATCTTCTGAAAGACCCCAGTAAAGATCTCTCTTAGCAGTCCATTCTTCAGTTACCCACTCTGTAGGGCTGTGTATGTGGTGGTGGTGAGACATGCAAAGCCAGCTGGACTTTGTACTTATTATTCCTAGGGGAAGGTATATTTTAAACCTGATACTTAGATTCCAAATTCTCATCTCTATAGGAGTTGCATTACTTAAGTAAAATAACATTCTTAACTGTGAGTATAGAGTTTTTAAGTAAGACCATATATCTTCTTTTTTTTTTCTAATTTTAGAAATTTAAGATGTATTCAGTTATTAACCTTTGAGATTGTGAATCCTCCTACTTCAGTGTCTGTCATCCTTTCTTCCCTCCACTTTGTCATAGTCTCTTTCCCTATAAGGAAGGAATCTGGTTCTTTAGTGCTTCATTTCTCATGCTTCTCAATGTTATTGCCCCTTCTATGCCTGTCTTTAAGGCATGCAAATATACATGTGCATATCCAACATTTGCCAGGTAACACAGATAAAAGACAATATCTCCTGTCTTCTGAGAAAACTTCTAACTCTCCTCAGGTATTACATGTGTCTCATTTCATATTCCTGCCTTGAAAATATAAGAGGAGCCCTGAATCATGATCTTGTATCATGCCTCAGAGCAGGTCTTCTTAGAAGTACAATTCTTTCCCTAGAGGAAATGAGAGAGCTATTTAAAACAAGCAATCAATCCATTTAGAACTCACCACAATCTGAAGAACATTTCTTACAGTGACAAATAGAAGGAAAAGAGGCAAAGAATTTTTTTAAATGGATTTAAAAGAAGATTTTGGACACAGCATTCACTGAGTCCAAACATAGAAATTCAGTTTAATTTCTCACACAAAGAAAAGATTAATCACTTGCAGAAATCTTGAAATCAGTGTGCTGGCTTCAAAGTTCAAATGAGAATCATTTTTAATTACCACTATCTACTTTTGTATTAAACTTTTCTACATGATTTGATTGTCTTGCTGTGATATGAATCATCTTAAATTCTCTTTTCTTTTTATCCCCAAACCAAGTACATAACTACCCACTGACAATTTTTGAGAGGGTTCAGAATTATCCCTTCCTTTGAGACGTCAGCACTTCACAGCTCTTTTGTATGGGTGTATACATATCATTTGACTATTGGTTTTCTTTTTCTTACTTTTTTATATCCTATAAATGAAAGTAAGAATCATCTTCTATAAATATTTTTCAAAGAACATCATTTCCACATGAAATCTACATACTACCCCATCTAGTTATTTCTTTTTTTTTTTTTTTTTTTTTTTGGTGGGTACCTGGGGGTCAACCTCAGGACCTCGCGCGCCAGCAGGCGCCCGTGCCGCTGAGCGATATCACCGGCCCCTTTTTTTGTATATGGGTTCCGGGAGTCGAACTTGGGCCCTCGCGCTTGCAAGGCAGGCGCTTAAACCGCTGAGCCATCTCACCGGCCCATAGTTATTTCTTAAGCCAAATATAAACTTAGTTTCTATTCATGTTTTGGTGTAAAATTTTTCTCATTCTCTCTCTCTCTCTCTCTCTCCCCTCTCTCTCCCTTTTCTTTCAGCTATTTGACATTTGTTTCTCTTAGTGACATCATCTCAACTGGTTTTGGGGAAACTGATTGCTGTACATAGAATTTGTTGGATGTCAATCAGGGTGCCTCGCCTTCCTCTAGCCTATGTATATATCCATGGTTCAAACTTCTAGAATTTGACATGCACAGAGTAAACAAAACACAAATCCAAACATGAAAACACCTGAAAATGGCATTCATCTAAGAGGAAACTGTCCCTCTGTCCCTGCTGCTTAGGCCCCCAATGTTGCTTTTACTCATCCTTTCTGAAACTATTCCTTTAATTCAGTTTAACTTTTTTTATGTTGCTTTGAGCTAATTAATATCCTTTCAATAAATTTTGTTTTCTGTTTAAATTAAAGATCTCTTTGTTTTTGCAACCAAACACTTCTCATTGATACAACATGAAGCTGCCCTCAAATATCCTTTTGTCCAATTGGTTTTCCTACTCCTGGTCAAGAACAGGACAGGGTCTTTAGGGGCTATAAATCTGATCTTTGGTCATCCTAAAATTTCTTCTTTTCTCTTGGTATCAAACACATTCTCTTCACCTTTTATAACCCTTTTCCAAATTCAAACTTTTTCTTGAAAACTACTTTCCACATTAATATTCCTCCAGAATTTGTACAGCACTTATATGCTATTTGCCAGATCTCAAAGCTGGCTCTCCCAACAGAGATCTCTTGACTTTTGCATCATAGTAGGCAGCCAAGTGTTGTACGAATAGAAAATTAAGCAATGGTGCATCCAAAGACATCTCATTGGTTAGACTGATAGTGAATCATTGTTATCAAATGTAAATTATTCAGAAGAAAACCATTAATAGAGTTCCCTCCTGCTCAGAGTAGGACATAAAGTGTAGCAGGGACAAGGGCAAATCTGGGCAGATGTTTAGTGCACAAAGCTTATCATTTGATCCATTCCAGCAGAACAGGGATAGAAAATAATTCTAAAATCTCAGTGACACAAAAGAAAGTCTATTCCTTACTCATGCTTCATATGTTACATGGTTAGCAGGTATTTTCTGTGTTTCATAACCTCTCAAAGACTCACATTGGTGGAGGCACCCTGTCGATAAAAATTACTTCTGCTTACATTTCATTGGGAAGCAAATAACATGGCCACATTACCTTTAAATTGGAATGGGAAATAAAATGCTTCCAAAGGCATAGAAAAAGCATACTATGTTGATAAATACTGCTAATGGTTACTGTAGAACCCTTACTCACTACCTGTATTGTTCTTTCACCATGCCAAGCATTTTTTACTTAGAACTTCCCATTTTCATGCACTTCGTTTAGGCATTATATTTGATAGAACTGAGCTATTACTTGACCTCCACCAAAACATTAATTGATAATGAAAAACTGAATTGATAGAGCCTTTGTAGTTTGCATATCATTCCCATATCAACTATCAATTCTGACACTCACAGTCACCCAGGGACACCGGAAGGACAGAGAATATTCATTCTTTTTATATAAATAACTTAACTGGAGCATAAGGAAGCAAAGTACCAGATCTTAATTCACAGTGGTAAGACTGCAACTAGAAGATAACATCTTTCCACACTAAACCCTCTATCCTATGTGTGTGTGTGTGTTCTGCACTAACATGGTAATAAGGCACATTGCCCTTATCAATTTTATTACCTTATGAAAGAGATCCCCAAGAAGATAGAAATTCCTTCCAGAACCTAAGAAATGAAGCCATAATGGTAATCAGGAAAGCCCCTCTAGCATACTATGACAAGTGAAGGGAGGCCTTGTCTCCATCCTTTTATACTCCACAGAGGTGGATGCCTACTTTTCTACCAACTTCTATGAATAGCTTGAGGCAGGAGAGAAGGGGTATGTGAATGTGTTTCATTGTCAATGGGAAAAGATGGGAGAAGACTACATAGATAAGAACTTGCTTAAGTAAAGCAAAGAATCGCACGTTCCTAGAAAAATGAGTAATTACACAAACTCCTATGCTTGGCAAGTGTCTCTACCTTTATATCAAAAACGTAGCAAAATATGCTTTTTTAGCACCTACTTTCCAAGTTAGAAAATTGACCTGACAGAAGTCAGTTTAATTGCTGAGTCATTGGGAACTAGTTTATTGCAAATATTATGGTAATTCTACATCTTGGAATTTCCTGTTTCAGACAGGTGTCAGTATATCTCATTTTTTGGATTTGAACATATAGTCAGTGTCACCAGGGGAAAGGAGAGCAGTGTAGTGAAGCAGGACTTGGCTGCCTCATGCCATTCACTTCTCTTGTCAACTTCTCAAAGGCATGAATTGTATTACAGGAACACACTGTGGATAGTACAGAAACTTCAAGGTGACAGGAGGAGAATGGTTGAAGTATAATTCAAAACTCCAGTAAAAAACCTGTAAGAGATGAAAAAATGAAATCATCTAGCAACATTTACCATTGAATATCAATTGCTGCCAATCACTAATAAGCTTTTTCAATTACTAAGGCTCATGTTCAACATTTCCTGAGGAAGGGTCATCCATCTTGTGGGCATGAAGCACACCTGCAGGCAGGCTTCTTCTGGCATTTGCCTACAGGAAGGTCATTAAAAGGCAGTACAAATTAGGATAGCTCCCTCAGCAGCAGAAATTAAACTTCAGGAAGATGGACAGCATAGGTATATTTTAGCGCTGCAGAAACCATTAACCTACTCATTATTTACAGGACTGAGCAGTAGGAGGAAAAACTGAGATTTTCTTCTTCTTGATCCCTCCCCTGTGCCATTCCCTTCCGTCTCCTCCATCCATTGGCTGTTTTTGGGATGTGTCAGGATCCCTACTCACACTGCAAATATCATGTGGAATGGTGGCATTCACATCTTGGTGCCAGTCTGTAAAGTCTCAAGGCTGGCAGCTATATGAGGGCCCAAGCAGTCTTTTCTGCTTGGGATCTCTCTGCGGGATCTTGTCTAAGAGAACTTGGAGCTGTTCCTGATACCTCCTGGCCTGGTTCCATGTGGTGACAGGTGCTAGTGATGCCTGTCATACACACAATACCCCTGCAGATACCTTGTGAATGCCCATCCATCTCCTTGTTCTCCTTCTCTCCCTGGCTCTCTGGAAGAGAAGGAAGCCTGCCCTCTCTGCAGGAGAGAGCAAACACCAAGTTGGCTCATCCATCATTGGTTTTGTCAAGGGTAAGCTGTAGATGAATGTGCAGAGACTGACATAGCACTGGTCAAAGCAGTATGTGATGCCTTGTATTCTGATAGCTAAGGATTTCTGATAGGAAAGGAAATATCTACATCATTTAAAAATGTTAAAATTTAATATCTTAGTTACTTTTCTCTCATTGCTGAGACAAAATACCTGACAACCAAAGTTAAAGGGGAAACGTCTTATATAGCTCACAGCTTGTAGTGGTTTCAGTCCATAATGGGTTGGCTCCAAGGTAGGGTGGATGGCACACAGGCATTACAGAGTAGAAACAGTTCATGGCAGGCAGAAGGTAGCAAATCAAGCAAGCAAGAGACAACCACAGCTCTTTTCATCCCTTATATTTTATACAGGCTACTTAGGGTGGGTAGCACTCACACCCTTAATCCTAGTGCCTTTGATCCTAGCATTGCCATGAATCAGTTCCAGCATCACACACTGTAGATTCAGCCACCTCTGAGAAAGCCCCACCTATGAGGCTCTGTGGCAGGGGGGCATCTAGACACAAGCCATAACATTCAAGAAATAGCATCTTATTTTAAAAAAATATTTGTTAAGCTGATGACTACTAGCTGAAATAACTTACATTTGGACCCTGATATACAAAAAAGAGAATCTTTTGGACTTAATTTCATTTTCTATTAATGATGTTTTATTCTAGAAAAGTAACAGTGAAGACAAAAGGAGAAACTTGAGCAACAACTCTTGAAACTCTTATATCAAGTGTCAATGTATATTTACTTGAGAGAGAGAAAAAAATTCAAATTATTCAATTTTATTAGAGAACAAAATGATATCATTATAGTTTTAAAATAACCTTTAGGTTATTAGGGAACAATATGAAAATATAATCTGGGCAAGTGTTGAGTTTGTCACAAGAAGACACCTATGAAGAAATTCTAAGGAAACAACTGATTTAGGATTTGATGTGGCTTCTGCCAAAGTGAGGAGATGCCAGGATTGCCCCAGCCTCTGAGGAAGCCTCTTTAATTTAAATGTGCATGCTGAGTTGCAGCTGTGCCAATGAATGCATATTTATTGGACCTGGATAGGAGGCAAATGCGTAACTAATTAAACTATCCTGGTGTCAGCTACTCTGGCCAACATCCCTTTGGAAAAAAAAATACGTTTATAATGTATTTTGGAAGCAAAATTTACCAGTCAAATTGGTTTGCAAATAGTATCTGTGAAAGAATACTAAGGTAATTTTGTTCTGGTTAGACAAAGTAGGGTTTAAGAGGTGCCCTTAATTTAGAGGTGATTTTATGAAAGTTTACTATATGAAGAACTCTGATCAGCTATCTTTGCTCTCCAGTTGGAACTGTTTCCTTCTCACTATATGAGATTAAGAGGACACATTATCTAGTGAAGGTATAGAAGGGTATATTAGCTGATTATTATTCCACCTGTTCCTTTTACAGCTGAGGCAGTGGACCACAGAAAAGTCCCCAGAATAGGAACTAAGCAGCTTCTCTGTTTCCCGAGGGAGAGTCCTTCCCTTGCACTACCATTAATTAGCCAATGAAGAACTTTATGAAGCTAATCTTAAATATATATATGGAATTTTTAACAAAGAAAGTTCTTGAAATTTGTTTCTCTGTGAAACCCACACACACTGTAAGTGGCCCTTGTAAAAAAAAAAAAAAGAAGTAAATAGATGTTACTGGATAGCATCAGAATGCTGAATTCTCTTATCTCCTACACTTTCTAACATGTTTAATTGTTCAGCCTAGCATTTATTCCATTTTTATTATGCACATTTTGTATTTTCATTATAAATTGACTAAGTATCATTGATACTCCTAGCTTAGTAGAAAATAGGGGAAGGGGAGTGGTTATGGCTCAAAAACCCCTTAAAATTTTGTACCCAGATTCTGCCAATCAAGAAATAAATCAGGAGTGATTTAATGGAATGCTGAAAGAGCACCTTTATCACTGATAAAATTCAAAGAATATATTTCAGAGTGTATTGAAATGGGCTAACAGAACTAACTCCAACAATCCAAAGGGCTTACTTGTTAGTCAAAGGCAACAGTGACTTCTGCCTGGTAGATCTGTGACAGTAGGACCAAGGAAGGGCAGCCCCCGCCCCAACACACACAATGTACATGTGGAGAAACAGGGCCACATCAAATTTTCTAATCTATTAAGTAACTCTATCTGCCCCTCTGGCCTTCTCCCCTGCTAGCAACATAAAAAGGCTCTGCAGGCTGAGGGTACTATCTGGCTCTGGGTGAGGGTGGGAAAAGGGGAAGGGCAAAGCATTGGAGAAATAATAGAAAGTAGAAGAAGGAAGAACTAACGTGGAGTTGCTGATATTCAAATAAAGGTTTTGGAGCCTCGACAAATAAACTGCAAACTAGATAAGAAGAGAGTACGTGAAAAGATTTTCTTCTTTTCTTGCAAGAGCCAAGCCTAGACCATTCAACTCTCCACAAACATTTATTTGATGCCAGCATTTTAGAGAAGGTTCTAGGCACTGGGAATACAGCAGTGAATAATATCTCTGGATAAAGTTCTACCTTTGCTGAGTTGGGGCAGAGTTGAGATTCACAAGATTACCATGGCATCTGTTTTGGTGAGGTAAATCAAAGCAGAGTGGAGTACGGGACCCTGGTTGTAAATTCTGGTTGTAATCTACCCTGTTTGTAGTATTTTATTTTTGGAGCCCTATTAAATTAATATAGTCTTCTGCATTTCGCCCTCACTGCTTATCTCCTAAATGTGGGCATTTCTCAAAATTCTGTCCCTACCCCAGTATTAATGCTTAGCTTTACTAGTCTCATATATCTTCACATATCTGATTATTATCTCCATTAAAATGATCCTCAACCATATAAAATGGCCATTTCTATGGGTTAAAAAGTTATTGACTATTGGAAATTTCATGTGGTTCAACTTAATATGCTTATATGCTTCTACTTTAAATGGTCTCTGAAACTCCAAACTTCCTTTTAACACATACCCATAAAATTATTATACCCAAGGAACCTCTCAAATGACACATCCAGAATAGAACTTACCAGATTCAAAGGAAAACCCTAGACCTCTAGACCTGCATTAGCTTCATCCTTGGTCGATCTCTCCCTCTCTCTCTCTCTGTCTCTCTCTGTCTCTCTCTGTCCTACCTGTTGTGTGATGTAGCCAGCCTTCTGCACCTACTTCCATAGTACATGTGGTTTTGGGGAAAGTATTAGAGATCTTTCTAACATTTTGCAATTTAAAGTGCAGTTCCTCAACTCAATTATTATTACCTTAAAGCTTGTTAGAAATGAGACTCTCAGTCCCCACCTGGACTTCTTAGAATAATCAGAATCTTGTTTTTAAAAATACTCCTAGGTGATTCTCATACAAATTAAAGTTTGAGAAATACTGCCTTAGAATATGACAGTGGCCATGGAATTCTTCTAACTTTACAGAAAGATTATATCAATTGATTTTCAAATGGGCAGCAAGACAGTAAAAGAAGACCCAACTCACCACAATCTTCATAGGATTGAGTACCATCCTTGATTTTAAAATGCTGCATTTTAATGGGTGAAGAATCATATTTTTATAATGTTGATATTTATTTCTTTGATTACTGGTGGATTCTTTATGAATATTTTTCCATGACTTCTCTGTTTATAGCTTTGGTTGTTGCTTTTTCTGATCTAATTATTTGAGCACGTTTTTAAATTTCATCATTATTCTTTTCTTTGTTGTTGCAATGTGGATGACTCCTAGGACATTTCATTAACTGAATCTGAAGTGAAGGATTCTCAGTATTCCTGACAGCCATGCTTTTACACTATGTAGGCTTTGAAGAATAAATTGCTTTCTTCCAAAATGATTATAGCCAGCTACACAAGTCACAAGTCTTTGCTTAATTTATGAGCACAATTTGAAAAATATTAATGGGTAATACTGATTTTTCAGGGAGTGTTGTATTGCCTGTTATGCAGTAGGAACTTAGGGGTTGGTTCTGGACTGAGTTGCAGAGCACCCCAAAAAATTATATATATGTAGAATGGCCCCACCCAGCAGCTTCCTTTCCAACCCGTACAGTAACAAGTACAGAGCATTGGGGGAGCCAAGATGAATTCAAATCAATGATCACTAGGAAATTATGCCCCTTTTTATCATTCAGAATCATTAGCCTGCTGGTTGTGGCAATCTGGGCAACCTGGGAGGTGGCTTGACAAGGTTACTTAGGTCAGAGCAGGATAACAAGCAGCAGAAGAAAGAGCTATATGCTATTTCATAAAATAAATAAACAGCCCTGATCATTCTCCTAGAGTTGGCAGCTTCACTTTGCAGTTGAGTAAGCTGTACTGTCTTCCTTCTTTCTTTTTGTTTATGAGGATTTCTAAGTCCTCACTAGTTGATGGTGTAATTTGCTTAGCCAGACAAGCAGGTACTGTACACAGTAAGTTCTTCTAAATAAGGAGAGTGATTAATCAAGGAAAATCAAACTGTGAGCCCTAGTACCACTCCTTCCTGGCTGGTCCCAGACTCCCAGCTTGTTTATTTAGTGTCACCCATAGTCTGTCATGGCTGACCTAAAACTATCAGGAACAGCCACCACCATGGCAGCCAAGCATAAACAAAAACCTGAACTGAAGGTGCAGAGGGACTGCCAGTCCACAGATAAGATCTATTGCTGTAATAGCCCTTGATTATGAAGACCAAAGGAGAAAAAAATACCAAATATACAGACACTTTTCTGTTTATTTATATATGAAGAGGGAGGGGGAAGCAAATCATTTACAAAGAGGAGGAGGGAAAAGGAATAAGGTTTCATTTCATGTCAGTGTTTCTCAGTTTATAAAAAAAGATTCTGTGATAGCAGGGGATTGCTTCTGGTTTCCTTTGTTTGTGTATCAACATTTGCAATGCTTAAAAAATTGCATGCTGGGGCCAGAAATAGCATAAAAATGAGGAATCAAGGTGGGAAAACCTACAAGACAGTTATCCGGGGAAAGAATGTTTTTCTCTTCTATGCAACTATTACAACTGAGCTATAGGCTAAGGTGAAAACTGAGTAGGCTGACTGATGATGTTTCATTTAAGATAACCTGTTACAAGACTACACTTTTCAGATGAGCAGGCTCGTTTAATGAGACAATTACGTGATGTGTGTTAGTGTTCAAGGAGAGTCTTCGCTGTGTCCTCACTTCCCTGTTGGCCATGCTGTTCTTCCTCAGGTAGAACTCTCCCACATTTTCAATCAGATTATTTGATTGTATAAAGTCTGGGAGTTACTTGGAAAGAAAGTTAGCTGCAGAAGCTTCCTGTCAGAATGTGACAGATACAGGCATCAGCCTCAGAGCCAATCTGGTCATTGCCTCAACATGGAACATGGAAAGATTACTTTCATCCTAAAAGAGGCTCACAAGTTCTAGAGAGCAATGGAAATGGATCTCTTCACTGTTTGTAGGTGCTGTGCTGCTGTCACTCATTTTCAAGGAGCCAAATTTATCCATTTAATGGAGAAGTGTGCTTGTCCTACTAGCTTTCCAATTTATAAAATGTGTAAGAGAAGGGCAAGATGCTTCCAACAGTATACCTGCATTGAGAAATAGTGCTTTATTGTTCTCTGTTGGTCAATTACTAGGACAAATGGCTTCAAGAAGTTCTCCCCAATCTATATTGTGGTTGCCCATACAGTATTGCATTTCTCTCGAAGTATAAAGAAGAGTAAAACATGTTATCACATTCCAATGCTTTATCACTTTCCAATGCTCAAAAGGGAAATTGCTGGCAAGGTAGTTAACACTAAATGCATCCATTTTGGTATACTGACACTGCCTGGGATGGCAGATAAATATCAACAAAGCGCATTTGTACTCTGAGAAATTGGGAATTCATTCTCAGAGGCATTAGTGAAAACAGAAAGTTCTGGCTAGGGAAGACACAGAATGAGGGCTGGTGTTATGAAGACACTGCATTGAAAAGGTGAAATGTTCTACTAGCCACTGCAAAAACCCTGTGTTCACTTCCATCACTTGCACAAAGTTCATGTCCTTTTCCCCCTTGAATGTTTTGTGATAAAGAAATACATTTGTGAAAGACCGGCATTAGCACTAACACAAAGTGCACAAATAGTTATGTAAAAGTCATGGCTACTGGGGCTAAGCTCAATGGTCAGCATTAAACTAACATCAAAAATTAGATGCATACTTCAGTTTATTTTCTGCAAGCTCTTCTGAAGTCATATATCTACATTAGAACTCATGTAATAATTTAGTATCCATTGTCTTGAAGATGCTTCTAATTACAATACTCTCTTTGCTGTCTGTTTGAAGCTTAACATAAAAGCATTCTTTTGCTCTGGATTTCTCTCATTTTTTTTCCATGTGGTGCTGACTTTGCCCTGGAGGTGTTGTTTGTGCCTGGTAGATATTTGTGATGAGATGCTTCTATATAAACAGATTATTAGTTGTATTCAGCCCATTTTTAGGATGACACATGGTAGACAGAATCAAATAATTTATTATATGCATGGTTTATGTTTTATATAATTTTCAGCATCTGTAAATTTTTTCTCTTATAATTTTAAGGTGATATATGATTCAAATACTATAAAATTCACCCTTAAAATACACAGTTCAATGGTTTGAAGATAGTAACAAAGTGTCATAACCGTCAATACCATGTAATTTCAGAACATGTTTATCATCCCCCAAAACTCTGTATTCATTAGCAGTCAATCCCGGTTTTCCCTTCTTCCCAGCCTTTGGCAAGCACTAATCTTCCTGTCTCCATGAGTTGGCTTGTCTGGGACAAGTCATGTATATGGAATCATCTTGTTGGTGCCCTTTGTATCTGGCTTATTTTATTTAGGATGATATTTTCAAGGTTCATGCATGCTGTAGCATGTATCAGTGTTTCGTTCTTTTTAGAATTCAATAATATTGCGTTGTATGGACACACCACATATTGTTCATTTATTTATCAGATGATGGATATTAGGGTTGTTTCCAGTTTTTGGCTATTGTGAATAACACTGCTAAGAACATTACTACACAAAATTTTGTATGAAAATTTGCTTCAGTTTTCTTGGGTGTGTACCTAAAAATGTAATTGTATAGCAAATCTGTGTTTAACGTCTTAAGGAATTTTGAGACTACATTCTAAAACAACTAAAGTAGATTTCTATAATTTGAAAATTTATAATTCACATTAAACAACTTTCCATTTCTGTCAATCCATCCGTGCTTTCTTGTAATTTTGACTCTTCTACATTAAATATTCTTTGACAAAAGCTCCATTTTTATATGGGATGATTAATTTTAATTTATATAACCATTCTTATGTTCATGAAACTTTTTCTAATTCAGCATTTTACCATACTATTACAGATATATATAACATCTATATATCCCATATATATAGGAAATATCTCAACAATTTATTAGTCATGGTTCTTTTTACTGTCTCTTGTAAGTTTTGTTTAAATGACACCTTGTTTCCTGAAATGAAATGTCAGTTTTGGAAAAGATTACCAGAGCCCATATCCTTGCTGTAAAATTCTCTGTTTTATCTAAACATATTGATAAAAATCAAATACATTTTAATTTACAGTGGGGACAGAAGCCTTTAAAATAAGATAGGACATATAACTAAAAGTAAGCAATTATTAATCTTGACAGTAGAATAGTAAATTAATCACTGCTAACTGCCCTCTAGTCATGAAACAAATGATTAACTAATTATTTAAAGTGTTATATTATATTATTGTAACTAGTAAGAATTTGGAGGCCAAATACCTTTTAAAATATCTGATAATGTTCAGACATTTTTCAGACAAGATTGGGCATATTCAGGGTGGTATGGCTGTAGACTCAAACATTTTCCAGAAATAAGCACAAATACTGTACTGTACTAGCAATAAATCCTACTGTTTATGTTTATAGTAAAGGAGAAATAATTCTTTACTTGTATTTTCTGATTGTGTAATCATATGTTTTTAATAACTTAAGAGTGGGCTGGGGATCAGAGAATAATAAACTAGATTTTTTACTAAATTTAGGAAATCAGCTTTCTGTTAGCTCTATACTTAGAATCCATTTGCCTAGCTCCTCAAATTTACAGTTACTTTAGATGGACTAAAAGAAAGATTAAAAGAAAGCTCTTTATACTGCTTAATGATGAAAATGAGACTAAAATCTCACAAGAAATTGAATGAAGAAAAAAATCCTCTGGGAGAGACAACCAGGTACATTTTAGAAAATATTAAATTTCAAAAACATCAATATCTAGACATTTCAAAAGGTAAATAATATTAGACAGGAAGCCAACAAGCGCCATTATGGTCAATGGTCAGATTAGAGACATCTCCTCCAGCGAGGACCTTGTGGCACCGGGGAAACCAACACAGATTCTGTTAAGATATTTGAAATTGTTATTAATTTATGAGAGTGTCTCATATGAAAGATCTACTAGTGTGTTTGGGACCACATATCGCACTCAGGTAGAAAGTTATTTTCAGGTCTAAAAGTCTGGATTGTTATGTGGAAGACTGAAATGCTTTTGTGGAATAGCAGATCAATTTGTATGCAGCAGATTAATAGAGTAAACCTGCATAGTAAACTTAGGACAGATAAAAATGCCTTGCTGGGAAAAGCTTGAAAATTTTCAGTAATTAATACTTGATTTCAATTTTAAAAGAACATTCATTGCTCTGCTTGTGTGCTATTGAGATTTATAATAATAATGTCATTATTTTTATTTCAGAGATGTAGTCTCTGGATATCTGCATTGGAAAATTGTTTTTGCTGTGGATCACAGCAGCAAGTAACAGGAAACAACACTAGTAAGCTTAACTAGGCAAAAAGAATTCATTATAAGGATACAAAGACATATAATGGAATCCAGTAATGGGAAAGAATTAGGCTTTAGAAAGACTTTGAAGCAATGAACTAGAAAGTTATTTTTCTTTCTTCCTAAAGACTGGTTTCTTCTGCATGACAATTAGAAATTTTCTTCCTATATTTCTAAGCCCCTGTCTCAGAAGACCCCTAAAGGTGTACTTATTAGTTCAACATCCAATTTCCAAAAAAAGGGACTCTGACTGAGATTGAAGCAGGTGGACATCCCTGATCTAATCAACCATGGCCAAGGGGAGTGGCTATAAGTAAAATAGCTTTGATATGCCCTCATCATTGATGGGGTGGTAGTGGGTGCAGTGTGCCTGGCAATATAACATAGTATGTTGTATGTAACGTGGACAGAAATTCACCAAAGTATATGTTAACTTGAACTAATTTCAAGTAAATCATAGAGAATGAAAACACAAGCAAAAAACTAGTCCCAAATAACCAGAAGCCAACAAACTTCATTATGTTCAGTGCTCAGGTTAGAGACATCTCCAGTAGAGACCTTGTGGCACCAGGGAAACCAATACAGACTCTGTTTAGATGTTTGAAATTGCAATTCATTTAAGAGGCTCCTATAATAGATCTACTATAAGTAGTTATATTGTACTATTGTCCCAGAAAGCCCTGTATGTGGTTATTATAAAAAGAAAGCGAATATCGACTTATGTGTATTTTTTTCTTCAAAGAACAAATCAAAGGATGCATTCTTAAGGGAGAACATGGTAGATATTGTTTACCAATCTTTTGAATACATACTTCAACCAGGGGGGAAAATCAATTGCTTTTTTAGTTGTGTTTATTAAAAGTCTTGTGAGGTCTTCAACAAAGAGCTGTCGGTTCAAGAAATTTCAGAGCCAACTAACTATTTATTCAAGGGCAATGTATAAAAGTGCAATTGAAAACAGCAATTGAAAGTCTTGTTGGAATGACTGCTAAAATACTTAAAGTGCATGATTTTGTCTTTTCTCCACATCTTTGAGGAATAAAACTCATATAGGCTTTGTTCTTAACATATACACTTTAGAGGTATTCAGTATTCTATTAATTCTCAAATAAAAAAGCAATAACTGTTAACTGTTTTCTAGGAAAATTCTGTCTTAAAATTGTTATGTTGATTAAAAACAAAGAGAAATCTAGTTTTTTTCCCTTTGTCTGTTTTGTCCTTATTGTTTTATACATAGCTAAATTCCATTTTTTTTTTTTTGTGGGTACCGGGGGGTCGACCTCAGGACCTCGCGTGCCAGCAGGCGCCCGTGCCACTGAGCGATATCACCGGCCCCTTTTTTGTATGTGGGTTCCGGGAGTCGAACTCGGGCCGTCGCGCTTGCAAGGCAGGCGCTTAAACTGCTGAGCCATCTCACCGGCCCTAAATTCCATTTTAAACATACAATTATTTGCGAAAGTAAAACCAAACACAAACACATATGACTTTACAACAAAGGTGTAGTAAGAAGTTCTTACTGATAGTTGAAAAAGAGTATTTAGTATTTACTACAGAAGCTAGAGGTTGCAAAAAAGGGAGTGAAGAATCATGTTAATTTGGTGAGCAGGAAATTAGGAAATGTCTTCATGGAGGGAGGTACATTTAAAATCATAAGGTGGAAGAAATTACAGAGTAAAGAAATATGATCAAAGTCATTGAGTGGGAAAGGGTTAGTGTAAACAATTTAAGCCCATAATATGTGGCAAAGATACACTACTAGGACCTATACAAATTGTTAAATTGATAGTAGCAGTATTTGCCTGGACATTGGATTATCAAAAATAGAATACAGGGGAGGAAAAAAGATGGCGGATGAGTAAGAATCACGCAGAGAAACTCTCTAAAAGTTGCCATTGGACTACGGGAATATAGTGACCGGGAGAGCACAGGAGGGGGGCAGATGCCCCCCCGGGACCCAGACAAGTTCTGAAGCGCAGCTTGGGACCTCCGGCACCAGTGAAGGGTACTTTTCAACAAAGAAGGAGCAGACCCAGCGCGCGCACCTTCTACCATCCCAGGAATCACGGCACGACAGAAGCTCAAAGCTGCGGACACACGGTGACAGCTGGCGCCCAGGGAGCCCCCATGGAGGATCACAAGACAGCGGCGGGGCAGGGGAGCTGCGGAGAACTGCCCTGGCCGGCGGTGAGTGAGTGTCTCTCAGCCACAGCTGTCCCGCGCCAGAGAGCGACTGGCCGGGCGCCATTGTGGGGGGTGAGGTGAAAATCAGAGCGGCTTGAAAACAGCTCTGGGAACTTGTGCTCCGGACAGGGCAGCGCGGTGCCTCTCAGCCCCACGAAAGTGCGCTGAGGGCGGTGGGTGAACGAGACTGGTCTCTCAGCCACACCTGTCCTGCACCAGAGAGCGACTGGCCCGGTGCCATTGTGGGGGGTGCGGCGAAAATCAGAGCGGCGCGAAAGCAGTGCGCTGACAGCGGCAGGGGAAGGAGACCGCTCTCTGCCTGAAAGACCACGCTCTGCTCACCGCCCGCCAGAGGGCCGCTCTTGGCTCGCTGGGACGGACCTGCACGGAACAGGACTCTGTCATCACACGGTGGCTGCCTACAGCAGAGTCAACACCTGGAACTGATTCTCTTTATTTTTTTATGGTTTTTTTTTTTCTCTCTCATTAGTTTTTTGTTCTGGTGAAGGGGTTTTTATTTTTGTTTTTATTTTTATTTTTATTTTATTTTATTTTATTTTATTATTTTTTTCTTTTGTGGGGTTTTATTTCTGTTTTATCTGTTTGCTTTGTTGTTTTTGTCTTCATTTTTGTTTCTGTTTGTCTATTTGCTCTTTCCTTCATTATTCTCCCTGGCTTTTATATGAATGTAAACAGCGCCTCTAACCTCTTTGTGATTGTGGTTGTGATCTGTTCTTCCTTTTATCCTTTCCTTCTCTTTTTCCCACCAGTCCTCTGCACCAGTGTCCCAATGTTAGTGGGATCCCTCTTGGTCCTCTAACCTTATATCTAATTCCTTCCTCTTCTCACAATACTCTATTTCCTCCTTAACTCATTTTAAATTTAAACTCCTGAGGGGAAAAATTGACATACTAAGGACTTGTATACTGCATATAATTTTTCTGGTGTGTTTTAGATTTTGTTATATAACCACAACTCTATACGGCTAAAAGTGGTAAATAACTGCTTAGCTCAGTCTGTCATTTTCTAGGCTGTGTTTGATGCTTCAGTTACCATTATAGCCAAATGTAAAATAATTGTTCTCAACAGCTTTCCTTCCTGATATTTCATGATTGATATTGACTAAGGGACACAGAAAATACAGTGGCACAGTACCAAAGAATCAAGGACTGGGCCAAACAGGTAGCAACTTCTCACATCCAATGAATTGAAGAGGTAGGATCTGGCAGAAAGCTCAAAACCTAAAAGCAAGCTCCACTTGGAAGATACTGCAGAGAAGTAGTCATCTTCTAAGGATCTTGAACACTAGCAATAAAGTAACCTATCATAGGTAATTTACAATCATCACCCCAGGAATTAAAGAAAGAAAAAATGAGATGACACTTAAACAAGATGCAACCCCACACATCCAATTCACCAAAGGCAAACCTAGGGGGCAACGAGGTGGGACAATCCGAAAGCCACCCAACCTGGCATATCTGAAGGGGTAACAACAAAACAATTGAATGAGGCTCTGGAAAAAATTAAAACAGAAATAATTTCACAGATAACTGCAGAGATAATGTCCACAATGAAGACCATGCTTAAGGACACTATACCTGATACAGACAAAAAAAAGATGAGCTTAAGAAAACTATAGAAGCCATGAATGCTCAGCATAGGAAAGAAATGGAATCCATAAAGCAGATTCAAGCAGATATCCAAGAGAACAAAAATTCCATTGAAAGTATTTGTAGCAGATTAAGACAATGTGAGGACAGGATATCAGATATAGAAGACAGGCTTGCAATTAGTGATCATGAAAAGAAAGAATTCTTAAAAAGAGCAAGGGACCATGAAAAATCAATTCAGCAGCTGCTAGATGACTCAAAGATAAACAACTTAAGAATAATTGGAATAAATGAAAAAGCAGGAGATAGCATAAATGACATTAAAACCTTGTTCAAAGACATTATTAGGGAGAACTTTCCTGGAAGAGAAAAAGAATTTGACCCCCCAATAAGTGAAGCTTTTAGAACACCAACTAGACATGATCAAAAAAAAACTTCAGCCAGACATATCATAGTCAAGATCCCAGAAATTCAACAGAAGGGCAGAATCTTAAAAGCTGTTAGGGAGAAGAGACAAATCACCTATGAAGGAAAACCCATCAGAATCACAGCTGACTTTTCAGCACAAACCCTCAATTCAAGAAGAGCTTGGAATGACGTATTTCAAGCTCTAAAGGAAAATAATTTTCAACCCAGATTGATGTACCCCGCAAAACTATCTTTCAAAATTGATGGAGAAATAAAATACTTTCATGACAAAGAACATCTAAGAAAATTTATGACCACCAAACCAGCACTCCAAAATGTTCTGAAAGACATTCTAGAAAGAGATAGGAACCCCAACAGTAGGAATCCACCAGGCAGGGCAGATAATTAAATAGCAGGAAAGGGGAAAAACAAAGAGTGGGAACCAACAACAGGAAAATATCATGACAAGTATAAGTCAATACATATCAGTTTTAACCATCAATGTTAACGGTCTCAATTCACCAATCAAAAGGCACAGACTGGCAAAATGGATCAAGAAGCAAGATCCAACAATATGCTGTATACAAGAAACACATTTAATTCAGAAAGAAATTCATAGACTGAAAGTCAAAGGATGGAAAACAATACTCCATGCAACAGGAACCCAGAAAAAAGCAGGGGTAGCTATTCTTTTTGCAGACAAAGTGAATTTCAAGCCAAGAAGGATTCAGAGAGATAAAGACGGTCATTACATCCTTGTAAGGGGAACAATCCAAGAGGAAGAGATAACGATCATAAATATATATGCGTCAAATACCAATGCACCCAACTATATAAAACAAGTACTAAAGGACATGAAAAATCAAATAAGCACTAATAAAATTATATTGGGAGATCTCAATACTCCACTGTCACAAAAAGACAGATCAACTAGACAGAAAATCAATAATGAAATAATAGAACTGAACCAAAATTTGGAACAAATGGACTTAGTAGATATCTACAGAGTGTTGCACCCCACAACATCAGAATACACATTCTTCTCAGCTGCACACAAGATGTTCTCCAAAATAGACCACATACTAGCTCATAAAACCTGCTTAAGTAAATGCAAAGGAATTGAAATTATCCCATGCATATTATCAGACCATAGTACAATGAAATTGGAAATCAATGGCAAAAGAAATCACAAAAACTCCCTAAACACATGGAAATTAAACAGCACCCTCCTGAACAACCAATGGGTCACAGATGAAATTAAAGAAGAAATTAGACCATTTCTACAACTGAATGATAATGACAGTACAACATACCAGAACTTATGGGATACAATGAAAGCAGTCCTAAGAGGGAAATTTATAGCATTAAATACTTGTATTAGGAAAATAGAGCAAGCGCAAATAAACAACTTAATGGTGAACCTCGAACTTCTAGAAAAAGAAGAGCAGGTTAAGCCAAAAGCTCGTACAAGGGTGGAAATTACAAAGATCAGAGCAGAAGTTAATGTATTGGAGACTAAAAAAACAATACAAAGAATCAATGAAGCAAAAAGTTGGTTCTTTGAAAGAATAAATACGATTGACAAACCCTTATCCAACCTTATTAAAAAAAGAAAAGAAAAGACTCAAATCCATGCAATTGAAAATGAAAAGGGTGATATCACGATGGACCCTGCAGAAATCCAGAAGATCACCTATACCTATTTTAAAAATCTATATTCTACTAAGATGGAAAATGCAGAAGAAATGGACAGATTCCTAGATTCGTATGAATTACCAAAGCTGAATCAAGAAGATTTAAAAATCCTAAATAAACCAATATCAACCAATGAAATTGAAGATGTAATTAAAAACCTCCCAACAAAGAAAAGCCCAGGCCCTGATGGATTCACTGCCGAATTCTACAAGAAATTTAGAGAAGACCTAACGCCACTACTTCTCAAACTTTTTAATGAAATTGAAAGGGAAGCAATACTCCCAAATTCATTCCTGGAAGCAAGCATTACCCTGATACCAAAACCAGAGAAGGACCCAACTAAGAAAGAGAACTACAGGCCAATCTCCCTAATGAACATAGATGCAAAAATCCTTAATAAGATACTGGCAAACAGAATCCAACAAATCATCAAGAAGATTATACACCATGACCAAGTTGGATTCATCCCTAGGATTGCTCTTTCACCATGCACTAAACTAAATTCAAAATGGATCAGAGATCTAAATATTAAAACAGAAACGTTAAATCTGCTGGAAGGTAGGATAGGTAAAACCCTTGGAGACATTGGTGTAGGCAAAGACTTTATGAATAAAAACTCAACCGCACGGGAACTATCCCAAAGAATCAATAACTGCGATCTCATCTTATTAAAAAGCTTTTGCACAGCAAGAGAAACCACCAACAGAGTGAAGAGACAACCCACAATGTGGGAAAAAATGTTTGCCAGCTGTTCCTCAGACAAAGGATTACTATTGAGAACATATAAAGAACTCAAAAAAATCAGACCTCCCAAATTTAAAGACCCACTCCAAAAATGGGCATCTGAGATGAATACACATTTCTCAGATGAAGAAATACTAATGGCAAATAAATATACAAAAAAATGTGCAACATCACTAGTCATTCGAGAGATGCAAATTAAAACAACACTGAGATACCATCTCACTCCAGAAAGAATGGCTACTATAAAGAAATCAACTAATAACAAATGCTGGAGGGGCTGTGGGGAAAAAGGAACCCTTCTTCACTGTTGGTGGGAGTGTCGACTGGTACAGCCACTGTGGAAGTCAGTGTGGAGATTCCTCAAAAAACTAGGGTTGGAGGTCCCATTTGACCCAGCTATTCCCCTTCTGGGCATCTTCCCAGAAGAATTAAAAACATCGTACTACAGCGATATATGTGCACCCATGTTTATAGCAGCACAATTTGTAATAGCCAGATCTTGGAAACAACCCAAATGCCCATCAACTGAGGAATGGATAAGAAAGATGTGGTATTTTTATACAATGGAGTACTATTCAGCCATAAAGAAGGATAAACTGGAGACTTTTATAGGTAAATGGATGCAACTCGAGAAAATACTCATAAGTGAAATAAACCAGAGGCACATGTGTAAGCATCGTATTGTCTCTCTAGTATGAGAAACTGAAAGAGTAAATAAGATCCAAAATGTACAATAGACACGGTGAATCAAAAAGAAACTGGTCAATAAGAAAGAGAGACTGGAATAGGGAAAAGAAAGAAGGGAAAGGGAAAAAAATTGTATATGTATATAAGATGGCTAAGATAGATACACTACCAGTTTTACTTAGTTCATTGAAGAGTAAGGTTTGAGCCAATAATGTTTGGACAATTGAATGCTAATGTCTGGTATCCTGAATAACTAACTTAAAGATAATAATACGTAATGCATTGACCATTGTTACCCTCATATTATGTTGTTTTGAAAATTTGTTCTTTTTTTATTTGTTTTGTTTTTTCTTCTCTTTAAAATAAAAAAAAAAATAGAATACAGATTGCTATAGTTTTGAATAGAGCAGTGGAATCTTACAAATGACTTTTCAAACTGAGGCTGTGCAAAGCAATCTTGATAATCAATGAGAAAAATTACAATTATTCAGAAATTTTTTTCAAAGAGTAAGAATTGTCTTTCTCACAGTTAAAACTATATGGTAAAAAGAAAATGTTAATATATATGAGAAACGTTAAGAATTAAAGCACTTTATTTTTTTTGTTTAAAACCTCTTGTAAAAGTAGAAGAACAGTTTTAACAGTTTTTGTTCCTGTGTAATTTACCATAGACAGTGAGGGTTTTTTTCCCTATGCATTGGCATATTATACTGCTTTTTAAGTTTTGATCAGCTTCCACCATTTTATCCTCTGAGCTCACAATGTCACAAAATATCTCTGAGAGCTTCTGTAATGTGAAGTTGTTGGCATCATTTCCTCTGGACATCATCCTTTTTGTCAAAACCATTTCCCTCATTTATGTTGATAAGTTCACCTTCACAAAGTTCCTCTGGTCACTTACTCTGAGTGTCTCGAACTTCACCATGTGCAAGGTACTAAATGTTTTTGTTCCCCCTAAATTCATATGCTGAAATCCTAGCGGTCAATGTAATGGTATTAGGAGGTGGGTCCTATGGAGGAGATTAGGTCCTGAGGGTGGAACTCTTATGAATGAGATAAGTGCCCTAATAAAAGGGACCTCAGAGAGCTGTCTCACCTTTCCACACTGTGAGGATACAATGTATTGTGGTTCATTTTGATTTTATTTTTCATTTCTTTGATTACTAATTAGGATGAACACATTTTTGTACGATAGTTTTCCATTTGTATATCCTCTCACAATGGGCTTTTCAGAGTCTCTTCCCCGTTTTTCTGTTCTTCCTTTTTTAGATATAGGAATTGTTTATATATTGGGAATGATTTATTGGATAGGTATATTATGAATATTTTTTCCAATTCTGTGTCTTGCCTTTTCATGTTCACTGTTATTTTTGATGGAAAGTCTCTGCTTTTCATGTCTTCCCATCCATTATTTCCTTTACTGTAGTGCTTTTCCTGTCTTAAGAAAATTTTGCCTTACTGCAAGTTCATGAAGGTATTTCCTATACTATCTTCTAGAAGTTTAATTGTTTTGTTTTCATATTTAGATCTAAAATCTACCTTGAATTAATTTAGGGTATGATGTGAGATATGGAGAACAAGGTCAGTTTTCTTTCATTGTGGATCTATACCTGACCTCAAAAGCCACCTTTTTCCATAACACATTGTGAGACCATTGTGTTACTATGCAGATGTCCAGACTCACGTGGATCCGTTTCTGGTGTCTCTTTTGCCCTGGTGTTTCTGGTTATTGTTGTGTCATCAACACTGTCTCAGATACTATGGCTTTATAAGAAATTTATACATCAGTCATATAAATCCTTCATCTTCAAGATGGTCTTGGATATTTTTAACCTCTTATAGGTCCATATACATTTTAGAATAGTTTGTTAATTTCTACACATATATACTCCACACACCCTCCAAGCAACAGCAACAACAGCAGCACTTTACTTCACATTATTTTTACTGACTCTATAGATCCATTTTAGAAGAATTAAAATCTTCAAAATACTGAGTCATTCAATTCATAAGTGTTATGTACTATTGCATTCCTCTGCTTTAATTTCTTAAATATGTTTTGTAGTTTTCTATATAGAGGATTTGCAGACATTTTGTTACATTTATTTTCTGTCATTAAAAGTTTTTGATGCTAGTATAACTGATATTTTTTAAAGAGAGTAACAATAATTAATACATTGTGCATTGTTATCTTCATAGTAGTTACTCAGTACAAGATACAGGCATGAAATAATGTTCAGATAATATTAGCACAAATCTTTCTTTTCAGTGAAGTAAGAGAAACTAGTTGTATAACTATGTTAACTATCTTGTGTGTATATATATTTTTTCCCTTTTCCCTTCCTTCCTTTCCCCTTTTGCTGATATATAATTAATTTTTGTATATTGCCCTTGCACCTAGTGAACTGACCAAAATTTTTGTTCTAAGAGTGTAGATGTAAGTTGCTTACCACAGTCATTTCATTTGTGATTTGTTAATTTCTCTCAGTTTCAAAGTTAAAAGAGCTTTGTTAAGTCCTCTCAATTTCTTATAAACTTTTTGCTTTTTGTCCTATTATATCAACCAGGATATCCAAAATAGTGTTGAGTAGAAATGGGGATTGCAGACATAATTGCCTTATTCCTTATCTCAGGGAGAAGGTGTCAGTGATTGTGACATGTATAACACATGAGGTGTACACATCTTTCAAGATCTCGGATCCCTCCCCCTTTATTTAGGCCCCTCCCTGTTAGGGATTCCATAATCCTTTTTGCTCACTGAAGGCACATAGGTGCTCAGGTTGCAATCATAATAGAATGATGATATTTGCAGTAATAGATTGTCTTCTTATGTATCATGGAATCATTATATAAAAAAGTGATGGCTCAGATAGTCTATTGACTGGTGAAAGAGGGAAAGAGAGTGAAGGAGAAGGAAAGGGAGAGGGAGAGAGAGAGGGCAAGGACTGTTTACCACCACATCCCGAGAGGAAAACATTAGGATCCCTAGCCCATTTAAGTCTTAGAACTGTTCTTTTGAGATTAGTGTCTAAGAACCATCTGGTCGAGTGATGTGTATAAATATCTATCTTCTCCATTGTCTTCAGGCTGGAGAGACCTCCATAACTTTATCCTGGATCTATTCCTGCATAATCTGCTGTCCATCACCAACCTTCCTTCCAACACGGTTAATCTTGCATCACATCAGTCATCCCTTCAGTCATCCTATCAGCATGGAGGAAATGCCCAGAATGCATGGCCACATTTGGCTGGTTCCCATTTGCTTATATTGGAGTTTTTAGATAATTTCTGGCCTTTTGAGCCTTGCCCAAAGGCAAAAACTAGAGTGGCCAGAGGGAAAAGGCGGGTAGAAAAGGGTCATGTTTTAAAGGGTCTTAAAGCTGGGCTGAGCTGCTTGGACTGAATTAGGTATGCAGTGGAGGGCCACTGAAGGCTTTTGATAGATGAACGAAATGATACAAATTATATTTTGGAAAAGTCGATCTCACAGTAGTGTAAAAGCCGGTTTAAAAGGAGAGAGCTCTATTAGAAAATGATTTTCAGAATCCAGCCTACAATTAAGAAGGCATGACCTATGGTTATGGGGATGGGTGGGAAAAGATCGACAGATAAAAGAAGCAAGGTCCCAAAGCTTAGCCTGGTCCCTTTCTGTAGTAGGTCCTCATTATCTGATGATGTATCAGGTAGATCTAGGGCAATAGCTCAGTTTATAGCTGTTTCCAATAGTGAAGGAATGCTTATTAGATTATCCTGTCACTATTCTCCATCCTACTCAGAAACCATACACAACTGGGGTGTTCTTGGCAACTTTATAGGACAGAGATGCTGCCTTGAGTACATCTGTATCCAATATAGATGGCACAAAGCCTTTTTATTTTCATTTCCTGGCATAAGGCTCTTGACACTTTTTCCCCAGCTTTCCCTCCCCTAGCGCCTCCCATTCATTATTCAGAATTTGCCTGAAGCATCAATACTACAGGGAGAAATCCTAGGATCAGATAGAGTGAGAGCCCCAAATTATGAAATTAAAAGGTGGTTGGTTGTGGCTAAGTTTTCTGTTACAGGACTCACTTCACTGCACTTTAAGAAAAAAGTCACACTGAGATGCTGTTTTAGAATTTTAGTCCTTACCTGCTGTTATTCCTCTCAGCCAAATTCTAATGACTCTGTAAAAAATAAAACAGGTGCAACTGAAAGCACCCAGGGTTTCCAATACTCTGACTTCCCCAGAAATCTTGCTGCCAAAGGAAAACAGTACAGAAATGGGTCACAAGGCAAGGTAAGGTGAATGTGTGGCTGACCAAGCTGCTCAGAGCAAGGGAAGTGAGGGGAAACTTTTAATGAGAACCGGCCTTGTGTGGATTAGGTGCCAAGCATTTGGAAGACTCATAGGATCTGCATGACATTGTATGAAGTGACATTATCTGGTTGGAGAGTTTTACTAATGAAAATGTAAATGTTGCTACTGCAGAAACCCTGGAGATTTTACAGAACTAGCAGTTGTGAGTCCTTATATGAGCCACGGCTCTGGACCTCAGGCTGTTAAAGGCATGTTAAATTGTAGGAGAGTACGGGGAAAAAATGTGATTTGAGAGCACTTGGTAATATCGTGACATCGGGAAGACATATAGATGTTTAGTAAACACTGTTGATTGTCACATTGACAAGACAGGTCTCAAGCCTGGCCTTAGAACTACTTCTATACATAAAGTCCTTATTGTTTCCATGGGCTGTCAAGACATATATGGATTTTTGGTTAAAATATTTCTATACATTTAGAAATATTTTAGACATACAGGTAAGCATTTGTTGATTTATGCTTTAATTCCCTTAACTTTCCAAATTATTTTCAGTCATTCAATTCCATTTTAAAGTGTCTTGAGATCTCTGTATCCAGTTACTATCTGAGTTTTCTGAGCTCTGTGGCAACATGATATAGATAAGAAAAAGTCTTTAAAATTAACCATTAGAAGCCACATTTGATACATTAGTTACAAGGTTTACCTAAAGTTTTCACCTGACCTAATTTTCAATTATAATAACTAAATCCACATAAATGACATCTGTGGTGAGTTGCTAACATTGTCATTGTTTCGTCTACAAAGAAAGAAGGAATCAATAAATTGAAAAGCTTGCCTGACATCATTTCCTCACTGAACAAGGCAGCCCTGATCTTTTGACTCCAACCCCTTGCAATTACATTATGAGGATTAACTATTTACCATTTTTTCATTGTTTTGAAACATTTTAAGTTTATTTTGTCTCCAATAGGTTTTATTTTTTTCCTTCCAGTGGGATTGTGTGCTTCTTTAGAATAGGAACAATGCTTTGTATTTCTTTAATTCTCCTATAGAAAATGATATCTTGCTTCTAAAAGCATAGCCAAAGTTTTTAGTTGACTATATTGTCTCTTCTAGTTCCTTTATTCTTTGTTTACTTCCTTCTTTTTTAGTCAATCAATATTCATTTATTGGGTGACTGTCACATGATTTTCTTTATCATAAGTCTGTTAAAATTTGAGACTGTTAAAGTGGTCTAAGGACACAAAGGATTTTCTTCACAGCCTTTTGAAAATTATGTATACATTTAACACAAACGTATATATATCCTTGCCAACCAGTTTATATTTGTGGTTTTGGTCTTTTAATATAGCACAGTAAAAAAGAGATAAAAGCAAGAGGAGGAAAACCACATAAACTGGTTATTGATGGATTTTTCTTAGGAAACAAATGAGGTTGCTAGAATCATATTTTATCTATGTCAGCATTTTCTTTTGCACCCAGAAGCTGATCTTCAGGCAGTGTGACAGTATTTGGCTGCTTTGTGACTGAACTCCATGGCTTGCTGACTCCTAGGATAAAGACAGTCAAATAAAGAGTATGGCATGTCCTCATACCTACTTTGACTACCTGTGTGGCCATTCTTTCCCTCATTGGCTCATCAGTAAAATGGAAATAGTAGTAACAGCTCACAGGATTGTATCATAGCTTTTTCTTTTTAAATATATACTGTAGTGTTAATCATTAGCAAAGCTACATGACCACATTAATGACATTAAGGAAGGCAGATAAATAGCACTTGATATGCTCACCACACCTCTGTACTTTAGCCTCTGGAACTAATTTCTACTGATTTTTATTTCTTTACTCTATTTACATATGACATAGATGTATATGATCACATTTTTTTGCATGTAGTTTAGTAAAATGAGAAAAAAGATTTATTGATTGTATTATCATTTCTTTTGATTTGTACTTTTCATCACTATTCTCTATACATATATTCTATACTCTTCTCTATATATTCTCTAGTATTTGGATTTTACAAATAGCCTATAAAAATCTTGCTCCAAGCTGAATGTCAAAATATGGGGTCTCAATCAGTCTTGAAGCAGGAATTTAGCAAATTTTCAAATGTAATATAGATCTGTGTTTAATATTAATAGTGTCTAAATTATAGTAAAGCCTACTTTGAAATAGCTTGCTTTAATACTAACTGGTGATAGTAACATCTCCTCAAATATATTTCACTGTGTAGATATCACCTCTGTTAGGAGGGGCTGGTAGGCTTTACCCCCAGGCTGGCTTTTATTGAATTATGCAGTTATATTGCCACTTTCAGCTTTATTATATGCCTAAAAGACTCCACTATAGATAAATATATATATTTTTAGGTGAGTTTAAGGACACTAATTAGAAATCCTAGAAAACTCTATATGCTATTTAAAAAATGAGTCAGTTTGGTATTGTTAGAAATTATTTTTTATTTTGTTTTGTTAAGGATAGAAATTAAATTTAGCACTAGTGAGACACTTTTTGGAGGATCTCCCAATGCTTCAAAATATCACTGTAAAGTAAGTTGATCTTTTGTTTGTCCATTTTATAGAAAAGAGATATGACCAAAAGGAGTTGTTTAAATGCCAGTGTTCATAATTGGGAATGAAAACTTGATATGTATATGCGTACCTGTGTAATGTTTTTCATTTGTAAGCTATCTTTTTTATTTTGACAATGCCAGAGACACCTGGAGGAGTGAAATCATTTCCCGCCTCTCCAGAGAAAAGAGGTTACATTTTAAAGGTTTGCCTTCTTCCAACTCAGAGACAGCAAATAAACTACATATTGTTGAATGCTGGGGTCCTTGCTGACAGTCTTTCTCTGATGGGATACTAAGTACTTTGGGTAGAAAAAAGAAAAGGAGGATGAAAGTTCTTCTGGATGAAATCAAAGAATAGAGGAGGTGGAAATAAAGGGAGGAACCTTGAGAAGGAATGGGGAGAGTGGGGGGTAGAAGGTTTGGACATGTGTCTTTCATCCCTGAATCTTACTTATTAGACAGCTTGGGGTCAAAAGGTGCTGTGGGCTAGTGACCCAGGAGAGGAACTACGATGAGGTTAAACACTCAAGTGCCCAGGGGCTGTATAAACTAGAGAACCAGAATGTTTCAACATAGAGGCCAAAGGAGAATTCATCCTACTAGCATATTGTTCAGTCACCACAGGAAGGGGATCAAAACCATTTGGGGTGAACCTGTGCATTGCGTATCTTTAGGCCCTTGAAGGATATGCTTATTTGTGACAGACACAGGGGATTTAAAATCCTTAAGTGGGCCCAACAGGCAGAAGGAGATAAGCTCTTTACCTTTACTTTATAGCTGGACTCAGGTACTTCAAACCATCCCCAGCTGGATGACATGGTTATCCCTGGTCACATTTCTTAATTAACAACATAGGAATGTTATAAATAAAATTACTAGTTTATTTTGTTGATTTTTATATTAATATATACTTTTCCTTTGTGTTTTATTTGGCTGTGTATTAAGGTTATTGAAATTCAGTTATGGTCACAAAATCATATTAATTTTAATATTCTTTCCCCTCCTTTTTTACATTAATTACATTGGAAATATCAATCATCCAATAGTCATAATCATCTGTGTCACATAGAATATTGATATTATATTCTATTTTACCTTGGAAGTTTCGTCCAATGGTTATTTTATCTTTTCCTGCAAGGATTTTAAGAACAATTTATATCCAAAGTATGTCTCTGTTATCATTTACCTTCTTTGAGGTTGTATTTCTTAATCTTTGACATGCAGTCTAGATGTTAACAGATTTAAAATGATGTCAGAGCTCAATAAATTATTTCATAGACTATATCAATAGAAGAATAAAGATGAGTATAATATCTACCTTTGTCATAAAGGTAAAATATCACTGAAAAGTGATTTTAATTTCCTAAAATTCTATATCTACAAGAATATCAAGTCTTGAAATTGACTTCAAGAAATCTTCTGAAAAGTACTGTGCATTTCATCTTAGCACCAAGAATCTCCTCATGTGCTTTCTGAGACGAAGGAACTCTTGCTTTGTTCCTTTAAACATTGTTCCTTCTACAATCGCTGCCATTCTTCCACTCCACTTAGGCTTCCTCCCCTGGCTCCTGCAGGCCCCCCTCAGAAACAGTGACTAACATGCATCTATCTGCCAATGGCATCGGGCAACCTCTCCTCCTGCTCTCTGTCCCACATTCCCCTGGTGCTACAGATTGAGCAGAGGAACTGTGAAGTAGGAATAGGAGAGCAAAAACCCACAGCATCATCATCTTTCAATTAAATGCAGTGTAAAACCTCATCAGTCCACACGTTTTTCCTTAGTTATATTTAGGGCTGGAAATTCCTTGACAAAATTGTTTTTGGCTTATTTAGAAAACTGGCATAAAAAAGTGAAGAGCTAAATGTTCATCTTCCTTCATGGGCTGTTATTTGCTTCTTAAAGCGCTGCCATCTAATCGAAGCAGGATATCTGCTAAAAAGATATTTGTTTCTGTTAATAGATTGACCTTTCCTTGAATTGCCCCTCTAAGGAGAAATATCAGACCTGAAGCAGACCCAAATGTGTTGCCAGAAAATTAGGTCTGACTCAGGGTGATTAAATGCATCCAATTTGAATTTATTGTCCTACCTCCAGGTCTATCTTTAACTCCTCCCTGTCCATCTTCTCAAGAAACAAAGAAAACCTAGATATAAATCTTAATTTCTTACTTTCTTTCCTATCCAAATTCTATCCTTCAGCAAGTTGAAATTACATTACAAATCCATTCATTTCACCTCTACCATCAATACCACCATCCTACCCCAAGCCAAATTCATCTCTCACTTGCATTTCTGAATTGGTCTCCTAGTCCTTCTTGCTTCTGCTCTTGCTGTTCTTCGATCTATTCTCCACTTGGCAATCTATTCCATTTATTCACCTCCATGATTTTTTTGGTTCCCCTACCCAGAATTTCCTAAAAGTTTTCCACTGAATTTGGCATAAAAATCCCAACTTTGGCCAAAAGGTCTATAAATGATTTGACTTCTGCATACCTCTCCAACCCGTTCAGTTTCATTGGGTGTCTGCTTTGCATTAGGCACTATCCAAGTGATGAAAATCCAATGATTAAAATAGACTGAATGCTCCCTCAAAAAACATGTTTCAGGAGATGGAGATATACCATAAATAGAGAGTTGAAACAAGTGAATATGATGTGCAGGAGTGAGTGAGTCCTTCTTGGTTTGAGCCATGAAAGAAAGTCTCATTTAGAAGGTAGCATTTAAGGGAAAATCTGCATGACAAGATCAAACCCATTATGTAGATATCAGAAGGAAGTTCAAAAGAAGAACTGGAGAGTTTCATGGAAGCCTGTTTTATATTGTCAAAAGATGACTCTGGCTGTTGTGAGGAGAATTGAACTGAAGGAGTGGTGGTCTAGGCAAGAGATGATTATATATTGGTTTAGCATGCTAAATAGAAAGGAGTGGGCAGTTTCATGAGAATGTGTCCAGGCCAACAGGACTCGAAAATGAAATGCAGAGTGTGAGGATCAAGAGAAACTGAATACAACTCCTATCCTTTTCGCTCCATATCCTCCAGAGGATGAAAGTGATATGGGGCAGTAAGAAGCAGAAATGGGGAGTGAATGTGGAAACAGACTTCATTCTGCACCCATGGGCTCACTCTGCACCAGTTTCTGGTGTTCACCTGCTTAGATTTGTTTGCTTCAGAATCTGTGCACATGACATTTCCTTTTGACAAAGTATCTCTCTTATGTTCAAGCTTGGTAATTCGTCATCCGTCAGATCCCTGCTGATATGTCACTTATTCAGAGACAGCCTCTGACCACTCATCCAAATGTCATTGTTTTCTATTCAGCTTGATTTTTGACTATTTTATTTGAAGACTTTGACATTTTTTGATTGCTCTTCCCACTACTGTAAAGACTCCTTCTGAGCAGAGATACCTCCATTTTGCTCCCCACTGGAATCACCTTATCTAGCAGAGAGTAGTACATACTTAGGTATGAGTAAATACTTTTTGAATGATTTCATTAGGTAGGTCATTGTGCCAGCTTAGTTGAATGTGAGTAGCCATAAATTGTTTGATTTCATTAGATTGATTTAAATCACATCAATTTTTTGTGTTCGCATTGCTTTATGTATTGATAAAAAATTTAGAAAATACAGGTAAATTACAGGTTTCTTTAGAAAGTAGATAACCCTCCACCCACCTTTAAATGCTCAGTACCTAATTTAGAGTGGCCATGGACAGGCAGTTTTACTTTTCCATGCCTCAGGTTCATCATGTATAGAACAGACATAAATATAGCCTTTGCTTTAAAGAGTTTTTGTAACAAATGATATAATCCATATAAAACACATAGCACATTTCCTAGTATATTGTAAGCACTTAATCAATATAACTATTGTTAGTATTACTATTACTGATATTCATTCCTAAAGGAGTAGGACATTCGTGATACCTAAGGACCTTATAGATGAGCAAATGTGCTGCTGTTCATTCCTATTGTCCATAAATAAAAATCATTCTGTCAACATTAAAAATCTGCATTCCAACCAATATTTTACAGTTGTATGTTTTTCCAAGGTAATTCTCAGAACTGGCATTTAAGTGATTTAAGTTTATGATTCTATGATTTGAGCAGATTAAAGTCTAGTCTTTTTAAGCTTCATACTTAAAAAGCATTTAGTGAAATTAGCCTTTTAGAAATCATAAATATATAAAAGGGAAAATATTTGGCTTTTTAGAATTGCACAAGCAACAGTGGACAAATAGATCTACTAAATAGATTAAAAATACCATTTAACAATAACTAAACATCCTTTTACTTCCAGTAAGAAAAACACATCAGAGTTCCACATACTAGGTTACTATTGTGAACCATTTATTTTGCCTCACTAAATGCCTATCGTTTTGATGATTTGGTGTCATCTTGAGGTGAAACATCAATATGCTTAAGGACCCAGCACTGTGAAAACAGATTTTTAATATTTAAAAGATTGTGCAATTTTAAATAAAGCAGTGCCACCCGATATCATAGTATGTTTCACGAGAAAAAGATGCTATATTTCCATGAC
Organism: Erethizon dorsatum; assembly: GCA_028451465.1. NCBI lineage: Eukaryota > Metazoa > Chordata > Mammalia > Rodentia > Erethizontidae > Erethizon > Erethizon dorsatum. The sequence goes on from CM051823.1 coordinate 44,658,927, forward strand.
CTACTTTCATCTTCATGTTTAGGAAACAGGGCCTAAGAAGTAAACAAAGTAGTTGTGCCTCACGTAGGAGATGATTATTGTTTGAATTTATGATTCATGCCTTGAGCAAAATTTTGTTTGTGGCCTCATTTGCAACCATAATTTATAACTTTACCAGGGATATGCTGTGTATTTGGAAGGTAATATATCAGACTTGCTTTGTACTTGAACAGTTTTCTAGCTCTGGGTATAGTATTTTCTGTGTTTCTGTTAGCTATAAAATTTCTAGGCATAACATTTATTGTAGCAAATATGGAAATTTTTTAAAAATTGTATTCCCCTTAGGAGTGTCTTATTGTATTTATATTCTTATTATGGATAAATCCAACTAGTATTTAAAGGAGTTGTTAATCCTGCAAATATCTAGCTGCAAATGTAGGAAGATTTAACCTTTGGAGATTTTTTAAAAATAAAGATTGGATCATTTTTGCATTTTGTGTACTTCTCATCTAAGAAGCTAATAAACAGTATATGACTTGGACACAATGTTTGTGTGTGCCCACATGCCCTGAAAATTCAGAAACTTTTTTCTGTTGTAAATAATAAGTAGTGTGTAATACTGTAAAATAAGTTTTGCCCATGTTCTTTGATCCATGAGTTAATAAAGGATTTCCCACAATCTCATTGGAAGTTCTGTTGTCCGTCCCAATTTTAACTGTCTTTAGCAATATATCTGGAAATACTGGAAATTTTATAAATAAATAAATCTATTTCAAGTTGCAGAGATGTTCAATTTACATGATGTTCTTTCTAGCGCTGACTGATTTATTTCTTTGTACCTTCCTACTTTATAATTTTTATTAGGATGCTCTTTTTTTTAAGGGTAATACTTAGTTTCCCCAACTAAATTTTTATAAATAAACTATAAATTCTATTAGTTTGGAAAATTTCAGGTATATTGATTGAAAAAAGTGATTTTAATAATTATAATGACTAACAAAACAAATATGTCCCAGAGGTATAATTTTATATTACTAAAAGTATAATTCTGTATCTGATTATATAAGATGAATGCACAGTTAAAAATAGAAAGTATTGCCCTTTTCCTGTCTTCTGATATAATTAGTAAAAAAGGAAATTAAAAGCCTGATGTTTAAAACTTCAGGAAAAAAGCTTAAATAATGAACATTATAGCCTAATATACTTGACACTACATGTGCTTACATCATAAAAAATAGATCAACCTAGAATCAGACTGCTCCAGAGGTTTTTCTTGCATCAGCCTCTTAGCAGAAGTTTTTCTTGACATAAAGGCAAGAAGACTGATAATCTATTGAGAAAGAAAGTGATCACTTTTATTGACAGGTACAGTAGGCAAAGAAGTAGGATAATGCTGTTAGTCATGATGCTGGGAACTTCAAACAGAATTAAAACTCTGTGTAGCAGTATGTAGGCTCAAGAATCATTTCGGCACCATTACGTATTTCTTTTCTTCTCCTGGTAATTATTCATTCAGCTATTATAACTAACCGCAGTAATTTTCTTAGAACAAAGGAAAGCATGGCAACAATAGCTTTTAAAATGATGAAGTTTAAATGCCTAAGGTCAGAGTGTAACATTTTGATTTCCATAAGTATTTCGAATGCTACAGGCTTTACATAATAATTTTATTGTGAAAAATATGCAGGTCACGCTTCACTGCTCTTTGCATATACTGCAAAGTGGAAAAAAACCTTAAAAATTGCTGGGTTTTAATTGAGCAAAAGGATTCACATGTGATCTGAACTTGTGCCTCATAATTCCTCTAGACAGCTTCAGTTGCCGTGTGATGATCCTAATTAAATTATGTAATGGCATCGAACTAGCTAAGCTAAAGGGCCTGTTCTCTCATATCACCTGGTAATTTAACTCTGTAGGATTCTGGGTTTGGGGCTCTGGTCTTTTACCAGGGTCTTGTATGTTTTTCATTGTTAAGGGTAGGAAAACACAATTATTGATGAAATCGGCCTTGAAAGTTTTGGCCTGTAGGTGGCAGCATTGTAAGGTTTTGGAAGTCGTGAGCGCAGAAAACTGCCTATTCTAGCTCCTTTTTCTCCCACTCCTAGCCCCCTACATACACCTCCAGACCTCATCAAGCGGAGTTAACATCATTACACACTCATGTCAGGTAAAACTAAGATGGGGAGAAATGTCATAGTCCAAAAAATAGGCTTCGTTTATCTCGTCTGTGTTTCATTATGTTTTCAATAATAGAGTACACTTGTAATTCTGACCTGAGATTCGGCTAAAGGAGGCTTCTCAGTAGTAAGGCATTAACTCATTGCAAACTCATACCACTTGAAGATGAACATTTTACCAAGTACAAGAAGGGAAACTACATTTTAGATGGGTAATGAACTTAAATATGCCTTTTTTAATCACTTGGGAGCAACTTGTAATGCTTTGAGCCCTATCAACACCACCTCATGAGGGCCCTACAGCATTCTCAGTGACCTTACAAAAGTTGCCAGCCCTTTCTTCTCCCTCCCTTCCTTCCTTCCCTCTTTCCTTCCTTTTCTTTCTCTGTGCGTGGTCACCCGTTCTCTTTAGTTAAGATACGTGATTACTTTTTGCTTTGGCCAGAGTACAGGAGACACAAAGATTTAGGAAATTTGATGTATCTGATTTAAAAGTCATGATTTATTTGGGTTATTATAGTTTATTGCTTTACACGATACTGATATTAAGATTGTATCAGTATAATACATAATAAATGCATAGACAGTAGTTTCTCCTTAGCAGAGGAGAATTTGTTCCGAGTCTCCGAGTGGAAACCTGAAGCCACAGATAATATTAAGCCCTATGCAAGAGGTGATCAAAATATACAGTGAATGTTTAAATTAAAAATCTTTTACTACAGTAAATGACACATTACCACTAATCCCCCTTGAAATAACCCTCGTGCTTCTAACACACTTATCCCATTATTCTTGCCACTTTCTAAAACAGTTTTGGAAGTCCTCTGTGAGTGTCCATTGTGAAGGCTGCTGCCAAGTGCCATCCAATGGGAAGGCAGGCTTGTAAAAGTACAGTGTGTCCTCTTCTACCTTATTCATAGGACCTGTCACTGTGCAAGTTCTGGCTCTTTCTCAAAGTCAAAATGACCATGAACTGTAAACATCTTGAATCAGTTCAGGACACTGAGGGTGCCACAATAGTATAACTAGAGATAATCAAGAAAGAGGACTTCCAGAACTGCTTCAGAAAGTGGCAAGAATGATGAGACAAGTGTGTTTACAGCAAGAGGGAGTACTTTGAGGGGGATTAATGGCAATATGTCTTTTCCTGTAATATATAAAAAAGAAAAAAAATTTAAGCATTTACCATAGTTTTTTATTACACCTCATATATTTTGATGTATATAAATACCTAAGATAAAATTTAATATGTAAATTAGGCACAGTAAGATGGTAACAGCAGTAATTAATAATAAAATACAACAATTGTAAGCACATAAAAGGTATTTAATACTTTTTGTTTAATAATAATTTTCTGACCATGTTTGATCATCAGCAACTGAAACCTAGGAAGTAGAAACTGCAGATCAGGGCAACTATGTACATCGATACTAGCATGCATTCTTTTGACTGTGATGTTTTTTATAAGACCCACGGGATCTTGCAGTCTCACTTTACACACTTCTCCTCTATGAAAGTTGCACTTGAGAAACTTCTCTAGGTGATAATAGAAAAATTGTAGTATAAGGACATTATTTTAGGCCTTGTATGAAGTCTTTCGTTAACTGAATCCTGGGGGAAAATTGCTTCTGAGGTCAAGATTGACAAAATTGTTTAAGTATTATTGAAAATATAAAGCAAAATTGTTTCCTCAATAAATATAATTACCTATATATATTGCAGTTTCAAGAGCAAACACTGATGTTGGGACCAGCTCTTTAAATAAAATAGGACCTTTGTGGTCTCTAGAGAGAACATGCATAAAGCAAAGTAAATGATTTTCTGTCAACACTAAGTAGACAGGTGCTTACATTGAACAGCATTCTAATATGTCTCTGAATATTTATGTCTTCTTTTTCAAATGCATTGCCCATGAATGTCACAGCTGTCAAATGTCTGTACACAAGAAGATAAAAAATGAAATTAATAAAAAGCAGATCAACATTTTGTTTGTTTGGAACACTTTTCTCACTTCTTTCTGTTTTCCTTTTTAATTTTTTTAAAACCCAGCTGTATTTTAGGATTTGGACACATTTGCATTTTCTAAAAGGCCAAAGGAAATGTGAGTTGACTAGTTGTATGTTGGGCTGGCACCAGGGCCTGTCTCAGTGTTTTAACACCAAAATAATCAATGGAATTAATGACCAAGAGAACCAGGGACCAAGTATTTTTCAGTCATTTCTGCTGTCCATGTGCTTGGTTTGCTTGGGTGCCACAAACGAGATTCTGACAGGTTGTCACTGTTTGGACCTGAAACTCAAGTTTGTGAGGTGAGAGGCTCTTAAATCTTTCTGCTTCTGTAGCCCGGAGTTTTAGCTCTACAGAGTTAGTGCCAAACAAGCCATTGAGTGCCCTCACGGTTACAGAGGAACTCGGTTTTCAGAGCAGAGATGACTGATTAGAATTGGTGGTGGATCAAAGCAATGGAAAAGGGGCCATTTAGTCATCAGATCCCTGCCTCTGTGCTTCTCCTGGTCACTGAAAGGTTTGTGCATAAAAAGAGCATGTTTTGGGATGAACTTAGCGGTCACTTGACAAGCATTTATTAATAAGAAGCAACACATTTCAACTTTCATGGTTATTATTTATTGCTAAATACTCTCAGTAAAAAAATATCCCTCCAACCTCCAGGTCCCACTCCCAACTAGTTCTTAACTCCCTGAAGTGTCTGAATGAATCATATGGCCACAAAAATAAAAATATAATCCAAATGCTGAACCAGGAATTTAAGCTTAGGGACTCTTTGCACTTGTTTTGCCCTGGATGAGAATTATTCTAAATAAAAACTTTCCAAATTTTCAATAGTTGTTATAAAACTCAGTTTAGTAAGACTTATAATCTAGTGTCCAAATTTGGTGACCTAATTGCTATTTTATTGATAACCACAAATGTGAACTAGATGTAGTGAATATTGGCTTAATTCGTCTTTGATGCAGAGAATATTCTAGTTGCTTTGATTTTATTATATTATAAAAGTAAAAAAAAAAACTCATGCAGATATAGTTCTCATTTGAAGAAGTTCACTGAATTTTTTTTTCTTTTAAGATTTTGATTCAGTTGGCAGTAGAATTAAATAAATATTTGAATGTATTTGTATTAGGAGTTCTGCAAAAGTAGTTCATTGATATAGCTCAAGTAACTTTGATTGGTACTATGCAATTGATAATGAATGACTTCAATAAATAGTCTATTTTAATTTGGTAACTGTGAAATTGAAAGTGGTCATATTGGCATGGATTGTAAGGATTTTTCAGAAGTTATTGCTGATGCTGTGGTTGGAACATAGAATTTCTCTCCATCTGCCCAAACTTTACTCCTTTGTGAAGATCCAAAACAAACACCACATTTTCCAAGTCCTACCTGATTCTTCTTAGACAAGTTATTTTTCCTTTCCTCTTTTTTTTTTTTTTTTTTTTGTGGGTACAGGGGGTCGACCTCAGGACCTCACGCGCCAGCAGGCACCCGTGCCACTGAGCGATATCACCGGCCCCTTTTTCGTATGTGGGTTCCGGGAGTCAAACTCGGGACCTCGCGCTTGCCAGGCAGGCGCTTATGTCGCTGAGCCATCTCACCGGCCCTTCTTTCCTCTTTTTATTTAACACTTCATGTATACTTCAATCAATTTTTATACTCTACTTTAGGTTTTATTTTTTTTATTTTTTTTTGTGGGTACCGGGGGGTCGACCTCAGGACCTCGCGCGCCAGCAGGTGCCCATGCCGCTGAGCGATATCACCGGCCCCTTTTTCGTATGTGGGTTCCGGGAGTCGAACTCGGGCCCTCGTGCTTGCCGGGCAGGCGCTTAAGCTGCTGAGCCATCTCACCGGCCCCTACTTTATGTTTTAAATAGTTGCTGATGTCTTTACTTCTTCTGATACATCGTAAACTCTTCAAGAGCAGGGCCTTTGTATTACGACAATTCTAGTACTCTTGTTTGCAGATTACTTATAAGTGTTGTGGCTTTCACTGTTGGATGCATCTTTGTTGTTGTTTATTTTTTGTTATGTTTGTCAGTTGGTTTTGGTTGGACTGGGTCATTTGGCAGGAAAAACATTTAGCTATAAAATATTATGTAAATGCTTTCTATAGAAAACCTTTTAGGGCATCTCATAACATATACATAAGCTATATACAAAATATTTACCAGCAGTTCATTCCTAAGTTCACATTTCAAATAGATTGCATCTGTTTCTAATCAGGTAACTGAATGATTAGCAGGAGAAAACATATGATTAGAAAGCACACAACCCTTGCTGATATGTATTATGTTTAAAACTTTCTAAACTTAAGGACAATAAAGAAATAGTCCATTCAGCAAGAAGAGTCAGATTAGAGGAAAACTTTCAGCTGTAAACCCTTTTGTGAGCTGTTGTAAAAACAGAACTAATTTAACTGATGGGTTCAGGCATTTGCAGCTGACATGCAAACGAAGGAATGTGAAAATTGATGAGAAGAATGGTGACTAGAAAAATTATGAGAGTTGTAGTTGAAGGAAAAATGTTTACTAAGTTGAAAGTTAATGAGCAGATTATTTCATTCCTTTTTATGGAGCCATACCTTTGAGTCAAAGAAAGCTAGTAATAATAATGAAGGAAAGCCCCAAGTTTGACTAAAAAATAATAATCAGGGGCTATTACAAATAAGACATATTGGGATACTCTTGGTTTACTTTCATTACTAATGGGAAAGAAAAACACATGACTTTCCTCAGGTTGCATGTCTTTTTAAGATCATACTTATCTCTTAGCTTAATCCATCAAACTGAACTACTCTCTTTTCAGTTTTTACACCATTGAGTTTGAAGTTCACAGCAGGAAAGAACAAAAAGCTCTGTTCTCTACTCCTGATTTGAACCAGACACAACTTACTTCAAAATTGCATGCTGTCCTTCAGTTAATGACTCCCCTTCTGAATTCTATCAGATGTCCCATTTTCTGCAAGCTACATTCTGTAATAGAAAAAAAAAAAAAAAGCATGGTAAAATCAGCTGTTGGTGACTTGGTATATTTTTCCGGTATTTATTATAGAAAGTGGCTACACTTTTCTGTGTATCATCCTTACTCAATAGAGCCAAGGTTCACTGGCTTAAGAGAACTTTATGTCTGACAACACTAGTGTACTTACATAGCTATTCTAAAATAAAGAAACTTGGTTTGATGTAAACATCCATGGCTTAAGAGAACTTTATGTCTGACTACACTAGTGTACTTACATAGCTATTCTAAAATAAAGAAACTTGGTTTGATGTAAAAGTCCACAGCACACACAATGCCTCATAACACTATTTTAGTATTACAATTTTGCTAAAAATTGGTTTGTGAGCCATAGAGGTGTAATTTCAAAAGAACTTAAAGCCGTAGGTCCTTCAACCTTGGGAAATTCATGGAAAGTTTTGAGTGTATACACCATCCAAAAGACATAGGGCAGGGATCTAGAGCCAATTTTAGCTAAACGTAAAAGACAGAATGACCTTACTGATACTGGGTTTACTTTTTGCTGTAAGTCTTTTCTCTTCCTGATATTTGTGAGTCCATAGTTTAAATAATACTATGGTTAACATAAACCATTACAAATCATAGTAATTTATTTCATGGAGTCTACATTCCTGATCAGGGTCAAAGAACTTGATAGCCAAAGTTTACGTAAATTAGTAATACAAAATTTTAAGTATGGTCCCATATTCTGCATGAAATGACACTATGTCATTTATAGAATCATAATGCTAATTTTAAAAACTTTAAGAACAGAATTTATTGATTCTTATTATTTCTATCTTGAATTATTTCTATTGCAACTTTTGACAATTAACTTTCATGTTCATGTCCAAATAAAATAGCTAGTCATCCATTTCCACCAAGATTTTTATAG